>CM052894.1:47588060-47632944 GCA_028534135.1 Potos flavus | reverse complement strand
GTGAGTTGGGAATTGTTCCTTTTGAACTGTATTTAGGTTTAGGCTTCTAGTAAAATTTCTGTTTCCTGACCTTGAAGCTTCTTTGCATTTAGAAACTTCACCACTTCCTCTACTCTGTGGGTTTTTCAGCTGTTTTCTTTGCAAAGTAACACTGTGGGAGAGTTTAGCCCCTAAGCTACTAATAACGTGCTTTTCTCCGAAGATGTTGCTGTCAGAAGTGAAGATGGAAACGGATCATCTCTCTTGCTATAGAAATAGAATAAAAATATTTTGATTATGATACCAGAGGACTTTCAAATAAAAAATTCCTCTTCAGGAGTTTCCTTAGCAGAGCTGTGAAAAAGGCTACAACCATGGAAACAAAAGGCGGCAGACAGAACTATAACTGGGTTAAATTGTGAAGTTAAGTGTAACTATTTTCTCCATTTCTTCTCAGAAGACCCTCCCTCCCCACTAACCTAAGAAAAAATCATTGTGTTCATGCCACTGTGCTAGTAGCACTTTACTTAAAACCCAGTGTTTATTTACAACTACCCTGTGGGACGGATAGTTTGTATTCAATTGCAGGTGGGGAAGCTGGCTAATACTCTAGATAATGCAGTAAATTCTGCAACAGGGACACAGTTCTGATATGAAGGACATCAAGATTTGAACTCATAGCAGTATTCTTACCTATTGTCCTCTGGATCTACCTGCCACAGGGGTTTTAGGGATCTTTGCTTATTTGCTTCTTGACCATCAAAATAACCTTTTCTGTTTCTCTCCTTAGAGCCTGCTCACTGTTAAATGAAAAAATCTGATAAATCCTTCCCCACCAGCACCTCAGTCGGTTAAACATCTGCCTTGGGCTCAGGTCATGATCCCCAGATTCTGGAATCAAGCCCCGCATTGGGCTCCCTGTTCAATGGGGAGTCTGCTTCTCCCTCCGCCTCTGCCCCTCTCCTCTGCTCGTGCTCTCTCTCTCTCTCAAAAAAAAAAAAAAAAAAATCTTAAAAAAGAAAGAAAGAAAGAAATCCTTCTCCATTTATTAGTAGGCACTTATCATGGTACCTTCCCAGGCAGCTGGGAATGTCTGTTAACTCTCATAATGGAAATTTCAAGTTGTGTTACAGATTACTCTGGAACATCTTGAAGGTCCCATAGAATGTTAAGTAGTAGCTAAGTCAACCATTTCTCAGAACAGGGAAAAAAGGAATTAAATCATCATTACAGGGGTGCCTGGGTGGCTCAGATGGTTAAGCATCTGCCTTCAGCTCAGGTCATGATCTCTAGGTCCTGGGATTGAGTCCCACATTGGGCTCCCGGCTCAGCCGGGAGTCTGCTTCTCTGCCTCCTGCTGCTCATGCTCTCTATCTCTGTCTCAAAAGAATAAATAAAATCTTAAAAAAAAAACATCATTACATAAATGTTGAACGAAAGTCCATTAATAAGAGTTGGTGTAATTTAATCTAATTTTAGGCAATATTTATCTATATAAAACTAAATAACATGTAAAAACAAATCATTGGTTCTCAAACTTTTTGGTCTTTTTAGATCCTTTTACTTTCCTATAAATTATCGAGGATCCCAAGCAACTTTTGTTTATGTGTATTATACATATCACTACTTAACATGTTAAAAATTAAAATTTAACATATTAGAAATTAGAATTAATATTTAGTCATTAAAAATAATAAACTCATTATATGCTGATATAAATAACATTTTATGAATAATAATAACTACATTTTCCAAAAAACAGAGAAGAGCAGCATGGTTTTACATTCCTGCAATTTTTTTTAATGTCCAGGTTATAGAAGAAAGCTAATTTTCATATCTTTTCTTCATTAATCTGTTTCTTTTTTTTTAAGATTTTATTTGTTTGAGAGAGAGATGGAGATAGCGAGAGTGTATAAGGTGGGAGGAGAGGGACAAGCAGACTCCCCACCAATCAGAGCTCAATGTGGGGCTCAATCCCAGGACTCTGGGATCATGACCTGAGCCGAAGGCAGCCAAACGTTTAACTGACTGACACACACTATGTAGCCTCTGGAAAACTCCACTGTACACTCAGAGAATGAAAGTGATAAAGCTTAATATTACTAGGAAAAAAGTCTTGATCTTATGGATCACCAGAAAGGGTTTTAGGAACCCCAGGACTCCTTGGACCATGCTTTGAGGACCATGCTTTGAGAACCATACAAATGTTAGTTACTATTTCTTTTTTGTCTAGCCATATTGGCAACAAGTAGAACATTTAGTGAAAAGAGGAACAAGACAGAGAAATTTATAGACCAGATCAATCATAAATGTGAGCATTCTTTCTTCATTTTCCAGAAGCATAGAGTAAGTTAGAATTCAGGGTTATAATTGAACACAGCCACTTCTGCATTAGGAATCAGTCCACCGATCCAATATTGTCTTTCAGGCTGCTATGCAAAGTAGTTCCTCTCACATGAATATAGAATATCCCTAACGTGGGTTTGTATTCCGTGCACAAACTAGGTATTAAGACTCCAATAAAATTTGAAGTCAAAATTCTTTTCATAAGCATATATCAAATGCCTACTATATGCAGGGCTCATATTAGGTGCTGGGCTTATAAAAATTTATAAGCATAGTTCCTGCCCTTGGGCAGCTTATTTGTATAATGAGACTTACATCCTGATATAAATGTATTTTTTGCCATGTCCAATAGTTCCCAAGTCAGCTTAATGATCAAGTGTCTCAGAATTATCTGGGGAGATTTTTAAAATACAGATTCCTGGATCATGAAATATACTGAAGTGGACCAGGGTGGGGATCAGGAATTTGGATTTTTAAAAAGTGACCAAGGTGATTCCCATGCAACAAACAAACGAATTTGGTTTTTGCCCCTAGTACTACCACACATAAAATATGATCTCTTTATTTCATCGTCAATATTTCAAAAATACGTCATTGTTGAAAGATACATGTTATCAAAAGACAGTACATATTTAATTTCAGTTGAAATAGAAATTGACATACTTATTTCAAACATTTTATAGTTCATTTGCCTTTATCACATAAAAATAATAACGTGAGATATTACCACAGCAGTTTTCAACATATCACACCACTGTAAAAGGCAAAACATCTTTTGCAACAAGCATCTGACTGCGGAAAGTGTTATTTTACAGAGCTTTGATTCAATTCCTTTAAAATGAATTCAGTGAGATGTCCCATGTTTCATTACACTTATCTTCAGGGTTTCACAGATTATGTTATGGTATTTCAAAACCTATGCAGTCTTTCATCACAAATTTATTTTAATGATACATTATATTCCAGTAGCTATCTAGAGACTTAAGGTCCATAGTTGCTGTTATAGTGAGTGTTCTTTGCTAATAATTGTAGCCAGAATTAATTAAATTCAAGTAAATAAGAAAAATCAAAAAAACAAGCTAAAGTTTCTTTTTTTTTCATACCACAAAGGGAAAAAAAGGAAATAGCTAAATCAGCCATAAATATGATTATTTGTAAAAATCTACATATATTCCTTTTGATTTTATGATCAAAACTAACTCCAAAATTAAAGGTTCCCTGCCTAGGTCTTGATTTCTAAATACCTGTCCCCATAAAAAGTAATCAGGCTTCTTAGAGAAACAGCTGATTTCAGGGCTAGGGCAGGAAGGTACAAGAAATGAGGAGTCCAGGGGCGCCCTGATGGCTCCGTGGGTTAAGTGTTCGCCTTTGGCTCAGTTCATGATCCCAGTGTCCTCCGGTTGATTCCCACATTGAGCTCCCTGCTCAGTGGGGAGTCTGCTCCTTCCTCTCCCTCTGCCCCTCCTCCAGCTTGTGCTTACTCCCTCTTTTTCTCTCTCTCTTTCTCCCTCACTCTCTCTCTCTCTCAAATAAATAAATAAAATCTTAAAAAAAAAAAGAGGAATCGAGAAATAAGGAATGCTCAGAAAATAAAATGGGAGCATGTCAACAAGAGTCAGCTTAAAGGGCTTTCCTTGGCCAAATCTGGGATAACTTGAGTATCAAAATAAGAACAATGATGAATTATGATCCATTGAATAAAATACAAATCCATGAGTCTATATTAATGCAAAAGAGAGACTGGGAAAGAGGAAAAATGTTCCTAAAAAGAGAATGTCCATGGTAAATACAGAGAGAGAGGTGGAGTTGGAAAATTTGCCACTCTGCACCTATCAGAAGCCATTGGTTTGGAGAAGCATCATCAATGGATTCTAAAGCCAGGGGGAAAGCTTGACGAGAAGCAGCATATTTTTATGTTTTCAGAGTATCTCCCCACATATTGTGTATTCGCTGGGAGAGAGAAATACAGTAGAGAAACTAGGCAACACTTTCATCAGTGATCATGTGCCTCCTGACGTGATACCCTGAGAAGGACTTATCACTTGAATCTAATCATGGGGAAACATCAACCAAACCCATACTTGGGAACATTCTCTGAAATAACCATCATGTAAGAGAAAAAAAAAAAAGTCTGAGGAATTAACTGTTCCATGTTAAAAGGGAATAAAGACTTGACTACTGAAGTTAATACATGTTCCTAAACTAGAACTTGTACCAGTTGCAGGGAAATGCTAGAAAAGATTCATTGGAACAATTGACAAAATTGGAATATGGACCATAGATTAAGGTAGCTTCCATATTTGATAACTGTGTGATAATTCCATAAAAGAGTATCATTTTTCTTAGTAAATATATACTAATGTATGAAGAGTTAAAGGGTCATGATGTATGCAATCTATTCTCAATTGGTTTGGAAAAAATAAAGCCAAAATGATAAAGCAAATGCAGCAAAATGTTAAAAATTGGTGAATTTGAATAAACTGTACTCAGGAGTTCTCTGTCCTATTCTTGCAATTTTTCTGCATGTTTAAATTGTTCTTTTTCTTAATTTAGGGTTTTGTTTATTTATTTTTTAGAGTGTTCCTAAAAAGAGAATGCCCATGATAAATACGAAGAGGAGAAGGGGCAGAGGGAGAGGGAGAAAATCTCCAGCAGGCTCCACGCTGAGTGCAGAGCCCCACACAGGGCTCAGTCCTGTGACCCTGAGATCATGACCTGAGCTGAAACCAAGAGTCAGGACACTGATCTGACTGAGTCAGCCAGGCACCCCATGTTTAAATTGCTTTTAAAAAGAAAACAGTTAAGGGCTCTCCAATCTCTCTCTCTCTCACTCTCTCTCTCTTAGGCTTCGTTACAAAATGGACTAGAACATTCATCATGAATCTTTTCACAATTTTTAGTACTTTATTTTCCACTATCATTATTAGAGTCAAGTGGTCGTTATGTTTTATAATTTTAGTTGATTATATACAAGCAGTAAGAAGAAAAGCAGCTGAATTTATAAAAGGCGAAAAGATTTCCTAATTCCAGTTGCAGGAATTTTTATTTTTGCAACTGAAATTTTATTCTAGATGTTTTAAGAAATGGACTAATTTAGCCAATTATTCAGTTGAATCAAGATTAAACAAGCAAGACAAAGCAGAGGTAGTACACTTGTTTTATTTTCCTCAAATTATTAGTTGTTCAACTTCCTATAAGCATCATCTAAAGTTTCCTCCAAAATAATTAGTAAGTCAGGGTTTCTTCCCTATTTTTTAATTTCAGTTTGTCTCATAATTTTTAAAAATTATTTTTTAAATACAAAGGTATACATTCCCTTAAATTCAAACAATTGAGAATAACAACTACTATTATATTTTTTATTCCTCCTGGACCCTTTTCCATACTTATATCAATGTATTTGTATATGTAGACAGTTTTTTCTAAAATGGAAATCTTGGGGCACCTGGGTGGCTCAGTGGGCTAAAGCCTCTGCCTTCGGCTCAGGTCATGATCTCAGGGTCCTGGGATCGAGCCCCGCATCGGGCTCTCTGCTCAGCGGGGAGCCTGCTTCCCCCTCTCTCTCTGCCTGCCTCTCTGCCTACTTGTGATCTCTCTTTCTCTCTCTGTCAAATAAATAAACAAAATCTTTAAAAAAAAAAAATAAATAAAATAAAATAAAATAAAATGGAAATCTTTCTGCACAATTTGTTCCTTTATTTATTACGGAACAGGTCTTTTTAAATTTAATTTTTATTTTCTCAAAGCTGTGCATATGTAGTTTTCTATATGTAACTTTAAGACAAACAATTCAACTAGTGAAAGTTTTTTCTAAACACTATGTAACCCATTTACGTGGTTTAAAATTCGAAAAGTACAAAGGTGTACACTATGAAAAATCTTCCTTCTTCCTCTGTCCCTGACATCCATATCTAGTCATAGGCAACAAATGACATTAGTTTTTGTGCATCCGTCTTGGATATACAAATACAAACATATAAACACACATATGTTTTGAAGATCTTTTTGCATCATTAAATAAAAGGCTTTCTCCCTTTATTACATATCACAACATATACATATTCCACAATAGAAATGTGCCTTTATTTAATTAGTCACCTTATTTATTTAATCAGATATTCAGAGTGTTTCCAGTTTTTGCTCTTTCAAATAATCTGCTCTGAATAACTTTGAATATACATTTTTGACTAGGTGTGAGTAATTTGTGGAATAAATTCCTAGAAATGGAGTTATGGGTCAAAGGTTTCACAAGTTAGGTTCTCTGGTAAGCAGACTCTGGGACAGAAATTTAGAATGCAGGATGTTTATTAGGGAGTAACATTGAGTTTAACAGCTGTGGAAGGAAGAAGGAAAAAGTGGGATCAGGCAGAGGAAAGCTCCAGAGGAAGGAGCTTTGAGGCACCTGAAACAGCTTCAGCCATCCCATAAGGAAGCTGTGGAGCTCACGACCTATAAGAATCAACCTGCATTGGGTGGCGATGGCTTGGCCTTTATACCTCTCCTCCATCAGACGCCAGATGCGGGCTGCCCCTTAAAGGCATGACGTTGGGTGATGCAACTCTGCTGCTGAAGCAGAACTTGAAGGGGCTGTCAGTGGAAGATTGTCTGCGGCAGAACTGCTAGTAGCTGGGACAGCAAGAACTTCCCGGAAGGGGGATACCTGGGTGTCCCACCTCCATGTCCAACCCAAAAGGGTATCTACATGACTGTAGATGACTTTGTAGGTGACTTTGATAGCTTTTGCCAAATTGCCATACCAATTTATATTCCCATCAAGAATGTTTGAGAATGCCTATTTACCTGTATTCCCTCAAACACAGTGTTAATCAAACTTCTGGATCTTTTCCAGTCTAATTAGGTGAAACCTGATACCTCAGTGTAGTTTTAATTTTCCTTCCTTTTATTTGAAGGAAGTTGAACTTTTTAGAAGTTTAAGACCTAGCTGTACTTTTTGTTCTTTGAATCGTCTGTTTTTAGTCTTCACACATTTTCCTGTTGGGTTGATTTCTTTTTTTTTTTTTTTAAGTGATGTGTCGGGACTCATTGTTAGGGAAACTAGCCATACTCTCACCACATACCTTTCCAATATAACCATATGGTAATCGTTGGCGAATTAACATTTTGGGTTTAGGTGATTATGACTACGGAAACATTGTTCACAAACTAGTCATGAGAACTACTATAATTATCTTTCCTTTCTTATACCATTGCTGTTTTCCCCATAGTTAATACTTGGCTCGTTTCTTAACTTTGCTTCGTTTTTTTTGTTTTTGTTTTTGTTTTTTCAACTTTGCTTAGTTTTTTATGTGAGTGTTGAAAAAGGATAATTGGAAGAAAGGCAGCAGGGAGAAGCAACACGCCAGCCCCCACCACCCCTACCGCCCCGCTAAGAGGAAACCACCCTTAAGAGGACTTTACACTGCCCTGGAAGGAGCCCTCCACCCTTTCCCATGTGATAGATAGGGGACAAGAACCTGATTGGGTGACAGGTGCAAGGAGGGTTAATCAGATTAAAACAGTCCACCAATAAGCCCATAAAAACCCCCGACTTAGAAACTCTGGGGGCAACCCCTTCAGATCCCCTTCTTCTTTGGGACCTTTGTACTATCGCTCAATAAACCTTGCTTTGCTGCCCACCACTCTGTCTGGTGTACCTCTTCATTCTTCAAAGCAGTGTGGCCAAGAACCGTGGGCTTTGGACGTAGGAAAAAATCCTGCAACACTGTCACGAATTCTTCTTTCAACTCTTCAACAGAAGGACCACTGTAGTTTGTGCTACCAACATTTCTTGCCCAAATTACTGAAATAATTGCCTCCTTAGGCAATCCATTTGTCTGCTTATTATCTCCCTGTTTCCACCCTTATCTGCAGAGTATTTTCTCACACAGGCAGCCAGAGGGATCCTTTTAAAACATAAGCTGTTCCACTCCTACAGTGGATTTCCATTTCCCTGGAAGAACTATCAGTTATTACAGTGATCTATAAGGACCCACATGACATATCCTTCACCCTGTACCTCTCAGATCTCATTTCCTAGTGCTGCTCCAGCATCTACCCCTCTCACATGTCTCCACCCCCTCTGGCAGTTCTCTTTGCCTGGAAAGTTCTTCTGCCAAATAGCCGCATGACTAATTTTCTAATTCCCTTCAGGTCTTGGCTGAAACGTGAGGTCTATCCTCTCTATCCTATTTTAAATTGTAATACACACCCTCCTCCTCCCCACCTATAGCAATTTTAATCCTCGTTACCCAGCTTTATTTTTTCTTTTTTCATAGATATTATTGCCTTATAATATAGAATTTATTTATTAGGTTTATTATCTTACTCCCTATGTTACAATGAAAGCTCAATGAGAATAGCGTTTGTGGCTGAAGGTGGTCACTAAAATATTTATTATGAATGAATATATTTTCCCTTAATATGTTCAAAGTGATCGGAAAAACTATTATTTCCAATTTTTGTGCTTCTTGGAACCCCCCCATCTCTATCATTTGTTTTCTTGTCTTCCTATATAGCTGTCAACTATGAACCTGCCTTCGTTATCAACTTGAGTATCGTCTTCACCTTTCTCCTAATAGATCCCCTAGTACCTAGACCCTTTGTCTTGTTTTTCTCCCTCTTTTCAATAGTGGTTCTTTTTTCTTAGTTTATTCTTTCTTTTTGGTGGCAGCCTCCTGAGAAAGAATGCAAAGTTTCTGGGATTTTATATGTCTGAAATTGTCTTTAGTCCAGCTGTCTGTTTAATTGCTAGTATGACTAGGTATAAAACTCTAGATTAGAAATAATTTTCCAGGGTCCCTGGCTGGCTCAATCAGTGGAGCATAGGACTCTTAATCTCAAGGCTGTAAATTCCAGCTCCATGTTTGGTGTAGAGATTACTTAAAAATAAAATATTTTTAAATTAAATTAAATTTATTTATTTGAGAGAGAGGGGGCATGAGCAGGGGGAGGGGCAGAGGGAGAGGGAAGAGAGAATCTCAAGGAAACTCCATGCCGAACTCAGAGCCTGTTGGAGGGCTCAATCTCATGACCCTGAGATCATGACCTGAGCCAAAATTAAGAGTCAGACACTCAACTGACTAAGACACCCAGGCACCCCTGTTGTGGGCCTTTTTAAAATTTAATTTGCTGGCCATTCAATAGGTCCTTTATCAGAGGACTTCCATCCTTTAGTTCTAAGAAAACTTCTTGATTTATTTGTTTGATAATTTCCTCCTATCTATTTTCTCTCTTCTCTCTAGAATTTCTTCAGATGTGGTAACTTTTTAAAAAAGAGCACTCAGCAGATTGATGTCTAAATTGTTATTTATTAGACATAATTTGCACAATAGTACAGAAAGAGTACAGAAAGAAACAACATATTCCAGGATTTAATAACATAAAATTCTCAATCAAAAGGCAAAATTGATAGGCTGCCACTTTTTTTTTTTTTAAGATATTATTTATTTATTTGACAGAGAGAGAGAACAAGCAGAGGGAGCTGCAGAGAGATGGAGAAGCAGGCTCCCTCCTGAGCAGGGAGCCCAATGTGGGGCTCAATCCCAGGACCTGGGATCATGACCTGAGCCAAAGTCAGAAGTTTAATCAACAGAGCCTCCCAGGCGCCCCTCAGGTGCTGGATATCTCCTAAGGTACGAGACTTAAAAGTTAAGCCAAAAAAGTATAATGATACTTTTTTCCCCCAAATCAAACTTCCTTTTATTGTTCTTGATCAATGTCATGTAATTATAGCCAAAGCCAAATGACTACAACTATAGTTTTTCTTTTAGGAAATCAAAACAAAATACTCAAGGAATCCACAGCTTTCTCAGCATGCTATAGAATGGTATGTGAAACACAAGGTAAGTGAATTTGGTCCAGTATCAGTTGGCTTTGGGGATGTCTAGGTTTGTTGTTTCCATTTATTTTTGCTTTGCAGTAAAAATAAAACACAACAAAGTTCTAGTACTGCTAATATGAGGAAAAATATTAATAAAGCATGAACTATGGTTCTTTTACTTGTTTAGTTCTTTTACTTTCTGTTTCTACTTCTTTCAATGTGCTTACTAAACAGCATATGGAAACACAGGTCCTTAATATCTCACAGCCACCATTAAGGGCTAAAAACAAGTGGAAAAGTAGAATTTGAATTATGAACTGATTTTATCATAAAATTCATAAATAGTTTTAGAAGGAAAGTTCTGCTATATATAATCACAGCATCCCCAAACAAGAGAATAGCACTTACATAATGGATAGATGTAACTTCTAAGACCAAAAACACAGAGAAATTCTAATTGCTCATTAAGACCTAAAACCATTCAATTATTTACATGTAAATGTGCATTAATATTAATTTTCCAATTAAAGTATGTATTCTAATTGTAAGCCACCCTATTGAGCTATATAGTTTTTTTAATAAATTATTTGTACTTGCTATAAACAGTTGTGAGTTTAATCTAATGGGTGAAATTCTTATATTAGTGTATCAATTTGAATCTATGGAGAAGCAGACAACAAGATTAGATGTTCAAGGGATTCACTGGAGGGAGTGCTTATGAAAGAGAAGGGGCAAGGGAGTAGGAGTAGACAGGGAGACTGATACAAGTCTAACACTTATGGCAGGAAAGAGGAAAGGAAGGATTAAGTGACTGTAGAGCAGTTCTAAGAAAATCTTACCCAGGCCAATGGGAAGTCCCTGAGCTAAAGTTGCAGTTATAGGAATCCTGCTTTGTGCAACAATAGACTGGTTCTTCTACCCTGCTGTGCTTGTCATTGACTGGGAGAAGCTTAGGGGAAGCAAGGCCTGGCACGAATGCATTAGAGCCCAGAATGTGTCCGCTGTCAGTCAGCTATGCTCCCTGCAGTATCTTCTAGAAAGGAGATCTGAGTGGACTACTACAGTCTATGACTACTACAGTCCACTTCTTGTTCTGTCCTGATCCATCTCTCCATATATGCTCAGGAAGCACATTTGCCATGGTTCCTGTGGGCCTCTTTTCCTAAGGGGAAGCTTAGAAGACGAACATTAGTGGGATAAGCTATGGTCTCCCATCCCTGCAGTTAGTCTCAGGCCACAATGGGTATTCATCATTTCCCTCCTTCACTATCCATTCCACGTTTCTCTCACCTTCAGCTGTTGGCTTCCCAGGTCATTGACATGAATCAGGTCTGTCTAGCATATTCAATGGAGAACTTATCTAATTTTAGGAACATACATTCTGATAATATGTTTAGGAATGCACAGTGTGAAAAGTTTCTTCAAGAACTAGCCAACAACCCCTTACATGTCTAAAACTTTGGATCACGCTCTCTTAATTTCTAAACAATTGTGGTATTGATATTTGTGAGCAAAATAGGTAGTGAATCATGGAGAATATTTTGTTGATTAGAACCCAATAGGCCACTGTGTTTTATTGGAAACAAGTTTTGACTGATTATTAGGTATTTATTCTTTTTCTATAGTGCTAATATTATGTAATATTTTTACTATTAGAAAATTAAGTTTAGGGCACCTGGGTGGCTCAGTTGGCTAAGCACCCAACTCTTTTTTTTTTTTTTGAAGATTTTGTTTATTTATTTGAAAGAGAGAGAGAGAGAGTGGGAGAGCATGAGAGGGGAGAAGGTCAGAGGGAGAAGCAGACTCCCCATGGAGCTGGGAGCCTGATGTGGGACTCGATCCCGGGACTCCAGGATCATGACCTGAGTCAAAGGCAGTCACCCAACCAACTGAGCCACCCAGGCGCCCTAAGCACCCAACTCTTGATCTCAGCTCAGGTCATGATCTCAGGGTCGTGAGATCAGGCTCTGTGCTGGGCGTGGAATCTGCTTGAGATTCTTCACTCACTCTATCTCTGCCCCCCCCCCACCTCTCCCTCTCTAAGAAAAAAAGAAAATTAAGTTTGCTCTATACAAGTAGATTTTATTTGGGAAAAGGGAAATAGCTAACATGCCATAACTTTATAGAAAGAGTCACATCGTCTTGTGTTTTCACTGCTAATTCTCTTTAATAGGTCTGTGTATCTAAATTATCGACTCCCTCAGGCCACTTCCTTTAACTCTCTGAGTCTCAGTTCCTCAGCTATAAACTATCATGTTATTTGTTATTATAACATGCAAATTAATTAGGAATAGTATTATTATAACAAAGTTTCAAAAAAACTATGAGAACTAATTGTTAATGCCAGTTAAGTGCCTGAAATTTTTTGGCTCAAAACAAACATGCTATAATAGTTTTATTTTTAAGCATTTTAGTTAGCCTTTCAACATATTTTTGTGCAATCTGCATAAATGGCAGAAATTACTTTCAGGAAGAGGAAAGCCCAGTTTTTATTTAGCAATATAAAATATTTTCTTTGTACTTTTGTGCAAATAATTTAAAAATTACAAGTAACTGGAATTTCTCACACATCGTTTTAGAATCATTAATGTATAGAACCATTAAAATCTCTGCAAGATAAATTGTACAGTATTTCAAAGGCAATCAAATGGCTGAAAAGGCAAAATTCTTGGTAGGAGAATTCTAGGCAGTAATTGCAGGAGAAATCATAGAATTTTATTTATTTGTTTTGTTTTGTTTTTTAATTTTTTAAAGATTTTATTTATTTATTTGTCAGAGGGGTGCCTGGGTGGCTCAGTGGGTTAAGCCTCTGCCTTTGGCTCAGGTCATGATCCCAGGGTCCTGGGATTGAGCCCCGCATCGGGCTCTCTGCTCAGCAGAGAGCCTGCTTCCCTCTCTCCCTCTGCCTGCCTCTCTGCTTACTTGTGATCTCTTTCTCTCTGTCAAATAAATAAATAAAATATCTTTAAAAAAAAGATTTTATTTATTTATTTGTCAGAGAGCGAGAAAGAGAGCAAGAGCACAAGCAGGGGGAGTCACAGGCAGAGGGAGAAGCAGGCTCCCTGCTGAGTCACAGCAGGACCCCCCCGCCACACACACACACGGGATTTGATCCCAGGACCCTGGGATCATGACCTGAGCCGAAGGCACATGCTTAACCAACTGAGCCACCCAGGCATCCCAAAATCATAGAATTTTAAAAATCACAGTTTTGCTACTCCTAATGAAATAATGTACCTAGGCAATGATTATAAATAGATGGTAAAAGCACTGAGAGAAAGAATGGAGACCTTTATAACTGATCTACCTACCTGAAAAGTGTTGAACCCACTGGTCAAAATTAGTATTGTCAAAAGTGAGATAGTCTTAATATCTTGTTTGGGGTCCTGGAACAGAAGAAGAACATTAGATAAACAAACAAACAAAAAAACCTAAGGAAATCTGAATAAACTATGAACTTCAGTTAATAACAAGGTACCAATATTCATTCATTAACTACAACAGATACACTAAATTAATGAGAAATGTTAGTATTTGGGGAAACCGGGGCAATGGAGGTGATGTAAATACAGGAACTCTGTACATACTATCTGCTCAGTTTTTCTGTAAATCTAACCGTTTCAAAAAGTAAAATCTATTAATAAAAACATTGGATGACCAGAGATTAGTTCCTCCTGCTTTAATGACATAGGAGTTACATAGAAACACCTACAAAGTATTCCTGCATACCTGAAATCTAATCAAGCATCTAGATCAAATTACCAGTTTTATAGGAAATGTGGTGAGTAGATAACTATGTTAAAAAATACCACAAGGATGTAATCAACCAATCCAGATTTTACAAATGACTCTGTTTCTTAAATAAATAAATGCCGTGGGGGATCCAAGGTGGCTCAGTCAGTTAAGCATCCGACTCTGGGTTTTGGCTCGGGTCATGATCTCAGGGTCACGGGATCAAGCCCTGAGTGGGGCTCCCTGGTCATCAGGGAGTCTGCTTGAGATTCTTTCTCCCCCTCTCCCTCTGCCCTTCTCCCTGCTCATGTTCTCTCTGTCTCTCTTTAAAACAAATAAATAAATGGGTTAAAATGAATGAATGAGTAGCATAAAAAATTGCAAGAAGAGAAACTGTAATAAACTAAAGATTTAAGAGATGTGTTAACCAAATACAATGTGTTGACCCTGTTTGAATCCTGATTTGAAGAAACTGACTGTGAAAAGATATTTGGGAAAATTTAAACATGAATGAGAGATAAAATAATATTAAGGAATTATTATTCATTTGTTAGGTGTGATAATGGCATTGTGGTTATAAGTGTTTCATTTTTCTTTTCTTTTTTTTAATTTTTATTTTCTTTTGATTTTAGTCTTTATCTGTTAGAGAGATACAGATCTGAAATGTATCAGTTTAATGTGAAAAAAATGGGAAATTTTCATATTTTCCATATGGAAAAAGATAAAATTAGATTCTACCTCACTGCATGCACAAAAATAAATTCCAACTAGGTTAAAGTCCTAAAAGGTTGGGGCACGTGGGTGGCTCTGTTGGTTGAGCATCCAACTCTTGATTTCAGCTCAGGTCATGATCTCAGGGTCATGAGATCAAGCCCCACATCGGGCTCCAAGCTCAGTGGGGAGTCTGCTTGAGATTCTCTCTCCCTCTCCCTTTGCCCCTCCCCCTATTCATGTGCACATGCATGCACGCTTTCTCTCTTTCAAAATAAATAAATCTTAAAAATAAATAAATACATAACAAAGAAATATTTTTAAAAAGAAAAAGGCCTAAAAGGTAAAACTTCCATCCTGCAAAAATTATTATAAGCTGCATGAAAAGACAAACCATTTCTATGTAGATACCCTAGAGAAAGCTAAGCATATATGCACTGAAGCATTTTTCATAATAGCAAAAATTGGAAATAATATCCACAAGTAGAAGAATATAATCTCTGTAATTTATTCATACTATAGAAATCTATATAGCACCACATGTAACAACATAGATACATCTCTAAAATATATGTTAGAAGATTAAATTTCAAAAGGTGATATAAATTATTATGCCAGTTGTATAAGTTTAAAAACACAAAAAATACTAGGCTGTTGATAGATACATGTTAGGTAGAAGTATGAAAACAAACGTACAGACTGTAACTGAACCGACATGAGTTCACTCCTTGGTGAGTCAGAAACTGTGCCAGGTTGAGTTGTTGCACAAAGAAAACTTTTATTTGGGGGCACCTGGGTGGCTCAGTGGGTTAAAGCCTCTGCCTTTGGCTCAGGTCATGATCCCAGGGTCCTGGGATCGAGCCCCACTCTCTGCTCAGCAGGGAACCTGCTTCCCCCTCTCTCTCTGCCTGCCTCTCTGCCTACTTGTGATCTCTCTCTGTCAAATAAATAAATAAAATCTTAAAAAAAAAAAAGAAAAGAAAACTTTTATTTGCAGCACATAAGCAGCCAGGACTCCTCGAGAGAGTGTGAATGGGTAACTTCCGTTTGGGGTTAGGATGAATATTTAGATAGGGAAGCCTTGTCCTGGCATGTAGAGGCAGGCATAAAGTCGCCCATGCCCCTTAAGGAAACACACTTATGTACACATTGTATGTTATGGAAATGAAGCTGATGCTCCTCCTTGGGTGGAGATTTTAGTAACGTAATGAGGTAGAGGTAATTGCCAGTCATTCCAGGGGCCACTCCATCATCCATCTGCACAGGCATGAGTCAGGAGTTTAGCATAAACAGAGCTTAAACAGCCTGGGGGTTCTGAGCCAACTGGAGGTCAGGACAGGGCCGTCACCTGATGGGTGGTTTCGGGTTTCATTTGCCTGAATTAAGAGGTAAGCCTGAAAGAAGGCTTAAGGGAAAATATAAGACAAAGGTTAGTGAATACAAGCAGGTGGGTGATACAAAGGCAATGCTTGAACTTATCTAGAGCTTTTTTTTTTTTTAAAGATTTTTTTTTTTAATTTATTTATTCGTCAGAGAGAGAGAGCACAAGCAGGCAGAGTGGCAGGCAGAGGCAGAGGGAGAAGCAGGCTCCCTGCTGAGCAAGGAGCCCGATATGGGACTCGATCCCAGGACCCTGGGATCATGACCTGAGCCGAAGGCAGCCGCTTAACCAACTGAGCCACCGAGGTGTCCTTAGAGCTTTTTATTTAAAAAAAAAAAAAAAAAACAGAAGCAAATAAAGTAAAATCTGCATGGTGAATATATAAATGTCTGTTGTATAATTTTCTGTATGTTTGATATATTTCATAATGTGAAAAAATAGTAAGAAAAAAATGGCTGAAATAAAAATGAAAAAAGAACACAAACTTGAATATTTTGCCATCAATCTGATTGACATACTTAGTAAGATGACCCTGAGATATGATCCAGAATCATAAAGGGTCTAGAATAATTCTTATGGCGTGGGGCTTCCTGCCCCCACCCCCATCTTTTCCAGGATAGCTTCTCAATTCAAATGACTTTGGATTCATGGGGTTGGGCCCAGTATTGGTATCATCATATATCATTATGCATTCCTCTCTAAATTCAGTAGAAAATTACTAAATACTCACCACGTGCAAAATACTGTGCTAGGGTTCCAACCTCTGCAAAATTTAATTTCTTTCTACTCTAAATAATATTAACAAATATTAACTAGAAGGTGAACTAAATGAGTGTCAATCTCACTCAACAAACTTGGATGCACAAGAAATGGTACACTAGGTTTTTTGTTTTTTTTTTAACAAATTAAAGTCATCGCCCAATTCGGAAAGCTAGTTGGAAATTTAGTCTCCTTGTCTGTTGGTGCCCCTCCCATATTACCTCAGTAGCCACCTTGATAATGCACCCTTTATTGATGGCCTTCCTTTTCCTATCTTACTTCCCCGTTCCCCTGCCCTTCCAAATAAACTACTTGCCTTTGAATCTTCTTAGGCATGCTTATATGGGAACCCCAAGAAGACAATGAAGCATTAAGGCATCCTTACCTCAATACAACCTCTTTGTTCATAAATATAAAAGTGGTTTAGGCACGATGGACTGAACTACCATATTTTGTAGCATGGTAAACTTAGCTTCATTCTGCACAGTTATTTACTCTAAAACGAGACTGATTTAACTTCCTTTACCAGTAATTGATTGTACTGAAATTTTAATGGCATGTTTTCAAGAATATACACAGTGTAAATGCTTATAAGTACACATACCAACAAGATGTTACAGTAATGAATGACTCATGGGTCAGAGGTAGTCATGAAACAATGATAACACTTTATAGGTGTGTTATACTTTGCTGGGCTTGAACTTCCATCCAGATGCTTGGGAAATCTATTTATCAGACTTCAGGATACTAGTCCGATTCTATCAGAAGGAAGTTTTCATAAAAATAAAAGGAATAACAAACATTAGGTCGTCTGGGCACCTTCTATGTTAAAGAGTTCTCCTTCCAGTTCAACAAGTGGTGTGGCTCCTCCTTACCACCCTGTTTTGTTTTTCCAGACTGTCTTCTCAATTCAAATGACTCTGAATTCCTAGGGATTGGCTCAGTATTAGCATCAATATCTATCATTACACATTTCTCTCTCAGTTCAATGGAAAATTACTAAGTGCTCACTATGTGTACAATATTGTGCTAGGATTCCAGCCTCTTCAAAACTCAACTTCTTTCTAAGCTAAAGCATTTAATCAGCAATGTTAACTATATACAGGTGGGGACTCTCATCTTTGAATGTCCTATGTCTCCTTAAGTGCAATAAATATTTCTCTTTCAAGGGACTGTTACTACTTGACCAAAGGCTGGCAGATCCCCTCCTTTTGTCTCCCTGCTTTCCACTTTCATGCTGTAGGTAGGAAGAGTCCACTTATTTTAGTTTCTCAGTGGGGAGTAACGAATATAACTCCACATCCTAGGTAAGGCTTTCTTCTGAGTAGCAGCAAAGTATAGCTACACACCTGGGAAGCTGCTTTCCTGTCTCCTGAATCAGTAAAGGGATGGAGAATTGGAGCTCAAAATACTTGTTCTAGCTAAGTGGTATTTTAAAAATAGTACTATGCCATGTTTTAGTTTTTTAATTATATAAGTAATGTTTGCACATGACTAGACATTTTTAAACAGGACTGCAAGTTATAAAATAAAAGTAAAGATACATTTCTTGACTTTTCAACTTTCAACAACATCTATTGGTTGCTAATTATGAAAGATACAAAATTTAGCACTCTTAAATTACTTCTCACTTTACCTTATCTACTCTTCCCCTCAGTTTTTGTTGTTTTCTTCTAGTAATTACCTTTATTTGTTTTTATTTTTTTAAGATTTTATTTATTTATTTCAGGGAGCGAGAGAGTAAGAAAGAGCATGAGAGGGGAGAAGGTTAGAGGGAGAAGCGAATTCCCTGTAGAGATGAGAGCCTGATGTGGGACTTGATCCGAGATCTCTGGGATCATGACCTGAGCCAAAGGCAGTCGCTTAACCAACTGAGCCACCTGGGCACCCTTTTTTTAAGATTTTTTAAAATTTATTTGAGAGAGAAGGAGAACCCACGAGTAGGGGGCAGAGGCAGAGGGAGAAGCAAACTCCCTGAGGAGCAGGGAGCCCAGTGTGGAGTTTGATCCCAAGACTCTGAGACCACGACCTGAGCTGAAGGCAGACGCTTAATGGACTGAGCCACCCAGGTGCCCCAGTAATTACCTTTAGAATCTTAAATGATATGCTTAGGTCTGTCTTCCTTAATCTGTCAATTTTGGTTTGCTGAAGTATCCGTCTAAAGTATTCTAGGATTGTTACCAACTATAGAACAAGACAGGTGCGCTACCTAGTATATTTAAAATACAGTCAATAATTCTCGGGGTGCCTGGGTGGCTCAGTTGGTTAAGCATCTGACTCTTTATTTCGGATCAGGTCATGATCTCCTGGTTGTGGGATCAAGCTGAGCCCCGTGTAGGGCTCCGTGTTCAGCGCCAAGTCTGTTTGTCTCTCTCCCTCCCGCTCTGCCCCTCCTCCTCTGTCCCTCCCCTCGCTCACATGTCTGTGCACACTCATGCTCTCTCCCTCTCTCATAAATAAATAAATAAATAAATAAATAAACCACAGCCAATAATTCTTATAGTTAAAAACATTAGCATTCTTTAATTAATAGAGCATTTAGTATCAAATGAATCAAAAATTTAAAAATTAGGTTTATAAGTTTCTAGATTTTGAGAAAATGTAATATATTACAAGCCTTGTTATAAACTCAGACTATGAAATATGACATATGAAATCTCATTTATATGAAAATGAATAGAAAAATATTTACCTCAGTCTTTATTATCTTTTTGTACCTCTTTAACAATTCACTTTTATTAGAATTATTGTAATCCAGCTAGGTTGAATCCCTCTTTATAATAAAGAGTTTTTATTGTATTTTCAAAATAAGAAGTTAGAGTGATAACATCAACAACTTTAATTACAAAGAGTACACAGTCCAGTTTATCCCATGTCAGGTGCATTTGCCGAGCTCTTTGTCATATGCTAATCATAAAAAGTACCAATTTAGATCCTATGAGGTAACATCTAATTTAAGATCAAGCAATAGAAATACAAAGTGACTGTATAAGAAGCGTCCCCAGTAATTTCATGTTCTTTTATCTAAAGGACAGAAAAAAAAAAAACCAACAACAAACTCCTTTAGGAGAGAGTTAGGGGAAGCAAGATTAGCCCAAAAGGAAAATGAAAACCTTGAACTCTAAATAGATAAAAATGCAAAATGGATATATTATGTGCTGCAAATTATTACATCTTTGCAACAGGTCAAAAAAATGTCGGGGTGCCTGGGTGGCTCAGTCAGTTGAGCATCTGACTCTTAGTTTTGGCTCAGGTCATGATCTCCGGGTTGGGTCGTGAGATCAAGCCCCAAATAGGGCTCTGTGCTCAGTGGGGAGTCTGCTTGAGATTCTCTCCCTTTCCCTTTCCCTCCTCCTCTGCCCATCTCCCTACCCCTCTGCCCTTCTTCCCATGCTCTCTCTCTCTAAAATAAATAAATAAAATCTTTAAAAAAAAAAGTCCTCAGTAAGATTAGATAAAAGGAGATAAGAAAAAGTGGATATGACTAATCCTCAGGCAATCTTTAGCATACTGGTTAAATTAGAAACAATATTCTAGAAAGAAAATACTTTTAACTGGTACGGAGTACTTACAGTAACCTTAAATTCTTATTTTGCTCAGAATTGTATTTAGGAGGAAGGAAGTCCTAATACTATATCCTGAAAACTTCAGATCTCGTGTGGTTGCCTATAAAAACATATATTGCAATGTAAGCATCATTATGCCACCAACTGTTAGTTCTCTAAAAATAAAGTTCAGTCTCATCTTGCAAAGATTTTATATATTACTGTTCACTGGAGGCTGAAGAACCCACCTGAACCCTGTCAAGAATGTTGGTAGGCAGTATGCCAACATGAAGCCACTCTGAGCTGACATTTGAAGAACTACTTTATTATCTCAGCTAGTTTTCACCTCTCTGAGCCTTAGTAACCTCATCTGATAATGGGGATAATATTATCTGTTATCTCTGCCTCCCTGGGGAGTTTTGAGGGTCAGGATGAGATAATGTATCTGAAAATACATTGTAATCTATAAAACTCTGCACAAGTATTTATTATTCCCTCAATAAATATTCATGGAGAACCTGATATAAGAATAATATGTTAAGTAAAATGATAGCAGAAGAAAGGAAATGGATCTTGCCCTCAAGAAGAAAGAGACATCCTGCAGCAGCAGTGACAAAAGGCTAGGGGGAGGGAGAAGGGAAGAGGAACAGGAAGAAGTGGAGGATGAAGGAGGAAGAAACATTGACCAACATATTTTATCTTTTTGCTCAGAGCTGTGATCCTTGATCATTGTCTTTTGGCCCTCAATATAAGAGTCCACAAAGAGAACCTAACTTTTTAATGTTCTTGTCTGTACTTTCATAGTAATCAAAGTTAATATTTAAACAGAGTTAAATATATAAATTATCTCATTTGATCCTCACAAAACCATGCAAGGCAAGTATTATTAATCTTTTACAGATGAGGGAATCAAAGCTCAGCAAGTTTAAAGTTATTGGGCCTAAGTCCCATAGCCAATGGATGACCAACTGAGATCATCGACCCCAGGTCTAGTGCTTTGAATTTCCATTTATTGAAGCAGTTGCTTCTAACATCTCTTGGCCTTCCATAAAAATACTATTCCTATTTCCTACCTTAAAATTAACAGTTGTATAATAGCCAAAACTACCTTGAAAAAGAACAAAACTGGAAGCATTATGCCCCCTGATTTCAAACCACACTACAAAACTACAGTAATCAAAACAGTATGGTATGGGCATTAAAACAGACACATGGATCAATGGCATAGAATAAGTATATAGAACCCTGAAATAAACCAAAACCAACTCAATTAATTTATGACAAAGGAGCCAAGAATACACATTGGGGAAAGGATAGTCTCTTCAATAAATGGTGCTGGAAAAACTGGACAGCCACATGCAAAAGAATGAACCTGGACCACTATCTCATATTATACACAAAAAGTAATGCAAAATGGATTAAAGATTTGAATATAAGACCTGAAACCATAAAACTCCTAGAAGAAAACATAGGTGGTAAGCTCCTTGACATCAGTCTTGGCAATGATTTTTTGGATTTGACACAAAAGCAAAGGCAACAAAAGCAAAAATAAACAAGTGGGGTGACACACTAATTTTCTTTACAGCAAAGGAAACCATTAACAAAATGAAAAAGGCAACCTGCTGAATGGGAGGAAATATTTGCAAATTGTTTATCTAATAAGGAATTACAATCTAAAATATATGAAGAACTCATAAAGCACAATAGCAAAAAACATCTTATTAAAAAATGTGCAGAGGATCTGAATAGACATTTTTCCAAAGAAGACATAGAGATGGCCAACAGGTACATGAAAAAGTGCTCAATATCACTCATCATCAGGAAAATGAAAGTCAAAACCACAATGAGCTATCACCTCACACGTATTAGAATGGCTATTATCAAAAAGACAAGAAATAACTAGTGTTGGTGAGGATGTGGAGAAAAGGGAATCCTCATGCACTGTTGGTGGGAATGTAAGTTGGTGCAACCAATTATGGAAAACAGTATGGAGATTCTCAGAAAATTAAAAATAGAACTACCAAATGATCCAGCAATTTCTATGTCTGGGTATTTATCTAAAGAAAACAAAAACACTAACTCAAAAGGATAGATGTGCCTTCACTTATTTTTTTTTTAAGATTTTATTTATTTATTTGTCAGAGAGAGAGAGAGAGTACAAGCAGGCAGAGGCAGAGGGAGAAGCAGGCTCCCTGCCAAACAAGGAGCCCGATGTGGGACTCGATCCCAGGTGGGATCATGACCTGAGCCGAAGGCAGACGCCCAACCAACTGAGCCACCCAGGCGTCCCTGTGCCTTCACTTTTATCACAGCATTATTTCAAATAGCCAAGATATAGAAACAACCTGAGTGTCCTTTGATGGAAGAATGGATAAAGATGTAGTATAGAATATTAGTCATAAAAAAGAATGAAATCTTGCCTTTTGTGACAGCATGGGTAGACCTTGAGGTCATTATACTAAGTGAAATAAATCAGACATAGAAAGACAAATACCCTATGATCTCACGTATATGTAGAATCTCTCTCTCTTTTTTTTTTTCTACAAAAAGCTTTATTATTTCTATCTGGTCCATGGCTTGGGAGAGGGCTCCAAGGGTGGTTAAAAAGCTGCCTACTGAGGCGCCTGAGTGGCTCAGTCATTAAGCGTTTGACTTTGGCTCAGGTCATGATCCCAGGGTCCTGGAATAGAGCCCTGTATCGGACTCCCTGCTCAGCGGGAAGCCTGCTTCTCCCTCTTACACTCTCCTTGCTTGTGTTCCTAATCTCGCTGTCTCTGTCAAATAAATAAATAAAATCTTTAAACATAAATAAAATCTATAAAAATAAATAAAATCTTAAAAAAAAAAAAAGAAAGCTTCCTCGTGGCTGCAGGGAGAGGCTCAGGCACAAGCCCTGGCACCTGGGGGTTGCCAGAGGGGCCCCTGAAGGGCTGCTGGGCTCCAGAAGCTCCTAGTCATGCTTGAGAGTGAGCCTTCGAAGAGCTACTTGCCTGAGACCAGCCAGCCTGCAGAGATTAGTCAGGTGGTCGCTTATTTTTTGGATGAGTTTCACCTCCTCATCTAGAAGTGGTTCTCCAGGGAGTCACGGAGATGGGGGTCTACACAGGTAGAACCCAGAGCAGATCCAAAAGGGCCTGGTTCAGGCTCTTTTCCAGAACCAGGGCAGCTTCCATGGCTTTCAGGGCTTTACCCCACTCATCTTGGGACTGCTTCTGCACTTCCTGGAAGAGGATGAGGCCTCTGCACTGATTTTGCATCTTCAAGAGATGCTTAGTGCCCTCAGGCTTCTCTTCAACCAACTCGTGGAAGAAGTGGCCCACATCGTCCAGAGCCACATCATCAAGGTCAAAATGGAAGCCCAGAGAGAGGTCGGTGTAGGAGGCCTGCAGCTGCATGTTGACCAGGCAGTTGATGGCAGCCTCCACCTTGCTGGAATAATTCTAACGAATCTGGGTGCTCATGGTTGACTGGTAATAAGGAGCTAAGCTCAGAATAGGGCGCTGGCCTGTCCAGGAGGCAGAGAATGGCCAAGAAGATGGCTCTGAAAGTTAACACTGGAAAAAAGGTTGGAGGGTGGTCGGGGGCTGGTAGAAGGGGCAACTTGGGTCTGTTCTGTCCAAACACTGTTGAAGCAAGAGACAGATCCACAGGACCACTGGGCGCACTGCCTCACTTATACGTAGAATCTTTAAAAACATAATAATCCCATAGATTATAGGTTGCCAGAGGAAGGGGGTGAAAGGTGGCTGAATTGGGTGAAGGGAGTCAAAAGATACAAACTACAAGTTATAAAATAAGTAAGTCATGAGGATGTATTGTACAGCATGGCAACTATAGTTAATAATACTATATTGCATATTCGAAAATCACTGAGAGTAGATCTTAAAAGTTCTTCTCTCAAGAAAAAAAATTCTGTAACTATATGTGGTGACAGATATTAACTAGATTTATTGTGGTGGTAGTTTTGCAATATATATAAATATCAAATCATTATGTCATATACCTGCAACTAAGATAATGTTGTATGTCAATTATACCTTAATTTTAAAAAAGACATGAATGGGCGCCTGGGTGGCTCAGTAGGTTAAAGCGTCTGACTCTTGCTTTCAGTGCAGGTCATGATCGTGGGGTCATGAGATCGAGCCCCACATCAGGCTCAGCACAGAGTCTACTTGAGATTCTCTCTCCCTCTGCTCCTCCCCCCACCCATGTGCACGCATGTCCTCTCACTCTCAAATAAACAAATTAATCTTTCAAAAAATGACATGAATGGAGAAATTGAGGTATATTTATATAAGGAAAAACTACTAAGCAATAAAAAATTATTATTGATACATAAAACAAAATAGTCGAATCTCAGAAAAACTCTGCAGAATTAAAAGGCCGGCAAGGAGCCCCTCGATGGCTCAGTTTGTTAAGTGTCTTCGTTGGGCTCAGGTCATGATTCTGGAGCCCTGGGATCAAGCCCCACTTTGGGCTCCCTGCTTAGCTGGGAGTCTGCTTCTCCCTCTCCCTCTGCTCCTCCCCCTGCTTATGCGTGCTCTCTCTCTCTCTCAAATAAATGAATAAAATCTTTTAAACAAACTCTTCTTAAAAAAAAAAAGAAAAAGGCAGGCAAAAGAATATATAGCTTGATCTATTTATATAAAATTCTAGAAAATGCAAAGTGGCAGAAAGTAAATTAATAGTTTCCTGGGTATATAAGTAGAGGGAGAGATTACAAAGAGGTACAAGAAACTTTTGGAGTGGATGGAAATGTTATTTTGATTGAGTTGATGAATACATATATCAAAATTGACATATTACAAACATCAAATTTTTTATTTTAAATATGAATCATTTGGCATATTGATAAATCAATAAAGCTTGGGGAGAGGTAATTAAAGAAAAATATTGTTGTTTTAATTTCTTATAGAATGGTCTGTGATTCTTTCAAAGAGCAGCTTGTTTTCCATAATTGAAGAGAGTTCACTTAATTAGGTCAGTTTTATAATTTCTCAATTTTGACCGTAAGTGGTTTTCACAACACTGACACCTTTATTTTTAAATCTGGACACTTTAAAAAGGCTGAGGAGAGTGTCATGATTCTTTCTCAGTAAGTGGCGCTGTGTGTCTCAAATGTCTTTGTTTGCAGGATTTCTTTTTTTTCTTTCTTTCTTTCTTCGTTTTTTTTTTTTTTTTTTTTTAAAGTAGGCTCCACACCTAGCATGGAGTCCAAGGCAGGGCTTGAACTTACAACCATGAGATCAAGGCCTGAGATGAGATCAAGAGTTGGATGCTTAACTGACTAAGCCAGCCTGGCGCCCCTATTTGCAGGCTTTCCAAGAGGAGTAAACTACTCTCATTGTACCCAGCATTTTATTAGGGCTACAAGAAACCATGAATTACTCATAGACTATTTTAACGGAAGAGAGTCTATTGTAAAGCTATGCTTAGACTAAAATTGGAACTGGATTTCAAACTGGAAAGTCATCATGATCTGAAGCAACTCTAGGAATTAGCTAGCTACCCTTTCAGTCTTTCTTGCGGGTAGCGTCTCTTTTTCCTTCACAGGAAACTTTTCTCTCTACATGTCCATTCTATTCTCCTCCCTCTACTCATTGTTTTATTTTTCTAAAATATCTTCAGTTCGCTCCTCCAGATCCACTTTTCATCCTTCACCACTGGGCTCTCTTTCCTAGAAGCCTGACCTGTACAGAATGAGGTCAGTGTATTTATTCTCCTAGCTCCCTCCTTGCAAGGTCACTTTAGGCATGCTGTCCCTCAACCAGAGATCACTGCTCCTCTCAAAGTAACTCACTCTACGCAACTGTCCCCTGCCAATCTGTTCTTTCCCTTGTCCGTTTAGGTCTAGGGGTGCTAATAGCTCCCTTGCTACCCAGATTAGGTTCTTCTACTATCCCTATAGCTCCCTTACACCCTGCCCACACATTTCTAATTAGTTCCTTTGTAGATAAACTCTCCTCAACTTATCATTTGCATGGCTTTTGTTTCCTGTTAGAACCCTGAGCTACATATTTGTTTATCTTGTTTTTTTGTGTTTTCTTTCACAGCTTCTGCTTTGGTTTGCCATGATCCACCAAGGCTCCCATTCTACCCTTCCCTAACATTCTTCTGTATTTGCAAATTCCAGTATCTAAGTGAGAAAATCTCAGGCAAGTGGCTTACTTTTTTTTGCAAGTCAGGCTGTGTGGGAGGTCATAGGCTAGCTGAAGGACCGGCAGCTCTTTGGACAGTTACCTGTCTCTGGGCCACACATCTGGGAAGGGGAAGTATGCAAGAGAAAAAGAGCATAGTACAAATTACCCTGCCCTCAGAAACCATGAGTGAGACGATCTCTCTTAGAAAGTACTTGAAGTATGTGCAGGTACAATATTTAACATAAAAAAGTTTAAAGATGAATAAAATATTCTAGTTAGTCTTAACCACGCTGATATTTTGTAATGTGCTAATATCTATCCTCCTATGGCATTATCACTTTAAGTTTGCTCGTCCTCATCGTTTATAATGACCTAGAGGAATCCAAGATGAGGTTAACAAGTCATGGATCTCAACAGAATAGCATAGGCAGCTGAAGTACCAGAAATAATTCAGGCTTTAAAGCCAAGTAAGCTTGGATCAAAACCCTAAAGCTACAACTTATTTGTTTTATTACTCTAAACTTCCATTTCCTCATCTATAAAGTAAGTGTAATTATATCTACCTTATAGAGTTGTTATGGAGATTAATGAGAATATATCTAAAGCATAAAACAGTAAATACTCAGTAAATAGTAGTTATTATGATCTCATATGCTTGTTTTAATTAAACATTCACAGCAAAAGCTTTTGGCTTAATTTAGAATCATTTTTAAAAGGAGGGGAGGAAAAAAACGAATGCAGATTATTACTCCTTTCCCTATCTTTCCCTGCTTAGCTGTGTGTATCTAAGATCCGGCTGTCGTGAATTCAGTCATACCAAATTCTTGAGTCAGTCCATACCATCCCTAATGGTATATTAGAAATATCATTTCCACCAGCAAATGAGTCTGAAATCAATCCTCTATACCTACTACATGCCTTTTCCTCAACTCTCTGTTGTTTTGACTAGTTTGTAGAATTTTTACTTTGATTCATGATTTGCATCATTTCCTCCCTTTGGAATGGAATCCAACTTGAACCCTAGCCTGGCTGTCTGGGGCCCCCCAAAATCTGCTTAGTCTAGCACTTGGCCGTTTCTTTTCCGGGAACTGATCCAACCTTTGCATCCCAGCTGATTGCTAGGGACCTATTTCAAACTGGAAAGACCCTACTCACCCTACTTGTATTCTTATTTGACTCAAGCCAGTTTGGCTAATAGGTTTCCTATCAGGTAACAACAATTTACCTACAGTGGCTCGCTGCCTGGGGCACTGTGCTGAAAAGTACTGTGGGGCCTTTTCTGGGTGAGGCGAGAAAGAGAACCGTAATTGACAAAGAAAGTTTCGCCTTCAGGGCGAGATTGGGAAATGTGGGAGGTGGTGGCATGAATGCCATGCACTTGCCAGCGGTGGCTTAGAGATTCCTGCTGCTTGATCCCCAAACTAGATTAGAGCCCTTTTGCATTCATGCCAGCCATTAAGCTGGAGTTTTTCTACATGCTCTTGTGATTTAGACTGACGTCACCCTCACGGAAGTGGCCTTTCCAGCAACTAGGTGACTGTAACTGCCAGTCATTTTTCTCAAGGGCAGGGTAGTGACTCTACATAACTTCTTCCTTTTAGACCTAGGCCGATGTAACAGCTTCTCACTGTTATAAGCCCCGGGTTACTTTGCTATCATTTGTGATTCCCCTACACTCCACCTACACCTTTATAAATGGTCTCCCCTCGAGTTATCCTTTTTTGAGCGTGCCATCTGTTTCCTGTCGGTACCCTGACTAATACAAGTACTTACTATGTACCAGGCACTGAGGATACAACAGTAAACAAAAAGATAAAAATTCCTACTTTCTGGAGATTACGTTCTAGCCAGTCTCAAAATGTCTTACAGGCAAGACTGCCCAAGTTATAGCCTTGCCGGTCTGAAGTTTATACGCCTGTCTTGTCATTAGTCACAATTAAGGAAATGCACACCTGTGCCTGCATGTGTGTTTTTGTGTAAACCCCTAAAATAAGGACCTCAGAAAATCCTAAGGATAGGTGATGAGGGAGCAGAAGGCCCTCTGAGAACAAAGCACAAGCTGACACCAGGCAACCTGCCCCGACCGACCACACTCCTGGGTGGGACATGTGTGACATTCCTCCAGGCAACGTCCAACTATCTTTTTTTTTTTTTAAGATGTTATTTATTTACTTGACAGAGAGAGAGAGACAGACAGATAGAGGGAGAGGGAGAAGCAGGCTCCCCGTTAGAGCCTGATGCAGGACTCGATTCCGTGACCCTGGGATCATGACCTTAGCCAAAGGCAGACGCTTAAGGACTGAGCCACCCAAGCACCCCTTCTTCCAACTATCATAATGTTAATGTTGTGCTAGAGGGGGAAAAAATCTCAGCTTGACAGTAGCAAGGCCTCCAGTATCCTGAGGGTTATGAAAGTCCTCTTGGACACCTCCCTTTTTCCTTACTTTCCCCAACCCCATAGTATATAATCAACCATTCCTCGCAACCTCAGTGCAGCAGCTCTTTCTGCCCATGGGTCTCATCCCTGTGCTTTAATAAAACCACCTTTTTGCACCAAAGAGGTCAGCACCTGACTTCACCAACCTTTGGAAACTGCATCAGTAGGGACTCTCAGATTTCCTGAAGTCTCTCATGCGTTGTCTCATCTTTTCAACAAATATTTATTAAGAGATTAAGTGCTCAATACGTGTTAGTTGCCTTACTGTGTTCTAGGTATCATGCTATAAGCTGAGAGGTAGAGGGAGAATACGAAAAAGAAGGATACAAAGATGAGTAGGATAGGCTGTGTGAGAAATAGACTCATAAACAATCACCACACAATATAAAAAGGCTGTAATAGAGGTTTATGAGAGGTGCTGTGAGAGTATAGAGGAGAGAATGACTTAATTCATTTTGGGAATTGGGAGAGGCTTCTCTGAGCTTGGATGGATGGGTAAATACTTTTCCAGAAAGAGGAAAAGGGCCAGATGTTTAGGAAGAGGAAAGGAGTTATGAGAAGTTCTGAAGCTGTGTCAGAAAATAGTTTGCTCTGCAAGGTAGAGTACTTTGGTGGGGATAGTGGCAAGGAATGGGTTGGGAAAAGGTAAGCAGAGTCCAAATTTTGAAGGATTGTATTTGAAGAGTTCAGAGTTTATTCTAGCAAGTAACAGGAAACGTTTCATAGAATTTTAAACAGAGAAGTGAAAAAAATAAGATTATGTTTTAGAAAGAAAATAGGGAGAGCAGTGGATATGGAAAAACATGAAAAACATGGAGAACACATAGACTTTTATTGTAACAGTATAGGAGAGAAATGATGAGGGCCTACATTAAAACCATGACAATGAGAATGGACAGATAGGGAGTAACGTCATTGATAATTAGGATGTGAAATTAAAAGGTTCAAATGATTTATTACATGTGGATAAAGATGGAATGGAAAAAGACCAAAATGACACAAAATAGATGACAACTAGTCACTAATTTAGCAAAACAGAGAAAGGGAAATTGAAATCTCTCTTGCCAAAGGAGAAACCAATAAGAAGCAAGCTGATTGTTGCAGAAACTGAAAAACATCAGTAACTGAAGGTACTGGGTGTGTTAGAAGTTGAGGAGTGAGCTGAAAACAGTAAGTTAATAGTGTAATAGACAAAGAATGTTGGGCCCACAGGTCCCTTCTGTCCCCGGCAGGGTCAGCGCCAGTATCCTTTCTCTAGCAACCTCCCGTTGAACTGAACTAGAAAGGCCTTGAGGTCAGAGACCCTAGGCAAAGTAGAGAGCAGGATAAGACATAAAACTCGAAAAGGGGATTGAGTTCCCCAAATTTGAGACTGCCCCTCAACTCCTGGAATGTTTGTACCCAGTCAGAGGGAGAGGGGAGGAGGAAGAATTGGAAAGAGATCCAGGGAATAGAAATCCAATACAGAGGAATAATGAAAAGAATCTCAAGGAAAAATGTGAAGGTAGGGACGCCTGGGTGGCTCAGTTGGTTAAGTGTCTGCCTTCAGCTCAGGTCATGATCCAAGGGTGCTGGGATCAAGTTCTCCATCAGGGTCCTTGCTAAGTGGGGAGCCTGCTTCTCCCTCTGCCTCTGCTGCTCCTCCTGCTGTGCTCTCTCTCTCTCTGACAGATAGATAGATAGATAGATAGATAGATAGATAGATAGATAGATAAAAAAATTTTTAAAAAAAGGAAAAGAAGAGAAAAATGTGAAGATAAATCTTGGGATGACAATTAGCAGGCAATGCCAAATCTGAACTAGAGCTGGGAAGAGGGTTCTAGAAGAAATGCCTCCAGGAGGAAAAACAAACCAAAGCAGACACAGCGACTATACTGAAAGGACAAAAATGGCACTTTGTCCCTATGATCTTCCTCTCGAAAACATAAACCCCAGTCTAACCATGAGAAGGATATCAGACAAATCCTGATTGAGTAACATTCTACAAAAATACTCAACCAGTACTCCTCAAAACTGTCAAGGTCATCAGAAATGTGGATGTTTGAAAAACGGTCAGACTTAGATGTCAGGAGACATAACTGCGGAATAGAATGTGGGTGGGGCAGCTGGCTGGCTCAGTCAGTGGAGTATATGACTCTGGATCTTGGAGTTGTGAGTTCAAGCTTCATGTTGGGTGTAGAAATTACTTAAAAATAAAAACTTCAGGATGCCTGGGTGGTTTAGTCAGCTAGGCATCTGCCTTCGGCTCAGGTCGTGACTGCGGGGTCCTGGAATCGAGCCCCTCATCGGGCTCTCTGATCAGCGGGGAGCCTGCTTCCCCCTCTCTCTCTGTCTGCCTCTCTGCCTACTTGTGATCTCTCTCTCTGTCAAATAAATAAATAAAATCTTTAAAAAAAAATAGAATGCAGGATTCTAGAACAGGAACAGGAGAGTGGGTAATAACTCAGGAGATCTGAATGAAGTATGAACTCTAGCCCATTGGTTCATTAATTGTAACAAATGTACCGCACTGATATAAAAGGTTACTAGTAGGAGAAACCTGGTGTGGGGTATAGAATAACCCTCTGTTCTATCCTTATAATTTTTCTGTAAATCTAAAACCCTCGTGAGTCTGTTTGGTTTTTAAAAAACTAACTTCAGGAGTGGGAGGCAATCATTAACTTCAGGAAAGTTAGAGAATTATACAAGAAAGGAAACACTCTTATAGTAAATCTTATGGCTCAGCAGTGATAATATTTATATAATCTTAAAATTGGAAACACTAATTACTGACTTAAGAAAAATCAGAATATCATTAAATTTAGAGTTGAGAAAAAAGAGGTAAAAGTGTGGGTGTGAAAGATTTCCAAATCCTCATCTTCCATAGGAAGAGGTCAGTCAATAATGTCTAGAACAGAAAACTCAAGAAATAACAGCCTAAAGATATCATTCAGAAACCTGGATGGAGGGAAGTGCCAGCAGAAATAGATTGTAAAAGTTGAAAATGGCTGTTGCTGGGTACCAAGCTGCAGAGAAAGTGTTGGGAGGGGAGGGACAGCATTCCACCATTTTTTGTTACAAGCATTTTGGCATTATTGGCTTTTAAATTTAGGCAATGTATTATCTTCATTTGATAAAAAGAAAAATAAAAGTTTAAAAAAGAATGGAAAATATTTAGATCGAAATAGGCAGAGAATGATATTTCCTTGACTCTAATAGTTAACCCTATGGTAGTTAATAAAAGGGAGCGAATGAGATGTCCATCAAAAAAATGGCAATTAAATTGCTCTCTGAGAGAACAGAAATAACATGTAATTATGGGTTAGAGCAGAGACACGTATCTAAAAGAAACAGAATACTTGATGTACTGACTTAATGTGCTAATGTGGTTGAAGATTCCATCAGAATGGGAATCTGTCAGCTGCAGGAGTCTAGAAAATAGAGCCTTCCAGAGACAGACAATGGAGGGGCCCTTCTAAAGCCTGGCAGAATGAAAAGGTGCTCTGTGGCAGGTGTGATATTCTGGAAATGATGTATAAACATTTGAAATATTTAATGAACGTCTTTTTCTGATTCTGTGTTCTCCCAGCAACCTCGTAATTATAATTTACCTTCTCGTATAAAGTTCCGAAAGGAAAAGAAAGGACACACACCTAAAGACCCCAGGGTTAGTCCTCCTGGCAATTATACTTTTTATTGTAAAATAAACAATCCAACACTCGTGTTTTATATATTAGTCTCTATGAACTAGGGTAATGTCAGCCAGCCTTCTCAGAGTCTTGGCACAACTTTGCGGCTGACATTACAGGCCTTTCGGTCTTAAGACTGAGGGCCCGGGGACGCCTGGGTGGCTCAGTTGGTTGGGCAGCTGCCTTCGGCTCGGATCATGGTGCCATGGTCCTGGGATCGAGTCCCATATCGGGCTCCTTGCTCGCCAGGGCTCCTGCTTCTCCCTCTGACTCTGCCTGCCTCTCTGCCTACTTGTGATCTCTCTCTCTCTCTCTGATAGATAGATAGATAGATAGATAGATAGATAGATAAAATCTTAAAAAAAAAAAAAAAAGACTGAGGGCCCGATACTGGCTTGTGAAGTCACCCAGATAGTGCCCACCTGTAGGGGTCAGTCAGCCAGCATTGCCTTGGCAATTCCCTGACCTCTCTATGTATCGCCTTCTCCTTTAAACTTCTAAACTCCTTTAAACAGAATGCTTTCTTAATTTGCTTTTTAAAATTTAGAAATGGCTATAAAAAAATAAAATATGTAGCCTACCATAAAAATTCGGAGAATGGAAAAGAGAGTAGAGAAAAATTGGAATATCTGTTAAATCCACCATCATATATATATTATACATGCTTAATTATAAAATAGATTATGTATGTATATATGTATATATTCTATAAAATAGGATTTCCTGATGCTATTTATTGACATATTAATTATATAAGATGAATATTATATAACAAACTGATGTTAATATTATTCTATTAATAATCATATATTTTAATAGTGCGATCAGAAGCTACCACTAATTGAGCTTCTACTATGAGATAAATTTATACATTAATAAGCTATTAATATACTATGCTATATATGATATACTATTAATAAGCTATTTACTGAATTACCTCATTTAATTTTCATGAATCTCAAATAGGTGCTACGATAAATTTTCGTTTTCCAGACGAGAAAACAGAGAGCTCAGAAAGGCAAAGTGCCTTCTGCAAGGTCACACAGCACACTGATTGTGGAGAGCATATTCACATTCAGTCTGCTGTCTAGAGCCTGCACATTCCATCACTAAGCTATTCCGACTCTCTTGTGACCTCCTTTTTTTCACTTATCTTATGGTACTTATATTTCTATATCAATAAATAGAGACTGAATTCGCATTTAATAGCTGCATTGCATTTTACTGTAATAGAAGCAGGCTCCCAGGGAGCCTGACGTGAGGCTTGATCCCAGAACCCTGGATTATGACCTGAGCTGAAGCCAGATGCTTAACTCACTGAGCCACCCAGGCGCCCCACAAATAGACAAATCTGACATGATCAGTTGCGAATCAGTGCTTACCTACACCCACATAGGCCGAGAATTTGAACCCCATAAGTACTGACAATAATATTAAGGAAAACTTACTGTCCAGCACATCTGGGCAGGATAAATACCACAGTCTACTTGCGATTTCTTCCAAAGCTTGCTATCATAAAGAGAGATAGGCTCCTGACTGGGAGAGGCAGCAAGTTTGCTGTAACCTTCCCATGATGAAGGATAATTGGAAGGCAGGCAGGCAGGGACAAGGGCCCCGCCCTAAGAGGAAACCACCCTTAAAAGGATCTTATACCGCCCTGGAAGGAGCCCTCCACCCTTTCCATAGATAGATAGGTGACAAAAACCTGTTTGGATGACAGGCGCTGGGAGAGTTAATCAGATTAAAGCAGTCGGCCAACAAGCCCATAAAACCCCCTAGACTTAGAAACTCAGGTGGCAACCCTCTCGGGTCCCTCCTTGTTTGGGAGGTTTGTACTGTCGCTCAGTAAACCTTGCTTTGCTGACCTCCCACTCTGTCTGGTCTACCTCTTCATTCTTCAAAGTAGTGTGACCAAGAACCACGGACACCAGACAGAGAAAAAAATCCTGCAATGCTTGCCCTTTTTATGGTCCAGGCCTTGCCACTGGAAGAGTAATACACAGATCAGCAGCATTTGCAACACTTCGAAGCCTGTTAGAAATGCAGACTCTCGGGGGCGTCTGGGTGGCTCTGGGTTAAAGCCTCTGCCTTCAGCTCAGGTCATGATCTCAGGGTCCTGGGATCGAGCCCCTCATCAGGCTCTCTGCCCAGCGGGGAGCCTGCTTCTCCCTCTCTCTCTGCCTGCCTCTCTGCCTACTTGTGATCTCTCTGTGTCAAATAAATAAATCTTAAAAAAAAAAAAAGAAATGCAGACTCTCAGGCCCCATCCCAGTCTTACTGAATTTGAGTTTCCATTAGAGCAAGGTCTCCGGGTGAATCACATGTATTGTAACATCTGTGAAGCACCGACCCGAGGTGTGTTTTTCAAGCTGTAGATGCAGCCCATTAACAGTTTATGAAATCTATTTAGTAGTTCTGCCACTGTAACTGGGGCCCAAGGGTGCAAGAGCTCCTGGCTTTAGAAGTCCCGGACAGACCAGGTTCAACCACTTGCTCCTGACGAAATCCAAAGGCAGAGAAATGAGTAGTGGTGAAGCAAGAATGGAATTTATTTCAGTGAGGCCACGGCCAGCAAGACAGTGGATGACATCTCAAAGGCTGCCTCTAAAGGGCTGAAAATACCTCTAGGTTTATATGAGGAAAATGTGGGACAAAGGGCAGTGGCTACATGCAGGTGGGCAGTGAAGGTCACATCGCAGTGAAGGTCAGGTGGTTCCTTGCCTTGGGGTCAATCGCTTGGGGTCTTGCTGGCTCAGGGCAGCTGTTACTTCTTGAGGGAGTAGTTTCGATTTCCATTACTCAGTTAAGAGATAAACTGCAAAGAAGAACTTAATCAATTAGAAAGTACAGACTGAGGTAAAAATGGAGGTGGTTGGGAGTCCTTTCGTCTCCAGCATTTTAAAAATGAAATAGAACAGAAAATATTAGAGTGTATTATATGCGGAAGGGTATTGTTTTATGAAACTCTTGTTTTAGTTACAAATAGGTTTATATTTATTGAGTCCTCATGTAAATAGTGGTCCTGGTCAACAAAGTTTGAAAGCCTCCGGGTTAGGGCACCGTTTCTGTAAATATTGTCTACATTCGAATCCCCCAAAGTATATAAAATTTAGGCCCCCATTGAGGAAGGAACAGTAATTTATGTCTTAAACAAGTACTCCCAGGTAATTCTGATTCTAACTCACAGTGAATTTGAGAATCACTAGTCAGGCATCGATTCTCCGTCTTGAGTATGCAGTAGAATCACCTGGAAGTTTTGATAAACCACAGGGTGCTAGGCCCCACCCCAGAGTTTCTAATTCAATAAATCTGGGGTGTGGCCCAAGGATTTCAGTTCTAACAAATTCCAAGGTAATGTTGATGTTGCTAGTTTAGCAACCGCTGGCCCAGGATCGTGAAATTTTAACTGTGAAGGGCTTAGAACCAGGATATTTGCTTCAAGTGAATTATTTCTCTATCTTAGGACTAAACCCATCAACTCAACAAACACTCTCATTAGTTTCTGTACACACCATTCCAACATCATCAGGGAGCAAAAAGGCCTTTCTTGATTGCTTCATGGAGGACCTCTGTTGAAGACTTACAGCTTTTTACCATTCCAAGAATCATGGTTCTAACCGGCCAAAGGATATTTCTACTTTCTCTGGAGCTTACCTTGCCCAGCATTCAGATCCGTAGTCAAACAGGAATGTGATTAAAGTTCGGAATTTGTGAACTTTTCTATTCACAGGTACTTTTAGTACTACTCAAGGCATGGTCCTTTGATGGGCAGCTTCCCTCTCACCTAAGTGCTCATCAGAAATGCGGATTTTCCCACAGGACCCCAGACCTACAGAATCAGAATCCCTGGGGTTAGGACCGGGAATCTACCTTTAACAAACTCTCCAGGTGGTTCTCATGCACGGTCAAGTGTGAGAGGCACTAACTAGATCACTTGCAGCTGCTAGAAGCCATTGTTAAACTGTAGTAGCTGGACCACCTCACTTAGATTCACCTGTGTTCCTGGGGGACCCAGCACAGTATCAACTTTGGGGATGTGACCTTGGTTCTTCTGACACAGTAGCCAACACAGGGTAGGTAGCCTATAAATGTTAGCCCAACCATCCTATATTTATTGAAAATGTTCATGTGGATATGCTTCAAGGGGTTCCCAAAGCAAGTTACGCATCTGCCTATTTATATCTCCTAAAGCTTATCACCAGAATTTTCCCCCTCCTTTCCTGAGTCAATGATTTTTTTTTAAACCTTCCACTATATGCATGGAAGTTAAGTATCATTGTTAAACTGAAGGTTATGGGTGGTGAATTTTAAAACAAGTTTTAAAATTCGGAAGTCGAATAGAGACCTACACCAGACGTAAGTAGGCTGTTCAAAACATGGAAATGTATATCCTGGGCCAGAACCTGTCCTTAGTGACTCACAATCGACTCCTAATGAAGTCAGCTCCATTTGGTGCAATATAATGAAAGAGTCAGTTGTGTGTGTGTATTTACTACTTTTCAATACAAAGAGAGAACAATTTTTTTTAAGCCCGTAACCCTTTTAACTTTTTCTTTTATTTTAAAGAGGAGGAATTAGTAATGTTCTTCCTTGTAATTAATTACCACAATATATATTGATGGGTTTTGCTTTCTTTTCACATTTGCACCCAACTGGAGGGTGCAACTAACTTTGTGCAGTGCACACTCAGCAGCTACAAATTGCTTTCTATTTGCAACTCCCCGCCACCGTACTATATCACCATTAGAATTTTGCCTATTATTGGTGACAGATACATTGCAAAAGGCCAAGAGTAGTTGCAAAGATACAGAAGGCTTAAGAAGTGCCCGGTGGCTATAGTTATATAATCTCTACTGGTAAATTAGGATAGTGGGTTACCTTAATCAACTTACATAAATTCTCAGCTTCATTGTTCTCATCTGAAAAATGGGAATAATAGTGAGTAAGGTTGTCGTATGGATTAAATGAGATAATGCATATAAAGCACTGATACACCTGGGCTAATATAAATAAATGCTCAATAATTGTTAGCTATTCTTCCTATTATTAGTAATAATGTTATTTCCTAGGCCACAATGGTTTACTCATGGAGAGTACTGAATGGTTGTATATCTCAGAAATGTAAATCCGTCTGCCTCTAGAGATAGAATTACTTTAGTCTCTTCATGTTGAGTCTCCTTTTTCTTTTTTGATTGTATTTCTCTTCTTGTGAGCAAACTCATGCTTCATAATAATTACAAGTATGTGGCAGTACCAAGATCAAATTCCTGGTTATAGAGAACTTCATGCTATGGGTAAGGGTTGTTCTTTTGAAATCTATTAGCTTCGAATTTGTTCTTGGCAGGAAGATTGTTCTCCCTTTATTCCTTGCTGTTGTTTTCCTACTGATGTTGATTTTATTTTATTTTTTTTATGGTTTTATTTATTTATTTGACACAGAGAGAGAGATCACAAGTAGGTAGAGAGGCAGGTAGAGAGAGAGGGGGAAGCAGGCTCCCTGCTGAGCAGAGAGCCCGATGTGGGGCTCGATCCCAGGACCCTGAGATCATGACCTGAGCTGAAGGCAGAGGCTTTAACCCTTGAGCCACCCAGGTGCCCCCCTACTGATGTTGATTTTAATTCAAAATATTTTTCTTTTGTCTTTTGGAGTTAGGTGGGTGCACTACTGCATCAGAAATGATTATGGTGCTTCTGTGGGTGAGGTGAGCCTACATTTGTTCTTAGCTTTAAATATGTGTCAGTAACTATTTCAGTAGTATGATAATGTCCAACTTCCGAAGAAGGACCTAGCAGTCCGAGTCTCAGAGTTGGCCACTGGAGTGGTGCTTTTGACCAGTTGTTATACTGCAACCTGGAGCTTAAAAATGGGGAAAATGGCATGAACAGTTCAGAGAAAAAGTATCTGCTTATCTTTAAATATGTAGGGTTCTGCCTTCGTCTACAAAGTAACCAGAATAGGAAATTGGATAGGAGTCACAGATCAACATATGTGGCTGGACCCTATATGGGATTTGGTATATCAGAAGTAATAGAACCTCACAAAATATTCCAAAGATGTGTGAACAGTAAGTAAGAATAATTTCTAATTAAAGTTGATAGTATCTGAATCTTTTCTTATGTAGAACCTAATGAATTATAGGCATTTACATTCTTTCATTCATTATGTGAAAGATTGAAAATCACACAGTGGCAGATGGATAGCTTACTATATGACTTACTAAAAGCACAGAAGGTCAGGAATGTTGATGTTTGTCTAACACAGCAACTCAAGTTTCAGCACAGTATTTTACAAAGTAAATCAAGTAGGTTAAAGATTGGTGTGTGTTTTTTTGCAACTATTTTTTTTAAATTGAACTTTACTTGAGAATCTCAAGATGATTAGTTTACATGCGCTACCTTATTAATATTATAAAACTGGAATGAAAGTGAATTATATTTCTGTATCCTTAGTACCAAGCACAGTATTTATCTCTAATAAATATTTGTTTAATGAATGAATGATTGAATGAATACATGAGTGAGAAAGAGAAAAGGAGAGGGGCGCCTGGGTGGCTTCTGCCTTTGGCTCAGGTCATGATCTCAGGGTCCCGGGATCGAGCCCCGCATCGGGCTCTCTGCTCAGCAGGGAGCCTGCTTCCCCACCCCCTCTGCCTGCCTCTCTGCCTACCTGTGATCTCTCTCTGTCAAATAAATAAAATCTTTAAAAAAAAGAGAGAGAAAAGGAGAGAGAAAAAGAAGAAAGGAAGATGGATGGATGAATGGATATAGGATCATTTATCCTTCTTTTAAAAGTGGATAAATGGTAAACATTAAAGTGATTCATGGATGACAGTCAGACTGGCAATAAAATGAAGATACCCAAGTGTTCTAGATTAAAAATATCCACCACCACCCCAGTGGATATGTCTTATTGTTTAGGTAGTTTTCCACACTATCTGCATATTAAAATCACCTAAAGTACTTTCTATAGGATTATCAATGCCCCATCCCCACCTTCCATCCCCACCCCCAACTGCTCCTCCCTGGTATTTTTTAAAAGGCGATTCTAATGTGTAGTCAGAGTTGAGAATCGCTGTGTTAGGGAGTTATAATTGTGATGTTCTTCAAGGTTTAAAAAAAAGAGAAGCATAAAGAATACATTTGCCAAAACTTGCTTTTGTTCTCCTTCCAAAGCTTTTTAAATTCAGTGTTAGGTGTTGGCTATACCAAGAATAATGTCTTAGTCTGTTCAGTCTTCTATAACAAAATATCATTGACTGGGTGGCTTAAACAACAGAAATTTATTTTTCACAGTTCTGAAGGCTGGGAAGTCCAAGATCAGCGTATTGACAGATTTAGTGTCTGGTGAAGACCACTTCCGGGTTCATCAATTGCTCCCGGTCTTTTTGCTGCGTCCTTACATGACAGAAAGAGCAAGTCTGTCTCTTTTATATAAAGGACACTGGTCCCATTCATGGGGTCTTCACCCTCATGACCTAACCACCTTCCAAAGGCCCCATCTTCAAATACTATCACATTGGAGATTACGTTTCAACATATGAATTTGGGGGAGATGGGGACACAGACTTGCAGTCTATAGCAGATAAACACTAACAAGATACAAACCAGAACAAGAATATCTTGCTCTGATCCATTTACTTTAACCCACTGACCTGCAAAAAGAAGTTTGCTCATTGCTACCAGTCAACCACAACAAGATTTTTTGCTTGAAATTAAATATGTACCATGAGATTGCTTTGCCCTGTGTCACTGTAAAGGCAGGTAAGGTAACACAGAAATTAAAGCTCAAGAATGCTACAGAACACCTTTGGGGTGTGTCTAGATAATGTAATTTTCCATCACTATCAAAAGCCAATACTCTTCTCATTTGCTTGTAAATCTCATGACTCAGCTTAACTTCCTTCAAGAGTAAGGAAGGATCTTACTCTAGACAAATGAATTAAAAATTATATGAAAGCCAAATTGCATTTTCTTTTATCTGAACTACCGCAGTAAAAATTCCAGCCAGAGGCCAATTTCAGACTCATTTTTTAGAGTTGTTACCATTGTCTGAAAATGTAAGATGCACGAGGGCAGGTGCATTTTATTTTTGTTTGTTTGTTTACTGCTCATCCCAGTAGGATGTAGACTCATACGTTCAGAGTAGATACTTGATGAATGTTTATTGAATGAATAAGTACTGTAGTTTAGGTACAGAAGGGTGGTTTCTGATTTTCAAACACTGGAAAACTCTCTGGTAACTCCTATGTATATATGTATATATGTATGTATGTATGTATGTAATCTCTATGCCCAATGTGGGGCTTGAACTCACCACCCAGAGATCAAGAGTTGCATACTCTATGGACTGAGCCAGCCAGGCATCCCTGTGGTAACTTTTTAAGAACTTCATTATCATTATTATGAGTGTCTAGAATGAGTATTGGAATGGATAATTTTTATTTTAGTCTCCTCAACATCATTTCCTCCTCTCTTCTTCCGGGGGTAAAACTGCTCTTCCCTATTGGGAACCAACTCAATGTAGACTATCTCTCCTCCCTGGCCATAGGGGGTATAATGTGGCCAAGACCTGTCCCATCAGAAAATTACATCTATTCACTCCCACCCACTACCCTCCACAGTTTGGTTCCTAATTCATGTCAAGACAATCAGTCTGCCCTACGATTTTTCTGCTGGAGCTCATAAGGAAGATTGTCTCTGTCTGCTGGACTTAATTATGGCTACCATTTTGGAGTCTGAAGCCAGCGACAGTCATCTTTCCCACTTTGGGACTAGAACCTGTATGTACCAGTACACCAATTAGAGGCAAGCAGAATTGAAAGATGCAGAAGGTGAGAGCGAATCTGTTTCCTCATCAGCAAAACATTCATATATATCATTTTTAAAATAGAAATATCCTTCTTGTCTTTTCTATTATGAAAGTAATAAAATACTCATTGTAAAAAATTCAGAAAATACAAAAAAAACCTGAAGAAAATTTAAATGATATTTAGTTCATCACCCACAAGCTATATTTTTGATACATATCTTTCCATGCATATATACGAGTACTATTTTTTCTTATGTTAAACAAAAGTGAGATCATGTTTTTTATAAGCTCCTTTTTCAATTTATGTGTTATAAATATCTCTCCATGTCAATAAAGACAGATTTACTCATTATTTTTAATGACTATATAATATTCCATTGTGTAAATTAATTATACTTTACTTAACCACCCCTGTTGTTGCAGATAACTTTTTTTTTAAGATTTTGTTTATTTTTATTTGACAGAGAGAAAGATCACAAGTAGCAGAGAGACAGGCAGAGGGAGAGGGGGAAGCAGGCTCCCTGCTGAGCAGAGAGCCCGATGTGGGGCTCGATCCCAGGACCCTGAGATCATGACCTGAGCCAAAGGCAGAGGCCTAACCCACTGAGCCACCCAGGCGCCCCTGCAGATAACTCTTAAAAGCTTTTGACTGTTTTCTAAAAAAGCACTAAAGCTGACATTTACTGATTTCTTATCACTTTCCCTCCAGAATCCCCTCATTCTAAGTTTTCCCAGCATAATTCAAACAGTTGCCGGTTATTAGTTAACGTGGTGAAGGAGGAAGCAGACTTTCTCTGAGCTGTGGAAAGCATAAAAAGTCATACTTTTGTAACTGTGAGATCTTTCTTACCAAATTTTCAGTTTATTAGTTGCACAGAAATGAAGAATAAGCAGCACGTCCCTGGTGTTTAGTGACTCTCTTGGCTGGTTTCCAGATTCATTAAAAAATAGTATTTACATTGGGGCACCTGGGTGGCTCAGTGGATTAAAGCCTCCGCCTTCAGCTCAAGTCATGACCTCGGGTCCTGGGATCGAGCCCCGCATTGGGCTCTATGCTCAGCAGGGAGCCTGCCTCCCCTTCTCCCTCTGCCTGCCTCTCTGCCTACTTGTGATCTCTCTCTCTCTCTCTGTCAAATAAATAAATAAAATCTTTTAAAAAAAATAGTGTTTACATAAGTGCCTGTGGCATGATATTTTGCTGACTGTACCACTCTGTGGTGACTACCAAATCTCTAATTATAAGGGTGTGGTTATTCAATGGCCTGAGTAAACCCAGTTCTACAGCAGACACCATTTATGCTTTATTAAGATAACAGAGCAAGGCTCAGCAACCGGAAATCAAGTAATTACAGAGATCTAGAAAATGTGTAAATATTCAGTGTAAAGAAACATGACAAATCAGAGGTAGAAGGTATATGTTTTATAAGCAAGAGTTTAGAAAAGCAAGATGAGAAAATTAAATCATATCTCAAAGACTATAAATGACAAAAGGGAACATATAAATCTTGGATACTCTTGACATTCTTTCCAACATGGCCAGCTTCTTTTGAAATGGGAGCCAATTATAACAGAAACCAAGATTATAATAAAATATCTTTGATAGAATCCTTTTGAAAAAGAAATGTAGGACACATGAAGCTGTTTTTTTGTGAGTTCCCACTCATGCCTTCTGCTTCCCATTTACGAAGAATGGCTCTGTTGCTATTGGGCAAATCCAGTTTCCTGGTTATTTTTGGAGGGCTAACGCCTTTGTCACATAATAAAGAAACTTAAACATTGCTAGGAACAACAGTAGATAAGACTCTAAAGAATTATCATAGACTCCTAGGAAAATACTTCAAATTGAATATTTCTGCTACCTTTCATCTGACTTATACTCATATATTAAAGAGAAGATGGTATAGTGGAGCCCTGTAGAGAACCATCTAAAAGCACGAAAGCTTAGTAGTTCTTGTTAGGACAATGGAATTTAATTTTTACTCCCCCACCCCGAGCTTTATTGAGGTATAATTGACAATTTTAAAATTGTATGGGGGCACCTAGGTGGCTTAGTTGTTGTGTCTGACTTGATTTTGGATTGGGTCATGCTTTCTGGGTCATGAGATCGAGCCCTGCATCGGGTTCTGCGCAGGGCATGGAGGCTCCTTAAGATTCTCTCTCTCCCTCTCCATCTGGCCCTCTCCCTGCCTTCCCCCCACCCCCTGCTCTCTCTCTCTCTCAAAAAAAATTGTATATATTTAAGATGTACAGCTTGATTTGATGTACATATACATTGCGAAATAATTACCACAATCAAGATAATTAACATAATTGACCACCTCACCTAATTATGTTTTGTGTGTATATGTGGTGACAACACTTGAGATCTATACTCTTAACAAATTTCAAATATACAATAATGTTAACTATAGTTACATTATTGTACATTAGAGCTTCAGAACTTATTCATCTTGTATAAGTGAAACATTGTATCCCTTGACCAGTATCTCCCCATTTCTCTCTTCCCAAACAACCAAACTTTCTGTTCTGAGTATAACTATTTTAGATTCCATGTATAAGTGAGATTATGCAGTATTTGTCTTCCTGCATCTGGCTTATCTCACTTAGCATGATGTCCTTCAGATTCATACATGTTGTCGCAAATAACAAGATTTTCTTCTTTTTTAAAGGCTGAATAATATTTTACTATCTATATATACACCATTTTTATCCATTCATCCATGGATGAACATTTAGGTTATTTCCATATCTTGACTATTGTGAATAATGCTGCAATGAACACAGGAATGCAAATTCACTTTTTTAAGTACCAAAAAGTATTTACCATAATTAGACTACAGAGGTTCTCAACTTCTCTCAATTTTTTTTTTCAATAGGCTCCATGGCCAGTGTGGGGCTTGAACTCATGATGGTGAGATCAAGACCTGAGCTGAGATCAAGAGTCAGACATTTAAACAACTGAGGCACCCAAGCATCCCAACTTATCTCAATTTTTATATTATTAGAATTAAATTATTTTTTTAGAATTATATTATTTTTGAAGAATAAATGAATTTGAGATAGAAAATCTTAACTTTTAGGAGCCTCTAAGTGATGTTTAGGCAGATTAATGTATATGGAAAATAACTTGAATTAGAACAATGAGTACAAGTAACTCTTGTTAAATTGTTCACAATGCTTAGGCATAAGTTTCAGAAGCATTGTGAAAGGTTTATTGTAAGATATAAAATATACTCAAAGGCATGTAAATTTATATTTTCAATCACTTTGAGTTTTATATTCTTTGTATTTATTTGGTTCAAAGAGAAATATTTCTTCTCTTCTTCCAAATCATAAAATAGCTTCCCAGGGAGAACTTTGCATAGTTGTTTTTGTCACTCGTAAGTCTTCTTCTTCTTTTTTTTTTTAAATAGGCTCCACAACCAGCATGGTGCCAACGCAGGGCTTGAACTCATGCCCTTGAGATAGAGACTTGAGCTGAGATTAAGAGTTGGATACTTGGGGCACCTGGGTGGCTCAGCTGGTTAAGCGGCTGCCTTCAGCTCAGGTCATGATCCC
>CM052894.1:47543969-47587560 GCA_028534135.1 Potos flavus | reverse complement strand
GGGTCCTGGGATCGAGTCCCACATCGGGCTCCTTGCTTGGTGGGGAGTCTGCTTCTCCCTCTGCCTCTGCCTTTCACTCTGCCTGGTTGTGCTCTCTCTCTCTCTCTCTGACAAATAAATAAATAAAATCTTAAAAAAAAAAAAAGAGTTGGATACTTAACCAACTGAGCTACCCAGGTGCCCCTGTCACTCTTAAGTCTTAAAAAATCTTTTTCCATCCAAATTCAGAGACTTAGAAATACTTCAGACAATTCTATTGAATTCAGTAGCATGAGTTAACTTTATAAACTTCTTTCTTTATGGTTAACCTAATTAATAATTGTTAATACAATCAGTAATATTAGGGAAGTAACTATTGTTCTATCAAAGACAAAATGACTGTCATTACTACCAAAGTCTTTGTAACAGGTACAATGATTCAGAACTTAATCTGGAAGAATGAGAATGCAAGTAATAGATGAGACACTTTTTAATTATGAAAAAGGACAAAACCAATTGAATATAATAATATACCGAAGCTACTATATTAAAATAGGGGAGTACACGTTAAAAAAAAAAATAGCCTAGGGCAGAAATAGTCCATTACACTTTGGAATTTAAAGTGTAATATGGGGTCAGTGTGCCTGGGTGGCGCAGTTGGTTAAGCATCCCACTCAGTTTTGGCTCAGGGTTTTGGTTCAAGTTGTGATCTCAGGGTTGTGCAAGTAAGCCCCATATTGGGCTCTACACTCAGTGTGGAGTCCGCTTGGGATTCTCTCTCCCTCTACCCTTCCTGCTCATTCTCTCTCTTAAATAGATAAATCTTTTTTAAAAAAAGTGTAATACAGGGGATTTCACAAATCAGTCAAGAAAGGAAGAACCATTCCAAAACAGTTATCTATCTATCTATCTATCTATCTATCTATCTATCTATCTATCTACCTATCTATCTATCTATCTATCCATCTATTTAAGATTTTATATTTAAATAATCTCTACACCCAGCATGGGCCTCGAACTTACAACCCTGAGATCAAGAGTGGCGTGCTCCACCAACTGACTCAGCCTGGTGCCCCCAAAATGGTTATCAATTAAGAAAAAAATTAGTTTAGGGGCATATGGGTGGCTCAGTTGGTTAAGCATCTGACTTTGGTTCAGGTTATGATCTCAGGGTCCTGGGGTTCAGCCCCCTGTCAGGCTCCGCATTTAGCAGGGATTCTGCTTCCCCCACTTTCCCTCCCTCTGCCCCTCCCCATGCTTGTACTCTCTCTCAAATAAATAAATAAAATCTTTAAAAATTAAAAAAAATTAATTTAGATTATCTTCTCATAATATACATCAAAATAAATTCCAGATGAGATAAAGAGTAGGTATAAAATATTAAACAATGGAAAAATCTGAAGAAAATAGAGCAGAATATGTAATAAGCCTCTGGAAGGTGATTATTTTTATATACCTGGCAGCAATTTTTTAAAACTCAAAGGAAAATATGAGTTTTTTAAGTTAACCAGTGAATGTGCAACAATAGAATGGGAAAATATCTGCAAAAACTACCAAACTTAAGGGGCTGTTGTGTTTCTTAGATAAAGAAATTAATACAAATTGATAAAAGAACACTAAGCTTCAAAGAAATTGGATAGTAAAAGACATATTAGTGAGAAAAATGAAAAAAATATTGTTTCACTAGTAATCAAAGAAATGAAAAAAAACATTAATAAAATATCCATTTTTCACTTAGGAGCTTAGCAAATATTTTAAACAATCATATCAAATAAATCAGGGTACAAGGAACAGCTACTCTCATACATCACTAAAGTCTCGATAAACCCATAAGCCTTCAAAATGTTCTTATTCTTTTACCCAGTAATTCTACATCCTCACATCTGTAAATTTGTCTGGGGAAATAAGACTAATGCTCAAACCACGAGATTTTGCTAAATATGAAGTCTTACTGTGTTATGCAAAACAACTTTGTGAAAACATCATAAATAAAAAAGACTGAGCTTTGAACAAAAAGCCAATGGGGGAGAATGGGAGATGAAGAATGAATACATTTATGGAATAGGAAAAAAAGAACAGTTTTGGAACCACTTAAAATCAGTGAAGTAGAAAGATCTGAGGAAAACTGGGGATTGAAGATGTATTTTTCATAGTCTCCTTTCTCATTTCCACGTTTTTGTTGTTTTAATTGCCACAGTTGTAATTAATATACATATTTTTACTCTTGCTTCCCTTGAAAAATCAATCACTAAATGCTGTAGGCTTTTTTATTTTATTTTATTTTATTTCTTTATTTTTTTTGTTTTGTTTTTCTTTTTTTTCTTGCTGTGCGCTTTTTGACTATTGTCTGTATATACATATATGTATAAACACACTCACCTACATATATATACGAACACACTTTTCCCCCCTAAATTTGCTCACTCACTCTGTTATCCTCAATAACCCATTTATATTATATGCCTTGGATTCCAGCTTTCTTCTTTGTAAAATAAGAATGACAAAACTAAACTATGCTGTTTTTCTAGCTGTCTCACAGGAATAATTAGATAGTGTCTTTAGCATCCTTGATGTTTCTTTTTTACAAGGCCTAACAAAATATAAGATTCTGAATGTAGGAAAGTCTTGCAAATGTGCCGTCACTACTCATGGCATTGACTAGTCCCCATTTTCTCCTCATCCCTTATGATACCAGATAAACAAATAAGCCGTCCAAAGCTGTTAATCTCCTCTGTTAACAGTTTGTAATTTGCTCCAGATTTATTCTATGAAGGCATTGATTGACTATAGTAGATGCTAATCTTTTTCAGCAATTCCTAGTTTGGTCAATCATTAAGGCCTTTCTTTCCCTATGTGGAATTTCCTTGTGTGTCTTTCTCCTACTACAGTTTCCTCAGTCCCCAACCCTCCCTCACCAGAACAGGGAAAACCTCTTGCATAACCATACTATAATACATACTCTGAGTGCAGCGCCTGTACGTGTGTGTATTTACAAAATACATAACAGTTTGCTCATCCCCTATCATTGCCTTCAAAGGTGGCATGACTAAATTTCCACTTATAGATTTAACCAACTCTGGGGCAGGAAAGGGAGGGGGGAGAGTCCTCATTTGTAGCATTTGCCAATTTCTGTACTGTAAATACTCACAATATGGCCATTTTAAAGCTACTGACATAACATCACTGAACACAGAGTTGGGAAGAGATGCACAGTGACACCATTCTACAGTATTTCTATCATATGGATACAACAAACACAAATAACCTGAAGGGCACAGATAATAGTAAAATGTTGTAAAATAATTAGTAAGTGATGAATTTTAGGTACTTTTACCTTTGTTTTTAATTACTAGCTGTAAGTGTATGTAATAAGTTTAAAAAAACAACTGTGTTTAACACGTGCGTTGCAGTATCTCAAAAACTTAGCAGTTGGTTCTTGCTAGCTAGTACAAGTTAGCTTTAGCACGTCAATGATTTTAACCTTGTCCCAGAGCCCCTTGTTGAGTAACTCCAACGAGTTAGTCCTGTATCTAGAACAACTCTGATCTCAAATACTCAGAAACTAGATTCGGGTTAGATTATGGGTATTCACTGAACATTCCCAAGGGTTTGGCATTGTGCTCGGGCCATGAGAACACAAAGAAGGTTAAGACTCTTCCCACATTCTTCGCTATATCAGTAAAGAGCATCTCCATTTTTCCAGTTTTTCGGGACAAAAATCTTGGTGTCATCTTTGAGTCCTCTCTTTCTCTCCCTTCTAATTTCAAGTTCATTAGCATATCCTGAAGGCTCTACCTTCAGAATCACTTCTGATCACTTCTCACTTCAGCACAATAGCCTGTCTGAGCTCCTATTCTTTCTTCCCTGGATTATTGGAATAGCATCCAATGGTCTCACTTCCATATTTGCCCCCTTTTGGTCTAGTTTCAAAACAATAGTCAGATGCATCATTTCAAGCTAGAAGTCATGTTGTGGTTTTTCTCTGCTCACTATTCTCTGATAGTTTGTCCTCTCACTCAAAGTAAACCCAGACGCCTCTCAATGATCTTCAGGGCCCAACATAATTGGTGTCTCTCTCTTACTTCTCTGACATCATCTACTACTCTTCCCCTTGCTTCATTCTTCTCCAACATGGCTTCCTGACTTTTCCTCAAATGTGCTGGGCAGCATTCTGCCTCAAGTTCTTTGCATTTACTCTATTCACTGCCTAGAACACTCTTCTATAGATATCTGCATGACTGTCTCCTTCCTTCTTGTCTAGTCCAAGTCTTTGCTTATATGCCATCTTCTCAGTGAGGCCTTCTCTATCACTCTGTTTAAAATTGCAACCCTACTGGGGCACCTGGGTGGCTCAGTCGTTAAGTGCCTACCTTCAGCTCAGGTCGTGGTCTGAGGGTTCTCGGATCAAGCCCCACATCGAGCCCCACATTGGGTTCCTGCTCGGCAGGAAGCCTGCTTCTCCCTCTCCCACTCCCCCTGCTTGTGTTCCCTCTCTCGCTGTCTCTCTCTCTCTCTGTCAAATAAATAAATAAATCTTATAAATAAATAAATAAACAAACAAACAAATAAATAAATAAACAGACAAATAAATAAATAAATAAATAAATTTGCAGCCCTACTTCCCAAGCCCAGAAATTCCCCACTTAAATTTTCTCTGTAAACTTACTTCTATTGACAAACTATATATTTTACTTATTTGTTTATTGTCTGCCCTCCCCCCACACCCCAACTAGCTACACAAGTTCAGTGAACTTTGTTCTGCTCACTGCTTATTTCCCAGTGTCTAAAATAGTGTCTAAAATATACAGGTGCTTAATATATATTTACTGAATGAACGAATGATCTCTCCTCAAAGAGTTTTATAGGTTATGTGTATCCTTTGTAACCAAAGTAACTGGATTTCCTGCCTTTGGATTCCAGTTACCTAGTGACTAATCCCCAATACTTGTTGCTAGGCACATGCAGTTCCGACTTGCCCATAGGAATCTCTGTCAGTTACCAGCTCAATTCGACATCTCGGGTCTTCCTTGGCTGCAAATTTTGGCACATATGTTCTTCTATTCCTTTTATACTATAAATTGATCTTTTCAGTTTCAGACCTGTCTTTGAATTAATACAATTTCATGTCTCAGTCTAAGAATTTTTTTCCTTTACTGCCTGAGCTTTGGATCTGTTAGTATTCTGTGACAAAGAGATTGTACAACAGCCTTTCCTGCAGTAATGACCTCCCAATGAGAATACGCCCCTTGAGAAGGATCTCCTCCATCCCTTTCCAGAAGAGAAGAGGAAACACAAGAAGAAACACCTTGTGCAGAGCCTGATTCCTACTTCATGGCCGTGGAATGCCCAGGATGTTATAAAATCACCACCATCTTTAGCCATGCAGAAACAGTAGTTTGTGTGTTGGGTTTTCCGCTGTCCTCTGCCAGCCCACAGGAGGAAAAGCAGAGTGCTTTTAGTGCTGCTTTGGTGGAAGCAGCACTAAAAGCACCCTGAATCAAGAGGAGTGGGAAACCGTCCCAATTAACACATTTTGAATACAAAAAAAGGGGGGGGAGAGAGATTATAAAACAAGATATATTACCATCACAATCCTCAAAAATTAAAATGGGGCATTATAAGGATAATCATCCTTCTAGCAATTAGACGGGGTATACTTATTATCTATCAATGCTCCTATTATCTACATGAGATAGGTGATTATTCCTATAACATTCTTAGGTTTGACACACACAAAACCAAGATTAGAAGCTATCTGCCAGCTACTGTTAGATTTTAAGATCCCTCACTACCTACATACTTTTCTTAGATATTTTACAAAAATCCTGGAATAAGTAGGATCAACTGAGTGGTATCCTCATATTTTAGCTGGTATTTGCCTCCTAGACAACATGGCAATAGACAGCTCTGAATGAACAAGCTGTCCCTATCAAGTTAAGATGATTAGGGTGATAATTTGAATCAGAAAAAATTTTAACAGCCAACAATCACAAATTTTGTGAAATAATTTTGTTTTCTTAGAGCATATTCTTTATGACCCGTTTTATTTCTGCAAATGTTCTGCAAAGAATAACAGTATACAAAGTAATCTTTTCCAAATAAGATTGATACAGTGCAAACTCAGGGAGCACTAAGTATCTGAAAATGCAAGTTGAGATATAAAAAGGACTTTCTCTTTACGTAGCAACAGCCTAGAGAGGTCAAAATCTTTTATAGTGTCAGTACTCTTTCCATTACTGCATTTCTCTGAAGGAACTGGTGGGAAAAGGGGAACAAATAATTTATCACGTCTTCATGGATAAAGAAACTGAGGCGCCAAGTTAGCCAATTTCTTGCCTGAGACCACAACGGTCCACCAATTGCAGAAATAAGACCGCTGCATCTTAGTTGTTGTTAGCTTACAGGGTGGTTTTTCTAACTCCTTCTGCATTGCTGATATAATTGAGATTCCAAGTAATAATAGAAGGTGGTTGGGGCAAAGAAATGGTAATGAGCCAGAGTTAGAACTGAAAATAGAGTCCAAGCCTTCTAACTCCTTGTTCATTGATCCTGCCATTATGCTGCAGGACGAAATTACTGAACTTCATCAAAAAGTGGCAACCTAATGCTATTAGAGACAAACCAGCATGAGTTCATGAGTTCAGTTAACTTTTCATTACAGACAGAAGAATTCATATTTTGGCTTACCTAAGGGAAAAAATATCTCAAGTTGGAATTCTTTTTGGACATCATCATTTCTTCTGTTACTTATATAAAAAGGATCTCGGTTGACTGAAGCTCATTAGGTGTCAGAAAAAAGACATTCTAAGTTAGAAACAATCATCTTTGCTTAAAGAAGGAATGAATCAGCAAGCCGGAAACCTCAGTTTTTCAAAGTGTTGGCTAGTCCACTGTGTCAGTCTAGGGGGTAATGTGGTCCTTTCTAAGCTCTGAGAATAGGCCAGGGGAGGAGAGAAAAAAATAGAAGTGGGGGGAGGGGTGTCATCTTTTGTCCCACATTTAAGGCAACTGCTGTTTAACCTTGTAAAACTGAATGAATGAGAACAGTCATAATTCAGAAGTCGAAAAACTTTTCACTAAATAAAAAAGATTCTAAGAGATGCAATACAGTGAGATGAATTCTCATTATATAAGCTGACACATGATACTATTCTTATGTATTGACATGAGGACATGGGCATTTTGCCCTGCTGGAAGGGATATAAAGCTCACATAGACTTCCTTAATGGTGAAACTCTTTTAAATCAGAATGCCAGGAAGGTAGGGGCCAAAGAAAGAAACAAAAGATCTTATTTCTTCACAATTCTTAAATTTTCACAGCAAATTAGCAGATCTTAGGGGTTACTTAGTTTCTCTGGGTGTCTCCCACGTATACAGGAGGTATACATGTTATTAAATATCTGTTTGGTTTTTTTCCTGTTAAAAAGAAAGAAAAAAAGGAAACATATTTAACATAATATTTCTGGTCTTAATTAAACTGACTTTTTTTTAGGGTGCCACTTAGCTTCATGTGCATTATTTTTTTTTTTAACCTTTGTAAAAACCCAGAGAGGAGAATATTATTTTACAGACGAGGAAGCAGAAGTTGAGTATTTTGCCACACAGATTGTGCTGTAGTTAGACGTGCGTTTAAAGTCTAGTTCTTGGGGCGCCTGGGTGGCTCAGTGGGTTAAAGCCTCTGCCTTCGGCTCAGGTCATGATCTCAGGGTCCTGGGATTGTGCCCCACATCGGGCTCTCTGCTCAGCAGGGAGCCTGCTTCCCCCTCTCTCTCTGCCTGCCTCTCTGCCTACTTGTAATCTCTCTCTCTCCATCAAATAAATACATAAAATCTTTAAATAAATAAATAAATAAATAAATAAATAAAATTTAGTTCTTGGGGCGCCTGGATGGCTCAGTTGGTTAAGCGTCTGCCTTCAGCTGGGGTCATGATCCTGGGGCCCTGGGATTGAGCCCCACATCGGGTTCCCTGCTCAGCAGGGAGCCTGTTTCTCCCTCTCCTGCTTGTGTTCTCTCTCTCTCTGTGTCAAATAAATAAATAAATAAAATTCTTTAAACAAAAAAAATCTAGTTCTCCAAAACCACTTCCAATACCCTTCCCGCTATGTTACAGAAGTCTATGGCGATATTTTTATTTTTACCTTTGAGGCAATTTCTAGATAAACCTTAGGTTACTTGATGACTTTTTGAGAAATGGATGCCAGAATATTTGTTTGGCATACCTATTTTTCTTGCATATTTCTGCACCAAAGTATAGACATTAGACATCAGACTGTGGCTCTTTTTGTTGCAAGAAGGTGAAATGCACTTCCTCAAAAGTCTGGGCACCATACGCTTGTTCGTTTTGGGTTCGCTAAGGGTACTACAAATGAACTTACTGGTTGTAGGCAGAGTCCTAAAGTGAGAACTATGAGTTGACTTGCTGTAAAAAAAGGATTTCCTCTACTTTGTAAAACAAGGTAGAGGACACTAATGAATAAACTGGGCTACAAACTTTTGATATTAACATAGCCTAATGTTAGGTATTAGAGAGGCTTTAAAATGTTAGAGACAGGGTCGCCTGAGTGGCTCAGTGGGTTAAGCCTCTGCCTTCAGTTTGGGTCATGATCTCAGGGTCTTGGGACCGAGTCCCTCATGGGGCTCTCTGCTCAGCAGGGAGCCTGCTTCCTCCTCTCCTTCTGCCTGCCTCTCTGCCTACTTGTGATCTCTCTCTCTCTCTCTGTCAAATAAATAAATAAATAAAAATCTTAAAAAAAATGTTAGAGACAAACTGAGAGTTGCTGGAGGAGCGAGGGGTAGAGGGATGGGGTAGCTGGGTGATGGACATTGGGGAGGGTATATGATATAGTGAACATTGGGTATTACATAAGACTGATGAATCACAGACTTGTACCCCTGAAACAATACATTATATGTTAATTAATTGAATTTAAATTCAAAAAATAAATACATTTTAAAAATAAGTAAAATGTTAGAGAAAAAGCAAACAAGTATTATTTTCAATTTACTTACTCCCTAAAAATGTTATAATTACTAGCGTTTGCTACTACCACCGATTCACAAGTTGTTACACTAGACATAGATTCTGACTCAACCCCTACCTGTGGAATATCGTCTTAGTAATTTGGTGACGAAATTATCAAAATCATTAACGATTAATTCCTATAGAATTACATCTAGAGAACTTGAGGTAAAGCCTCTTTCTTCTGTAACTAATCATTCAACGATAATTTGAGTTTATTATACACCAAGCTCAGTGTTAGGCACTATGGTGCTTTCTCCACAGTGAAAGATTAATACTGTTCAGTAGTGATTCAATAATGATTGAGTGAGTGAAGGAAACAGAAAAAGTCAAATACATGGTATTTACCCAAAAGGTGATAATCATCTAGTATACTGAAACATACCAAAGAAATTGACGTATCAATGGAATTATTTTAAAAAGCACAAACTCTCCTTTATATTGCTATTTTTATCATGACACTAACCCTTAAGGCCTCAGCGTGATTACTTTGGAGTTAATAGTATAAGATACTACAGGATTTTCTCTGAGATCTTTATCATGTACTAAACCGTTCCATTTATCAGGGGAGATAAAATAGAGGAACAAGTATGTGGTAGAAGATATCCTGGATTCATATCTTGGTTCCACTACTTCAGCCAGAAGATCTTTAGCAAGTAAACTCTCAATGTCATATTTTTCTCATCTGAAAAATGGGGGCTAGTATAGTATTTTCCTCAAAGGGATATGGTGAGGATTAAGCAAGATGTTATAATGTAATGTTTATTATAGCACCCAGCATAACATTTTGCTGTTAGCTAGTACTCAATGCTTTTTTTAAGATTTTATTTATTTATTTGAGAGAGAGAGATAGCCAGAGAAAGCACGAGCAGGCGTGGGGGACGGGGAGAGATAGAGAAACAGGCTTCCGGCTGAGTGGGGAGCCTGACACAGGGCTTGATCCCAGGCCCCTGGATCACGACTTGAGCTGAAGGCAAGTGCTTAACTGACTGAGCCACCCAGGCGCCCCGCTAGTAGTCAATATTATCATTAACGGTGTTTTTTTCTTTCTTTCAGATTGTAGAAAAATACAATCTAGACTTAATTAACCTTCTTATGACCTTGTCAAAGGGTCTGTTTCCATATGCTGCCTGCCAGATGGTCCACTTACAAATGAGAAACCTGTGTGCTTACCTGTGTTAAATTAGACCCTTGAAGGTCAGCGCAGGTAGTAAAGAATAGGGTTGGCATAACTGAAAATGTGCAAGTATGGAAACTCTAGGAAGCAGCTTTCTATGAAGAGGTGTGGTGTAGGGAGACAAAGATAAGCCTGAATCAGACAGACCCAGCTTGACTCAGGTCCTCACACTGTACTTGGTCTCTTTGAATGATATCTTCATTGTGTGCCTGAGGGAAATTACTTAAATTCTTTGGGCCATTATATTCCTCATCTGTAAAGTTGGGAAAATAATATCTAACTCACTGAGTTTTTTTGTTTTTTTTTTTAAATATGTTATTTTATTTATTTGAGAGAGAGAGAGAGATCACAAGTAGGCAGAGAGGCAGGCAGAGAGAGAGGGGAAAGCAGGCTCTCCACTGAGCAGAGAGCCTGACGCGGGGCTCGATCCCAGGACCCTGAGATCATGACCTGAGCTGAAGGCAGGGGCTTAACCCACTGAGCCACCCAGGCACCCCTCACTGAGTTTTTTTTTTTTTTTTGATGAATGACTGCACAGAGTAAGAGCTCAGTAAATTGGCTCAGGGCTGTGGCCAGGCATTGGGAAGGTTAGTTCTCTTTTTTTTCTGTGGCTATCTCAGGGAAATGAGCAACAGCAGGGGCGGCAGGCAGGATAGCCCCTCAGTGATATCATGATGCATGTGATTTACACAAGTCTACAACAAATGGTTGTTCAGTGTGCAAGCTGGGCCAGTAAAAATAGAAATCTAGTCTGTGCGCCATTCTCCAAGATGCTCAGAAAAGGTCCCTTTCTCAAATTTGTACAAATGTGCTCCATTTTCCACCTTGTTTCTGTACCACTTTCTTTTCCTTTCTTCTCACCTCTCCAGGGGCTCAGTGACTTCCTCTGGCCATGACCTGTCCCTGCAGGTTCCACTGTAACCTGTCTCACCTGTCTCAGGTCATCCTATACCATTCAGTTCTGCCGTGAAACTCCTACTAATCTCTCCAGAGTCCCGCTCCTTCAGGACTCTTCCACAAGATGAGTGTCAATTGCATAAACTAATTCTAGCTAAGGAATTGACAAGACCTTCCTTTAGTTGTACTGGCCATTGGCATTTTAGCAGAGGTGTCCAGTGTTTCCACCCGAAGGAGCAAACACTGTGAGAGTTTGAAGTATCAAGACAAAGGTCATGGAGAGCAGTTTCAAACAGGGGACTTTTCAGCACAGCACATAGTAGCTGCCCTGTCTGCCCATGTACCAAACGAGAGGTGGCATTGAATACAGACCAGGAAGGGGAAGCTGAGTACATTTAATGAACAAGCCTGCCTGTCTCACATCAGCCAGTTCATTTAAAGAGTCAATAAGAACTTTGGACCCTGTACCAATACCCACCTCTGAAGGAAGAGAATGTGGGAGGGGCAGATTTTGTGGTGTACTGAAAAAAAATGTGCCTTGAGTGTCATGAAACTTGGATTATAGTTCTGCCTTTGCTGCTAAATAGCTTTGTGAGGGGCGCCTGGCTGGCTCAGTCAGAAGAGCGTGGGACTGTCAATCTCAGGGTTGTGCGTTCGAACCCCACACTGAATGTAGAGATTATTTAAAAAAATACAAACAACCTCCCCCCCACAAAAAACACTTTAAAATAAATAAATAAAATGTCCTCTCCCTTGGGGAAAAAATAGCTTTGTGGCCTTGAACAAGTCAGGTAGAAGCTTAGACTTCAATGACGTTACTATGGACTGAGACTGCATTAGAGAACCTGTGAAATTTTTTTCAAGTCTAACCTTCTGTGTGGCTTCTCCCCCCCCCCCCCACTGTATCCCTATTCAGCCTGGGGGTGGGGGAAGCAATGCTGAATTGCAGCTTGAACAGTATGACACTGAGGGGCTCCTGGGTGGCTCAGTGGGTTAAGCGTCTGCCTTTGGCTCAGGTCATGATCCCAGGGTCCTGGGATTGAGCCCCAGTTCAGGCTGCCTGCTTGGCGGGGAATCTACTTCTCCCTCTCCCTCTGGCTGTCCCCCAACTTGTGCTCTTTCACTTGCTCTCTCTCTCAAATAAATAAAAATAAAATCTTTAAAAAAAAAATAAAGAACTGCATATTGAGAAGGCTGGCTTCCAGAGAGATTACATTAATGGTTAAGAGTGTGGGTGCTGGAGTCCTTCATTCCTGAGTTTGGGTACTGAGTTAGCATGAATTACTTAAGCTCAGTTTCCTCATCTGTAAAACAGGAATGCTAATTCTTAGTCATAATGTTAGTGAGAGGATTAAATGAGCTAATACATATTAAAGTACTGAGCACTCGTAGGTCCTCAGTACTTACCTCTCTGGGTCTCTGTAATTTTTTTTATTTTTGGTCCAATCAGAGACTAGGACTAAATTATTTCCAAGATGCTTTATTTCTGCCTTTACGTCTCTATCTTTTATTTGTAATAGAAATGTGTGTTTTAGTAATTTGGCCAGTTTTGAATTTAATAATTGAATTCAATTATCCCTCCCATGTGCGCAGAGTAGTTTTCCAGAAAGATCTCCACGTCTAAACTACTCCCATGGTGTGTAGGAGGATCACTGCTGGTGACTAGGATGTAAGAGTTGTACAGTTTCAATCTGAAAACCCTTGCTTCTGTCCTTCCACTCTCAATAACATGAAAAACCATATCTGTAGATATCTAGGTGCCAGGCCACATGACAGTCCTAGAAGTCATTATTATTCCCATATTGATAAAGTGCAGCAGCCCCTTGGGTCCCAAGTTACTTTTCTTACTTAATCACATTCACCTACAGGTGATAATTTGATTAAATGTGAATATACTGCATGCCATGGATTTCTAGCAACATGTTTCTTTTTTTTTTTTAAGATTTTATTTATTTATTTGACAGAGAGAGAAAGCACACAAGCAGGGGGAGTGGCAGGCAGAGAGAGGGAGAAGGAGAAGCAGGCTTCCCACTGAGTAGGGAGCCTGCTGTGGGGCTCGATCTCAGGACCCTGGGATGGTGACCCGAGCTGAAGGCAGACGTTTAAATGACTGAGCCACCCAGGCTCCCCTCTAGCATGGTGTTTCTTATTGATGAAGAGTTCAGCACTGCTTTCAAGCCCACAGACTTGATCACAACAATTCTTCAATCCTATATTTGATGGTCTGCTTCTTGGATCACTCCTGGAATCAATTCTGGATCACTCAGCAGACGAAAACCATACCAGTTACTTGAGAAGAAATAATTTAATATAAATAATGTTAACTAACTGCAAGGGTAAAAAGAAAACTTGAAAGACTCATGGGGTAGCAACTGCAGGAAGCAGCTACAATCCCTCTGGCTAAGAGAACAAAAGAAAATTATTAGAATTATTAAAACTAGAGAAGGAGACTTTATTGACAATTCTTTATATTAAATTGCCTCTTCAAGTAATTGGTGGTGTTTCTGTCTTCTGACTGTACCATGATTGATACAGTGGTCGTGCCAATTTATATTCCCACCAGCAACATATGAAAGTTAGATTGCTACATGTCCTTGCCAAAACTTGGTATTTTTCATCTTTTTCATTTTGAGTATTTTGCTGGGCTTCAAGTGCTATATTGCATTGTGTTTTTTTCTTTTTAAAAAGATTTTATTTATTTGACAGAGAGAGAAAGAGCACAATTAGGCAGAGTGGCAGGCAGAGGGAGAGGGGGAAGCAGGCTTCTTGCTGAGCAGTGAGCCCAATGTGGGGCTGGATCTCAGGACCCCGGGATCATGACCTGAGCTGAAGGCAGCCGCTTAACTGACTGAGCCACCCAGGCACCCTTGCATTATGGTTTTTAACTTGCATTTACATTGTGGGGAATGAAGTGAAGCACCTCTCTATTTGTTTATTAATTATTTTGATCTCCTCTTTTTGTAAATTATCTGTTCAAGTCTTTTGCCCATTTTTTTCTCTTGGGTTGCTGCCTTTTTCCCATCGATGAGAGCCCTTTGTATATTTTGGACATGAGTTCATGTCAATATCATCCCAGCTCTCTGTTAATATACCTAGCCACCATTACTAGTACAGCTGTTCTTCCTTTGATTAAATGGCCCTAGGGACTGAATTACCTCAACAAACATTAAGAGCAGTGGAGTGGAGGTACTGTAACGTTCTCTATTGTGAGAAGATAGAAATATGTATTTCACTTATGCATTTATTCATTGATCCACAAATCTCTTTGAACATATGATTTTAGACCATTAATTACGTGCAAGGAACTATCCCAAGTATGTGAATTTGCTTCTTTCTGAAGTACTTTAGAACTCCGCTTGGGAACTTTACACATATCGTCATTGTAATAAAATAAGAATCTTGCAGTAAATTAAAAAAAATTCTTCAGGGACCCAGAACATTTTTGAAAACTGAACAACTCATAGCCACTAACTATCTTAGGTCAGTGAATATCAATACTGAATACTGAAAAAGTCCTGTGCAAATGTTAAAAATGTCTTCTAGATTTTATTAAGACTCCTGTTTTTATTCATTCAGTCATTTACTCAAATCAAATATTTGTTAAGTGTGTATTATGGAAGAACATTAAATGCAAACTAATTTCTTCATCTTCTTTTCTTCCACATACATATTCTGGATGGTTTCAACCACTCCTATGGCTTCGTTTACCAACTATCTATATGCTGATGACCCCTACATCTATTTCTACAATCTAGTCATCAGGCTCAAATAACCAACTATCTGATGAGTATTGTTGCTTGGATGTCTCGAGTCACCTGTCATACAACATTTTCTTTTCTTTTTTAAGATTTATTTATTTATTTTAGAGGAAGAGACCATGTGTAGGTGCATGTATGAGTCGGGGAAGGGGCTAAGGGAGGAAATCCCCCAAGCAGACTCCCTGTTGAGTGCTGAGCCTGATGCGGGGCTGGATCCCATGACACAGAAGCTCATGATCCAAGCCAAAGCAAGAGGCGGAGCTCAGTTGACTGAGCCTCCCAGGCATCCCTGTCATACATTTGCAAAACTAAACTCATCATCTTCGCCAACAAATCTTTTCTGTTTCCTCTGTCAGTGTATGGCACCAGCATCCACCCAAGTTCCCCAAGTGAGACAGTTAGAAATCTCCCTTGATATCATACTTGTCAGGTTTTGAGTTGGCGGTGGTGGATGAACAGAAAGGAGCCAGGCAAGATGGTTCGAGAGCAAGCTTTAATGAGGGTGCTCTCGGGCGAGGTTCCACGGCCTCTGAGGAATGAGACCGGGAAAGTCGAGCCCCGCGTTGATACAGGCAGAGTTTAATAGGGGGAGGAAGAGGTGGTTCTGCTTGCAAGTAGTACATGACCATATAAGGTGTGGAATTGAACTCAGTTCAGCTTCCGCTTCCTGAGTAAGTTCTGTCCTCCCGGAGATGACGTGTCTCTGGGGGTCCGCTCGTGGTGGAAAGTCCCAGGGGGAAGCTTCAGGGCGAGACAAGATGGAGGCTCCGCCACCATTTTGGGGTTGTTCCTCTAGGGTTCTCCAGCCCAATCGGCCCAACAATACTCTCCTTCATTTTCCCCACCCATAAATATCCTATTGATTACCAATACCTTTTAATTCAACTTCTTATATACAATGTCTCTCAAATTAGTCTATTTTTTCCCATGGCCAATACTATAAACCATATTGCTGGCATTTCTTGCCTAGATCTCCTAATTTATTTTCTTGCCTTTAGTCTCTCTGGCCTCCAATCTATTCTCTAATCTCTCCCATTTCTAAAATTCTTCAAGATTTAACCTATATTCTTTGGATGAAGTCCAGATTCCCTAATATGGTCTATAAGATGCTATGTAACTGATTCCTGATGCCTCTCTGGTATCGTATCTTACTATTCTCCTTCTGGCATTTACTCCCACTAATCTGTCAGATCTCACCAAAGGGATCCCCTGAGATCCCTTCCCAGATCCCCAAAAAATAAGTAAAATGCCCTTCTATAATACCTACTATTTCCCTTATCTCTTATTATATGGTAAGTTTGTGAGGCCAGATCCTTTTGTTTTTTGCTTGTTTGTCAGCTGTGGTAACCGAACCAACAAATCACCTTATTTATTAAAATAAGGAATGAATTTCTTGGAACTCAGGGATAGCCGTTATTGTAGTTAGACTACTGTACTACAATAAGCTCTCTTATTAAATTCAAGAAATGTTTCAGATCCTTTAATATAAGGAGATATTTGGGCACAAGTAGTTACAACTAACACATTTGGAATTTTGTATAAGCCAAAGTCCATCTTATTTATTGAGATGCTTTTAGTGAGTTATTGTTTGTGATGACCATGTGTTAAAATTTATTTGCCAGGATGGAACAAAGATTGCAAATTACGATCCTAAAGAATGCATTCCGGAAATGGTTAACTAGAGTTTTACTTTGCAAAGTTAGCTTGCTTACTATTAACCTGTATGTAAAATTTGATTTAACAAGATTCATTCATTTCCCAGGCCTATTTTTGGAAGAAGGACCCATGTTTGCAAACAGGAAATTGTCTATATTTATATTTTTTCATCTTCCGAAACACAAAATTGATAAGAAAGCAGCAAAGGCCTATTTTAAAAGAACCATCAGATCTTTACAATCTTTTTCAAATCCTCTTAAAATGAGTTCTATATTATGGGAATTTTAATAATAATTATAAAATATCACAGAAAATAACCCAAATTAACTCAGGATTCTGAATTAGTACCCATTTACGTGCTATCCTAGGTTTATAATCTAGTGGTATTCTGTGAAAATTTCCTCTTCTTAATAAGGATCATATTTTGATTGAATAGCCAATAGATCCAATTGCTTCAGGGCCTTAAAGTAGTAGCATCTATAGGTGTTATAAATCTCGCTTAAATTTTAACAAGTCTATTAAATGAGTTATTCTCTCTGATGCTGGAAAAGCCAAAGAACCCTGTTTCGACCTAATCTATACATCTTAGCAGAGCAAGGCATGAAGGAAGGGCTGCAATATCTTCTTATAATTCTCTGAGATTAAAATTTTCTTTATACTCTGGCAATGAACTAGTTAAAAACTATTTAAATAGAATTGTAACCTACTACATAATGATAGCACAAAAAGTACAATTTCTTCATATGTCTTCTTACTAATTTTGTTCGGTGATTTATTATGTTGGCAGTATGTTTTAAATTTATGTTATATTAAGACTCCAAGATAACAAGCTATCTTTCTGTAATTCTTTTGAATGATCTATAAATGTTGGACTGCAAAGTTATGGGAAGAATTGATCCCATTTCAAGGTTAGGATGAACATTTTAGAAAAAGTAATACATGGTGCAAAAAATGTGAATTTTGGAAAGTTTCTCCTAACATATATTGCCCAACACATAAGAGGGATTCAATATATTTTTCTTGACTGATCAAATGAATGAATAAATGAATTATCCTCATGCAGGTCTTGTCCCCTCCTCTTATCCCAACTCCCAATTAGTAGTAATTATTTCCTGAGTCTCTACCCACATTTTAGATAATTTTACTCCCAAGTTTTGGCAGCTGGAATGGCTTTTAAAGTGCCTAATTAAGAATGATTTGTTAATAATTATTATCTCTTTGAATAATTTCTTCCCCTTTTTACTCTTTTAAGCTGTTTTTGCATTTTCCAAGTCTCATGCTGATTTTTATTTCTTAGGCTAGCTTTTAATAAAAGAGAACAAAGCCCTTTTTCTCTCTGCCTTTGCATGTGACCCTTTCTGTCATTCTTTCCTCGATCCTTTCCAAATCAGCAGTGGTTGCCGTAAGTGACGGCTGAGAGACAAGATGCCAAGTGCAATGGCTAAATTTAAAGAGCAGTATTCGCACCTGTTGTTAACTGGCAATGACCAGCCTCACGCCCACAGCTTCCTCCACCCTCTGCCTCCTACCAAGTGCAACCCACAGCCCAGAGTCTTTATGCGTTCCCATATAAATAAGAACCGGTGAAGACTATATGCATGATATCAAAATGGAAAATGAATATAGCATTTGACACTAAATTTGTTTAGTTTCAGAGGAGCTGAAATTTGGGCAACACTCAGCATGATATAAAGACTTACCTGACTTTGAAGTAGGTAAACTAATGTGGCTAGGTATTTAACGAATTTTTGAAGACTTTAAATGGACTATCTCACCCCAGAATAATTTTGGTAGACCTGTCATACTTTGTGAAAATATTTTGGCAATTAGCATTGGGAGGGTCCTATAAATTTAAATGTTGTGTGAAAGAGGCAATCGTAGAAGTCCTTATCATAATCTAAAGAGTTAGCTTAAATTAGTTTGCCAGATTGGCAACACTAACTTGGAAGAGTTCTGTAAGAGAAATAGAGTAACATAAATAATTTCGATACAGATTATACTTAGAAGATGAGAGAAAGGGACTGTGGCCCAGCCAACCAGATTAGTCTATTCAAATAGGTATGATAACCAAGGGAGTGTAGATGACCTCATTGTCATATCAGCTCACATCAAGTGCCAAAGTACTATGATACAAAGTCAAACAATAAATTATGAAAGTTTAGTTTTACCTGGACATTTACTCTTCGAGGAGGCAAAGCTGGTCTTCAAAAGAGTAGAAGAGGTAGGTGGCTTATAGGGACAGTAGGAACAGACAAGAGTTGAAGGTTGAAAGATCAGGGCATATTCAGGGTTTAGGGAGTAAATACCTGGAGATTGCTGAGAGAGGGGAGCACTTTAGCAATTTGGAATTTTGTTCTAATTCAGTCTTGTCAGAGAATGTTCTTATGATTTTTTGGCACCTTTGGGTACTCTGGAATGGTGTTCAGTTCCATCAGAATACGGGCTGAATTCCTATGGAGGTGTGATTTATTTTAGTGCAAAATTAGTGTTCTGTACCTTTGAATCACTTCAGATAGAGGCAAAAGACTTCCTGGCTCCAAAGGTCTAGTAAATAGCAAAGGCTATAGAAAGCCACAACCAATCCAACACAAAAGGGACAGCGTTAATGTTTACTGCCAATCTCTCAGATCTTAAGAAACATGAACAAAGACAGTCCTATTTGAACAAGCCCTGCCCTTCTCAACTGAGTGTTTTCCTGAGGTTCTGCTATTGATAGAAGAAAACTTGCAGATAGGAAAGAATGTTTGATTAGAGGGTCGCTGAGTTTCAAAATGCATATGGAGTCATTCTTTGGAGGGTAGGGCATAAGACTCCTGGCACACAAAAATTTTAAGAGGTCATATGTAAGTAGATCTATGTAAATTATGTATGTAAAGTATGTACACAATCCATTGTAAGTCTATGTTAGAGTAAGTGGGATGGGACTATTGGGAAAAAGGAGAGAAATAAAAATGAGGAAGAAAAAAATGTGTGTTCAATGAAGTGAGACTAGACATGGATATAGACAGGAAGAAATATGTGATGGGGTTTACGAGGAGTTCAGCCCTTCTCGGCTACACTTACTAGAAATATTTCTAGTCCAGAGAAGTTGAGAAAAAACATGAAAGATTACAGAAACGGAGAAGCCATGGGAAAGTGAGTGGTAGTGATGGCGAGATGCCTGCAGATGGGTAGGGGTAGAGAAATGGGAAATGACATCTGGGAAGATAGTGAACCCCAAATAGCCAGAAAACAGATCAAGGCTGTGATTTATGAGATGATAAATATTTGAAGGTAAACCCTTTCCTCTTGCTCTCCTCTTCATATACTTTTCCCCTGTTCTTTAAGAATCGCTGATCTCACTTACATAGTAATTCACACCATCTGTGAACCATGAAACACAGCCCCCAGATGTCTAAGCAGATCCCTGTCATGGTTTCTTACCCGTGTCAATGAACTGTGTGCATCACCTATCCTGGCTATTCTGGAATGCTTTTAGGCAAATACTCCATTGAATTGAGTCATAATTGGGAGCTGACTTCAGTGTACATTTTAATAGGGAGCCTAGTTAGGGTTTCATGCTCCAGGAAATCTGTTCTGATTAGTTTTAGCTAAAAAAAGATCAACCTGTTTTAAGAATTGGCACAGAAAACAACTCTGTGGCCATGTAGATTTTAGTGACCGTGTTTTTATAATGATAAAAATAACATGCAGATGGGAAAACGTTAAACCATTCTTTTTCTTTTTTTTAAAGATTTTGTTGATTTACTTGTCAGAGAGAGAGAGCACAAACAGGCAGAGAGGCAGGCAGAGGCAGAAACAGGCTCCCCGCCCAGCAAGGAGCCCAATGCGGAACTCGATCCCAGGACCCTGGGATCATGACTTGAGCCGAAGGCAGCTGCTTAACCAACTGAGCCACCCAGGCGTCCCAAATGTTAAACTATTCTAAAGGGTAGCTACTTCTCGAAAGTCTCCAGAGTTAACATGTTTCTTGTTTATTTTTCCGGAAGTCACTATATAACTGAAATAAATATATAACATATAAAAAAGTATATAGGGCATCTGGGTGGCTCAGTTGGTTAAGCGACTGCCTTCGGCTCAGGTCATGATCACGGGGTCCCGGGATCGAGTCCCACATCGGGCTCCCTGCTTGGCGGGGAGCCTGCTTCTCCCTCTCTCTCTGCCCCTCCCCCTGCTTGTACTCTCTCTCTCTGTCAAATAAATAAATAAAATCTTTAAAAAAAAAAGTATATATAAGTAACTTATATATATATAACTTTAAAAGGCTCATCTGTACCAGATTATTACTTTTTAAAAATTAGGTATTTATTTACTTATTTATCAGAGAGAGAGAGAGAGAGAGCGCTCACAAGGAGAGGGAGTGGTAGGCAGAGGTAGAAGTAGGCTCCCCACTGAGCAAGGGATCCTATGTAGGACTTAATCCCAGGATCCCGGGATCATGACTGGAGCTGAAGGCAGATGGTTAACTGACCGAGCCACCCAGGTGTCCCATATTATTATTTTTTTAAAGTATAGATGGAATACTTCATTTTGTTAATGGTTGCATAATATTCTGTTATAGGGTTAGTCTCTTATTAACGAAGTCCTATTAGAAAACATTTAGGTTTTCTTCAATTTTTTATTCTCAAAACGTATTGATGTTTTTAAGTTTTTTTGTGGTTACTTTGCCATCTTTTATAAAAGTATTATCTCTAGAGCGATCAGCATAGTGCCTGGCATAACAGGTACTCAATCAATATTAATTCCCTTTCCCTTCAAATGTAATTTATTATTTATTTTTTAGGAATGAGGATACTTTCTGTTAAGCTATCTGCACTTTCTTATTATGGGGCCTGGCCAACCGACTGATGTGAAATACATCCTTTGCAGCTATGGAAAAGATTTTCTATGTGAGGAGGTAGTTGATGTTTGTATAATTTCTAGCCCTGTATTATTAGAACTCAATTTAGTCAGCAGATCCTCAAATTACACAGCCTACCTGGGGAGCATCAGTGGTTTTATCTTGGTAGATAAAAGATAACACCTTTAGTAAATAAGAAGGAAGATTTGGTAATTGCTATAGTTTCAGGTTTATGCAGTTTAAAAAAACCCTTATTTTTTTTGTGGTTCTTTTGCAAATGCACAGGACCAAATCTCAGAACTGCAGGATGCATGTCTAATTTCTGTATTTGGAAAAATAGGAGAAGGACAATTCCAGTAGAACTTCTCAAAGTATAAGATGCAGATGGACGGACGATCCTGATTCATAGGCAGATAAGGCAAAGGAACAGAAAATTAAAACAAAAGTAGAATTCACGGTAATCCTAGTAAGAAGGAGGATATGGCACAGCATCGGTAAATACATAACATGCAGATGCGATAAATATAGATGGGCAGAAAATGACTATAAGTGAAGTTGTTCCAGGAATGTCACGGATTTCCAGCTAAGGGGGATTAGTGTGTGCAGCTGTTGAATGGGGCGCATCTCGTTCTTGAGCTCTCAGGTTCCCCTTATTGGGCAATAAATGCCTTTTGGGTGAGTGGCGTGATATTCTCACCTGGAGAAGCCAATCATTTTACTGTCCTGGGATGGGGTGGAAGGATTAAACAAACTGAAAGCTCCACTTCTTTATTTAGCAATTCTTGGCGCCAAGCAAATACCATTTCAGTTAAGCTTTAAAAAATATTATTAGAACAAGTGATAAAATAAAATTGTATGTGGTGTGTTTTTGTTTCAACTTGATCACCTAAGGCTACACTACCAAGATGTTTTCCAAAATTTAGAATAATACTTAAAAAAAAAAAGATTTTATTTATTTGAGAGAGAGAGCACGAGCAGGGGTGGGGAGGAGCAGAAGGAGAGGGAGAAGCCGACTCCCCACTGAGCAGGGAGTGGGATGCGGGCTCTCTGGGCTCAGGATCATGACCTGAGCAGAAGGCAGATGCTTAATGTCCTGAGCCACCCAGGCGCCCCTAGAGTAATACTTTCAGCTGCTTTCTGAAAAACTGTTTTCCTGCTTCAGATTTTAAAAGAAGGTGTGAGGATTAACCAGTTTATAATAACAGAGAGCAAGGAAATCTTCTTCTAAGAAAATACTTCTTTCACAGTCTTTAATGAGCTTTCTTTACGATCCTGTTTCTTGGAGGAAAGAAGTATTTTTCAAGAGAAAGCAATCAAGAATTATTCCACGGTGTATCCTAATGGCTAGTTTATTTAAATTATGAAAATTTATTAAAATAACCTTTACATGACTTTTATTGCCTTACCAACATGTTCTGTTTCCATAGTTTAATAAGTGCACACAGGGTCAAAGATAGTAAGAAAATGATTATTCCTTCTGGAGAGTGTAAGAGTATCAGTCTAAAAGGTGCTGTAAAAATGAATTGAGTATTTGAAATGTATATAGGTCTGTTAATTTACCCTGATGGCTTGTACTCATTCTGGGACTTTGGTATCATAAGCATTCTACTCCTCCTATACTATGCTACATAGCACGGTCATTAGATCACCCTTTGACGTAGGATTAATTTCAGCATGTCCAAGTACCATCAGTTATGAATGATAACTCTGGGCGTGTCATTGAGAGTTCTAGCATTCCTCGTTTACTGATTACTAATTTCGTACATATTTTTGCCAACTTAGAACACTCACAAAGTACAAAGCTTAGCACAAATATGTTTCCCCAGTTACCCTTATCATAGCTTTATCCTTGGTGAAGATTAGCCGAATCGAATATACCATCTCTAGTGCTGCTATTCTGAGGGGCTCGGGTGCCAATTACCAGTTCCTTAGAATTTGCCCGTAATTGACTATGTCCCACAATAGGTAACTCTGGAAGTGACAGGCAGCCTCAAGTGTGGTTCTCCCGCCTGTCGATTGGGCCTTGCAGGAAGCTCCGCCTCGCCAACTCAGCCAAGGGCGGCAGTTGGCCCGGCGTCAGTGAGTGGCGGGCCTTAGCTCCGCCCCGGCCGTCCGCTGCGCTGCCTGGGTCGGCGCCGTTTCCAGTTGAGAGATGGCGGCCGCCGCAGGTAGATCGCTCCTGCTGCTCCTCTCCTCCCGGGGCGGCGGCGGGGGCGTCGGCGGCTGCGGAGCGCTGACTGCCGCCTGCTTCCCCGGGCTGGGCGTCAGCCGCCACCGGCAGCAGCAGCACCACCGGACGGTGAGCGAGCGCGCCCGGCGGCTCCGGGGAGGGCGGGGCGGCGCTGGCGTGTGGGAGCCGCCCGCGGGCAGGCCGCCGGGGCAGCGGGCGAGTTACCTCAACTCTCGGCGGCTCCGGAGCTTGCCGGGCACCGAGGAGCCGCCGTGCCCTTCAGGCGCCTGCGGCGGCGACCAGGAAGGGAGGGAGGGCGGAGGAAGCCGAGTGGAGGAGGAGGAGGGGCGATGGCGGGGATGTTCCCGCAGGACCCGGGGCACCAGGGCGGGGAAGGGACGGGACTTGAACCTCTCACTGACTGACTCGCCCCCGATCTCCGTCCCTCCCTCCTTTTTTTTTTTTTCCCCCCACAGCTCTGCCCCATCGCTCGCGAACTGAGCCCCTTGCAAGTTGTCCCTTTTCCCTCCTCCTCCGGGCGGGTTGGGGTGTCCTGAGTTGCCGCGGCTGCCTGGTGTATGTGTCAGGAGAGTGGCAGTGCCATGCTTCTGGGCACTGTCTCCGGAGGGCAGCCCAGGACCCCAGCGGGGCCGCTCCCTCGTCCTCTCTCGGCCCTTTGGGAACGGCCAAGGAGGATATCAAACTTTATCCCCCTCCGTGACTTCCTGCGTGTGTGGGCATGGGGAACAGCCCCCTCGCGATGGATGCTGCATTGCTTCAGGAGGCAAGCTCCATCCCCTCAGGTCCTTAAAGGTCCTCGGTGGTCCTTTTGGAGGGCTGGTTTTACCAGCTCGTTCACGCGTGCCTGAAGAAGGAAGGGTGGGCAGCAGGCAGAGGGGAAGTGAATATGGCAAGTTGTTCATAGCAGGCAGGGATTTGGTAGTTGAATTAACCAGTTATTGCTGGATTTCATTGGCTGGCAACGAAGGAGAGTTTCTGTTTGAACAGCCTTGGGATGTATTTGTGAGTGATTGTGAATTCTTTTTCAATTGCAAGAGGTCAACTTGGCATGGAGTTCTTGACCTAACAAGTTAGCGGGTTCTCTTTCCTTGGACTTTCTAGACCCATTTGTGTTGGTCTCTGGCCAACTGTGAGCGAAGGAATGTAGATTTTATTTCCTAGGGCTAAGTTGTATAGTGTGGTAATGAGAGAATCACTGCAGACGGCCTGATAGAAGAAACTAGTACCTTCAGATCTCAACAAATACCTCCACCTGTCCTATTCTGATCACATAGCTCTTGAGAGGAAGCTGAACTGGAGGTTTTCAGAGAGGATACCCCAAGACTGATGATAGCATGAAACCAAGTGTCTGAAAGAGCTATGAAAAGGACTAATGCTCTGAAAATGCAAGATGATATTGTTATTATTAGTCACACGTATGGATCCTATCCTCATTCTTGTGAAGAAAATTTGTACTTCATATTTGGCATACTGACATATTGCTTTGCTGAAGCTTTTGGGGGAGAGCCGAGCTTTTCCACAGTTCAGTTTAGATTTGCATGTTTCATAGCCTCCATTTATGTGTTTTGTTTTCCTAAAAACATAAAGCCACCCAGCAATCTGATGGTTCCCCTCTCCCTCAAACTATTTAAAGACTTGCCAAGTTGTCTTTATCCCTGTATTTTGCTAATACATCTTTGACTTTGCACAGTTTGTTTTTAAGGCTATTTGGGTGTGGTATTCATTTAACATTTTTAAATTTATGCCTTGTATATTTTCCACTATGCGAATCTGTCAGGCTATGAGTGTCTTCCTTGTGTGGGTACTTCATGAAAGTGTTCTTCTGTGCTATTCTGGGGTGGGTAAAAGTGATGTGCTGAATTTGTAACTGAAAGCACAGTTAAAGTGAAGTGTTATTTCTGAAGGGCTGAAGTGTTATCATGGGAATGTGGACTTGTAAATGAACTTAGAATTGTATGATTTTTTTTTTTAAGATTTTATTTATTTGACAGAGAGAGAGATCATAAGTAGGCAGAGAGGTAGGCAGAGAGAGGGGGAAGCAGGCTCCCCGCCGAGCAGAGAGCCCAATGCGGGGCTCGATCCCAGGACCCTGAGATCATGACCCAGGCCGAAGGCAGAGGCTTTAACCCACTGAGCCACCCAGGCGCCGCTAGAATTGTATGATTTTGAAAAAAGTTGTACCTGATTATTTAAAATATGTAAACAGGTTTTTTTTTTTTCTTTTTCTACGATTGCTCTGAAGCCATCCTGTATATAGCTGTCTCCATCTGTTATTCTATGATTCCTCACAAGACTCAATTTGAAGGTATCTCTTAGGGATTTAACTCTTGACGTTTTATGCCTGCGATTGAGGCCCAGAAAGGAGAGGGACTTGGCCAGGATTACACAGCTAATATGTACCAGTTTTAGGATTCCCACTTACCCCAGATATGCTGACCCCCTTGTCATGTTCTTTTCATTATAAAGCGCAATTGCTCCTTCATAATCTCCTCCTTTTCAAAACTACTGTTTGTTAGGAAAGTATTGGTATTTTAAATTCCCATGAGTGGGAATTCTCCTGTAAGTAGATGTTGTTGGAGGCAGAGCTGTTGAATGAGGCAAATATGGGAACAAACATCTTGCTCTTATAAAGGTCCCTGCGAGACACTAAGGTTGAATCTTGCATAGGACACATTCTGTGCATGTGCAGCAGATGGCACTCTGCATTGGACTAGATCACAAGCCCAGCTTGTGCCACTTTTGTTCTGCTGTAGTAGGTACAGTAAATTAGAGCCAGGGGGACATAACCAATTATGGCGCTGGTTAATTTTTTGCTTGAGAGGCATGCGTTTTGAAATCTTTTCCAAGTTTACAGAATGAGTCCAAAGCAGTACAGTTCAGCCTATTGGTAAATGTGGTTTCGAAGTTATAAAACATAACTTGTTCCTTCCCCACCTTCCTCATTAAAAGATCATACAACTGAGTAAATAGAAATAAGGGTGCAGGGGCTTATTTGATATTTTTAGCACCATCTAGCGTAATTTTTCCCTTCCTGTGTGAAGAGCCTGTTACTGCTCCTGTTTGTGACTCTAACGAAGACGTGTTAAATGTTTGTTGCATGCCTTTCTGTGTGGTAGTGAAGGTGGCTGCTATTTTCAAGGATGATTCTTTGAGGGGCAACTGCCTTTCATCTTGAGCTGGGTAATTGCTTTGCTAAATCAAACTGTCTCACCTCTGATTATGAAAACCTGACTGTTAACATTTCCTAATGGTCAACAGCTAAATCTCTTGCTTAAGTGTGTCATTGGACTGTTACAGTTTGTGGCCGTCCCTCTCTACTCTACACATTATAGTTCTTTGGCAGTGATAGCATTTCCGTTTAACTTGACAGTTTTAACTGAGGTTATATTACCTGACACAGAGGCAAGTCCCAGTTCTTTAATTGGGTTTCTCATGGTCTGGCCGGTGTTATTTAGCCAGATCCATCCCAGCACAAATACTCCACTGTACTTAAGCCAATGTTCCATATATCTATACTAAATGTTATGTAGTTCGTGCAACTGAATTTCAGTCTTAATCACTCCTCTAACCTTTAAGGTCCATTTCAGATTAGAGACTGTGACCTACCACTCCTCTTTGAAACTAACCTCCTCACTTTACAGATGAGGAAACAGACCTAATGGCAACTGAGGGAAATGACTTACTAGGTTATGTGTATGGTTTATGACATCTGAGATTAAAATTCTTAAAGTGGAGGTGGATTCAAGATGTTCTAGTCAGAATCTTAATTTGTGTGATTCCTGGCTCTTAATCCCTTTCTATTCTATTCTGTCCTGTCTAAATTCTGATAGAATTTATTATTAGCAGGACACAGATTGACACTAACTTGTTATCTAAAGATTTTGTTTTTGGGTGGCTTATCTTACAGGAGAGGTAGGGCAATATTGCATTTTTGTCTCTCATAGACTCCAACACAGTGCTAAGTATATAGGTGACACTAAGACATGCATTAATTGAATATGCACCTTTTTGTCTGCTTGCCAGTGAAAAGGTATGCTCATCCACTCCCCAGCCCCATGTCCCCAGTTTGACTTGTTTAATGGCCTGTTATTTAAGCACCCACATTTGGGTAATTGCTTTAACTTTGGTATTACCAGTGCTGTCTTTGATTGTATATTATACTTCTTTATGGTAGTATACCCACAGAGTGGGTACCTTTGGATTAGCTCTATGGTGGTGCTTGCTTTCTGCCCAAAGCCCAGCAAAAGTATGATTAATATGCAGATTAATAGAAATATATGATGAATCAGGTTGTAGAGTTTTTGTTGTTTTTAGTCTACTACAGTATTAAGATTTTGATGGTTCTGGATAAATGTTTAGAGCAGCCTTTTAAAATTTATTATTGTTATTTTCTATTGAAATATAGTTGACACACAATTTTACATTAGTTCCAAGAGCAGACTTGTTTTTAAGGAAGCAACCATCCTTTTTTTTTTTTTTAAGATTTTATTTATTTATTAGAGAGAGAGAGAAAGGAAGTGAGAGAGCACGGGTGGGGGGGGAGGGGCAGAGAGAGAGAGGGAACGTATACTCCCTGCTGAGCAGAGAGCCCCATGTGGGACATAATCCCAGGACCCAGAGATCATGACCTGAGCCAAAGGCAGACACTTAATTGACTGAGCCACCCAGGTGCTCCACAACCATCCTTTCATTTATCTTAAAATCATGCTTATTTTTTATCCCACAAAATATCTGAGTAAATTTGGATTTATTCAACAGATTATGATTATTTGAACTTTTCTAAGTCCCAACGGGCTCTGTTTTATGCTTTATTTCAAGAGGAAATCTATGTAGAGAATGCATCCTCAAGAATGGTGTATATCAAAGTAACAACAGAGATCATTTTTGGTTTTGGGGCTGCCTCATGTTTGAAATGCAGAGTAGTCATTGTCTTCTGCAGTAGCACTTCATTGATACCATTATTTGAATAACTGCAGAGATGGTGCTTTCATTTTTTAAAAAAATATTTACTGGGGCGCCTGGGTGGCTCAGTGGGTTAAAGCCTCTGCCTTCGGCTCAGGTCATGATCTCAGGGTCCTGGGACTGTGCCCAGCATCAGGCTCTCTGCTCAGCAGGGAGCCTGCTTCCCCCTCTCTCTCTGCCTGCCTCTCTGCCTACTTGTGATCTCTCGCTCTCTCTCTCTCTCTCTCTGTGTCAAATAAATAAATAAATAAATAAAATCTAAAAAAAAAAAAGATTTATTTACTTATTTGAGAGAGAGAATGTGATGGAGGGGAGGGGGCAGAGGAAGAGGAAGAGGGAATCCTCAAGGAGACTCCTTGCTGAGCATGAAGCCTGACCCAGGGCTTGATCCCAGGACCCTGAGATCATGACCTGAGCTTAATTTAAGAGTTGGACACTTAACCAACTAAGCCAACCAGGTGCCCCTCATTGCTTTTTTATATTCTAGCTTTGTGCCTCTGTGAGTTTTCTTAAAAATTGCTGTATTTTTGTTTTGCTTTGCTTTTTGTGGTTAAGGATAACACTACTTTTTAAGGTCTTGAGATAATCACTTAGCATAAGGGAATCCTCTATTCTTTATTTGACTGATTAATGCCATATCATGGCTCATGGATATTTTACAATTACTGGAATAAGATGTTATTAGGAAAACTAATATGTTACCATGGAGGACATGTACTTAAAAGGAATTATAGACTTGAGATCTCAAAAAGACCATAGGTTAAGGAACTAGTGCAAGAGTGGTGAAATGGCTTTTTCCTTGGTAGCCCAGCAAGTTACTATAGAGCTGAAAATGGCTCCCACATCTGCTGGCCTTTGCATTCAGTTCTTTTCCTGAGAAATTACACAATTGCGTGTTTTGTTTTAAAAACAGTTAAGCAGAGGTGGATTTTAAAAAGTGAATTGGGGCCATATTCTCTCAGTAAGTGGCTAAACTCAAATCCAATCTTGAATAAATTACTCCCTGATTTAGGTCAAGCTTGATGACATATGTTAAAAAACTTGTCCCCTGCATGTTGAACATGCAAGAGAAACTGTCCATTTAATTATTTCACTGAACTTTGTTAAATGCAGTGAGAGAGCCTGTGTAACTTGAAAGCTGACTTCAAGCAAAGTAATTTTAGTAAGTTTAGTGAATTATTGACCCATAAACTGTACGGGTGTGAATCTTTATGTATTTTTTTATTTTCAAGATTTTATTTATTTGAGAGAGAGAGTACAAGTGGGGGGAGGGGGAAAAGGAGAGGGAGAAGGAGAAGGAGAAGCAGACACCCCACTGAGCAGGGAGCCTGATGTGGGGCTCCATCTCAGGACCCTGGGACCATGACCTGAGCTGAAGGCAGCCGCTTAACCGACTGAGCCACCTGGGTGCCCCAAATCTTTTATTTTGATAAAAATATAACTTGGTAAATTACATCACCAGCTGGGTCTAATAGCATGCTAAAACTGAACTTTTTCTAATGCAGTTCTGGAAAAAATGGAAAATACGACATTGCATTTTGACATCTCTCTTAAAAATAAGAGCCCTTTCCAAAGTTTCTTTAAGGACATTGATAGTATTTACTAATCAAAAGAGTGGGGTATTTACCTCTTATACTTTGTTTCTGAAATTTTCAGTTTTACTAGTTATTGTCTACTTTATTGTTTGAGGAGCATTTGTAATGATCACCAGAGAATTGCTGAGGAATCCATTATGTGTGTGAGGCTGTCCAGAGGATATTCTCCAATGTAGTCTTAAACTACTTACTGCCTTATAGATTACAAGATCCTTTAGACTCTTTTTTTGCTTTCTAAGATAGGCTATGTTGTACTTCTTATCTATAGTAAGTGGTGTTATAGGATGTTTAAGAGTACTAATATCTCCTTTAAACTTTAGAGAAAGTTAATGTGACTGATTTTTTTTTTTTTTTTTTTTTTTGTAAATAATAGGAGAGTAAATAGGTTAGCTTGAACTACCTGACCCTATTTAGAGGAGTAGATATAGAAGGAAGCATCTAAGATCTGAGGGCATTGTGTTACCTCGTTTAATTCTCACCATAACTCTATGAGAGACATTGTTATCCCGGTTTTATAGATGAGAACGTTGAGGATGAGGTAGGTTCTTTTCTTCTTAAGTGTCATAAACTGTTTTAATGCTAGGGATACAACAATGGACAAGACAGATGTTTTGGAGGTGAGATTTAAGTCTAGGTCTGGTGGGGGTGTCAGTGTGGGGCCTCCTTCCCTTTTATCTTCTCCTCAGCCATGTTTCTTTCTCAAGCATCAAATGCAGTTTTCTTCCAAGAAATCTCACTGTCTTTCTGACTAGATAATTCTTAAATCTCTTTCCCCACCCTCTCCTCCAGGCATTAGGTAATAAGAGTCTAAGGTATTGCTTCCTTAGGATCTTTGTAATTTAGCTAAGGATTCTAGAAAGTCCCACCCATTATCAAGCATTGCTTCTATAGCACTTTTATAACATTGTCTAGCATACTCCATAACAACTCTTCAGGCAAAATACTACCCCCATGGTGTAGATGGGAAAGTGAAGACCTAGTAAGGGTAAGTAACCTGTAATCATTCAGAAAATACCTGTTGAACTACTGTTTGTAACATGCTGTGCTGGGAAAGAGAGATGCCTCTGAGGTGGTCCAAAGAGGTCACAGTTTGGCTAGGAGACACCGACAAGCAAGACTGTAACTGGTTATGCTCTCCCCCTCTCCCCCCCTCCGCCCCTTATGGAGGTTCAGTGGTAGCATTTAGACCTATTCGAGAGAACTGGGGAAGGCTTCACAAGGGAGGCCTCACTGAAGCTGAAATACAAGGAAATATAATGTGTGGGGGACTGGAAAGGTGTAGTTCCCATTCTGGACAGCACCAGCATCTGACATGACAGTCTGAGGGAGGAAGATGTCTTTGAGAAATGGCCAGTAGTTTGTTATAACTGGAGTATGGGCAAGAATAGACAGAGATTAGGCTGGACAGTAGTAGTGATACCAGTAATAATTAATATTAAGTACACCATGTATTATGCACTTTACATAGGTAATCTCACTTAATTCTTGGGACACCCTGTGGGTAGGTGCTGTTACTGTCCTCCTTTTATAGATAGTGAAACTGAGTTATCTCAGCTTCGTTGATTTGCCCAGGATCGCAGCTGGTAAGTGACACTAAGTTAGTAAATGACTTGCTCAGGATCACACAGCTGCCACTGGCATACCTGGCAAATAAACCCAAGGAGTCTGGCTCCAGCACCTGTCTCTTAACTACTGTGCTGTGGTGAGGGAATCAGACTGTGAAGGGACTTGCGAAGGAGTTGGAATTTTATTATGGAGGTCAGTGTTGTTGTTTTTAAACTCAACCCACAGTAGAAATATATTTTATATGATGACCCAGAATGTGCATGTGTGCATAAAAGTAGGAAAAGTTTCATGAAACAGTATTTTTACTATGTATGAGGCATACATAGTTTCTGTGCTGTTTTGTTCAAGAAATACTGGTTGGGACCCATTTAAATTGATTTCCACAATTTAAGCTACAGTTCAGAAAAATACTGCTGGTCAATAGGTGAGTGTCTGAAGAATTTCAATTAGGTGAATCACATGATCAGTTTGTGGTTTTTGGTAGGTTACAATAGCAGCTGTGTGAAGGCTGGATTGGAGAGGATGTGACCAGAAAAGCCAAGAGGCCAATAAGGGACCTCTTAATGGACCAGGCAAAAGATGCCTGAATGAGGACAGTAGCATTGGGGATAGAGAAAAGGGATAGAGAGAAGGCAGATTTAGGAAATAGAATTGATAGACTTCATGATTGGACGTGGACTATCACTCAGCTGGTACCAGGTAGAAAGGTAATTCATTTCAAGGGCTGTCTGATTCTATTTAATACTCGGGTGCTGAAACTTTGTTTCTGGACCTTCTCTGTGTTTCTTTTTACAATCATGTTAAGTATGTTTCATTGTTGTGATTGTTGTACCTCTACTCTTATATATAAAAATGTGTTGACCAGGTTTAATGATTTTTAAATTTGTATATCAGATTCTCACCTTATCCCCATTTTCCTGCCCCCTTCCCCTACCCCATAGCATCAGAATCTGAAAGATTTGCACACTGGTATGGAAAAAGTTTACAAAGCATGATAAGCCCTCAACAAATCTTTGTTGAAAGTACGTGCTCTGTGTATTATACTCTTCCAAAGAAGAAACTTCACATTACGTTAATTAGAGGAATATTTTTAAGTAACTTCCTTTGATTTTGTTCTCTTCGACTTTCCACTTTTGTAATATTTGTTTACCTTTAGGGAATATTGAGCATTGTATGTATGATGGTCTTTTATATTTAAAACAAGCAAACAAAAACCTAGCTATTCTTAAGCATGAAACCTTTTCTTAATAAAATTTTAGCAACCTTCTTTATCACATTAGAAATGAAGATACAAGATTCCTACTGCTTCTGCCACCCCAGTTTCTCAAGAGAAATATAAAAAATAAAACCACATAATAATCGAGAACAAGTTATATGGAGTAATTCTCTAGTATTTTAATTACTGGATTGCTTTATTAGAAAACACATATTCTTTGGTTGTCTAGGTATTATAATACAAAGGTAAGTATTTATTTAATAACTATGACATTTTTATTTGTTTTTTTTCTAAATATTTATTTTAGAGAGAAAGTGTGTGTGCAGGGTCGCACGAGTGAGCGCGAGGTAGGGCAGAGGCAGAGGCAGAGGCAGAGGCAGAGGGAGAGAATCTCAAGCAGACTGTGCTGAGCTCCATCGCACAACCCTGAGATGATGACCTGAACTGAAGTCGAGAATCAGCCGATTAACCGACTGAGCCACCCAGGCATCCCAATGGTCACAACTTTTAGAGCTGTTACAATATCTGCTTTGCCAGAAGAGATTGTATTTGTCATATAGTGAGTCTTTTGAAATCTATGGGAGCAAAGGATTGTTTTATCATCACAGAATTTTTTATTAGTTTTCTGAGGTAGATAAAAGAAGAGATGGAAGTGGTGTGTGTGTGTGTGTGTGTGTGTGTGTGTGTGTGTGTGTGTTTAGATCACCAACATAAAAGTAAGTAATTGAAGAGGATTTGGTGCCATGTGATATAAATAGGAGTCTGGGTTCTGTTCATTTCTTTTCTGTTAACTTGCTATTTGACCTTGAGCAAGTGACTTACCTCTTTGGTCTTAATGTTTTGGTCGGTTAAATAAGGATGCTTGATCAGGTGAGCCTAAAGGGCTTTCTGATTCTAAGACATCTTTTGTTTTCATATAAGTACTTTTTATGTTATTTCATGATGGGGGGCTTGTATAAAATCATAAACCCAAGAATAATATATTTGCTTATTCTCGCAAGGGTCAAGGGCTTGAAGTGAAGAAAAATAGCTTCCATTTCCTTTTCAGGACGGTTTGCATAATTACTTCTGACATCTTGATAGACAATTGACCCTGCATTCCTCTTAAACAATTCATTATGCCTTAGTCCCATCTTTCTCTTTTGGCTTCTTTTTCCCATTCGAACTACTGAGGGTGTGGAGGAAGAGGTAAAGATAAGGAAGAGTTGGAGAGGTGGGGGAGGGAAGGAAAAAAGCACTTAATGTTATAGTGCTGAGATGAGATGGACTGTTCTTATTCACCCCCCCCCCAAAGATTTTACTTATTTATTTGTGTGTGTGTGAGAGAGAGAAAGAGCACAAGCAGGGGAATGGGAGGCAGGGGAGAAGCTCCTGCTGAGCAAGGAGCCTGATGTGGGACTTGATCCCAGAACCCTGGGATCATGACCTGAGCCAACGGCACATGCTTAACTGACTGAGCCACCCAGGTGCCCCAAGATGGACTGTTCTAATAATTTGTTAATTCTGAGTTGTGGCTTGCCAGTCTGAAACAGAAAATGTTTCTGTTTTCCTTTATAATTATACTACAGGAATTCTAAGTGTGAAAACCTCTGGTGATTAGTTGCCTTTAGTAGTCTATTCTCCCCAACCCTGTAAACTGAGCCTAATCGGGGTCAAGAACACTCAGTGTTGGATAAATGAGAGTCAGTGAGTTAAAAATTCCTAGAGACTGTCGTCTAAATCCTTCAACCCTGTGGAAAATGCATCTGTAGATCATCTTGTTGTCTGTGCCTAGATAATACAATGATGGGAATTCATGGAAATGTGAAGAAGGAATTACTTTTCTTTGATTCAAGCAGCAGCAAATCATTTTAAAAGAGTTCGTAGATTATGCTGAAACAAGCAGGACTTTAGAACATACTAAGTAAAAATAGTGATGGGAAATATTGTAGTGCTTTTGTGTTATAAATGATTTAAGAAATTGACACATGCATCTGCCTGGCAAGTATTTGGAACAGGTAGAGAAGAGGGAAGGGTGAAGGCTGGGCACTGCAGAAGAGAGCTTTAAAGGAACTCTTTGAAAGAGGTGCTGGCAACTCTAGATTCCCTACATGTATATATTTCCAAAGATGACAGATTTTTGGAGGTGTTTATTTTGGAACTAATCTTCTGTATTTCCATTCTGCCCCCACTGTATCCTGTATCTTGCACTGCCAGAATTCTGCTAGCTGCCATGAAGCAGGGCTGTGGCAAGTGGCCAAGTGTGATAAAACCTATTTTTCATTTTAAAACAGAGTATGGATGTCAGAATACTTCAAAGAAGTATTTAAGGATAGATTGAATGGAGTGGGAGAAATAGTAAAAACCTAATGAGAAGATTGAAAGTTTCTCATTTGCTTTTGATGGAATTACATTTATTTTGTAAACAGAAGAATATCAGCTTCCGTCTGTTTCGGTCAGTTTCTCTCTCTCGTCCCTCTTTCTCTGATCTTTGTGTGCTGGTGCTCGAAGCTGCTGAATACACAGGAAAAGGAGTTTTCTGATCCCCAAGAGGTGGTAGTGATTTTTTTCTTGTTATTGTTTTATTTTTATCTTTTGAGAGAATACCAAGGGTATGCCCTGTGTGAATGTCTCATTACACATATGCATGTTAGTAATTCAGTTTTGTTTATTTCGTTCTTGCTTTAACCACCCCCTCCAAAAATGAAATCTTTTCTTTTTTTCATTTCCAGCTCTGACTTAAGCTTCAAAACAAAATGTTGTCTAAACATTGTTGAGATGGTAGAACAGTTGTAGTATATAACACTCCAGGTTTTGAAATATTCATTTATTAGATGGAAAATTGAACTGCAATCAGTACTTTCTTTAATATCTCAATTCTGCATTGACATTTGATTCATAATGAAATCAAGTTCCTCGCTTGGCCAAGTGCCACAAAGTCGGGTGAGCTTTAAATATATAATGACTTTGTTTTTAGTAATTGCTAGAGCTTTTAGTAGTAAAAAGGGGAAATTGAAAGGGAACTCTAGCAGATTTCTTGCCTAAAAAGAGTATTCTTGGTAAGATTAAAAGTAGAGACAAGCTGAGGGCCTGAGTTATGGATCTCAGTCACATCACAGCCAGCATCAGAAAGTAGCAGCATTAGTGGAAGAAAACCCAGGTCAGTTCTGTTGAGCCGTCTGTCAAAGCTCACCTGGAAAGGGCATTCTGTCACCAGAAGTCTTTTTGGGGGGGCTGGGGAGGGGGTGGTGGACTAGTGGTGGAGTGGGTGGGGTGTGTTTATTCATAAGGAAATTACATTGTATTCAGTTAAATAATACAATGTCATTTTAAAAGTTAGACTAGGAATGTTGTGTTTTTTTTCCTTTTATGGTGTGGAATGTCCTCATTATCATGTTCCTGGAAAAATTCTTTATACTTCTAGAGAGAAGGAGGATGATGAACATGTCTTGTGCAAAATGCCCAGCAGCATCTGCTGTAATACAGCAAGCTCATGCGGGATTGAGCTGCTGCAGCAAAAACTTGGTTTGCTCTATAAAAATGCTCAGATTTTTGAAGTGCAGACAAGCTGCGGAAGGAAACTTGTTGGCCTTTATTCATTTTTTTTTCCGTGTGTTTGGAATAATTTGCAGTTTGGGAATGCTTTCTTTTGTAAAAAGGATATGTGCCTTAAAAGGCTTAAAAAGGCTGTTCTTGAATGGTGTCATGGTTTTATGGAGCAAAGGAAAACAAGGTCTAGGAATGGGAGGGGGAGTACTTTTTGAGGTAGATAGTTGATGTGAAATAAATATTTGTCTTAATAATACACTTTATGTATTTGCCATTGAGTATTCTTTACTTCGAGGTCATTGTTTTAGAAAGGCAATCTCTGATTAATTTTTGCTTCTTCCCAATTTCATACAATTGTCTTTCATTTGCAACATTTTTGATAATGGTTTGGATCATGTTGCAGAATACACAGTGCAGAACTCCATTCGGGTTGTCCCTCCAAATCATTTGCTATTGTGCTTTAACCAGAAATGCTGATATGGCAAGGGAAACACTAATACATGGGATGCTTTCCAGGGACTGTAGCTAAGGCAAGGCAAACACAAGGCAAAATTAAGAAGAATATGTGAGCTAGGCACACAAGATGTGGTCTGGCCAAATATGCTATTAACTGTGAATATCCCATTCTAATTAAATTAATTGAGGCTTGGGCAATTTGAATCATCAGACTGTCTGTTAAAAAGGTGACCCAACTTTAAGCATTTTAGAATTTGGAAATAGTGCAAGGATAGTCTTTTGCCTAAAACTTATTTGCAATGAAAAATTATCTTTGCTTTTTCTTATTGGAGAGATTCTAGTGCCTCAAGAATCCTATTTATTTCTTCCATTCTGGTTCTGAGGGAAAGGATGCTGAGGGGACCTGCAAGTTAGAAGAGATAATGAAAAAAATTTTTTTTCTTTTTGAGGAGGGTTGGCATATTAGATGGAAGAGAGAGTATTGAGAATTAAGAATTGAGAATTAACTGATTATTAAGAATGATTTTTGTTTTTTCACTATTGCTGCTTTTCTTGCAAGTTGCAATTTTTTATCAACCAATTATTTTACCCACAAATGATGTAGGCTTATGAGAGGAGGTGGTGGTACATGAACAGGCTCTTTTTAAAATTGTCGTTGTTTTGGAACAAAAATTGTTATTGGTCTGGGTTTTGAGTGATCTCTGATTAAATTTGCCAAGAGTCAAGCATTTTGAAACAGAAGTCCTAAATCAGAGGGCTGTGGGGCTAGCTAAATGAATTAGATTTTTTTTTAGTGCACCAAGCATTCTAAGTTTTGTAAATTTGTTCCTGAAACTAGTGAAAGTTCTGAATGAATCTGGGTAAGCTGAGACTTCTATTGCCAGGGTCCCCTTCAGTTTTAAAAAAATTTCCTTGTTTAAAAAAAGGGAGGGGTGCCTAGCTGGTTTAGTTGGTAGAGCATGCAACTCTTGATTTCAGGGTTGTAAGTTCACACATTGGGTGAAGAGATTACTTAAAAAAAAATCTTAAAAAAAAAAATTTCTTCTTCCCTCATTGTTTTCTAGGGTTCCATTTTTTTTTTTTAAATGCTAGAAGCATAGAGAAGAATGAAAAAAATTTCACTTCTTTAAAACTATTTCTAAAAATATTATTGGTCTATGAATTGTTGCTTCAGATTCTCTATTTTTACATCTGTATGAGCTTACCATGTGATTATCAAAGATTCAGTACTTTCTCTGGGAAAAAATGTATATTTGAGAGTTTCTCATAACCTTCTGGATTTATTCTAGGTTAAAGCTAAAATTCTTTCAAAAGTGCCCTCTTGTCCTAAAGGTCACTTGTAATGACTAGCAGCTAAGGGTGACCTAAACAACATCTTTTCACACTTACTTTCTTTTCTTTGTTGTCGTATGCTGAGCTATCCATGTCAGCAGGCTCAAGAGAGCCTTTACCTTTGACATTGACTTTACTTTTTTCTATTCTTTTAGGTCTTTCACTACCATTCCTACAGTGGTTGACAAGATACCGTTTCTACCTCACTCACCATGTACCATGCCAGTGACATCTTAGCTGCTAGAGTGTGGAGCTGGCCTGTGGGAGTCAAGTAAGTGCCTTTTTTACTATTTGGCATGGTTTTTGCTTACTTTGCAAAGCCATGTAGAGGAACTTCTTAAGATTAGTTTTTAAAAAGGCACTTGCTTGATCCTTGTGGGCTGGCTCTTTGCTCCAGCCTGCTATTGAACATCTGGTAGCTAACATGGGGCTGAATTTAGCAAGGTGACTATCACAGAATGGAACATTTTTATTAGGATAGACCCTGAGAGATGATAGATCTGATCTTGGCTTAATTAGCCCATATATGTTGATGAGCAACTCCTGTCCTATCCCAGAGTGAATCAGAACTTCTGTGTTAGCTTGAACAGTTTAGCCTTCTGAAATTTAACAGGTTATGGATGACCAAGGGTCTGCTGGTCTAAAACAACTAGGTTGCATGGAAACAGAACAGCTCTCCTAGGAAAGTCGATGACCTTGACATTTACCTGAATTAATTTAGCTTAACATATAGAAGTGATGGTTGGCATTTAATCAGGTTTAGGTTTCTGTTATTGCTAAAGTTGCTAAAACCTGGTATTTTACTTTTGCAGGTCACCTTGTAAATTTTGCCTATATAAATTAACACATCCTCTGTTATGTCATAACAACCATGTAAGGGAGAGTGTTTTCCTGCTCTGTCTTAGGTATTGGTGATGTGACCTGTTCACGCAGGGGAATCTTGAACATTCTCAGGTATGTGAAGATCATGATTCATAAATATTTTGTCCCTGCAAACAAAACAGAGTTTATGTCAGTGTGAACTCATGATGTGGTTTTATAAAATCTATCTTGAGAGTTGATTTTTCTCCCCTTGGTATTAGAACAGGGATTGGCAAATTATAGCTAAGACCATCACTTGTTTTTTTGAATAAAGTTTTATTGGAACATACACCCATTGTTTTACACATTATCTATGGCTGCTTTTGCATTACAGTAGCAGAGTTGAGTTGTTGTGATAGAGACCATATGTTTTGCAAAGCCTAAACTATCCGTTTTATTTTGTTTTTAAAGATTTATTTATTTATTAGAGAGAGAGTGCGTGCAAGTTGGGGGAGGGGTAGACGGAGAGAGAATCCTCAAGCAGACTCCTTGCTGAATGTGGAGCCAGACCCTGAGATCATGACCTGAGCTGAAACCAAGAGTCGGATGCTTAGCCAGCTGAGCCACCCGAGTGCCCCAGACTATCTGGCTTTTTAAGAAAAAGTGTGCCAACTCCTTCTACAGAAGAACCAAACTTAAGTTTGTATTTAGATATAAATTTGCTGGAACCAAGGTGAATTCAACTAGTCTTCTAAAGAGAAAGTCAAGACGTGTCATAATGCTGACTGGCAAGTAAATATTTGCAATATATATGGTGGTGGGATTACTAATACAAGGTTAATGGAATAGAAAGCTATGATGACTGTTCAACTTCTTTTCTTTCACTAATTATATTCCCCACCCTCCATCCCTTGGTAGAAATAAACATTCATTCTATGACAGGATATTATTTTATTTTTCTTTCTAGATGCTTTAAAAATTTTATAGAACAGATAAGGATAAAAGAATTAACTAGGCTATCTGGCATAACCAAGAAGTGATAAAATAAGGGACCTCTTGATTCATGGAACAAATAGTAGAGTTAAAATGGTCTTGAGATCATGGAAATGGAAGATCAGAGATGTTCAAGGAAATAATTGAGGATCACAGAGGAGATGACTGGTGGAACTGAAACTAGAAGCTAGGTCTCTTGCCTCCTTGCCCAGGGTTCCTTCCACTAGGTCTCATACCATATTAGGGATACTTGTTTTCCCTAGTAGCTATAAGGCACAGTCTTTTTCCTTTATTCCCTCTGAAGTAAAAGCAAAGACTCAATGATTTAAACCTCAGATTTATTGGAGAATTGATGTTACTTGGAGTTTGGATGCTTTTATTTTATTGTTTGAAGATTAACTAGGGAGTTGCTTCTTAATGAATTATTAAGTGCTTACAGTATATACTCAAAAAGGTTAGGTTAGTTGGATTAAAAAAAGAAGTCTCAGCCTTGTTCATATTTTTATAGCTATGAGCAAAACCAAAATCAGTATAGACAGAATGCTTCCCTCATATATCTATGTGTCTAAGCCCATAGATGGAAAGTGTGTGTGTGTGTGTGTGTGTGTGTGTGTGTGTGCGTGCGTGTGCATGTATGCATGTGTGGGTGTCTCACAGCTCTTAAAATGCATTTGGATTGCATTCTGAGAGGAGTTTAGCAGGTGTGTTATAATCTGCAGATTATGTTGCAGAGTTTTAAATGGATTTTTAAAAATAAATTCTATTTTTAAACAGTTTTGGATTTATAGGAAAATGGCTAAGATGTTACAAAGCATTCCTCTATATACCCCAACCCTAATTCCCCTATTGTTAATATGTTACGTTAGATTGATACATTCGTTATAATTAATAAACCAGTATTGATACATACTAAGGTATGTATTATTCAGATTTCCTTAGTTTTTGCCTAATATTCTTCTGTTCCAGAATTAAATGAGTTTTTGTTTGCATGCTCACTGATTTAGAAGGCATTGATATGACCACCTGAAGGTTAGACTAGTTTTGAAGTCTCATTTTCCAGGAGTGTGATTAAATGAGTACAGGCTTAACTGCTGCAGGTACTGACATGTAACATTTATATTCCATAACATGTTGAGAAAGTGACTACTTTATCTTATTGATTGTAATGGCTCTTCAATTGTTTCTAAATTTTCAGCATCAGCAGTTCTAGAAAAGACAAGACAAACTTGATTACTTATAAATGTTATTGTCACATTCCAAATTGCTTGTGAAAATATTCTAAAGTAAATTGCTGCCCTTGGAAGCCATGTGGTTCAACAATCCTACTTCAATGTGTTTACCCTCCTGGAAGTAGTTTTTGATGGAGTTTTTATCAAGCACCTTCGGATACATCATTAATCATTCAAATTGCCCTATAAAGATCTTAAAGTATTCCTTCCTTTGAGGGCATCTGGGTGGCTTAGTCGGTTGAGCTGCCAACTCTTGATTTCTGCTCAGGTCATGATCTCGGGGTCCTGGGATGGAGCCCCACTTCAGGCTTTGCGCTTGATGGGGAGTCTGCTCAAGGATTCTCTCTCCCTCTGCCCCTCCCCTGCCCGTGCCCTCACTCTCCCTCTCTCTCAAATAAATAAATAAATCTTAAAAAATAATTCCTTCCTTTAAAGTTAATTAGTTGCCGGGCGCCTGGGTGGCTCAGTGGGTTAAAGCCTCTGCCTTTGGCTTAGGTCATGATCTCAGGGTCCTGGGATCGAGCCCCGCATCGGGCTTTCTGCTCAGCAGGGAGCCTGCTTCCCCCTTTCTCTCTGCCTTTCTCTCTGCCTACTTGTGATATCTCTCTCTGTGTCAAATAAATAAATAAAATCTTTAAAAAAAAATAAAGTTAATTAGTTGCTTTACTAACGTTGAACACTTGCATGTTCTGTGACTCAGCATTTTCACTCCTAGTGTGTATATATTCACCAGAAGACATGGACAAAAATGTTAATAGCAGGACTAATTATAATGGTGCAAACTGGAATTTTCCAAATGCCTATCAACAGTAGAATGGGTAAATAAGTTTCCGGCATAATCACACAATGAATTAAACATTGATCAGAATGAACAGACTATAACTATTCATAATTGTGAAACTCACAGATACAATGTTGACCAGATACTATACAGTGCATACTCTGTGATTTACATTTACACAAATTTCAAAAACTGGTTAAATTATCTGTGGTGTCAGAAGTCAGGAGATTGATTACCCTTGTTAGGGATTGGGGAAAGTATTTGAATGGGATATGAAGGGGCCTTCTGGGGTGCTAGTAATGTTCTGGCTTTTGTTTTGGATATTGATTATATGGATGTGTTCACTTTGTGAAAGTTCAAGTTTATATATTTTTTCTGTATTCATGTTAAAAGAAAATATTCACTGCTAACATTTAAAGGATATATTGAGAACACACTGAACATATTAACCTTATATCTTAGAATATATGGTGTCTGAATTATAGGATTATCAAAGTGCCATTGTGTTACTGGATCTGTTACAGTCCTATTTGTATTATAAGATGAATAAAATAGGTTGTGTTAATGGCTGCTTTTTATTGTAATTAGGTTTTGGGGATGTCTTAGAAAGGCCATCTTTTCAGTCTGTATTAAGTGCAGTTACCAAGTCATATATCCGTCCCTTTTTTTTGAGAGAGGGAGAAAGTGCATGTAGGCAGGGGAGGGGCAGAGGCTGAGGGGGAGAAAGAGAATCTCGAGCCGACTCCGTGCCAAGCATGGATCCGGATATGGGGCTCAATCTCACAACCCTGAAACCATGACCTCAGCAGAAATCAAGAATCAGATGCTTAACCAACTGAGCCACCCAGACACCCCTCCTTCCTTTCTTACATTAAAGACTGATAAGCCAAGTAGTTGTGACTTGGGTGTATTAGTATATTTATACATGGTGAAATTTCTTCTTCCCACTGAATGTCTTTGTTAGATCAGCAAGTGAGCTTTAGTCTTACATTTCTGTATATTGTATATGTCCTTTTGGTTTTTGAGGCATCAGTTCAAACCTAACCAGTATGTAGTGTAGTCATTTTCCCAAATGGAGCCCACTTTCTTGACTTTATTATTGTTGTTTTTCCTTATTGGTACCTTTGGTTTTTCCAGGTACTTGAGTTAACTTTCCCTTTCTGATCCTTTCAAAAAATTGTGGTGAAAATACATAAAATCTTAACTATTTCTTACCTTACAGTTCAGTATCCCACCCTTTGCACTTTGTGTTCCATTATCACTATCCTTAGCCTTGTCGAAACTCTTATTGTAGGTCTAAACTTTTGTCTAAATAGCATCTCAACTTCCAGTGTTTACTGTGCGGTCTACCCATTCTATATCTTCTTGCCAGATTTATTCTAAAATCCCACCACATCATTTCCCCACACAAAACTTTTTTTTTTTTTTAAAGATTTTATTTATTTATTTGTCAGAGAGAGAGTGAGAGAGAGATCACAAGTAGGCAGAGAGGCAGGCAGAGGCAGAGGGAGAAGCAGGCTCCCTGCCGAGCAAGGAGCCCGATGTGGGACTCGATCCCAGGACCCTGGGATCATGACCCGAGCCGAAGGCAGCCGCTTAACCAACTGAGCCACC
>CM052894.1:47529532-47543869 GCA_028534135.1 Potos flavus | reverse complement strand
CCCCACACAAAACTTTTGTTTGCCACCTACCACAGGATTTAATGCAAATTCCTTAGTCTGATATTTGAGGCCTTGCATAATTGGATTCCAATCTCTCTTTCCATCTTTAGTGAGAATGTTGTTTTTGATAACCCCTGCTTACTAACTTACAAGTTGTGTGAAGCACCATACATACATGATTTTACTTAATTTAGTCCTATAAAGTAAGTACTGTAATTGCCACTTCCGAGGAAATAGAGGCTGGAGGGTTCTAAATAACATGCCCAAGTAAGTGATGCAATTGAGAGTTCAGATATGGGTCTCCATACTCCATAGTTGTAGTCCCTATCTCCCAGTGCTCCTGAATGCCTTGAGTAGGCCAGTCTGGAACCATCAAGGGCATTCCCATCTTTACCTAGCTCTTTAGCTTTGTAGATTCATTGCCTGGAACACCCTTAACTTGTTCCTTTCTTCCCTCTCTCACAGTCTCATTCTGTCCATCCTGAAAGGCCAATCTCAAGTCCAGTGATTCCCCCCCCCCTCTTTTTACCCCCAGTTTATAGAAAACTTCTTAGGGCTACTACACACTTTGTACTCTCACCTCCTTGAATCTGTTTCTTTTTATATACTGATGATTTAGCTTAAACTTTAGATTGTAACTTCCTTTGCTTGAGTGCTTAGATTATAGATCTTTTTGTATCCCCTGCAGTACCTTATGTGTAACAGGTGCTCAATAAATGTCTATGTTGATCATTTGGAATGATAATGGAACCGTTGACAGCTGAAGAAATGTAATGTGTATCTAAGACTCCTTATTGGTTCTTGTACTTCTTGGAGCTCTTTATAAATCCAACTAGCAGTCTTAATTTAGAACCAGAAATAACATATTTAGATTATAGATAGATATCATTGATTTGTAGGTAGAAAGCTTGGTAACTGTTGCCACACACTGATTCAAATCAGAGCCGCTCTTCTTATTCAGAATTTGACTTCTCATGCTCTCACCATTGACACTTTGATTTCGGCTACCAGCATATCTCATCTACATTATGTCACCTGTATTGTGTCAACAACCTCCAAATTAGTCTTCTTGCTTTTGTCCTTTTTGTCTCTAATCAGAAATCAGGCAGCGATATCCGACAGAAAATGACCCTTCCAGTAGCTTCTGATCTCACACAGAGCAAAAGATAAAGTATTTAAAGTGGTCTACAGACAGCAGTGTGCTGATAAACTAGATCTCCAGAGGGGGGGAAAGCCACTGATTTGTACCATTTGACTATTTTTCTGTGGTATAAATACTCCCACTACAGCTGATTCAAAGTTCTGGAATGTGTAACAATCTGTTCTTCAGCTGGTACTAGTCAACTCGAGCTCACCATTGCTGAACATTCCCCATCCGACCCCCACCTGGTGCTGCTTTCCCCTTACCCACTCCATTTTTATGAGACTGACCTCCTTCATGTTCCTCAAACATGCTAGATATGCACCCATCTCACAGGATCTTTGTATATGCAGTTTTATGATTAGAATGCTCTTTTCCTGAAATACATGCATGTTTGCTTATTTCTTATCTTTCTCAAGTCTGCTTAGATATCTTCCATGATCTCCCTATACAGGCATACCTTGGAGATACTGCACACTCGGTTCCAGACCAGTGCAATAAAGCGAATATGGCAATAAAGTGACTTGAATGTATTTTTGTTTTCCAGTGTATATAAAACTTTTGTTTACACTATACTGTAATCATTCAGTGTGTAATAGCATTATATCAAAAAATAGACATACCCTAACTAAAAAAACTTTATTGCTAAAAATTGCTAACCATTGTCTGAGCCTTCGGTGAGTTGTAATTTTTCTGCTGGTACGGGGTCTTGCTTCTGTGTTGATGGCTGCTGACTGATCAGGGTGGTGGTTGCTGAAGGTTGGGGTGGCTTTGGCAATTTCTTAAAATAAGACAACAGTGTGAATTTGGCTGCATTGATTGATTCTTCCCTTCTTGAGTGATTTCTCTGTAGCATCAATGCTGTTCAGTAGCATCTTACCCATAGTGGAACTTCTTTCAAAATTGGACTCAATCCTCTCAAACCCTACTGCTTCTTTACCAACTAAGTGTATGTAATATTCTAAATTCTCTGTTGTCATTTCAATAATCTTCACAGTATCTTCACCAGGAGTAGATTCCATCTCAAGAAACCACTTTCTTTGCTCATCCATAAAAAGCAATTGTTCATCCGTTCAAGTTCAAGCAACAATTCGGTCACATCTTTGGGTTCCACTTCTAATTCTAGTTCTCTCGCTGTTTCCACCACACCTGTAGGAGATCTTGAACCTCTCAAAGTTATCCATGAAAGCTGGAATCAACTTCTTCCAAACTCCCATTCATGCTGATATTTTGACCTTTCCCTATGAATCACGAATGTTCTTAATGGCATCTAGAATGGTCAATCCTTTCCAGAAGGTTTTCGATTTACTTTGCCTAGATCAATTGGAGGAATCCCTATCTGTGTCAGCTATATCTTTATGAAACTTATTTCTTAAATAATAAGACTTGAAAGTTGAAATGACTCCTTGATCCACAGGCTGCAGAGTGGATCTTGTGTCAGCAGGCACGGAAACAATCTTGTACATCTCTATCAGAGCTCTTGGGTGACCAGTTGTCAGTGAGCAGTAATATTTTGAAAGGAATCTTTTTTTCTGAGCAGTAGGTGTCAACAGTGGGCTTAAAATGTTCAGTAAACTGTGTTGTAAACAGATGTTCTGTCATTTCCATTTATAGAACACAGGCATGGTAGATTTACCATAATTTTGAAGGGACCTAGGGTTTTCAGAATAGTAAATGAGCATTGGCTTCAATTTAAAGTCACCATCTGCATTAACCCCTAAAAAGAAAGTCAGCCTGTCCTTTGAAGCTTTGAAGCCAGGCATTGAATGTCTATCTATGAAAGTTCCAGATGCCATCTTCTTACAATATAAGGCTGTTTTCTTTTCTTTTTTTTTTTTTTTTAAGGCTGTTTTCATCTACACTGAAAAATCTGTCGTTTGGCTTAGCCACCTTCATGAATGATCTCAGCCGGATCTTCTGGATAATTCACTGCAGCTTCTCCATCAGCACTTGCTGACTTACCTTGCACTTCTTTGTTATGGGATCCGGCTTCTTAAACCTCAAGAAGCAACCTCTTCTAGCTTCCAGCTTTTCTTCTGCAGCTTCTTCCCCTCTCTCAGCCTTCACAGAATTGAAGAACATTAGGGCCTTGCTCTGACTTAAGGGAGTGTCGTGGCTGGTTTGATCTTGCATTTGGACCACTTTCTCCATAGCTGCAACAAAGTTGCTTCGCTTTCTTATCATTCGTGTGTTCATTGGAGAAACACCTTCAGTTTCCTTCAAGAACTTTTCCTTTGCCTTCACAACTGGGCTGACTGTTTGGTACAACACGCTTGGCTTTTGGCCCGTCTCGGCTTTGGACTTGCGTTCTGCACCCATCTTCATCATTTCCAGCTTTTAATGTAAAGTGAGAGAAAGTGACTGTTCCTTTCACCGAAACACTTAGTGGCCATTGAAGGGGTTATTTGTTGACCTGATTTCAATATTGTTTCAGGGCATGAGCAGGTTCGAGGACAGGGACAGAGACGGGACAGGCCAGTCTGTGGTGCAGTCAGGACATGCATGACATTGATCTGTGAAGTTCGCTGCACTATGTGGGCCCAGTTCTTGGTGCCCCAAAACAATTCCAGTAGGAACATCAGGTACCACTGACCACAGATCCCCAGAATAAGTATCATACTGAAAAGGTCTGAAATATTGCAAGAATTATCAAAATGGGACACAGATATGAAGTGAGTGAATGCTGTTGGAAAAATGTCACCGATAGACTTGCCTGATGCACGGTTGCCACAGATGTTCAGTTTGTAAAAAATGCAGAAACTGAAATGCAATAAAGCAAAGCTCAATAAAATGAAGTATGTCTGTATAGAACTGCAGACTTTCCCCAGCTACTCAACACTCCCTTTCTCTATTGCTGTGCTTTATTTTTTCTTAGCACTTCCAATATTCCATATTTATATATTAATATGTACTCCTTTTAAAGTGCACATTTGAATGTATTTCCCCATCTCAGAATATCCTCTGTATAGAAGGAATTTTTAATTTTCAATTTTTTGGTCATCCTGAGATGATTTCTAAAATATGCTATAGTTTTTATATCTCACCGATGCCTTTCTATAGTGATGCATTATTGCTATTTCTAGATGCTGTTGGCTATAGGTGGATAATGGTCATATTTGCTTTTGAGATTGAAAATGAAGCGTTCATTTTAGTTGAAATAAAAATAGCTGTGAAACATAAGCAAATTAGTTTAAGCCTTGTCATTGGTAATTGCAACTTGAAATTATTGTTCACTTAACCTCCTTATGAGGAACTCAATATTTATGATTGTGTGTTTGGTAGTGTGAATTTGAGGATCTGTGATAACTAATGAGAAAACAATTTGTACATTTATTTGAAGATGAGATGGGCTTATGAGAACATTTTCTGTATAAATACTAAAATTATAGGGGCGCCTGGGTAGCTCAGTCCTTAAGCATCTACCTTTGGCTCAGGTTATGATCCCAGGGTCCTGGGATCAAGCCCCGCATCGGGCTCCCTGCTCAGCGGGAAGCCTGCTTCTCCCTCTCCCACTCCCCCTGCTTCTGTTCCTTCTCTTGTCTCTCTCTCTGTCAAATAAATAAAAAAGATCTTAAAAAAAAAACAACAACTAAGATTATAGACCAGTTTAGCATACTGGTTTATTATAATTAAAAAGTGTATGACTTCTTATGAATTAGGTCTCGGTTACTACGTCCTACTCCCCTTTCTCTGTTTCATTCAGCCTTCCTCTGCACTCAGTTTAGGCATAGACAACAATAACAGTGAGGTAGCAAGACTGAGTTGTAGCGACTGCCAGTTTTCTTTCTTTCTCTCTTTTTTATACTTAAGTATTTTTACAAATAAAATTCTAATAGTTGAAAACATGGTAGACAGCATTACTTTTTCCAGGTTAATCTTTGGGTAACCACAATAACCCATTTTTGTTTTGGGATTTGATTCACAGAGGTCAGAGAAGAGAGTAGCTTGAACTGAAAGCTGTCACTTCTTCCCTGCAGATAGTTAAGAAATGGAGAAAAAGTTGGTTTCTCTTTTCTGTATGTTACTTTCTTGGGTCATGTTTTAAGATTTTATTTATTTATTTGATAGAGAGATAGCACAAATAGGCAGAGCAGCAGGCAGAGAGAGAGGGAGAAGCAGACTCCCTGCCGAGCAGAGAGCCCGACGCGGGGCTCGATCCCAGGACCCTTGGATCATGACCTGAGCTGAAGGCAGCTGCCTAACTGACTGAGCCACCCAGGCGCCCCTTGGGTCATGTTTTAACTAAAATTTTTGATATTTCCTTCCTTAAGACTTTTGGACAAGAGCGAGAAAGCCCCTTTCTCTTAAGAAAGCTTAAGTTGGGTATCACGATGCTTCCATGTTGTCTACACCTGTAAGCAAGCTGTGAGAAATTAAGTCGAGGCTTAGTAAACTGGTGGATCTTTTGGCCTGTTTTCCATTTTGCAAGGACTAGTTATGACACTCTTCTCCTATTAGACTGTCTTCTTAGGGGAGGTGTGTGTTCCTTCCCTCTCTGGCTCCAGTGTCACTGGGATGGTTTCTGTTCATGGCTATTCTATATTTTTTGTGAAGAGTCAGTTCAAGACCTTGGCGCATTTTTTATTTGTGTTTGTCTTATTTTGAATGCAAGAGTTCTGGGTACAAATGTTTTATTAAATAGGTAATATGTATATGTTCTAAATAAAAATCTTTTATATATATTTAAAAAGTTTAATTTCCCTTGTTATATCACTTTTGTCTTTAGGAAATGTTTATCTTCTAGAATTTTTAAAATGAAGACTTTTTTTTTAAGACTATTTATTATTTGAAAGGAGGTGGGAGGGGCAGAGAGAGAGATCGAGACTCAAGCAGACTCCCCGCTGAGCATGGAGCTGGACACGGGACTTGATCCCAGGGCCCTGAGGTCATGACCTGAGCCGAAATCAAGAGTCAGACACTTAACTGACTGAGCCACCCAGGTGCCCCTGAAGACTTAATTTTTTTAGAGCAGTTTAAGATTCACAGCAAAAGTGAGGGGAAGATAAAAGATTTAGATTTTTTTTTTTTTACAACTACAGTTTTAATAATTGCCCAACAAATCTGTCAGAACAAAGATAAACTTAATTTTCTATTCATGTGTATGATGCTATTATTATTCATTTTTAAAAGCTTTTACCTATTATGAAAGTACTAAATCAGAGAAGAGTAAAATATACAGAAAAAACGGAAGGAAGGAGAAAATGCTACTCAAAAACAACCATTGTTAACATGTTTATGCATTTCTTTCCAGACATTTTTTATGTAGTTCATCTCACTTTTGATAAAATAGTAGTACTTTTTTTTTTTTTTTTTTTTTTTTTGGTCAGAGACAGCACAAGCAGGGAGAGCGGCAGGCAGAAGGAGAAGCAGGCTCCCCACTGAACAAGGAGCCCGATGCAGGACTCAGTCCCAGGACCTCGGGATCATGACCTGAGCTGAAGGCAGACACTTAACTGACTGAGCCACCCAGGCATCCCAGTAGTCGTTCATTTTTATATGCAACATAAAACTATATTTTGCTTCCTCTGCTTAGCATTATACTAAATGTTTAACAGACTTGTCATGAACATTTATTTTATTTTTAAAAAAGATTTATGTATTAATTTGAGAGAGAGAGAGAGAGAGAGGAGCAGAGGGAGAAGGAGAGAAAGAATTCCAAACAGACTCCCTGCTGAGAGTGGAGCCTGACCCAGGGCTCCATCTCATGCTTCGAGATCATGACCTGAGCTGAAACCAAGAGTTGTATGCTTAACTGACTGTGCCACCCAGGTGGCCCTGTGATGAACATTTAATGACAGCTTAATTTTCCAAAGAGTGTCTGTATCTACTGTTTGTGTTTACAATGCAATTTTCAGAATAGATTTTTTTGGTGGCACATTCAAGAGTTTTAAAGAATAAACATTCTTTTCTCTTGAAACAAGTTTCAGGAAAATTGAAAAAAATAAAAAAACCTATATTCACCTGATGATCCTTCAGTACTATCTTACTGTGTGAACAGAATTAGATACCGCCCTCACTATGTTCTTATACACTCACAAGTAACAGCCTCAAATTACAATAAAGTTATTTAAAACATCTCTTAAAGTCCATCTGTTTGACATGCTGTTCTCAAGAACCCTTTTACTGTTTTAATGAAAACTGATAAGATTCTTCTAAGGGTGTTGGAAAGCCCATTCATTCCATCTCTAGATTTGGTAACCAAGATATTAAGAAATAATTGTCTTCTAAACTCTTCTTTCAGAATTGCTAAGTGGTGTTTTCATACCTTGTGAATCTTTCACACAGGTATGTTGGTGTACTATACTTTTCGAAAAATCAGTTCCCTTCTCTTAAACACTTAAGTTGTTCCCAGTCTTTTGCTAGTATTTGGATTTGCCACAGTGAAAAACCTTGTGCATTCATTATTGCTCCTGTATGAGTTTATGGAATGTGTTCGTAAAAGCAGAAAGTATGGGAACTACTATCTGCTTATATCTTTGCCAACACAGTGTGTTACCAAACTTTTGGATCTATGTCTGACTGTGGAAAAAATATCATAATGTAGATTTAATTTGCATTAAGTGAGTGAAGTTGAACATCTTTTTAAAGAACTGTATTTCTTTTTACTGTGCACTAAAATTCCTATTCCTTGACTTGTATAAGTTGTCTCTTTCTTTGTGATTTTTAAGAGCTGTTTGCATATTAAGGAAACCCTTTGTGACCTGTTGCAATTTTTTTCAGTTTGTCATTTCTAACATTTAAATCTCAAGTCTGAGTCTGCACTTTCAACAGACACGTTTTAAGGGCTATATAATGTATAAAAGCAGGAAACTACCTGTAAATATGTTGCTAAGTAAATAAGATATTAGTCCTGTGAAGAAAACTTTGTAAATAGAGGTTAGATTAGAATTATTCCTACTCCTTATGGGCAAGCAAATTTCAGTTAATCACATGGAAGAATTTCTCATTAGATCAGCTTTAAAATGGAATGGGTATCCTTGGGACTAGATGGATTTTTTTGTTACTAGATCTATTGCTGGAAAGGAGATACCAATCCTTGTTGCTTTTTATTGCACAAAATCGGCATTTAGTGTTGAATAAATGAGGGTTGGATCATCTAGAGGTTAGATTAGGTGGTTTCTAATAACTATTATTTTTTTTAAGATTTTATTTATTTATTTGACAGAGATCACAAGTCAGCAGAAAGGCAGGCAGAGAGAGAGGGGGAAGCAGGCTCCCTGCTGAGCAGAGAGCCCGATGTGGAGCTCGAACCCAGGACCCTGAGATCATGACCAGAGCCAAAGGCAGAGGCTTAACTAACTGGTTAAGCCACCCAGGCGCCCCTCTTCTTTTATTTTCATATTGTTTTTAGTTTAAAAATACCAATTGCTTTATGCATATGATTTTTATATAATTATGAATTTATGTGAATTTTTTTCATTTTTTGCCTAATTCCCTTTCCCCCTTTACTTCTCATTTTGTTCTGAAGTAACTGTGTGGTATATATCCTTTCATATTTTTCCCCCATACTTGAATCACCATCTTATCTATTTTTTGTCTGCCTATAGGTACACATACACTACTCCAGGCATACATGTGTATATATAATTAAAAAAACCACAAAACTGGATCATATTATGCATTCTGTTCTGCATCTTTTTTTTCCTCACTCATAGTAACTAGTACAACATTCTCCACATCAACTAGTATAGCACTAAAGCATTCATTTATTGACTGTATAAAATATACTATTATGAATGAGATTATTTTTGGTGCAGCTGTACATTTGTTCATTTAGCTAATCCCTTCTTGATGGAGATTTGCTTTGTTTCCCTGTTTTTTTTTTTTTGGTCACTGCGAACATTGTAATAAGCATCTTGTACATATCTTCACATACTGGTACATTTATGCTATGAGATAAAGAATTAGGAGTAGGATTTCTGGTTCAAAGGATATATACATACGCTATATGTATATTTAGTAATATTTAATAATTACTACAGATTGTTTTCCAAAACCAACAACATAAGAGTCTCAAGTCCCTTGTGATTCATCTGAGACCATAAACTATATGCAGCTTTTTATAGTCGTTAGCTATAGGATTTGCTGGATTCTTAGAAGACTTTATCTAAAGAGGTCTCTTGGGGCGCCTGGGTGGCTCAGTGGGTTAAAGCCTCTGCCTTCGGCTCAGATCATGATCTCAGGGTCCTGGAATCGAGCCCCGCATCGGGCTCTCTGCTCACCAGGGAGTCTGCTTCCTCCTCTCCCTCTACCTGCCTCTCTGCTTACTTGTGATCTCTCTCTCTGTCAAATAAATAAATAAAATTACAAAAAAATAAAAAAGTCTCTTTATAAAATTGTCTTTCTGTGTTCTCAGTGACTGTGTTACTTTAATACAAAATAAAACAAAATTCTTTTCCAAAGCTTTAGTTCATGTACCTGGTACCAATGTAATAATCTCATAGACTAGAGGGTAAATGAAATTTAGACAAATGTTAAAACATGACTTTGCTAATGGGGCTGGGAAATAAAGGCCATTTTGGTCATAGATTTTTATCTTTAAATTGGGTATTCAGTTGGTTACAAGAGGATTAATTATAAGAATCTCTTTCTCTGGTAGTCTTAGCTTGAACAGATAAATATAGAGCACCAGTGTTCGGAGAGGGAATGCTGTAGAAAATGTGTGGGTAGCTGTTGTAGTTTTACATAGCAGATAACATCTAGGATAAAGAATAGATGAAAATGCTCATTGAGGATTAGTGTTCTTGAAACATCATCAAATACAACATTCCCAGGCCTAACATTTAGAGCCATTCATAATCTTGCCCATCCTGCATATTTAAGATATTTCCCACTGAGCTCCACACACTTTCCTTTCATCCTTTATTTCTGTGTTTGCCACACTTATTCCCAGTGCCATTCATTGATTCTCATCCTTTAGAAGGCATGTATTTCCCTGTCTGCGTCCTTGCGGAAAGATGGATTGCAGTTTATCTTTTCATTACTCAAGCGCTGTCTCATGAAGTCTCTCTGACCTCTCTAGTCCATGTTGATCCTTTTTTAGTTCTTAACTCTATAGCACTGGCATTTTGAATTTCTTCCAACTAGTTCCTAAGTATACGTTTATGTACCAGTGAAGAACTTTTTTTTGAGTTTTTATTGAGTACCTCTTGTATATGCAGCACTGTTCTAAATACTGGGTATAAAGGATGAAGATAGATAATGTCCCTCCTGTCCTCATGGAGTTTAATTCTTGTGGGGAGAGATAGCCAATAAAATAACTAACAAGAAAATTTCAGACAGTAAGAATCTTTTGAAAACATTTATGAAGAATGAATCATAACTTAGTTGCAAATTTGGGAGCCCATTCTAGTTAGTTAAAGCAGAGAAAAAAAAATTATATAGCTCACAGAATCTTTGGGGGAAGAATCAGTCTTGGAGACTACTTAGCTAGGAACAATGTCTAAATTATAACATTGGGCTACATCATTGGAGACATGACTACTTTGTCAGTGGGAACAGGTATGGAGTTTGCACTGTTGAGCTGAGTAGGAAATGTAACTGCTAGGACCGCTGCCGTTTCTGCTTCTGAAAGGAAGGTGTATCTCTCTGAAACGTACTGCAGAATGGATTAAACATGGTGTTTCCATTATATCAGTTGCTTCCTAATTGAAGTATCATGTGGATGTGTTTGGTTGGGAGAATCTAGGTCACATATCTGCTTTCTGCTTGCAGAAGAGGCTGAGGAAGTGAATTTCTGACTTCTGTTTTGGGGCGACACGACTTAGAAGATGAAAAATTTCCCACACAGGGAAGGCTGTTTAAAGGTGCTGAGTAGTTAGAAACCATGGAAAAGTTGATATGGTAGAGAATGATTGCAGGGTTAACTTAGATTTGAATAATCAGAGAAGGCCTCTCTGAGGTTAAGATACTTGAGCTCAGACCTAAATGACAAGGAGAAATCCATGTAATGTTAAGGGCAAGGAATATTTTAGTAGGGGAAACAAGTCAAAAACGCCCTGGTTTGGGATTGGGGTGGGAATTTGAGGCAAAGGATGGTGCATGAGTTTGGTCTGTTGGAGGAAGAGCAGGATCGCTGATGTTGCTGGAGTGTGGTGAGTGAGAGGGAGTGTAGATGAGATTATAAAGGAGGGGATGTTTTTGGGTTGTTTTGTTTTAACAGAAGTTTGAGGACAAACATCTTACATTTCCCCCCCTGAGATATCTTGTTGAAAGTAGGCATGTAATTATGGGTATGGAGAAAAGAATATATTTCTGTGTTATTAAACCTGTGAGCTGTTGGATGTCATGGAGTGACTAAAATTATTTGGATGCTGTTTAGGAGCAGAACAGCATGAGGTTTCTACAAAGATAGGAAATACTAGAAAGACTGCATGTCCAGTGAGTAGTGGGATGAAGCCTTTTATTTTCATTCTGGTATCTCAACCTAGTGGGCCTTGAAAGAAATCCCTTCTTTATTTCTCTTCTTACCTTGATGTATGGGAACGATGTTTTGTGTGGTTGCAATGATCGCTCATGTGACTGCTTCAGAATAACAAAAAGACTTCAACCTCAAATCTGCACTGATAGATCTTTCCTGTTAAAGAATTGTGTTGTTGGGGCGCCTGGGTGGCTCAGTCAGTAAGTGGCTGCCTTTGGTTCCGGTCATGATTTCAGGGTCCTGGGATGGAGGCCTGCATTGGGCTCCCTGCTCAGCGCATAGTCCGCTTCTCCCTCTGCCCCTCCCCCCAACTTGTGTTCTCCCTCTCTCAAATAAATAAATAAAATCTTAAAAAAAAAAAGAATTATATTATATAATGAAGTGATACAAAACTGCTTTCTAGTTTTTTGTTTGTTTTTTTCCAAAGAAATCAACTCCATAAACAAGTGAGATAAATTCACCCTGGAATGCAGAGCAATTACCACTCTGAATAAGGTGGACTCTGCTTCTTGCTCACTCTCTTTTCCATTTTCCATTTTGAATTCAAATGGATAGTCCACATGTATCTAATATTCTCACACTGCAAAGTGACATTTGGACTTTGGATGGACTAATGGGACTATAGGTAGTAGTATTCTATGTAGAGTTTCTCAACCTTGCCACTCCTGATACCGTGCAAGATAATTCTTTGTGAAAGGGGGACTGTCCTGTGCATTGTAACATGTTTAGCAGCATCCCTGGCCTTTACCCGCTAGATAAAAGTAGCACCCCTCCTCACTTGTGATAACCAAAAAAATATCTTGAGACATTGCCAAGTATCATCCTTGGTTGGGAACCACTGCTCCGACTCTAGCTTTTCAACTTTCTTTTAAAACTTCGTCCCAATAAATAAATAGATAAATAAAACTTGGCGCTATTTGTCCTTTCTAATAATATCTGATGACCATACTTGTAGGTGCTCTGCAGAGAATATATCCATGTGAACAGTTTCTGAATATGACCTCCTTATCCTAAATATGCAGAAGTTTTAGCATAGTTTCAAAATAAGAAGACAAAAACCTCTTTTTCTTGTGTGTATATCCTGTAGATTTCCCTAAGACTACTTGTGTGAGATCACATAAGAGAATGTATGTGAAAGTGCACTGTGGGTGATGTTAATGGATGCGGTGGCTGATGCTTCATTAACTATTTCACCTTTCCCCCGCTGTGCAGCAGTAGTTAGGTTTCTGAACTTGACACTCTGCCTCATGTGAGAGCTCTGATTAGCCTAAGCCAGTGGTTTTGAGACTGCCAAACGTGACCTATTAAAGGGTCAGAAAATCACTTTAGTAGAGTAGCAATCAACTGAAAAAAATAATAAATGTATTTAAGAAAATATCAGAGTGCATTTTGTCTGGTAAGGATATGTTTTGTTTCACAGAATGTTTGTTAACTTGTCTGAATATGTGCATACGTGTGTGTATGAGTCATTTTTCTTACAGTGGGTTGCAGTTGGAAAAGTTAGAAAGCCACTGGTCTAAGCCAATCACAGGAATTCAGTCCCCGTTGCCAGCGATTGGTTCGGGAGCCTGGGTTTAAGCCAGTTTGTACTGGACTTCCTCTGGTGGCAGTAATTAATTCTGGGATGCACACATGATCTTACATGGCCCACTCAACGTGAAGGAAAAGGCTTTGGATAAGGGAACCTTCATTCTTCTACTTCATAAGTATAGAAAAGGCTGCAAATCTAATCGCTACTGGCTGCCATCTCAAAATCACAGGAATAACCAGCCTGAAGTAAAAGATGAACACAGCCGTGGTGCTGTGAACTGGCTCCAAAGCCCACTCCTGCCTCTGCTCTATAATGAATGATACATTTCCATAGTGTTGAAAACACTTTAAATATGTTTTGCTCTGTTCATAACTAAGAGTACTGACTGTTGGGTGTACATGATAGTAGTGCTGTTTTGGAGTTAATTGCTGGGAACTTTTCTGTTTTTAGAATCTGGATGAAAATCATACTGACCCCTTTTCCTCATCCAGGAAATAGAATTGGGACTAAGTTACTTGAGGTCTCATAGAACAGATTGCTTTATTTGAATGCAATATTTAATATTTGTAGCATGTACCACTTTATAACTGTGAATATTATACATATAAAACTTTATTTTAAGGGCTGTAATAACCATCCAATTATTGTTTTTTCTTTTCATTTATTGATTTTGAGTCTTAGTCTCTAAAACTTTCTTTTTACCTATTCTCTAAAGAATAGGTACTTTCTTTTTACCAATTTAAACTATTTTACCTACTTTTAAGTATTTAAACTTTCTTTTTACCTATTCTCTAAATTTTACCTAATCTCTAAAGAATCAGAGATTCTTTAATTTTCTAAGCCCAAAAAAGCTCAGCTATGATCCATCCATCCTTCCTTCCTTCCTCCCTCCCTCCCTCCCTCCCTCCCTTCCCCTTTCCTTCCTTCCTCCCTCCCTTACCCTTTCCTTCCTTCCTTCCTTCCTTCCTTCCTTCCTTCCTTCCTTTTTTAAATTTTATTTATTTGAGAGAGAGAGAGCACACAGGAGAGAGCATGAGCAGGGTGAGGGGCGGGGCAGAAGGAGAGGGAGAAGCAGACTCCCTGCTGAGCAGAGAGCCTGATTCGGGGCTTGGTCCAGGACTGATCTCTGGGATCATGACCTGAGCTGAAGGCAGACACTTAATCAACTGAGCCACCCAGGCGCCCCTTTTTTCTTTCTTTCTTTCTTTCTTTCTTTCTTTCTTTCTTTCTTTCTTTCTTTCTTTC
>CM052894.1:47350984-47529432 GCA_028534135.1 Potos flavus | reverse complement strand
CTGTGATATTTCATTGTATGGATATACATATTTTATTTATCCAGCTATGATTTTTTTTTTACTGATATTTTTGGTTGTATTTATTTCTCTTCAGAATATTCAAAAGGAAAAAAATAATTTGTCTCATTCTTTTTTTTTTTTAAGATTTTATTTATTTATTTGTCAGAGAGAGAGAGAGAGAGACAGCACAAGCAGGGGGAGAGGCAGGCAGAGGGAGAAGCAAGCTCCCTGCTGAGCAAAAAGCCTGATGCGGGACTTGATCCCAGGACTGTGGGATCATAACCTGAGCCGAAGGCAGCCCCTTAACTGACCGAGCCACCCAGGCATCCCAAGTCTCATTCCTCTTAAATGGCAAATAAAAAAAAGAAAAAAAGAAAAAAAGAAAAAAAAATAATAAGATTGTGCAGAGAACAAGAATGTAAGAAAATAAAACTAACTCATTCAGACTTAGAGTTTTTTATTGTAGGTATTCTTATCCGTGAGCACCCACAAAAGGGTATTGGAAAGCTATGGTTGTCCTTAACTTCAAAGGATAGAAATCTCTCTTTTTTTAATAATAGCTTTATGGAGATGTAATTTATATACCATAGCATTCACCCTTTTTAAAGTAGGCAATTCAGTCATTTTAGATAGTTCTGCACGATCTAATTCCAGAACATTTTCATCACCACAGAAAGAAACCTCATACCCATTAGCAATCACTCACCATTCCCCCGACACCCATCCCTGGCAATTACTAGTTTACTTCCTTATTTCTATGAATTTTTGTAATCTGAACATTTTAGTTAGATGGACTCAAGCAATACATGGCTTTTTGTGACTTGTTTCTTTCACTTAACATAATGTTTTTAAGGTTCAGCTATGTCGTAGCATCCTTTTTTTTTTTTTTTAAAGTAAGCTCTGTGGCCATTGTGGGGCTTGAACTCAAGACTCCGAGATCAAGAGTCACATGCTCTACTGACTGAGACAGTCAGGTGCTCCAATACTTCATTCTTTTTATTGCAAAATATGATCCATGATATTTCATTGTATGGATATATATTTTTTATTTATCCATTCAACAGTTGATGGATGTTTGGGTTATTTCCATTTTTGACTAGTATGAATAATGCTGCTGTGAAATTCTTTTTTTTTTTTTTAAGATTTTATTTCTTTATTTGAGATAGAGGATGCATGAGCACAAGCAAGGGAAGCAGCAGAAGCAGGCTCCCACTGAGCAGGGAGCCTGACACGGGGCTCGATCCCAGGACCCCTGGATCATGACGTGAGCCAAAGGCAGACACTTAATTGACTGAGCCACCCAGGCGCCCCTGCTGTGAACATTCTTTTACAGGCTTTTTGTGGACATGTTTTCATTTCTCTTGGGTATATACCTAGGAGAGTAGAATTATAAGGTGATAGGATAATTCTATGTTTAGTTTTTGTGGAACTGCCAAAATGTTTTTTAAAGTGACTACATCATTTGACAATCCCGGCAGCAATGTGTGAGGAGGGTTCCAGTCTCTCTCTGTGTCCTCACCAATACTTGTTATTGTCTGTCTTGTTTATTTAGCCATCCTAGTGGGTGTGAAGTGGTAACTGGTTGTGGTTTTGATCTGCATTTCCTAATGATGTTGAACATACTTTGATGTGCTTATTAGCCATTTGCATATCTTCTTTGGAGAAATGCCAATTCAGATCCTTAGCCCACTTTTAAACTGGGTTATTTGTCTCTCTGTTGTTGAGTTGTAAGAGCAGGGGTATGTTTTTTAAGCTTTTCTTTGCCTATCATTCATTCACTTTTCAAATTGATAACTCAGTCTTTTTCCAACATGTGCCCTTTTCAGTGTCTTTTAGTTTTTTAAATATTGGTCATAAAGGGAGTAAGAGTCATGTTTTTTAAAAATTAAAATAGAGATTGTTTATGTATGAAGACAGAGCAGTGGAAGAAATTAGAAAGGACTAATACAGATCAAATGTGATAGGATCTGGTCAATGGAATTAAATTCCTTTAATTCCTTTGGGAATCTGATGGAGCAGGAAAGCCAGGAATACTAAGTGTGTCAAATAAATGCTGTTGGTTTCTGGCACACTCCTTAAGCCCTCTTCCTCACCAGGTTAAGAAACATTTGTACCCAGTATTGCCAGGTTTTGTACATAACATTTAGATTATGTATTTGTTTTACCCTCCTGCAAAAGGAATTTAGGTATTCAAAGAATTCATAACTGGTTTAACTGGATCATGAGAATGATTTACATAGCTATCATATGTGCCATCTTTTGTAGTAGCTAATGCAGGCTATTGTTAAATGTATTCTTAGCTTGATTGAATTACAGGAGAGAGCATCCATGAAACCAGAATTGCTCTTTTGATTTTTTCCCTATATTTAGTGGGTTTGATATGAACGTAATCTTTGAGTAGGAACATTTATGCCTTATTGATATTAAATGGAAAAATAAAATAGAGTATCTGTAAGGAAGTAGAGAGGGTTGGAAAGAGCACAGACTTAGGTGCCAAACTAGTTTTCAAAATCTACCATTTCCTCCTTGGGTGACCTTGGACAAATGGCTTTAATTCTTGAAACACCAGTCTTCTCATCTATAACATGGTATGGATAAAATCTACCCTGAAAGTTTGTTGTACAGATAAAAGGAGACAATGTATGAAAAGCATATAGGCTTGTGCTTGATAGGCACCAGTCAGTTTTACCTGGTGTTTATTGCTTCAGATACATATATTTTTGGGAGAGGGGAATTTAAATAGTCTCATTTAGCTTAAATTGGAACATCTACTCAATCTTGACAAGCCTTTCTGATAAGTTAATTTCTCAGAAGGTAGATAAAGCAAACTGGGACCTATTTTTTTTTTTAAACCTTTTGATTATAGTGATAAAATATGCTTGTTGAAGAAAATTTGGGAAATTACTTTGGAAGTTACATTTAAAAAGTTAGAAAATAAATGGAAATCTGTGAACAGAGGCTTAATATGGGAGCGTGGTTCAAGAAAGAAAGAATATCCCTTAAAAGCAAATAATTATGCTGTTAATTGGGAATTATGAATAAGAACTGGAGGAGGGTCCTTTAAAGACTGATGCATACTACAAAAGAGATTCCTTGCTTTACTCAGATCTAAAACAGACGTTTACAAAAGATCAGTGAGGAGGTTACACAATCAAGAGTGACCCTGGAGTGTTATTGGAGTGAGCTTAAAATGAGATGAAGCTTCTAAAGTTACTGAGACAACAAAAACATTTTTTAAAACTGTGAAATAATAGGAATAGGTAAGGATAGTTTCGCTACTTTTATTTAATGATGATGAAACAGATGAAAGCACAATTCCTTACCTCCTATTCACATTTCCAGTGAAGAACCTCTTTTGACATGAAGGATGGATAATAAAGAGTAGTCCAAGCCTGGGAATAGTGAAGAACCTATAAGGAAGCGGAGCTACCCAGAAAAAAAATAAACCACATGGCACTCAGAACTTATATATGTATATGAGATTACTTGTGGTCTTTGAGAAATCTTAGAAAATGGGAAAAGTACAGTATTGGAAAATTGAAGATGGGTCTTCTGAAAAAGAGAAGAAAGTAAATTTGCAGACCAAAGAAAGGTTAGTGATATAAGCAGGATTCTAGAATAGGTAATTAAAAAGGAATTTTAAAAATTGTAAACATTTTTCCAAATAGGATGTGAAACTAGTAAGTGAGCGAAATGCTGTATCCACACTAAATAATATAGTAGTCATTAGCCACAGGTGACTTGCAATGTGCCTAGTTCAAATCGAGATGTGCTCTCAAGTGTGAAAAGATGCAAGGCTGCTGAGCGCAATGGTCAAGGAAGAATTCTTGAGATGTTTTATAGTGCAAAAAGATGCTTTTATTATATTACAGGGACAGGACCCGTGGGCAAGAAAGAGCTGCAATGTGAGTGTGAGGAGTGACTGATTATTTACTTTTGTTTGTGGAGGGAAGGGGGTAGACATAATGTAAGTTTCTAAGGAATTTATCCTGAAAGTAGGGTCTACTGGACCTTGAAGATCTGGCTATTTGTCCAGATAAGGTTGTTTTTAGTCTTTAATGAAACATCAACATTAAGATAGCCATGAGTTTCTTAAGGAATGTCATGCTCTGCATGCCTCAGGGATTTATCAGTGGGCTGCAATTTGTAAGGACATTTAATTTTGGCTACACTTCTCTCCTTTGTTCTCATCATTATACATCAGATTATCTACCTGTTAAAATAATATTTTGGGGGCACCTGGATGGCTCAGTTGGTTAATCGGAGACTCTTGATTTTGGCTCAGATTATGATCTCAGGGTCCTGAGACCAAGCCCCATGTTGGACTCTGTGCTCAGTGCGACATCTGTTTGATATCCTCTCCCTCTGCCCCTCCCCCATTCATGCACTCTGTCTCTCTTTCCAAGATAAGTAAAATATTAAAAAAAAAAAAATAAGGGGCACCTGGGTGGCTCAGTTGGTTAAGCATCTGCCTTTGTTTGGCTCAGGGTCCTGGGGTTGAGCCCTGCAGTGGGCTCCCTGCTCAGTGGAGAGTCTTCTTCTCCCTCTCCCTCTGCCACTCCCCCTGCTTGTGCTCTCTCTCTCTCTCTCTCTCTCTCTGTCAAATAAATTAATAAAGTCTTAAAAAAATATTTTGGATATATTTTGTTAAACAAAATATACTATTAAAATTATTTTACCTTAATTTTTTTATTAATGCGGCTACTATTTTGTATATGTGGCTCACATATTTCTATTGGAAGTATTGAACAGCACTGTGCTTTGAGTGTAGAAATAGTTACTAACCTTTTTTTTTTTTTAAAGATTTTATTTATTTATTTATTTGACAGGTAGAGAGAAAGCACAAGTAGGCAGAGCAGCAGGCAGAGAGAGAGGGAGAAGCAGGCTCTCTGCTGAGCAGGGAGCCTGATGCAGGGCTCAGTCCCAGGACTTGGGGTCAAGACCCGAGCCGAAGGCAGACACTTAACCAACTGAGCCACTCAGGCACCCCTTACTAACTTATTTTTGAAAAATTTTAAGTACTTGATATTTAACCAAGCTTACAGTAATTTTCTTGTAAACAGGTGGGAAATGATGAGGACTTGGCATTCATATAATTAAATGGACTTATAACTAGTTAAATAACCAAAGAATTTGAATAAAGAGAATGCATGTCTAATGGTGGGATGTTCTAGTTGTAGTGACCACATTAGCAGGAGACAGCGGGAAAATGGTAGTAATAGCAGACACTATGCTTTGGCCATCTTTTGTTCAGGATTTAAATTTATTTTAATTAAAATTTTAATTTTGAGGTAATTGTAGATTCACATGCAATTGAAAAAAATAATGCAGTAAGATCCAGTATGCCCTTGAACCAGTGAACATTTTGCAAAACTATAGTACAATATCACGACGAGGATATTGACACTGATGCAATTCACAGATCTTCTCTCTTTTTTTAAAGTTCTGGTATATATATCTCTACACCCAATGTGGGGCTCAAACTCCTGACCCCAGAGATCAAGAGCCACATGCTCTACCAACTGAGCCAGTCAGGTGCTCCTACAAATTGTTTTAGATTTTCTCAGTTTTATTTCTGCTCATTTGTGTGTGTGTGTGTGTATTTCTGTGCAGCTTTGTTACATGTGTTGTCTTCTGTATCCACCATCACAGTCAAGATACAGAACAAGTCCATCACCTCAAGGATCCTTCTTGTCCTCTTAAAACTATATCCGTCTTTTCCCTCCCTAGCCTCTAATCCCTGGCAACAGTTTACCTATTCTCCATTTCTGTAGGTTTGTCATTTCAGAAATGTTGTGTGAAAGGACTCCTATTGTAGGTATGTAACCTTTTGAGATTGGCTTCTTTTCAGTCAGCATTTATCAATAATTCATTCCTCTTTTTCTTTATTGTGGTAAAATAAACATAGTATTTATTTGAACCTTGTGTAAGTATACAGTTCAGTGACATTAAATATATTCACAATGTTGTGTAACCATCACCACTAAATCGTTGTCACTATACCTAAAACTTTTTCATCATCCCACAAAATACTCTTACCAATTAAACAATAATTTTCCCTCCTTCCAGCTCCTAGTAACTAGTTTTCCTTCTGTCTCTATGAATTTTTTTATTCTCGGTGCCACATAAGTGTAATCATCCAATATTTGTTCTTCTGTGTCTGGCTTATTCCACTAAGCACAGTGTTCTCAAGGTCCATCCATATTGTAGCATATATCAGAATTTCAGTTCTTATAGCTGAGTAGTCTTTCAGCACTCAACATTTTTATTAATAACGTGGATGAAATATTGATGACTGAAATGGACTAAACTGATCAAGATTTATTGAACATTGATAAGTGCAAAATTCCACATATGATTCTAAAAATAAGTGTTAAAAATAAAATAAAAATAAGTGTTACTGTAGATGGTTGTGATGTAGTTTAACAGCAGGTAATGTGAAAAATACTGGGGGTGGGGTTCGAGTGGTGGTACATGGTCGTGTGAGTCCACAGTGTGATTTGGGCTCTGTTAATAGAAGCATAGCGTCCAGAATGGGTACTATGATTCTTTCAGACTGCTGTGTTCATTTCAGTACCTGGTTTTAAGGGTGCACATTTAAAAACAGACATATTCAAAACAGAAACTGAGATGATCTGACAGCGAGGTAATAGCCACTCAGTATTAGAATAAAAGCTGTTGGGGCGCCTGGGTGGCTCCGTGGGTTAAAGCTTTTGCCTTCGGCTCAGGTCATGATCTCGGGGTCTTGGGATCGAGCCCCGCGTCGGGCTCTCTGCTCAGCAGGGAGCCTGCTTCCCCCTCTCTCTCTGCCTGCCTCCCTGCCTACTTGTGAAAAAAAAAAAAAAAAAGAAAAAAGAAAAAAAAAAAGAATAAAAGCTGTTATAAGATGGAGTGGACTGCCTTGGGAGGTAGTCAGGTACTTGTCAAAGGATTTGTTCAAGCAGAGACTGCCTGAGCACTTGGCAGGGACATTGTAGAGAGTATTTTAGTATTTCTAGGAGTGTGGGGTTGGAGAAGATGCTCCATTATATCTATTATCTTTGTGGAGCTTCAACCTTGAGGTTTTGTAATTACAGAACATTTTAGAATACTGGGGTTTAAGCTGTTTAACAGTGGTTGTCTCTGGGGGTTGGGATTGGAGGGGACTGTCACTTTCCATGTTAATGTATTACTGTATTTAATTTTAGTTTTTACAATAAGTATGTATTACTCTATTTTTACATTTTGTTTATTTTTTAAAAATATTTTATTTAATTACTTGTCAGAGAGAGAGAGAGCACAAGCAGGGGGAGCAGCAGGCAGAAGGAGAAGCAGGCTCCTTGCTCAGCAAGGGACTCAATCCCAGGACCTTGGGATCATGACCTGAGCTAAAGGCAGCCCCTTAATGGACTGAGCCACCCAGGCGTCCCTGACTCTATTAAAAAAAAGCAAAAGCAAAGAAAGTCGTAAATATTGTTTTGCATATTGATACAATTTAGTACTTTAATTCTAAAAATTTCAAAAATAACAGTAAATTAAACATTTTTTTGTTGTTGTTACAACCCTTTCCATGTATCAAAAGATGTGTGTACACATGGAGGTTGGGTACGTGAATATTTTATGCCTTTGAAAGAGTGCTTTGCTTAATGTTTGCCTGTATTCCTTTTAGTAGTTCTCTGGATGGTGACAGTAAAATTTGGTTGGGCTTCGACAGGTCATTCTACATCCTCAGATTTACCACCAGCCCCAGGTTTGGATTATTAGATAGATAACTAAATAGTAAGATTCTGACTAATTTCTCTGATTCTTTTTCTCCTCCCATTGACTACTGCTGCCTAGTACCCACATGTATTCACAAAGACTGTCAGTTCTAAAAGGAAGTGAGAGTGGAAAAAATTTTCTTAGGAAAATATTTCCTTCTAACCCAGATATCTTTTGTTTTCCCTCAGATGGTTTTATTTTATCCCTCAGAGACAAAGGTTGGCCCATTATGCTTGTTGGGTAAGAAGGATGATGACCAACATTTCCCTCCAGGAGGTGTTCGGGAGAAATGTTGCTAAGCTGCCTTAGTAAATAGCTTGTAAACAAAAACTCGGAGCCACTCTTCCTCTTCCCATTATTATCTCAGTCAGTACATTTTAGCTCAGATTCTAATGATTTAAATGCTGTAGTTCTTTCATCTACTTTTAAAACCTGTGACATTTGTCAGTGAAGAGTTTTATTACTTTTCTTCCTTTGCCTTAGCTTAATAGTGCAGTTTTGATGATTTTTAGTCCAAGCATTTACCAATCTAAATGGTGGACAGTCTTGGACATTATTGCTTGATGTCACCAGGAAGCTGTTCAGTATTTGAGACAGTAGTGTGAGGAGAAATAGTTCTGTTGGCATTTGGTCAAAGAGCTTTCCAAGACTGGATGGTTTCAGTGTTTATAAAAAGTTTCTACAAGAACTTGTTTATAATTCACTACAATGTTACCCAAAACTTCTTAGTCTTGTTAGTGAAGCATGTAGGGCATGTGTCTTGTGGATTATACTCTAAATGGACATACACATTTTTCTTTCTTTCTTTTTTTTTTTAAGATTTTATTTATTTATTTGACAGAGAGAGAGATCACAAGTAGGCAGAGAGGCAGGCAGAGAGGGAGGGGGAAGCAGGCTCCCCGCTGAGCAGAGAGCCCGATGCGGGGCTCGATCCCAGGACCCTGAAACCATGACCTGAGCCGAAGGCAGAGGCTTTAACCCACTGAGCCACCCAGGTGCCCCACATTTTTCTTGAAAATAACTTGTAACTTGCTTTTTCCAAACTTAAGAAATTCTTCAGTTGGTACCATAAAAGTGGTATAATTCATAGTCTTCAGTCATGAGCTTGCATTCTTGGAGATAGGAAGGTGTAACTGTGTTTTGGAGAAGAAAACAAAGAAGGGTGATTACTAATGTAATGGCAGGAACTTTCTGTTAGAGCAGTATAGAAACAGAAGTGATAAAAACAGATGTGCAGAAACCTCCACTCAAGCAATACTTAAAAAAAAAAAAAACAAAAAAACCCAATCTTCCATGTAAAAGTACCACATTGCTAGGCCTTGGCCTCAGACCTCAAATGGCACATAACCCAATTGTAAGAGATTTCTATTTTAAAACTTGAGAGAAGAGGATAAGGAAAGCAATACCATGTGAATTCCTTAGGAGGAAAGCTGTCAGTGTTTCCTTTTCTGCTTCTTTTTCTTTTCCTTTTTTTTTTTTTTAAGATTTTATTTATTTATTTGACAGAAGGAGGGAGAGGAGGAGAGAGAGTGAGAGCGTGTACCAGCAGGAGCAGCGGGAGAGGGAGAAGCAGGATGTGGGGCTCAATCCCAGGACCCTGGGATCATGACCTGAGCCGAAGGTAGATGCTTAACCGACTGAACCATGCAGGCGCCCCTCTGCTTCTTAATTTTGGACCTGAGTTTCAAGAGTGGTCTATCCTTGTCTATAGGTGTAGCAAGCCCTTGATTACATCCCTAACAACCTCTTATCATTCTCTGACTTTTGAGTGGGCACAGGAGGAGCAGTGAGCTGTGGTAAAGATGGAGGTTATCTTTAGGTACAGTTGTTACTTTAGTAGTCATTAGGACTTGCAGGCCTCTGGGAGTTAGTGCTGCTGGAGAAATCTGTAATAATTTTAGAAAAATGAGAAAGCCTAGACTGGAACTGGGGACAGAGTTACAATCATTACAAATAAAAACCACTGGAAAAGCTTTCTAGTTCTGGTAATGGAACAAAGCTTATAATTATAGTAATCAGAACGTTTATTTGAGGAAGATAGAGGTGGAATTGGCCCAAAGTTATATGAATAAGTACCCTGGGGGCACCGAGAAATTCCTCCCACTCATCTCTCTTAGTTACATGACCAACAAATCAAAAATAGCCTCATGGAGTGAGGAGTAGAGCCAGTCTTATATACTACTGTGTACCCTATGTGCCGGGTTTAGCTTTTAGATTGAACAAACATTTAAAAGCTACTTTTCCCTCTGGTTTGTGCTGTTTGTTTTAGATAAAATGGTGCAAAAAGACAAAGCCTTTTTAGAAAAGTTTTTGCTAAGGAAGGAAATGTGGATTCTTAATTGTCTCAAAAAAGGAAATGTTGAGTACTGATAGCCGTGATGTTGACATCCTAGCCTCATGTTTCAGTAGTTAAGGGTTATAAATAACAGAACATAAGGACATGTTATATGAAGCTTATAATTTCTTTTCTGTAGAAATTCTGTATTTAGCATAAGGTTTTTGATGGTCACCCTTCTGCTTAAAATCTTTTGCTGCCTGCTGCCTGTTGCCTGGAGAATAAAGCTTAAAATCCCTGAGCTTTGGTGTTGAAAGTCCTCTGTGGTTTGAACCCAGTCTAGTCTCCCAGGTTCTTTTTTTCTCCTCTCCCTTTTGCAACCTAGACTTTTGCTGGGCTAATTTCCTGAGACCTGCCTTACGGTTCTGTCTTTGTTCACAGCTTTTTGTGGGATGTCCTCCTGACCCTTTCTACTGGCCAAAATGCATTCATTTTTGAAGGCTCCAACTCTTTTGTTGCTTTTTTATATTCAGCTAGAGCCAAAGGTGTGGTTGGGTATGTATTAGAAGGTAAGCACTGTGTGCACTTAGTGTAAATATTTAGGCTTACATGTCATGTCACAGTGACGTGCTGCACATAATAGATGCAAAAGACATTGTAATGAAATTACTGAAGTAGATACTATAAATTGGAGTATCTAGGTGTAATTTACCTTAAAATATTTTTGACTACTAGTGAATTGTTGACTAATAGCCAAAAAAGAGAAGACTGTAATGTCCAGTATACATTGCAGTGAAGTTTATATTCAGATTTGAGGTAGACTGTTCCATTTTATACACTTTTATTTTTTATTTTTTTAATTTATATTTAATTTAATTTATATATATATGCATTCTAATTTGAATTCTAGCTAAAAAGTGTTAATTTCACTTCTGGGCAAACTTAGCATTTTAATAGCTTCCCCTGCAGCAATCCTTCAGGCTTCTCTGTTTATGAAACAGAGAAGAATTTTCCATTTTAAAGAAAGCCAACTTCTTATGCTCCTGTAGTCTTTTTGTGGGAGTAGGGTTTGGGATATGTGGTTGTTCAGCCCCTTTCCGTTACAGGCTTAGTATTTGAAGTTAACCAGTGAAGATTTTTTTTTTTTTTAAGTATTTATTTATTTATTTGACAGAGAGAGCAAGTAGGCAGAGAGGCAGGCAGAGAGAGAGAAGGGAAAGCAGGCTTCCCGCTGAGCGGAGAGCCTGATGCGGGGCTCGATCCCAGGACCCTGAGATCATGACCTGAGCTGAAGGCAGAGGCTTTAACCCACTGAGCCACCCAGGCGCCCCCCAGTGAAGATTTTTATTGTTAACTCTACTTCGATCCTGTCAGTCAGTGTTTTTTCACCTTGCTGTATATCGATTAATAATAACTCTCTTACTTATTGTTCTATAGCTGCCTGGAAAAGAATGCTTTCATCATGGTCTTTCCCCTTCTAGTGTTAGGCTTTATCTTTCATTATCTCAAAATAGGAAGCTCCATAGTTCGTGGCCGATCATAACAGTGAAATGACAGAATATCCTATTAGAATGGTTTTCCCAAAACAAAACTTATCAGTGTGTGTGTGTGTGTGTGTGTGTGTGTGTGTGTTTAAGATTTCATTTATTTGAGAGAGAGAGAATGTGGGAGAGCAAGGAGAAGGGGCAGAGGGAGAGGGAGACCCAGGAGATCATGACCTTAGCTGGAGGCTGACGCTTGACTGAGTAGCCACCTAACCCCAATTCTTACCAGTTGTGTGTGTGTGTGTGTGTGTGTGTATGTGTGTGTGTGTTTAATTTCTTGAACAACTAAGCTTCAGAATTATGACTTTTAGTTCTGCGCTTCTTTTTGACTTCTGATTCCTATCTCTTTATTTTGCGTGTTGTTTTCTTCATCTCCAACTTCAATTCCAGTGAGGTCATTAAAGCTAGTGTAACACAAGGGTGAGTTCAAACCAACAGGTACCATGAGTCATTTGCTTCTATGCCTGGGCAGCCAGCGTGTTGCTGTTAGGTGTGGTTGTATCTCTTAATGAACTGTCAGGACAGATCCTTTAATCTAGTTGTGCCAGTGGGGAGATGACAGCATGGTTCTTAGAGAGGCATTTCTAGATCTAATAGACAAAGACTTACTGGATGTATAAAAAGAGTCTAGCTATATTTGGTGTCATGTAGGCTGTTCCAAAATACCTCAATAGTTGTTAATAAAATATTAATGCACTTATACGTTTAATTGTAAACACAATTAACAATCTTTTTTCCTTTCAGATACAATAGTTAATGAGTTTAGTTAATTGAGCTCTTGAGAAAGCAGCATTTAATTGACTGTGACTAAATATAGGTTTCAATAGGCATAAGGAGATTATGTGAAAAATATGCCCCTGTGATTTATAGACATTCACCGTAAAAGACAAACATATAGATACAGTCTTCTTTTGAAGTGGAAGGTATTTTGAAAGTGGAAGACAGAATAAAAGGCATCTGTCCTGTGAGAGGAATGTTCCTGTTCCCTGTGGTCAGCAGTCACTGTTGTTGACATTGCCTGTGCCCTGCTTCCAAGTTGACTGTGGCTTGTGGATCATTTGTGTCTAAAACTGTTATTTGATCAGTCTTCTAGATTCCACTTGTTCCATTTTTTTCTGTGTACTCTGTCCATATTTGTCATCATAGGGGTCGTTCAGACTTGCAGTTTTGTTTTATTTGTATTCTGTTGTATTACCATTTTTCTTCAGAGGTTCTCAGCATTTTTATATACATTTCAGCCATATTTTAGACTGCTGGATCTTTGATCAAGTAAATAATGCTCAGAAATGAATGCGGTTCCTCCAGTCGCAACCTATTTGTCACCACTGGTCAATATTTTTACTTATAAATTAGTAATCATGGTTTTCATGGGTTCCTTAAGTGCTTGCCTGTTCATTGGCTAGGGTGACTGTGTGACAACTGTACCTAGTAAGGTTCGAGGACGACACAGTGAAAGATAAGTGAGACGTGTTTTGCCCAACAACTTCCACATGTAGAGGTACGTCTAATAATGAAGAACCATTTTTTTTTTTTCAAGAGCCACTAATTTTAAAGGAATCTGTTGCCCATGGGCAGGACCTGGCTTATGGATAAATTGCAGGTTTTACCCACTGGAGAAGAAAGCCCACCAGAGAATCCTGAGTTAGGAAAGGTCTTTCTCTTGAAGATGTAGTTAGATGCACTTCCACTTGCTCTTTGGGCAATCCTGAGCTGATTATCAGGGAGTGCAAAGCTGTAAAAATACTACTGACGATTTTGTTCAGGGCAGAAAGTCAGGGAAAAGGAAGGAAACAAGTACCTTAAATTTGGTTTTGGTATCAAATGGGTGTGTGTATTGGGTGTGGTGAGGGAAGCAGAGGGGGGGAGAGTATGCCATTTGGTCACCAGATTGTATTTATGGCTTCGCCTGGTTTTGAACTATCTAGAGAAAAGATTCTAGAGCCACTGTAATATAAGCATTTTATGAGGGGGAGATGGTAAACTTAACTATAATTCTTTTTTTTTTTTTTTAAGATTTTATTTATTTGAAAGAGAGCGCGCAAGCAGTGGGAAGGAGTAGAGGGAGAGGGAGAAGCAGACTCTCTGCTAAGCAGAGAGCCTGATGTGGGACTCTATCCCAGAACCCTGAAACCATGACCCAAGCTGAAGGCAGATGTTTAATGGACTGAGCCACCCAGGTACCCTAACTATTAATTCTAATTCCTTAACTATAATTCCTTTATTTATTCAGCAAATATTTATATTTAGTACCTGCTGTGTTATCAGGCACCGTTCTAATCAATGAAAGCACTTTTTTCTCTGGTACATGTACGTTTAAGGTGCCCTATAAACCATGTTTTTGCTTCTGGAAACTTGTAAGCATAAGCTTTATGATATAAATTACTATATTATGAACTTAGAAGCAGATGAAAGAAACTTTAACAAATAAAAGTTTATTTTGCGTTATTACATAGAGGGGTGATATTACCGGATGCTCTGTTGGAAGAGTAGCTATGAAGAAATCATGAAAGATTTGGTATATCCGTGTTAGGATTTGAGACCAATTAATAACCGTTCTACATAGTCGCTTTACTTCTGCTTGAAGTTCTCTTGGTGCCTGGTGGCAGCTGATTCTGAAAAGCTGAACAAAGTACTGTTCTACAGTATGATTAAATTGTGCAGTTCTTTTGTTTTTTGTAGGTTATGCTGTAACTCATTTTCACTTCTCCCTCCTTGACAGGGTTATATATTTATATATTTTGTTTGTTTTGTTACTTGAAAATTATTTTAACCTAATCCCTTTTTAACCCACCTTTAATACAGGAAGTATTTTTTGTATATGCTACAATTTTTTTCTCTATATTATGTAATAACTGTATCTTTTGGCTTCATTTTTTTCTATTCTAGATCCAAAGCAGTTTTTTGAGTGTGTTTGTTTGTTTTAGGATTTTTGGAGGGGCGCCTGAGTGGCTCCGTTGGTTAAGCGTCTGACTTCCTTTCAGGTCTTGATCTCAGAATCCTGGGATGAGCCCCTCAGGCTCCTGGCTCAGTGGGGAGTCTGCTTGTCCCTCTCACTCTGCCCCTCTGCTTGTTCATGTGTGCAAGCACAATCATGCTCTCCCTCCCTCCCTCTGTCTCTTAAATAAAAAAAAATATATATAAATAAAATCTTTTAAAAGAAAGAGTTTTGGATAGTGAACATGAGTGGTAATAGAATATTCCTACTTAGTGACAGACTGACTGCAGACTTTGTTCGGTGGACTGACTTTGTTTTGCCAAGTAGCTCCTTAGCTAGAAGAGTTTGGTGAGGAGGAGAAAATCCGAGAAGTTTTGACTGACTGGTCACAGTTTTGGGACAGAACATAAGCCTTTCAATTTCAATAGCAAGGCTGGTGGTTATTGAGTCACAGGCCCATTTTCCTTTGTTAACATAGCAAATTTCTTTGAGCTGCAGTGCAGACTTCTTTCTGCCAGACCTATTCCCTTGAAGTTTTGTTGGAGAGAATGGCAGGAATGTTCAGCTAGACCTCTGGGTCAGCAAATAGTCCCCGTATCACCAGTTGACATTTTGTATTTTATTTTAATCTTTGGTTGTTTAGGATAGGATATTTTAATCTTTGGGTGTTTAGTATAGAATTTTCTCTCCTTAAAATGACCTACCCCTCTTTTTTTGGATTTGTGTAATAAGATTTGCAAATAAGTATATTAATATTATAAAATTGTTTATGTGGTTGGTCCATATGAGTTTTTAAAAAGTACGAAATTGAAAGGCTTATGGCGAATTTAGATCAAAACAGTTTAATTTCTTTTTTTTTTTTTTTTAAGATTTTATTTATTTTACGGAGAGAGTGAGAGACAGAGACAGCGCAGGAGCAGGGGGGGAAAGGAAGAGGGAGAGGGAGAAGCAGACTCTCTGCTGAGCAGGGAGCTGGATGCAGGGCTCAATCCCAGGACCCTGGGATCATGACCTGAGCTGAAGGCACATGCTTATCCGACTGGGCCCCCAGGCACCCCTTAATTTATTTCTTTTTTAAGCAAGTATGTTTATTTCTAAAGGTTCAAAGTCTGTGTTAACCTAAAATTATACTTAATTTTTCTTTCAGTGGAGTAAATACTACTTAGTATTTTATACATAAACAGCTACCATAGTATGTTACTTTTGCCACAGAACTTGGCAAACAGATATTTTGTAAAACAGGGTATTCTCACAGTACAGCTTTTTCAGTGAGAGCCTTTTTGCTTATTTTTAAGGTTTTTACTGTACTCTGTACCACAATATTTTACATGGCCAGAATTTCTCACCATTGTAGTCTCAGTGTCTTCCTGTGAAAGTCCATAGTCACACTTGGCTGAGTAGCTATTAAAAGACTTTTTTTTTTAGGGGTGTCTGGCTGGCTCAGTTGGTAAAGCAAGCAACTCTTGATCTCAGGATTGTGAGTTTAAGCTCCACATTTAAGTTTAAGTAGGTGTGAGTTTAAGTAGGTGTGAAGCCTACTTTAGAAAAAAAACAAACTTATTGTGGTAAAATATACATAACATAAAGTTAACCATTTTAACCATTTTTAAACACACAATTCAGTGACATTAAGTACATTTTCATTGATGTGAACCATTATCATTATCCATCTCCAGAACTTTTTCATCATTCCATACCGAGTAGCTATTTCGCTATTTTTAGTGGAGGGCATCCCATCTCGTTCTGCCTGTATTTTGTTTACTTGCATCCAGTTTTTCTTTGCAGCATTATATTAGTGTGCATATCTCCCCTCTTCTCACTTATTTATTCAAGAAATATTTATTGAGCACCTTATGTGTATGTGGTAGGGCATGGAACCTGGTGATGTAACTGTCACCTGTAATAATTCAAATACAGAACTACCTGCTACTAGCCACACACTCGCATTGCTGTAGTTTTTTCAAAAATCAAAAGGAAAAATATTCTTCATGGGGATATTTGAATTGTGGCCAGACTAAATACTTCAGTAGAAGCTCCAAGTCACATCACACATCTGGAGAATCCAAAAGATTTATTGTGGTTGTGAATAAAAGCTGTACAATGCTCTTGGGTTTAAGTGTCAAAGAGACATAAATGTCATCTGTATCTAGATAAATATTATGTCCTATTTATTTATTTAACCTCCCTCGAAAAGTGGATATGTCTATAGAGAGACATATCATTTAAGTTATATTTATCGAAGCCGTGTCTGTTCTAAGCAGTAAGTCTGAGGTTCCTTATTTTCAGATCTTATTCTGGGGTGTTAATAAGACCTGAGTGTTTCAAATACTTGAAATTGCCTCCAAACAGACATTATACTAGCTGATATGTGTTTGGAGATCTTATTCTATTTTACAATTGTAATGTCAGCAGCCATCTGAAATCTAAACTTAATGCAAAATTTGTTATAATTGCTACCATGTAAGATAGACCAGGGTATGGAAAAATTATTTTTATCTTTTAATGCCAACTTTGAGATATCAAGACCTGTAGTTACTGTGTAAGGGATTGGAAGGGGCTTGATTTATTATCTTTTACTTAGAAGTTTGGTAAAGTCTTAACTGGTAGGTTGCGAAGCATGAAGTTAGCCTATTTGAAATTTGAAAATATAAAGAAAATTCATAACCTAACAATGAAATTGTCTAGACCTTTTCAACCTAACTGAGTATCTCCAGATACAACCAAAAGCAGCTAAAAATATAAGGGAAAGTTTAGGAGTAAATGTAGGACAAAAGTGTTATGGAATAATAGTTTGAGTTTATTTTTGTTTAAACTCAGCTTGCCTATTTGCTGCATCTAGTCTATGTTCAGGGCCTAGGTTTTGCTTCCTTCTTCCACATTACACTCTTCTGTGGAGGTAGGTTTCCCAAACTGGCACTATAACCATAGTTTTGTCTTGTTTTTTAGATTCCAGTTGTAAGTGAAATCCTATGGTATCTTTCTCTGTTTAATTTATTTCACTTAGAATAACATCATGTCATGAATGACTAGCTTTCATCTTTTTTATGGCTGAATAATATTCCCTGTTGTATAATGCATGGTGTGTGTGTATGTGTGTGTGTGTGTGTGTATGCACGCCCCATCTTCTTTATCCATTTATCTATCAATAGACACTCAGGTTGCTTCCATAAACAAACAAACAGAAACAGACCCAAATACATGGGCCAGAGAGAAGGGGGATCGGCAAAAAAGATGAAGGGGATAAAGAGGTACAGATTTCCAGTTATAAAATAAGTCAGGGGGATGAAAAGTACAGCATAGGGAATACAGTCAGTGATATTGTAATAACTTTGTATCATGACAGATGGTAACCACACTTATCATGGTGAACACTGCATCATATATAGAATTGTGAAATCACTGTGTTCTCCACCTGAAACTAATATAACATATCAACTGTATTTCAATAAAAAAAAATCTGTGGTTGGTTGTTTTGAGATATTTCAGGAATCGTACGGTGTCTAGACAAATAGTAGGTACTCAATAAATTCTTAGAGAATTAAAAATACCCCTTGAACCAAAAAAGTGCAGGGTATTGCATTTTAAAAATATCCTGAGTTTTGCTTTGGTTTTCATTTCTTTTTAAAATTTGTTAAGGAGAATATAGTGGTTATTACTGTAGAGTAAAAGGGACTGTTCTTGTTATAGATAATTTTGTCACTGACACCTGTGGTGCAACTGCAAAGATTTTATAACTAAGTCAGTATTATTCCTGCTATCGTTCTTATGAAAATTATTATGGAAACACATCAAAATATAGTTTATTGTAGGACTGTTCAATAGAAATATAATGCAGCTGTATATGTAATTTAAAACTTTATAGTAGTCACACTAAAAAAAAAGAAACAGATGAATTTGTGTATTTTATAATTTTTGAAAAAGCTTTATTTATTTATTTATTTATTTATTTATTTATTTGAGAGAGAGAGTGCACAAGCATGGGGGTGGGGGGAGAGGCTCAGAGGGAGAGGGAGAAGCAGACTTCTAGCTGAGCAGGGAGCCCAATGTGGGCCTTGATTCCAGGACCCTGGGATCACGACCTGAGCCAAAACTGACTGAGCCACCCAGGTGCCCTTATATAATATATTTTAATACAAAATATCAAAAATACTATTTCTACATGTACTCAATTTAAAAATTATTAATGTTATTTTACATTCTTTTCTTGTTGTACTAAGTTGTAAAAATCCTACCATGCATGCATCTCAGGATGAGACACATATCAAGTGTTCAGTAGAGCATGGACTAGTGGCTGTTATAATGCACAGTGTAGGTCTATCACTTTATTCTCATTCTCCCATTAGATTTATTACCAAGGAATGATAGCAGGAGTATTAACTTTTCCCTGTTCAATGAACTTCCCGAAGTGTGGATGACAAGGAGATATAAGGAGCCTGGGCAGTTCATTCCCTGAGGAAGTAAGTTCGTTGTTTTAGGTAGACTATAAAAGAAAGATATCTTGATCCACATTGTTACAGTCTCAAGAAAGAATTATAATTTGAAATCTATTCTTTTTTTTGACAATGATATCACATCAAGGAAGCAGATATAAACTTTCCATCTGGAGATAATAGCATATTAGGATTGCTTAGAATTTGGCAAGCAGCATCCTAAATTGGAATAAAAAGCATTGGCCTTTCCATGGTATTCAGTGGCTTTAAAATGAGAATGGAGGTATGGTTAGAGATTTTAAATGGGTGATTTGTTTTTCTTCAATGTTGCTGATAGAGTTTCTCCTAAGATATTAGGGTATGATTAATTAGAGTGCTAGGTTATTTTTATGCAGTTATACAAGCCAAAGAAGAGAATTTTTAGTAGCTGTAATTGACAAAATAAGTAAACACAACACAAACACATTAGGTTAATCAAATTCATTTTTTCTGCGTCTTTTTTTTCTTTTTTCCTTTTTTTTAAACCTAGTGTAAGGGCTTCTTTTTGTGAGGTCTACTTTTTAGGTCTTGTGATAGGTAGGGATTGCGGGTTAGGTTCCTTAAGGGAAATAAATTAAGGGTGGGGTGTCCGTATAATCCATTGTCTAAATCTCAGCACCTCTAGAGTGAGAGAGAGTGCTATCAATAATTTTGTCAGGGGGCACCTGGGTGGCTCAGTTGGTTAAGCGTCCCACTCTTGATGTCAGCTTGGGTCTTGGTCTCAGGGTCATGAGTTCAAGCCCCATGTTGGGCTCCACGCTGGGTGTAGAGCCTACTTAAAAAAAAAAAAAAAAAGTCAGGTCTTAAACCAGAACTGTCCCAGGCAGATTAGGACACATGGTCACCCAAGTTAAAGGGCACTGTTGTAACTTTGTTAGCTAGCTTCTGCTTTGGCAATACTGATAGGCTGTGGAAATTGCATTTGTGGAAATTATCACTGTGAAAGGCCTGTACTGTCAGTGACATCTCCATCTGAGGGCTTAGATAACTTTTTATTTAGGGCACACTGAACTTGAGAGGTTGAATGAGAAGGAAAAGGTTAAAAGTTGTAATTTAATAGAGTGGCAATATGTCCCATCTCCTACAAGAAGGTTTTATAGGCATGAAATATAATAGAAGAATGTTTCCTTTTAAATGTACAAAATTATTGTCTTCTAATTCTAGAATAACTCCATAAAAATAAGTACAAAAAAACCTGAGCACTTAGGGGACCTGACTGGCTCAGTCGGTGGAGCATGTAACTCTTGATCTTGGGGTTGTGAGTTCGAGCGCCACGTTGGGTGTAGAGATTACTTAAAAATAAAATCTTTAAAGTAAAACAAAGCAGGGATGTCTGGGTGGCTCAGTCGATTGGGCGTCTACCTTTGGCTCAGATCATGATACCAGGGTTCTGGGATCCAGTCCCGTATCGGGCTCCTTGCTCAGTGGGGAGCCTGCTTCTCCCTCTGCCGCTGTTCCTCCAGCTTGTGCTCTTTCTGTCTGTCTTTCTCTGACATAAATAAATAAAATCTTTATAAAACAAAAACAAAAACTCCAAAAAACTGAGTACTTTCTTCCTGATAAAATTATGTTGCAAGACATTGATTGCATATTTGATTTTTATTGTTCAGTGCTTTTATTTAGATTTTTGGTTAACCGTCTTTGATGGAGATGTCATAGTGTTTATGTGGATAGCCATATAACTGCTTGATCTGGTGGCATTTTACATTCTATGTAAAAGATACGGGATATGTGATACCATATATCAAATATAGATGACTTTGGAGGAGATGGATTTTTTCCCCTAGATTTTTCTTTTTTTAAGTTTATATATGTTAATATTGACTTTTTTGTGTGTACATTTATGTGAACTTTAACACGTGTAGATTTGTGTAACTCCTCTAACAATCAGGATATAGAACAGATCCGCCACCCCTAAAATTCTCTTGTGCTGTCCACTGGACTGAAACCTTCCTCTCATCTGCAACCCCTGACAACCTTTGATCTGTTCTCTGTTCTTAAACTCTTGCCTTTTGCAGATTATCAGATAAATGGAATCAAATCATTTGTAACGTTTGGAGATAGGCTTCTTTCACTCAGCATAATGCTTTTGAGATCTACGAATGTTATTCCACGTATAAGTAGTTTGTTCCTTCTTATTGCTGAATAGTTTTCCATCGTGTGAATATACCACAGTTTGTTTCACCAAAATTGTTTTCAGCCACTATTTCTTCAGATTTTTTTTCTGCACCATATTCTCTCTTCTCTGATCACGTGGTTGTTACATCTTTTGGTATTGTCTCACGGATTCCTGAATCTCTGACCTCCTCTGAGAACACTGTTGTTCATCCCTTTGAGTCATTCATTCAGCAAACAGTTTTTGAACACTTGTTTTCTATTCTCTTGTTGATAGGCAGCTATTTCCAGGGTTTTTTTTTTTTTTGTTCTATAATAAAAATGCAGCTGTGAACATTCTTGTGCATTCTCGTGCAGTATGTGGCCCAGGCTTTCTCTATGTTATTTTCCTCTGAGCAGGATTGCTAGGGTGTAGGATTTGCATATTTTTCTTAGATGCTGCCCAAAGTGTCACACCAATTTACTTTTTTTTTTTCTTTTTAAGATTTTATTTATTTGTCAGAGAGAGGGAGCAAGAGAGCAAGCACAGGCATGGAGAACAGCAGGCAGAGGCAGAAGCAGGCTCCCTGCTGAGCAAGGAGCCCCATGCAGGACTCCATCCCAGGACCCTGGATCATGACCTGAGCTGAAGGCAGATGCTTAACCAACTGAGCCACCCAGGCATCCCACCAATTTATTTTTTGAACAACAGCGTATAAGAGTTTACATTGCTCTAAAAAAAAAAAAAATTAAAAAAGAGTTTACATTGCTCTATATCCTTTTCAACACTTGGTGTTGTCAGACTTTTTTTTTTTTAAGATTTTGTTTATCAGGTGCTTGAGTGGCTCAGTTGGTTAAGTGTCTGTCTTCAGCTCAGGTCATGATCCCAGGGTCCTCCCTTCTCGGCAGGGAGTCTTCTTTTCCCTCTGCCTTCCCCCGCAACCCGTGTTCGCTCGCTCGCTCGCTCTCACTTGCTCTCAAATAAAATTTTAAAAATCTTTTAAAAAATAAAAAGATTTTATTTATTTGAGAGAGACAGAGTGAGAGGGAGAAAGACGAGCAGGGGGGTGGAGTGGCAGAGGGAGAGGGAGAAGCAGATGCCCCTCTGAACAGCGAGCCCAATGCAGGGCTTGATCCCAGGACCCCAAGATCATGACCTCAGCGGAAGGCAGACACTTAAACCAACTGAGCCACCCAGATGCCCCAGACTTTATTTTTTATATATGTAATGAATATGAAATGGAATTTTATAGTCTTTTAAATTATTATTCTGATTATGAGTGAGGCTGAGCATTTAAAAAATATATTAGCTATTCATGTTTCTCCTACTGTAAGTTGGCCATTATTATCTTTAATCCATTTTTCTATTTAAAATGAGCTCATAAGACCAAGTTGAAATGTTTTCTATATAATTATAGTTTTAAATATTTGTCCTTGATGAAACAACTCTTTTAATGGACTCTGATATGAAATCAGGGGCCCCTGGTTTAATCTTTTTATTTATTTATTTATTTTTAATTTTTTTAAAGATTTTATTTATTTGAGAGCGAGAGAGAGAGAGAGTACCTGGGTTGAGGGGAGGGTAATAGAGAGAAGCAAACTCCTGGCTGAGCAGGGAGCCTGATGCTGGACTCGATCCTGGGACTCCAGGATCATGACCTGCGCCGAAGGCAGATGCTTAATGAGCCACCCAGGCACCCATATCTTTTTAGATATTCTATTTCAAAAATCTTCGTTCAGAGCTTTTGGGTTGGTAAAATGTGGAGATGGGGGGAGAATGGTATGCTGGGAGAGAGCATAGAAGCTCCTTGTCCCTTCCCACATACCTTGCCTTATGCATCTCTTCCATCTGGCTTTTCCTGAGTTTCTGACACTGTCTCCAGGTAGATGATGTCAGAATTGAGTTGAATTCCTGCATACCCTGCTGGTGTCCAAGAATTGTTTATTGATGGACTGGGAAACCCCTTCACACACATGTTGGAATTAGGTCCAGGAACCCAAAATAGTTGTTATGTGTCAGGAAAGGGAAATTGGCACAGGAGAATGATCCCAGGTGAGATTTGGAACAGTGATCATCTATGAACCATGAAAGTCGGCCAACCATCTCCTCAGAAACCCAAATACAGTTTTCATAAAAGAGAGACTATGTAAGAAAATTCACATGAATAAACTACACCTTGATGAGTTTCAAATGTCAATTTCACTTAAATGGTTTTAAAATACATTTCCTATCAAATTATGGCCACAGGAGCACAGATTTGTCAGATGCAAAAGTCTTCAATAACAACCTCTGTGTCAAAACTTCTGTTTCAACTTAAGAACACATATCTAGTCCAAAAAAAAAAAAACATTCCTTATTTTCTGCCTTCTGAAAGTTTGTACACTGTTTTGTTAAATTTTATGGACTCAATATGTTCTCTGTATAAATTCAGATTGGTGAGGCATTTCAGCAGTTGAAATATATTTAGTATTTTAAAACCAAATCATTTACTTCATGTGTAGACCTTATGTCTAGATAAGAAGCCATTTTTAGCTTGTATATCATATCAGTGTTCCTATACATTGTTAGCAAAATATGGTCCCAATGACAACATGTTTGTACACAACTAACTTGGGAAATATAGTTGACCTTTGAACAACACGGGTTTGAACTACATGGGTTCACTTATATGTAAACACAAGTCTGCCTGAAAGATTCTCTTCCTCTGCCCCTCTTCCACTCTCTCTTTCTCTTTCTCTCTCTCTAAAATAAGTAAATCTTTAAAAAAAAGAATATATTGTATAATACATGTATAAAATACGTATTAACCAACTGTTATTGGTAAGTCTTCTGGTCAACAGTAGGCTATTAGTAGTTAAGTTTTTAGGGAGTCAGATGTTACACATGGGTATTTGATTGTGCTGGGGTCAGTGCCCATAATGTCTGCATTGTTCAAGGGTCAATTGTACAATTCTTTTTTTTTTTTTTAAAGATTTATTTATTTTAGAGTGAGAACACAGGAAGGAAGAGGGGCAGAGGGAGACTCAGAATCTCAAGCAGACTCCCTGCTGAGCACGGAACCTGACAGAGGGCTCAGTCTCATGATTCTAAGATCATGAACTGAGCCAAAACCAAGAGTCGGCTGCTTAACTGACTGAGCCACCCAGGGGCCCCAAATTGAGCAATTCTTAAACTGCCCTTATGTTGCTGGCTTCTTCTTAGTTGGCTTTTAAAGGCAGTCAAGATGGTGGTTTTGTTTCTTAGTGGCCATGCTTTTTATATGTGAGGTGTACTCTGGAATAGAGATGCTGTAGTTTAGTAATAATGCACATTAAATAAAGAAAATGAGGTAAGCGCACATTAGCAGTAGTCATTCTGTATCATACTTTATGTTCGGCAGTCATGGTCGTATGCCTGTTCATGATATAGGGAGCCCTGTCTTTGGCAGATTATTTTGCCAGATGTCCAGGATTTCCTTCCCAAATGGAGCAGTGTGAGTCACATGAGTCTGGCCTTGATCTTAATGGAGGTCAGTTTATAGTTTGTAGAGCTGCCAAACAGAAAACAAAGATTTCATGAAGTTTATCCCTTGCTATGCCTTATGGGACAAACTTTTTGCTTCTTGTGCTCTGTCGTGCAGATGTCTCATATGGGTAGTAGAGAAGTCTGAGCGAGAAAGGACAGGAAAGTCTTTTTATTGTTTTTTTCAGTGTGGAGGTTTGTCCTGCCCCAAGGAAGGTAGTGCATTCTAGGAAAAAGGACAGCCAACTTAGCCTATCTATTGCTCTAGTTCTGGTTTCATTTTTCATTTCATAGGTTTAGATAATCGCCAAGACTTTTCTCATTTATTAAATGGAAGTAATATTGCTTCTCCTGTGTACCCATGAGAGATGGCAGGATAGGCAGATTTGAGGCTCTTCTTTTACTGTGCTTGTAGAAGTAGCATGTGGCACATAAAATACTACTAAAAAAGCCAAAAGAAAGCAGCAAGTATTGCCAAGCAGCTAATATTACTGAGGAAGCTAATTATCCCCACTGTCAATACTTATATTTCCAGAAGTTTCCAAATTATGGTTACCTTTGATTGAGCCATTTGTGTATAATATCTCTAGTGGGTGCTATAATAAGATTATAAAGAATTAAAAGACGATAGAATTCATAAGTGTTGCATTTGTAGAATGTTTCTATTCTTAAGCACTTTCATAACTTTTCCTTTATAGTGAACTAAAAAACCTAAGCAGGGATTTCTATACTTATTTATATGACATACTGTTGGCAGGAATAATCATTTCCATACGTATATCACTTTGTAATTTAAAAAAATCTGTTTCATATATTACATCAGAGGAGACCTACAGAGGTTAAATTATGTGCTGAGGACATAACACTATTTAGGGACCAATTCAGATTTGAATCCAGAGCTTCTTGGTGTCCATCCCATCAAGCTGTCTTTTTTTTTTTTTCAAAGATTTTATTTTTTTATTAGAGAGAGAGAGAGAGAGAGAGAGAGAGAGATCACAAGCAGGGGGAGGGGCAAAGGGAGAGGAAGAAGCTGACTCCCCACTGAGCAGGGGGCCCAATGTGAGGCTCGATCCCAGGACTCTGGGATCATGATCTGAGCCTAAGGTAGATGCTTAACTGACTGAGCCACCTAGGTGCCCCCATCAAGATGTCTTGATGGAGAGAATAATCTCCATAAATATGGAGATTTATTAATCTTTATTATTATTAATCTTTATCTAATGCAGGCATTAATAAAGTTGAGAAAACATTCTTCCCTTAGTACTGTATCAATAGTTGTGTAACTAGCACTCTGGTGGTGGTAATAACTGTGAACAGCAACAAAACAACAAAACTTATAAGCACATTGGAAGGACAGACATGAAGCAAGTATAAGCAGTCTTAGGTCTTCATTATATTTCAGGTTTTGCCTGCTGCATGGGTCACCATAAACATCATTCTGTTGCAGAATTGGAGGCTGTTAAATCCTCTCGTTTGCAGATCTGTGGTGTGTGTTCATTGTAGCTGAGTTATAGCTACTGTAGCTGACTTACAAGCTTGGAATTTATGGTAATAGAAACTTGAAATATCCCAAAGGGTGGAAAGAGCCCTTTTCTTAAAAGAGCAAGGTCAAATATCTATTTTGAGTTTGAAATGGATCAACAGGCAATTTCTGAGGAATGCTGTTTCCAAGTTCAGAGAAACTATAGTTACGCCACTATGTGTAAATCTGGCAGTTTATATGTGTCATGTGAATATAAATTTCTTTTCTGTTGAGAGGCTTTAATTTTAAGCAAGAAGATTTAGTGTTTCTGATGTGATTTTTCTTTTTTTTCTTCTCATTTTTAAAAGCTTTATTTTTAAAAAAAATTTTATTGTGTTATGTTAGTCACCATAAAATATATCATTAGTTTTTGATGCAGTGTTCCAAAATTCATTGTTTATGTACAGCACCCAGTGCTCCATGCAATACATGCCCTCCTTAATACCCACCACCAGGCTCACCCATACTCCCACCCCCTCCCTTCTAAAACCCTCAGTTTGTTTCTCGGAGTCCACAGTCTCTCATGGTTCGTCTCCCCCTCTGATTCCCCCCCTTCACTTTTCCTTTCCTTCTCCTAATGTCCTCCATGTTATTCCTTATGTTCCACAAGTAAGTGAAACCATATGATAATTGACTTTCTCTGCTTATTTCACTCAGCATAATCTCTAGTCCCATCCATGTTGATGCAAAAGTTGGGTATTCATCCTTTCTGATGGCTGAGTTATATTCTATTGTATATATGAACCTTAAAAGCTTTATGTATTTTGAGAGAGAGAGATCTTTTGTGCACACGCGGGGGAGGGGGCGGGCAGGGGGAGTGGGAAAGAGAATCTCAGGCAGACTCCCTGCTGAATGCCGAGCCCAACTCGGGGCTCTGTCTCACCCTTGTGAGATCATTACCTGAGTGGAAATCAAGAGTCAGACACTTAACTGAATGAGCAACCCAGGTGCCCCTTGTTTCTTTTTTTATTTTTAAAGTTAGTTCAAACCAGATAAATTGTAGGATTTTTTTATTTTTGATTGGATACCACTTAGTCTTAGGCCCCTTAGATTTGTACTGTTTACAGATCTCTCTAACGAGATAATTTTCCTCTCACAATTTAAAATGATCCATGAACATGATTATCCGCCTTAAAATAAGAAATACCCAAAACATGAATGGATGATCAAAAAATTTAATGAGTTGTCAATACTAACAGCAACAATAACATTTAACATTTGTTGAGCACTTACCAAATACTGGGTACCAAGAACTTTTTGTATTTGCTAATTCTTTGTATCAAAATTATAAATAAACATGTCATATTTATGAAATGCCTTCTCATCACAATTCAACATTCATGAAAATATCTTATGAAGTAGACGGTATTCATTTTAATGTATGAGGGATCTGAGTCTCAAGTTATGATACTACACATGGTTATGATTTATTGATTACAATTTATTGAGCATTTATTGAGTGCCTGGCACTATAGTAAACACTTTACTTGTATTGTTTTATGTAATCCTCAAAACCACACTATGAAGCAAGTACTATTTTCACACATTTTTTTCCAGATGAAGACACTGAGGTTTAGAGTGATTAAGTCACTTGCCCAAGATTACATAGCTAGTATTAGAGTAGGCAGGATTACCTCTAGCTTATGAGAAGCCTTTGTCTGAAATAGAAAAAGGTGCCCCCTGTGGTGAACCAATTAAATAACTGAAACTTCTGGGCTGCCACACTATTCTAGGTAGTAGCCTGGGGAGCTTGTGTTAAGTGTCACTTCTTCCCGGCACTGGTAGGCCCCCATTCCAGGGTGGATGGCTTGGTGAAATGAAAGGAGGCAGAATTTCAGCCCCATTTTGCTTTCTTGGCCAGGTGCCCTTGTACTGTATATAAACTTTGCCACTCTACACAATGATCTTAGAGCTAGGATTTCAATCCAGGTGTGTCTGACTCCAGAGCCCGAATTGTGTTTAATCGCATACTGCCAGTTAATGGCAAAGTTGAGACCGTAACCCACATTTTTCTGACCATAAACACTTTGCTCTTTTTGTTATGTACCATTTGACTTACAAATGGCACTGGGGTCCCACATTGTGCTATGCCCATTGCCTAATTCCACAGGCATTGTTTGCTGGTAAAGATTTCTAAGGGCTTAAAAGAGGAGAGCTAAAGAATTTTAACCTTATATGTCTCATAATTAAATGTTTTTCATTAAATGTAGCTCAAGTCTTGTATTGACTTCCTGATTTCACCACCCAGTTCCCTGTATCACCTTGACCAAATTAGGGACAGAATATGGGATAATAATTAAGAGCATGGACTGTGGAATCAGACTACCTGGGATTAAATTCTAGCTGTTACTTACTAGTAATGTGAACTTGGGCAACTTCCTTACTGTCTTTAAGCCTGGTCTGTAATAGTGGAAGTGGAGTGGGAAATAACAGTTTCTATCCCAATGAGTTGTGGGAATTACTAGATGAATTAAGTATATAAAGCACTTAGAAAAGGGCCTGGCACATGAATATAGTAACTACTATTTAATTAATTGCTAGCTGATGTTATTAGTATTACCTCATTATGAGTTTGTGCCTATAAGTCGAAGCAGTTTGATTTGCTGAAACATAAACGATCTAAATATGGTCTCTTGGGACTTTTTTTTTTTTTTTAGAGATTTTATTTATTTATCTTGGGACTTTTTCTTGCTGGACAGAAGTTTTCAAAGACTGTGTCCAAGTATTACTTTAGGGATACTAGCCCAATTGGAACCAATTCCTGAAAGAGGTGTGCATGAGCCATATAGTACTCTCCATTTTTTCTCTAAAATAATGTTCGTACTGTATTGTGGTATCAGTCTATCTTTGTACTGTTAGCATTTAAGAATTACATTTTCAGTAGATTGCTCTAAGTTACAGCCACTAACAGTTACTCATACATAAAAAATTTCTTTTGGAGTGTTAGCCAGTTTGGGGAGCCTCTGAAGAAATTGCATAATTCACTGGATGAATGTGAGTCCTGATTCTTGGAGGTTCTATAATAGCATTATCATTGCTTGCTGTATTGATTGTCTATACACGTATTGACCTGTTTTTAATAATACTTTTGCTGTATTCAAAGAGACTCCCTGGTTGACATTACTTTGTCATAGCTATCATGTTACCTGAGTAGCTTTTGCTACTCCCATTTTGTTCACTGATCTTCTGTGCCCACTTTTTCTCCCCTCTGCACTCCCCATCCTGATTTCAGTGTGTGCCCTAAGAAGTCAGAGTTAGGATCTCACAGTCCATGAATTCAAGACTAAGACTTTTACTCAAGGAGGCATATTAAAGCACATAAGTATATGAAAAAGCTAATTAACATTTTGAATAACAGCAAATGATAAAATTGCCAAGTAAGTGGTTTTTTTCAGTCAGAGTCTCACTAGGAAAATGGAAACTCTCAGGTATTTACAACAGAAGGAATTTGATGCAGGAAAATTATAACACAGGCAGTGAAGGGGCTGAAAGCCAAATAAGAGATGGCAGGCGAGGTAATCCAGAGATTGACAATAGGAAGTCACCACCACCACCCCCTTTCTGAATGAAGACACACAGAGGGTTACCACATTTTTGTGTAGTGAGTACGAACATTGTTACAGGGGAAAGAAAAAGATAGAATATTTAATTTGGTTAGGTAAGGACAAGTACAATGTGATCCATCTCCCTTTCTCCCTCCCCTCCAAAAGGCACAGAAAACTCCGTAAAAATTGCTATTTTTGAATAGGAAGTTTCTCACTTTTTCTAGGAGGTGCCAGCCTGCACGTCAGTGCTAAAGGATAAAAATTGGAATAACATCACCTAGTTTTACATTTTTTTAATCTCCAAAAAGAGGAAAAGAATCTAATGCCTAGCCAAAGTGGTCTGAGGAGTAATACTTACCAAATATAAGCCAGTGTTTTTCCCTGCTGAAGAATTCTTTTCCCCCACCCCTATGCCGTGAGAACGTTCTTTGAAACAATTTTCTGTACTGTATGATGTCTACAGATATAGTTGTATAGTAGTATTTGCCACCCAAAGAGATGGTGTATAAAATCTCTGCCATCCAGAGAAAGTGAAATATAATTATTAAAGTAATCTATTTCTCTTTTCTGAAAGCATAAATAGGCAACTTTCAGTTACTGGAAATAATTATCTAACTCCAGCTTGTCTGTAGGTGGATGAGCCTCATTGATGGTGTTGGTCAAGAACTAAGCCAAAGACTTTGCTGAATGTGTCAGTTTCTTGGCTTTCCCTAAAAGCAGAAATCACAAAACCATAGAGATAATTAAACCCTGGTTTTCATGGCTCTATTTAACTTACTTCCCTGGCTTTGAAAACTTCAGTCGTTTTTTAAAATTTCCCCTTTCTTTAATATTATTTAAATTTTCTATTAAAAACAGAATTTTAAGGCAGATTTAAGAAGTAATGTGAGAGAGGACAATGATAATACTTTTAGAAATAGAAGTTTGAAAAATGTTAGTATTGTTTAATGGAATGAGCTTCCAAGTTAAATGTCTCAGATTCTACTTGCAACTCTTTTTACTTTTTATCTCCTGAAGAATGGAAGTATTAGTTGATAGGAAAGGTGCACAGGGCTGATACGATATACAGCCTATCTTCATTCTTAGGAAAGGTATTTTAAGGTACAAAGGAAATGAAATTATCTTATGGCCAGAATACCTCTTCTCACCTTGTCACATGATGGGGACGTTTTGGTGTTTTATGATAGCTACTGCCAAACCTTTATGAGTACCTGCCAGTCAGAAAACTCTTTGTCAAAGTGAAAGCTGACTTTCCCCAAATTCCATTTTTGGATAGTAGAATAAGCTAAATAAGGGTTGATCTAAGAAATTTACTGTTTTTACTCTTTAATTGATTTTGGACTTGAATTCCCCTCTCTCTTACTTTTGAGCAGTGTAATTAATCTCAGGCAAGATACTTAAATTCTCTGAGCCCCCCACATCTGTCTCCATAAAGATAGGTAGAATCGCCTAAAGGGTCATCGTAAAGATTAAGAATGCTGCAGAGATGGGCACATATTACTCACTCAGAAGGGTCAGCTGATACTGTGAATTATAGTATTGAGCATGCCTCTGAAGAGAGGAAAATAATGCCAATTTTAGAGAGTTGTGAAATGGCGATTTCTGAATATTTCTGAATATTTCTAAATCCTTGATTTAAGAGATGAACTTCAGTAGTAATTTATTTTGTCAGATACTCAAGAGACTTAAGTTAAAATCACAGTGGATAAATAAAATAGTTCTTAATGGATCTTGGAATTTAGAACTAAAAATGTTTCTGATGACAACATATATATGATTTAAAAAAATATATATGTGATATGAAACAGGAAAATTGATTTAAAAAAAGCTATATACATGCAAGTTCCATGGAAAGACTGTATCAGGGAGACAAGTCAGAAGAAGTAAACTAGTATTAATAGATCTCTGTGCCTGGAATGACTAATGTAGAATGAAAGCAATTCATATTGCCAGTTAAGATTCTGAATTGAATAAGAATGTCTTAATTATAGTAGTAAGGATCTTTAGAATTAAATTATGAACCTGTATCAGTTCTAAAATACTGTTGAGCATCTCTAGAGACAGCAACTGTGCTAGGTATTGGGAAAACAGTTTTGAATAAGATGAAGCTCCACCCTTGAGCAGACATAGACAGTAATAGCATAGCATCATAAAAATGGTGCCTAAAAATACTAGTATTTTATTGCTGCTGTAATAAATTACCATAAACTTAGTGGCTTGAAAAAACAAATTTATTATCTTGCAGTGCTGTTAGGTCAGAAATCTGACATGGATTTCACTGGGCTAAAATTAGGGTATCAGCAGGGCTGTGTTCCTTCAGGACACTTTACAGAAGGATTTGTTTCTCCATCTTTTCTAGGTTCTAGAGACAACCCATATTCCTTGGCTCATAATTAGTTCCTCCATCTTTAAAGCCAGCAGCAGTGGGTTTGGTTCTTCTGTCATTATCATCTCTCTGGGTCTCTGCAGCTGGGAAAGGTTTTCTGATTTTAAGGACTCTTGTGATTAGATTGGCCTACCTGGGTAATCCTGGATGATGATTTTAAATCCTAATCTCAAAGTTCTTAATCACATCTGTAAGGTCCCTTCTGCCATGTAAGGTAACATATTCATGGATTTTTGAGGATTAAAGTGTTGACATATCTGGGGACCTTTATTTTGCCTACCATATCAAGGAAATATGGAGAAACACAAGTTGGGCACCTAATCCAGGTTAGGGGTTTAGGAAAGTCTTCCAGGAGAAGATCAGCTGGGTCTTGAATTGGGTGAAGGAGGAATATTGAGAAGTGCCCGCCAGGTAGGTATCAAGATGAGTAAGAGAAAAGCATTTGAGTTAGGGGAGCTATATGAGTGTCTAAGGGAGTGTAAAACAGCATGGCTTATTTATTTTTTAAGGAACTAAAAACTAGTTGAAGGTGTAGTATGAGATGGTGGGATGGGGAGAGAGGTTTGATTATGGTGGGATTTTGCATACTGTCTTTAGAGTTTGGGATTATCCTATAGACACTGGCATGACATTGAAGGGTTTAAAACTGAGGAATTATGTGATCAGATTTCACTTTAGATAGATCATTCTCAACTGTCAAGAGAAAGAGTAAGACTGGCGGTAAAGAGACAGTGGGAAAGGCTGTTACTTTTGTTCAGGTATTGTCATATATTACTCAGTTGGTTAAGTTTTTGGCTTAGATGACTGGGTCGCACAATCTGAGGTAGAAGAATACAGAAAGGTTTGAGAGACATAAGGTAATAATAACCAATATACCGCCCACCCCCCCGCCGGCCAGTACACACACACACACACACACACACACACACACAGCCGGCCAGTACACACACACACACACACACACACACACACAGAACCACCTGATAGTGAGTTAACCTAAATTCTTAAATTCTTTCTCTAAAAGTAGCCATTTACCATTAGTAAGTAAGCAAAGAGTTTATTAGGTTCAACTGTTAGATTTTTCTATTCTTAAGAGCAAACTTTTTTCCTTTTGGCATCCACTCCACATTTACATAATGTTGACTAGCCACATATTTTGCCTTTCCCTGCCCTGTGGCTTTCACTTCCACTAAATGATTTAAGGAATCAGGGCATTATAGAAGTATATTCCAGTTTACTTTCTCTTCCTTTGTTGTGCTGCGGTGATTGAGCCAGTTTCTGGTTTGCCAAACAGTCCATTAATTCAATTTAATGGGCAGTATAATCTTGGCCGGAGAAAGAATTGTTACTTCAGGATATCAAAAAAACTGAGGGAAGGTGGTTGCTGATTGGGAGTAGAATTTACGTGTAGGTGTGGTATTTTTTCCTTGTGGTTATGCAGCAATTTAATGTATTGCATAGCTAGGAATTCCAGTTATTTTGAAAGGTGAACCTGTGCTTGGTCTCGTAGCTGAAAGGTAGCATAACATATTGTAGCACACATGCCCAAATATTTTCTGTTCAACAGCTGGACTGAGAGTTTCTGCATGCACTGCTCAAGCTACAAAATGTTCAAGTGGTAATTATACCTTTTCATTAGGAAGAGTATGCAGTAGGGAATAATCATAATTTGAATTTAAATGGTTGCATTCCCCCAAACAGATTTCAGGTTATATTTTTAGTATTTCTAAATGAAAAATGGGGCACAGTCTACTTGCAGTAACTAAGGAATGTAATTGCCATGAAGTTGTAAGTTGATTTAAGTATTTTTTGGCTATATAAGGAGACTGATTTTTCAGGGGATTTTCTGAATTTCTACAGCACAAGTTCACTGTAGATACTTTGATTAGTAGCCACTATGTAGAGTCATTAATGACCACAGATTTGTAGAGTGGGGTAAAAATGAGAGACGTAGATGTGATTTTTGCCTCTGGAAGAATTAAATATTAGGGCATAAAGAACAAAGGTCTTAATGAAAATGCTGTGCTTTGCCCAAACTCAGCCTATGAGAATTCAGTTGTTGATAACATAGCATAGTTAATTTGACCACTTACAAATGTATTAATGAAAACAATTTTGTTCATAATGTTGCAAAATCTGCAGATGGTTTCCTTAGAGGTAGTGTAAAAGACGAGAGATGATGAGAGAGGATAATGAGTAGGAGGGAAGGAAAAGTTTATTAGCCTTTTGTTCTGCTTTATGCCAGCTCCTCCTAGAAAGTTATTATTTCCTGGGATGTGTCTTAGGTTTAAAAGATTATTTTAGTAACCTGTAGGGCTTTCTGTTGCAAATATTAAAAGCAAATGACTTCATCAAGAATAAGGAATCCCTTTTTTTTACCTGTGGTGAAAGCTTACAGAAGCTCTAAAACTTTCCAGAATAAAAGTAATCTAAACTGTTATTTTTCATTTCTTAAAGTTTATTTCCATTGGAATAAAATTAAGAGAAGATTGGAAATTCAGGGTAACTTTTATGTCATTCTTTCCTTTTCCTTTATTTTTATGTTTAATAAGAAGAGTACAACAAGATTTTCTTGGATTTCAGATAGATTAAACCCAGCCTTAGCCATTAATTAGCATTACTAATACGTGGTAAAATCAAGGCTTGCCACAGTCTCTGCCATTCATATATGAGGTTTTTTTCGATGGCTTCTCAATGTTGCTAGGTATCAAATATGCAAAAAGCAGAAGGCCTGTGTTTATTCATTATGTTTAAATCTTCCAAAATTAATTGTTTAATGCAATTCTTACCAAAATCCCAAGAAGATATTTTAGACTTGAACAAGCACGTTTTGATATTTATATAAAAAGTTTAGGTTTAAGGTGCCTGGGTGGCTCAATGGATTGAAGCCTCTGACTTCGGCTCAGGTCATGATCTCAGGATCCTGGGATCAAGCCCCGCATCAGGCTCTCTGCTCAGCAGGGAACCTGCTTCCGCCTCTCTCTCTGCTTGCCTCTCTGCCTACTTGTGATCTCTCTCTCTCTGTCAAATAAATAAATAAAATCTTTAAAAAAAAAAAAGTTGAGTCTTTTAGATTTTAATTTAGGCACATGTTAGATGAGCAGATCAACTTTAAAAACAACCTCTAAGGGAACTTAGAAAATATCATAGTAAAATGGCTTATACTGTTTTTTAGAGTGAAAAGATTCCGAGGGGGGAAAAAAGGGGGGTTGGGAATAAAGAGTAGTCAGTTTTTGAACTAGAGAAGAAAAAAAAAAATGACTTGTACTTTAAAAAAATTGAATTTGTTTCTACACAAAATAAAATTGCCATGAAATCTTTCTTAAATTCTGTCTCTGGAATCCTAGATCTTCTTAAATGAAGCTACTTGACTATGAAGTCAGTTGGACATTTTAATAATTTACCTCTCCAGTCAGGTTGCAAGATAGACATGTTTTCTTTAAAAATGTGCTTTATAGGGGCACCTGGGTGGCTCAGTGGGTTAAGCCTCTGCTTTTGGCTCAGGTCATGATCTCAGGGTCCTGGGATCGACCCCTGCATCGGGCTCTCTGCTCAGCAGGGAGCCTGCTTCCCCCTCTCCCTCTGCCTGCCTCTCTGTCTACTTGTGATCTGTTTCTCTCTGTCAAATAAATAAAATCTTTAAAAATAAATAAATAATAAAAATGTGCTTTATAGTCAATAAAATGAGGTTCTGAAGAATTTCTCTACAAAGGATTGTGGTAATTGTTGATTTAAAAACCTGTGTTTAATCTTAGTCAATTTAGGAATTCTCAATTTGTGTTAGAATTCCAGGAAGGTAGACAAACCTATCTTGAACTGTATGCATTGTAGGAACTGAGCACTATGGTAATTTCTTTTTTTTTTTTTTAATGAAATCTCATCAGATATTTTTTTTTAAAGATTTTATTAAAGCCTGATTTTGTTAAAGCCTCTGCCCTCGAGCCGAAGGCAGAGGCTTTAACCCACTGAGCCACCCAGGCGCCCCAATATGGTAATTTCTTAAGTGATGAGTTTAGTTTACTCACGCTGATTGTTGTTACTAATATACTATATATTATTGCCATCAGCTATAAAACAAACCATTTTATGTAGCAGTTAGAAGAAACTATGATTAAACTATGACATAATACTTGGTCATTGCAATATTTTAATGTTACGCTTATTGAAAAATTTACTTAGATTTTTTTTTTTTTAAGTAAGCTCCATGACCAGCATGGAGCCCAATGTGGGGCCTGAACTCACAACCATGAGATCACGACCCAAGCTGAAATCAGGAGTCAGATGCTCAACCAACTGAGCCACCCAGGCGCCCCTAGATATTTTTAAAAATTATGTATCACATAAAAAGAAATATGTAAATGAAATAAATTGCTTAAGATAACATTAAAATTTCTTCATATTTTAGACCCCAAGTCTTGTGAATCATTCTTTTACTCAGAGTTATGGATATTTATGTTTTTCCATATGATGTTATCCTGTGTTTATGTGTGTATGTATGTATATATGTATGTTCCACACCCAGCATGGAGCCCAAGGTGGGGCTTGAACTCAAAACCCTGAGATCAAGACCCAAGCTGAGATCAACAGTTGGTCACTTAACCGACTGAACCACCCAAGCCCCCCATCTTGTGTTTTTAGAAAATGCTTCAATATTGTCTCTAGAATTTTCTTCCAAGTTCCTAACACATATTCTGCACCTTTTGATGCTGGCACTTTCTTGATCTTAGTATGAGTGGAATGTCTAAACAACAAAAGGACCCTTACTTCTTCTTAAAATGAACATTAAGTAGTTTGTTGAAGGAAATGAAGAGGTTGCAGTTGATCAGAAACTGTGAAGAGAAAACCAAGTTACTGCTTGCACAGGCAATGACAACTAAATTGCTGCTTTGCTCTCAGAGATTCCATTGAAGGTAGATGCATTTTGATTTCAAAGATGTTAAAATGTGAAAAAAAGTAGTATTGTTGAAATGTGCTGTATGTTTGTATTTATTATGTATTTGAGTGTGTTCACTTTAACAGCTTTATTGAGTTAAAATGACAAAATATACAATTCACCCATTTAAAATGTTCAATTAAGTGGTTTTTAGTATATTCAGAGGGTTGTACAAACATGACCACAGTCAATTTTAGAACATTTTCATCACCCCAAAAAGAAACCTCATACCCATTGTTGGTCACTCCCTATTTTTCCCAATCCTCCCAGTCCTAGGTAACCAATAGTCTACTTCCTATCTGTAGATTTACCTACTCTGGACACATCTATAATAGAATCATATAATCCGTGGTCTTAAGGTGAAAGATTAGATTATTGAATTGGTATCTTTTTTAATGTAAGGCACTTAACATCTATAAATTTTCATTGGAGCACCACTTTAGTTACATTCCATAAGTTTTGTTATGTTATATCCTCATTTTCATTCATTCCAAAATATCTTCCATTCTAAATTTTCCAAATTTCCTTCAATTACTGATTTCCAATTTCATTCATTTTTTTTTTTTAAGATTTTATTTATTTATTTGACAGAGAGAGAGAGAGCACAAGCAGGGTTAGCGAGAGAGGAGGAAGCAGGCTCCCCACTGAGCAGGGAGCCCAATGCAAGACTCAATCCCAGGACCCTGAGATCATGACCTGAGCCAATGGCAGCCGCTTTAACCAACTGAGCCATCCAGGCGCCCTCTAATTTCATTCTTTTAGGGTCAGAGAGCATACTTCCTATGATTTCAATCTTGTTTAAATTTACTGATTTTTTTCAGTTTTGTGGCCTAGCATGTGAGGTCTTATTCTTCTGTTCCTCTATTCTGTATTGTTTTCTTTTGCATTATCTGAATATTTTCTAATGTAACATTTTAATTCCTCTGATGAATTTTTCACTATTTTTTTTTAATTATTTTCTTGCTGAGTGTCCAACAGCTTATCTAAGCACAATCTACTTCAGATTTGTACTAACTTAACTCCAGTAAAGCATCAAAATGTGCTCCTATTTACCTCTATTTCCTTTTCTCCTTTTATGCTATTATCATTATTGAGCTGACTCTTGAATAACATGAGTTTGAAGTGTATGGGTCCACTTACAGGCAGATTGTTTTCAATAAATATACATTAGTACTATAAATGTATTCTCTCTTCCTTATGATTTTTTAAAATAACATCTTCTTTTCTCTACCTTACTTTGTTGTAAAAATAGAGTAATACATATAACATTACAAAATATGTGTTAATTGACTATTCATTTATTGGTAAGGCTTCCAGTTAATAGGAAGCTATTAGTGGTTAGGTTTTTGGGGAGCCAAAAGTTACACACAGATTTTCCACTGGGGGGAATGGACGGCACCCCTGACCTCTTGTTCCAGGGTCAACTGCACATTTTATAGCTATATATGTTTCAAACCTAACAGTGTTCTATAATTACTACTTTATATAATTTTATACCTTTTAAAGAAGCTGAGAGAAGATGAGAGCAAGTATAGAGTTTATAAAATTTCTTATTTTAAACCTTCTTATTTAGCATTTGTTGTCTTCATTTGTTTCTGTGCATTCACGTAACCTTTTGGTGTCACTTCCTCACTCCAGTACAGACTTGTTCCTATTGACTCACGTTATGCTGTTATTGGCAAATATATTACATCCATAAATGTATAATCTCAATAATACAATCATATACATATTGTTTTATTCAACTGCTTCTAAAATAGTTAATAGACATAAAAATAGGCATTTATACTATATTTTATAACCATGTAATTACCTTTACTGAAGCTCTTTGATTTTTTTTTTTTCATGTAGATTTGAATTACTTTTAGGGTCATGTGCTTTCAGGCTAAATAATATCCTTTACTATTTCTTGTAAGGCAGGTCTGCTAGCAACGAATTCTTTTAGTTTTTGTTTATCTTGCAATGTCTTTGTCTGCCTTCAATTTGAAAGATTGTTTTACTGAATATACAATTCTTGGTTGGCTCTTTCTTTCTTTCTTTGGTTTCAGCACTTTGAATATGTCATCCCATTGATTTTTAGCCTTCATTATTTCTTTTAAAAAATTATTTATTTAGAGAGCTTGAGCAGAGGGAGGGGCAGAGGGAGAGAGGGAGAGAATCTCAAGCAGGTTCTGTGAGGCTTGGCTCCATCCCACTACCCTGAGATCATGATTTGAGCTGAAATCAAGTCGGATGCTCAACCGACTGAGCCAGGTGCCCCATAGCCTTCATTATTTGTAATGAGAAATCTGCTGTTAATCTTTTTGGGATTTCCTTATGAGTAAGAAGCTGTTTTTCTTTTGGGGCTTCCAAGATTTTTCAAGATTTTCTCCACACCCTTGTGTTGTTGATTTTAATCATTCTGATAGATGTCAGGTGATATTTCATTGTAGTTTTGATTTGCATTTCCTGGATGACGAGTAGAGGTTGAACATCTTTTCATATGTCTGTTGGCTATCTAAAAACTGGACATTTTAAATAACATATTGTAGCAACTGAGGATACTGATTCCACCCGCAATTCCTAGACACTCACTGACCAAGCTGGATGTTGTCATTTGCTAGTTTGTTTAGTGACTTTGCTGAACCATTTTGGTGAAGTTTTTTTCTTCTGCGGTATGTAGCTTCTAATACTGTTTTTCAGAGGTCACAGTTTGGTATAAGCAGAATCATCCTAAAATGGTGGTGGTTTTGGTTTCCCTATTCTCTCTGTTAAGCTCTCTACCTCTTTAGGTATCACACCCAGCTGTTAGCCTCCACTAATTGCCAGCTGATTGCTTTATTGTTATCAGTAATGCTTGTGGCATGAATTTTTTCCACAGGCTGATGAAATTAAATTTGGGCTTCATTGCAAGGGTAGTTTTGAGGTCAATCTTTGGTTTGTTCTGAACTCAGGAGGAGTCTTCTTGGTTGTCTCTTTCCTTGATTCTCCCTGGTTAAATTCTAGCTGTTCTATGATTTAGCTTGTTACTCTCATAGAGTCTCATAATTGCTTACCACAAAAATCTCTGTTCTTTCCTTTTTTTTTTTTCTGTTCTTTTCTGTAGTGCTTTACAGCTTGAACTTCCCCAAAGTGTGTTCTAAATAGTCATTTTCCTTAGGAAGAGCTTCAGCACTCTTTCTCTCTTTTCTTATGGCCTGCCTCTACTTTTGGACTAAACTTCTGCCACTGCCCTTGAGCTGAGAGTGAAGATACTGGCCTCTTCTCTTGGAATGACACTCTGGCTTGGTCTTTTCAGCTTCTTTTCTTGTGGAAACCTCACTCTGTGAGCAAACTAGAGTAAGGGCAGTTGGGATCCCAGTATTCTTTGCCTGCCTGCTGTGGTAGAACTTCTCCCTGTGAATGGGGATTAAGTGGAAGAAGTGAACCCCTAGACCTATCAGAGGCTCTTGCCTCTTTAGAGCTTCTGCAACACAGATGGAAGTATGAGAAATGCATCTCATAGGGGACTGCCCCTCCTAGGCAGATCCCATAGTCTTCAACTGGGAGTTGGGGGCAGAGGAAGGCCTACATTCTTGGTTACATTCACCCAAAGTAGAGCTTCCATCATGCTGATCTCGGGGAACTGTGGGAAGGGAGCAGGTTGTGGCTCGATTGCCACAGATATTTGCTGGTCTTACAGAGATATAGTAGATTTTCTTAAATAAATGTTCTTTATTTGCTACATACTTTTAGGACAATTTCCAGAAACTTTAAACAGTTGGTTAGTTTTTGTTTTATAGTTTTCATTAGTTGTAATTGTTTTTGCTGGGTAGATGGCCCATAGAACTCCTCAAATTGGCATTTTAGAAGTTGTCTCAGTTTCTGTTTATTTTTGCCATCTTATTTTGTACTGACTCTATTTTTTCTGTGCTTTTTCTTCTGAAAATATGTTCTTTATACTCTTTCTCCTCTGTGAATTTGGAAGTTATGTATTTTATATATATTAATATTTTCCCTTACAATTTTAACATACATTTCTGACTTCAAGTTTAATTAGTATCTCTTTCTTTCATATAGTCCAGAAACTTTAGTATGCTTTTACTCCTGTCATTCCCTCTATCATGCAAAATGTTCTTTCTTTTTTTTTTTTCCATAGAGGGACAAAGGGGATGAAAAACACAGGGAGAGAGAGAATCTGATGTGAGAGAGAGAGCCTGACGTGAGGCTCCATCTCACAACCCTGAGATCATGACCTGAGCCAAAATCAAGAGTTGGATGCTTAACTGAGCTACCCAGGAGCCCCACAAAATATTTTTTTATCTTGTTTTTAATTTCACATTTTATTCTTCCAAGTTAGTTGTTGTTGTTATTACTGGTTTTTATATAACACTGGCTTAGATGTAGCCCAGTCTTTGCCAGTATCTTTATTCAGTACTCTCTCCTTTTCAGGTTCCATTTTCTTCTTTTGAAGTACATTTTTTTAGTAGTTCTTTCTCTTAGGCCATGTTTGTAGTAAACTGTTTCATTCTGTGTTCTGGTGCAAGTGTTTTCATTTTTGTTTATCCTTTAATGATGGTTTAGTTGCATGTAGAATTTTAGGTTGATGGTTACTTTATCTTAGCCTTTCGATGATGTTATTCAATTTCGTTCAGACATCTTGTGTCATTCTGTTGTTTCTTTGAAAGTCATCATGATATTTTTTTCTCTAATTTTTTGGGTTTTATGCGTGTGTGTGGTAAAATATACATACTAAATTTACCATCTTAAACATTTTTTAGTAGTTCAGTGGCATTAAGTGTTTTCACATGGTTGTACAACGTACATCACTGCCATCTCCAGAACTTTTTTTTTTATTGCAAACAGTAACTCTGTTTGTCTATTAAACAATAACTTCTCATTAACCTTACCCCAGCCCATCTTCTACTTTCTGTCTCTGTGAATCTTTATATCTGTTTTAGGTACCTCATATCAGTGGAATCATACAGTTGTCCCTTTATGTCTGACTTATTTCATTAGCAAAATATTTCCAAGTTTTATCTGTGTTGTAGCACGTATCAGAATTTCCTTCCTTTTTAAGACTGATAATATGCCATTGTATTTATATGTCACATTCTGTTTATCTGTCAGTGGATATTTGGGTTGTTTCCACCATTTTACTATTGTGAATAATGCTGCTGTGAATACCGTTGTGCAAATTACTGTTGGAGTCCTTGCTTTCAGTTTTTTTTTTTTTTAGATACATACCTAGATGTGCAGTTGCACATCTGGATCATATGGTAATTCTGCTTTTAATTTATTAAGGAAACACTGTATCGTTTTCCACAGTGGCCTCACCATTTTGTACTGCCACCAGCAGTGCGGAAGGGTTCCAATTTCTCTGCATCCTTGCCAAAGCTTGTTATTTTCTGTTTTTGTTTTGTTTTTTGTTTTGTTTTCACTAATAGCTATGCTAATAGGTGTGATGTGGTATCTCATTGTGGTTTTAATTTGCATTTCCTTAGGAATTAGTGATATCTTTTCATGTGCTCTCCTTTCTTTTATTCTGTTCTCTCTTTTATGTTCCTTCTACTACACAGTCATATCTAGATGTAGATTTGTTTTTATTTATTATTTTGGGACTTATATGGTAACTGAATCTGAGGATTCATGTCTTTTATCATTTTTGGAACATTCTTAATAAAATATCCCTTTGAATGTTATTTCCCCCCCCCCATTATCACTCTTATGCTTCTGTGGATCATCTGTTAACATATGGTGGTCCTTCTCATTCTGTTTTTAAAGCTTTCTATATTTTTTTCTTCTGCATCCTGTATAATTATATCTGACTTCTGATTTACTGATTCTTCAGTGTGTCTCATGTGTTATTTGAACCATAAATTTGACATTTTAGATACTAGTTTTCATTTCTAGAAGCTCTATTAGGCTCTTGTTCAAATATACCTATAATTTTCATAATCTTCAAAAGGTTTTCAAATTTCTTTGTCTGTATTCATATTTTTTTTGATGATTTTATTTTTATGTCATCTCTACACTCAGTGTGGGACTTGAACTTACAACCCTGAGATCGAGAGTTGCATGCTCTACTGACTGAGCCTGCCAGTGCCCCTGTCTTTTGTTCATCTTACATACTCTTTCTAGTCAGCATCAGATGGTTTTAGTATCCAAAATTCTTGGGGTTAATTGGCTAACATTATCTGTGATGGATTGTTTTCTCAGTGTTTTGTTTTTTGAATAATAAACTTACTTTTCCTGGGTTTTTGTATGTAGTAATTCTATGTGGCCTAGGTTGAGGGTTTTGTCTCCAGGGTTATATTGAGTTTGATTTTTCTGAGTGTCCAAGGTTACTGTGTTTCAGCACCACTTTCTATATTTCTCAGCTTGACAGTGTTTATATAGTATTTGAATGGAGGCCAAATTAAAGATATAATTCCTTGTCATATTTCTGTGGTATGAATAAATTCCTTATAATTCATTCCTTCATTGAGGATGTAGCACTTCAAGGTTCCTTGCTTTATGGGAGGATCTTAGTTGTAACTTTATCTTTTATAGCGCAAATTTTTGTCTTTAGCCCCTTGCTGGTTTTTTGTTTTTTATTTTTAATTGTGGTAAAATATAACTTTTTTCATCTTGTGAAATTGAAACTTTATACCCATTAAAGAACAACTCCCATTCCTCCTTGCTGGCTCCCCTCAACCACCATTCTATTTTCTATATATATGAATTTGACTACATATCACATATAAATGGAATAATACAATATTTGTCTTTTGATGACTGGCTTATTTCACTTAATGTCCTCTAGTTCCATGTTATAGCATATGTCAGAATTTCCTTCCTTTTTAAGGATAAATAATATTCCATTATATGTATGTACCACTTTTTATTTATCTACTCATCCATTGATGGAAACCTAGGTTGTTTCCACCATTTGGCTATTGTGAATAATGCTACTATAAAAATGGATGTGCAAATATCTCTTTGAGTTTTTATTTCTTTTGGGTATATAGCCAGAAGTGGGATTGCAGGATCATATGGTAGTTCTATTTTTAATTTTTTGAAGAACCACCATACTGTTTTCTGTAGCAGCTGTACACTTTTTATATTCCTACCAACAGTGCACAGGGGTTCCAATTTTCCACATCCTTGTCAACACTTATTTATTTATTTATTTAATTGGTTAGTTAGTTAGAGACAGAGTGTGTGCGAGCAGGGGAGGGAAAGAGGAAGAGGAAGAGAGCATCTTAAGCAGGCTCCAAGCTCAGTGCAGAGCCTAATGTGTGGCTCAGTCTCACAACCCTGAGATCATGACTTGAGCTGATATCAAGAGGAGATACATAACCAACTGTACCACCCCGGTGCCCCAACACTTATTATTTTTAATAATAGTCATCCTAATGGGTATGAGGTGCTCTCTCATGTGACTTTGATTTGTATTTCCTTAGTGATTAGTGATGTTCATCATCTTTTCACCTGCTCGTTGGCCATTTGTATATTTTCTTTGGAGAAATATCTACTTAAATCCTTTGTCCACTATTTAATTGAGTTGTTTGGATTTTCTGTTGTTGTTGTTGTTACTGAGTTATACGAATTCTTTATTTAACTCTTTACCAGATACAGATTTGCAAATATTTTCTTCAGTTCCATAGGTTGCCTTTTTATTCTTTTGGTTGTGTCCTTTGATGCACAGAAGTTTTTGATTTTGATGTAGCCCACCCTGGGGAGTTCTAAAACCCAAGCCTGTAGATTACCCAGACCAGGGAACATCCTCCAGGGCTTTGGTTTTCATTTCTCAATTCATTTTTAGGCCTATGGGGATTTTTTTTCTTTTTTTCTTTGTACTCAGTTATCCATTTTAGAGGGTATTTGTTATACCCTCTAAATTGTTATATTGTTATATTGTCAACCAACATTTGCCCATATTTTGTAGTATGGGAGTTTTTAGTTTATCTGGTCTAAGGTGTTGGTAAGAACAAAGTACTTTCTGATCTAATGTAGGATATTTTGCTTATGTGAACTAAGATAAGTGCCTTTTAAAATCCTAGGATTAAAAAAATCTTACTTAATTACAATATCACCTTCTTCGGATAGCAGAAAGTTGCCACAGGGCAAGTAAAAGGATTCAAATTCAGTTTAAGCCATGTCTTAGTACTACTACAGCTGTGGCTAGCCTGAGGGAAGATGGATTGATAGTATCTAAAGTTTCTTATGATTTATTTACAAAGTTAGATAAGCCCTTGTAAGCTATATAATGACACTCTATTATGTTCTTTATTGAATGCCCACACAAAAGGATAGTGTAAGATGGGAAAATCTCAGTAATACTTTTAATCGAGTTTTTACATGTTACATATGTCACAAGCTAGTGCAGAATGTATAGCAAATACTGAGAGTATATATTGTTCACTATTTCCCATTATATCTACATAGCTGAAAATACAGAGCTATTTGTCCTTGGGCCTTATTGGATGTGGAATGCAGCAAAGTATTTTTTGGATCCAGAATATCTGTGATTAGCTCGTAACAAGGTTGGCCCATAAGGCTGACTTTTATTGCCCTTACTTTTTATCAAATAGAGAAAGCCTATAGGCATGAGCTAGCAGAAGGTGAAATACTTAGTTTCATTACTTACAGAGATTTGATAGCAATGTAGTTGCACACCTCACTGCTGAGTCACAAATCTTTTCTACTCTTGAACTCTTTGGCCAATTGTTTCTCCAGAGACACGTACCAACCAAGTGTAGGAAATACGTAGTGCTTTCCAAATGGATTATTTTCTTTCTTTGGATATTGTGATTAAGGATCTTGAGATGGGAGGTTATTTTGGATGATCTAGTTGAGTCTAATATAATCACAAGCGTCCTTATAATTATAGGGAGATAGGAGATGAAAGTTTAGTAGTAGGAGATAAGATGTCCAAAGCATGAGGTTGGAGTGATGTGAAGAAGAAGTCATGAGCCAAGGAAAGTAGGAGACCTCTAAAAGCTGAAAAAGGTAAGGAAAGGGATTCTCCTCTCAGAGTTTCTAGAACCTTGACTTTATTTAGCCCAGTGAGACTCATTTTGAATTTCTGACCTCCAGAATTTCATGAGAATAAATATGTGTTGTTTTAAACCACTGAATTTGTGAAATTTATTACAAAGACAATAGGAAACTAATAAAACAAGGGAGACCTGACTTACTGTAACTGTGTGGTGAAGGCACTCTAGTGATACTAAAATATTTGTAATTTCAGAGTACTTTGATTTTTACTTAAGGAAAAACTTGGCTTTTATTTTTGAGTATTAAGCAGTTTCATAGTTTTATATCTTAGCTATTAGCACTATGGTTACTAATGTCACTTTTCTTCTGTTTCTGATAGTGAAATGAGAAGTAGATTGGAGCAGAAAGGTTTAATTAAAAATTTCATGCAAATAATTCCATAGCTATTCTACATTACCAAATCAGTGCCTTCCTCTTCATTGTCTATTACCAATGTGATTGCTTATATTGTTGCTTCAAAACCAAGAACTAAAATAAAATTATTAAGAGCTAAGAATTTGTGCCACTACAGGCTTATCTAAGACTTATGTTTTGAGCAAATACCGGCTTCTTTCAGAGGTAAATGGATTTTTAAAAGCATTGTGAAAGGAATGTGCCCTTTAAGTGATTAACCATTAAGTTTCACAAATAGAGTATTTTTTTAAAACTGATTAATGTTTAATGCAGTTGTTAAGTTTCTTTTTTTTTTCTTTTTTTTTTTAAGATTTTATTTATTTATTTGACAGAGAGAGAGAGATCACAAGTAGGCAGAGAGGCAGGCAGAGAGAGAGGGGGAAGCGGACGGGGCGGGGGGGGGATGGGGATGCGGGACTTGATCCCAGGACCCTGGACCCTGAGATCGTGACCTGAGCTGAAGGCAGAGGCTTTAACCCACTGAGCCACCCAGGTGCCCCTATTGTTAAGTTTCTTAATTCTCAAATTGTGTCATGGGTAAGCTTTATGAAAACTGCCATGTATTAAGTAAACATCACATGAAAAGATGTTCAACATTGGTACGTGAAGACAACAGTTTATAAAATGATATACTTTTCTTCTTTTCCCTTACTCGTAGGTAAATCCTCTCTGGGTGAGACCGCCTAGTGTAAGAAATCGAGAAAGGAAGATTTCTTATTTTAATTTTAATTTAAAAAAAAATTTTTTTAAGATTTTATTTATTTGACAGAGAGAGACAGCGGGGAGAGGGAACACAAGCCTAGGGAGTGGGAGAGGAAGAAGCAGGCTTCCCACTGAGCAGGGAGCCCAATGTGGGGCTCGATCCCGGGACCCTGGAATCATGATCTGAGCCTAAGGCAGACGCTTAATGACTGAGCCACCCAGGTGCCCAAGATTTCTTATTTTTAAACTCTTGGGAGCCTAAGTCATAATTTGTAACTAGAGCATTGGGGATCTTTTTGCTAAGATTGCCATGAATGACTACATCTCATAGCATAAGTCTGTTGGCTTGTTTGACTTGTATCAATAAAAGATTCTTTTGTTCAGCAAGCTATATTTATTCACTGCAAATAAATTAGAAAATACAGATATCTGAAAATAAGACCCATTGATATATTCACTGTTAATACTTTGGTATAGAGCTTTTCTGACTTTTCCTATAAATGTTTTCAAGACTTTATTATTACATAGCATTACATTGAATGTCTTTTCATTCCCTTAGAATTTTAATATGTAGCAGTTTTTCATTAACTTCAGCTTAGAATCTGGAATCAGACTTTGATTCTGGACTTTTCAGCTTAACACTTACATGACCTGGCAAATAAGCCTCATTTGTAGAATGGAGATAAGTTATAGGATTGTTGTGAAGAGTAAATGAAGTCATATAACACATTTAACACCAAATCTCATATACAATATCATTTAATAAATAGTCACTATCTTTACTCAAGTGTTCGATTATATGAATGTACTGTAGGTAATGTAACAAATTCCTTATTGTTGGAAAAAGTTTCTAATGTTTCACAATTACATAAAAAATGCAATATTTAAGCAACTTCCTAAATACCAAGAAGACTTATGAAGTACGGGATTGGAATATTGAATTTGGTATCTCTCATGATCAAGGGTTAACACCTATATACTCTAAGTTTTTCAATAGAGTGATTAGCCTAGTCTTCTTTTGTAGGGAAATACATATACAGTAATGTACTATTATAGTCTGTTTATATTGTATCTCTCATGCTGATTTATTTTCATTCCCTATTTATAAGTTTAATTTAGAATATGTTATGTGAAAAGTAAAAAATTTGAGTTATGTTTACTTATGTTATTTATACAAGACACCAAAGTATATAACAACTGGTGCATGAATAGACCTATAGTTGTAATGTTTTCTTTGCCAGTGATTAGATGTTTGATTTTGGACAAATTATTATAATACCACTGGACTGTAGTTTCTTCTGCATAGAATGAAGGCATTGGACAAGATCAGTAATTTTCAAATTTGAGTAATCTGCAGATCCTTTAAGAGAGACAAATATTCCAAGTTTTGATTTAAACTATGTTGTTATTTTGTTTTGTTTAAAGATTTTATTTATTTATTTGTCAGAGAGAGAGCGAGCACAAGCAGGGGGAGTAGCAGAGGGAGAGGAAGAAGCAGGCTCCCCACTGAGCAAGGACCCTGATGCAGGACTCGATCCCAGCACCCTTGGATCATGACCTGAGCCAAAGGCAGACACTTAACTGACTGAGCCATCCAGGCATCCCTATGTTGTTTTTAATTACATACGTAACTATAGTGTTGGACAAACAAAATTATTTTTTAATTTTTTTAAGATTATTTATTTATTTATTTGAGAGGGAGAGAGAGAGAGAGCACAAACTGGCAAAGGGAGAGGGAGAAGCAGACTCCCTGCTGAGCAGGGAGCCCAATGTCGGGCTCAATCCCAGGATGCTGAGATTATGACCTGAGTTGAAGGCAGACGCTTAACTGACTGAGCCACCCAGGAGCCCCAGACAAACATAAAGTGAAATAGGAATTCCCTTTGCTGCATCCAAGTAGAGCTATAAATCAAAACAGATGAAGTATAAACAACACTACAAAACCAACATATTAACAACATTAATATGATGAATGATAATGGTTTGCTGAAACTAAAATGCTGCTTCTAATATGAATATGTTATTCCTTGCTATCGTGTAAGTTCTTTTGCATTGGCCACGTGGACTACTGTGCACGAGATGATAATTTAATTCTCCTAATACATTGTTTCTTATTAAAACTATTGAAAATCTTTTATTTTCATCATGATATCATTTGGCCTCTACTGGCTCAACTATATTGCTGCCTCTGCTTTTCTCATTAGCTTGAGATAGCGAGGCAAACTGATGACTTCCTGTGTTAGTAAACACAAATGTGGACACACAGATATCCTAGCAACCTTCAGTCTCATTCAGATGACCCAAATTTTCAAAGATTTATCAGTGATAAAGGCATAAAATTTAAAATTCCTTATAGGGAACTTCTAAACTCTTGAATACATAGCCACAGATCTGGACTATGGTCCCCATTGAGAAGACTGAAGTAGATAATTTAAGATGCTTCTATGATTCTGTGACTAGGAAGCTGTCCCATAAGAAATGATAGCAATGTATACACACATTCCAGGGCGTCTCACTGTTTTAGATTAGGGAAATGTATTTATGAAGCTAAGTAAGATTATTTTTAAACAAGCAACTAAGGAATTGTACTAACTGTTGTAGGGCAGTGGTTCTCAATAGGTAATTTTGCCGCCGCCCCCCCCCCCCCAAGAGATATTTTGCAATGTTTGGAGCATTTTGGTTGTCAGCAACTAAGGGGGGGCGGGGCAGCAGTTCTACTGACATCAGTGACTAGAGGCCAAGGATATTTCTTTTTTTTATAGATTTATTATTACTTATTTTTAGAGCATGCAAGCCAGGGATGGGGGAGGTGCAGAGGGAGAGAATCTCAAGCAGACTCCCCGCTAAGTTGGGAGCCTGATGTGGGGCTTAGTCTCATGACCCTGAGATCATGACCTGAGCTGAAATCAAGAGTCAGACGCTTAACCGAATGAGCCACCCAGGCCCCCCGAGGCCAAAGATATTTCTAAACATACTAGACAGCACCCCACAACAAAGAATTATTCAGTCCAAAATGTTAGTGGTGCCAAAGTTAAGAAACCCTGCTGTAGGGCAGTGTAGCCAAACCAAGATTAGTTTTAGAGATAAAGGGAATAGCAGGATCATGTTCATAAAAACTTTATTATTGTAAGTACAAAATGCCCTATAGTCTATCCTCTAACGTAGACCAGGGCTGTTTAAAATCAATTATTTGTGAAATAGGTACTAACTGTAAGAAACCTTTTTTTTTTTTTTTTAATAATGGGTCTAGGAACAAAGAATGGAAGTATGGTACTAAAGTTTTCTTAAAGAAATAAGGTTTCTAGGGGCGCCTGGGTGGCTCAGTGGGTTAAAGCCTCTGCCTTCGGCTCAGGTCATGATCTCAGGGTCCTGGGATTGAGGCCCCTCATCGGGCTCTCTGCTCAGCGGGGAGCCTGCTTCCCCCTCTCTCTCTGCCTGCCTCTCTGCCTGCTTGTGATCTCTCTCTCTCTCTGTCAAATAAATAAATAAAATCTTAAAAAAAAAAAAAATATGGTTTCTATATTTTAGTTGCAGAAGCTGTTACTAAAAAGTAAACTTTGATTTGTCTTACAGTTTCTCCAACTTTGGTATAAGTCTTTCTGTTCCACAATTGAATTCGGAAGAATAACCTTTCTGATTATGGTTCAGAATCATATCAAAGTGATGCCTGAAATATGAAAGTCTACCCACCTGTTCTGTGTGAAACCTTATTGAATGAGAAAAGCGTTACGTTTTCAGCATTGAATCATTTTTCTTATAATTTTTTGGGTGGCTTTTGTTTTAGGTTTGTTTTACCTACTACAGAAAATTTCCAAAAATACGCAAAATAAAGACAGTTGTATAATTAACCCATGAACTCTGACATATCCACCAGCCACCTTCTGGATATGAACATTTTGCCAAGCTTGTTTTATCTTTCCTCTCCCCCAACTAGCTCTCTTCCCAGAATTATTTTAAAGCAAATCTCAGACAGGGATGCCTCGGTGGTTTAATTGGTTAAGTGTCTGACTCTTGATTTTGGCCCAGGTCATGATCTCAGGGTGGTGAGATTGAGCCCTGCTTTGGGCTTGGTGCTGGGCATTGAGCCTGCTTAAGAGTCTCTCTCTCCCTCCCTCTTTGCCCCTCCTCTCATCTCTCCCTCTCTTAAAAAAAAAACAAAAAACAAATCTCAGACATATTATTCTATCCATAAAACTTTGTAACTTTTTGAATGAAGGTGGAGAAGGTGTTGTCTTGAGAGTAGGTTATTAGGGAAGTGGAATTGTGGCAAGTCTTTGGACTGGAGGCTTATTGGAAATAAGTGGAAATTCCAAAGCCTTCCATATAGTTGGAGTTCTAGTAAACATTTTTTTAATTGAAAAATCTAACATAAATGATTGTTTGAAGTAATATTGTGATTTTAATGTGCCACAAAGGCAATTTACTCACTTTAAAAAATAATTTTTATGCCATCTTTAATTTTAACATTGGCTTTAATCACAGCCTGGCCCCCACTGCTGCTCTTCTCCCTCCTCCTGATATTTTACTAATCCATATCTTTTCTTTTGGCCCTTTCCCAAGTATATATTCATGTTACCTGACTTTTGAAAGTCTGTAACTGCTTTTGTTCTTCTCCTTAAATATTGGAATTTTAAAACTCTTAAAGCTAAAGAAATGGATTTTAAGCAAGGGAGTGACATGAAAAGACGAGCATTTTGGAAAGATAATTTTGGTTATGTTGTGGAGAATAGATAGTAGGCAGGGAGAACAGAATTGGTGCGGTCCAGACTTGGAGATACAGAAACAGATGGATTTAACAGCTATTTGAGAGATAGAATCCACAGTCTTTGGTAACTGAATGAAGGAAGGAAGGAAGGTGGGAGGAAGGAGTTAAGAACGATGGCCAAGTTTATAATTTTGACAACTAAATGATAGTGCCATTTTCTGAGAGAATGAATACAAGAGATAAAGCAAGTTTGTTGGAGAAATATACTTTTCTTTGATTTCCTATTTTGGTGAGTGGCGTGGGGGAAGAATCTTCTCTTGACTCTCAACATGGTGTTCTAGTGAAACATGTATGGTTTTACTTGAGTAGTACTGTGATTTCATTCATACTTTTAAACTAATTTATGAAAAGAAAATCTTTTGGGCTTCTTGTACTCCCAGTTCTTCATGGCAGGCAAGTTTTGTGTAATCATTATCTAGAACAGGATTCACTTCCTGACACTCACTTGCCAGCGATATTAGACAAGATGCCTTGAAAGAAATAACAAAGTTGGGCACATGTTATAATGGAATCCTCGAATCACCCATCTACTCTCTACTTGGTTGTCTGTTAGAACTTAGAGTTGACTAGGTGTTTGATTTACTTTGGTGATAGAAGACCAAGTCCTGAGGGAAAGTGTCTTTAGATTTTCCTTGTTCCATGAACCCTTAAGTTTACTTTTTTAGAAAGAATGCTGTTTCATCATGGAATTGCCAGTGCATGGTGATGGGTCAGTGTAGTATAGGTATTCCGAAACTTCCAAAAGTGATATTATTAAGGTTTCATTTATTCACTAGTTAAAATAGATTTCTAGTTAAAATAGAGTTTAATTTTTAACTATTTGATAAATATTTAATTTCACATGGTTAACATTTAGAGACCTTTGGCACCTAAGAAATGTAGGTGTATAAATCTTCACTAATTTCTGTATTGTCAAAAAAGAACATTTCAACCATCTTTACTGCTTCAGATTTACATATTTTATGTATATTTATATTTATTTAACAGAATAGTTGGTATCAAGTCATCAGTAGGTTTGCCATTCTTATCATTTGAATCAGGTGAGTCCCAAGATAGGGCTAGTACACCAATTGAAGCGGAGCCCATTTGTTTCACGTGAGCTTCTATGATGGAAGGATCCTGAGAGTGTCTCAGAGTAAAAGCTGGAGCCAGTGTCATTTGGGGAGGGTGTATCTCATTTTTGGATAATCCTTGGCTATTCCAAAGTTTCAAGACTAGACCATTCCAATGTGTATATTTGCCATCATATTGTGGATTTCTGTACCAGCTATAATAAAATAGATGTAGGTAATAATTCAGAGGTGGCCATTCTTCCAGGTAAGGTTCAGAGGCTTTGGAAGTTCTCATTAGCAATTTCAACACTTATTAAATTATTGGTATTTGTTTCAAGGAGTGGTACTGTAAGTGTGTTATTTAGGGATATGAGAGAACATATCGAAAGGATCAGTTCAGAGTGGTTACTCGAGGGAATTGGAAAAGAAGTGAGGTGAATGTGTTGGGGGTAGAGGAGTGGAGGTTAGGGGTAGTGGTAGCAGTCATGGATTGCTGTTTTTGTAATCAGTTTACAGGTTAAAGTTCCAAATTAATATGGGTGTATAATGAATGAAAAATAAAAATTAAAAGGATAAATTTGTATGTGAATACTCATATCAGATACAGTGAGGACCATTAACATACCTAGTCATCAATGGAACATCTGTTTCAGATGTATTTTTGTAATGAAAGTAACTATGGAATTACTAAAAGAGGTGAAAGCAGGATGCCTGAGTGACTCAGTTGGTTAAGTGTCTGCCTTCAGCTCAGGTCATGATCCTGGAGTCCTGGGTTCAAGTCCCGCATTGGGCTCCTTGCTTGGCAAGGAGTCTGCCTCTCCCTATCCTTCTGCCCTTCCACCCCATTCATGCGTTCTCTCTCTCTCTCTCTCTCTCAAATAAATAAAAATAAAATCTTAAAACAAAAAAAAACAACCCAAAGAGGTGTAAGATTTATACACTGAGAACTTATTGAAAGAAAGTAAACCTAAACAAATGGAAAAACATCCCATGTTCATGGATCAGAAGACATTGTTAAGGTGGCAGTAGTTGTAAATTGATCTATAGCTTCATCATAATCTCTGTCAAGATCTCTGCTGCTTTTTTCCCCTTACATAAAATTTCCCTAAAATTCATATGGGAATTCAAGTAACCCAGAATAACTGAAATAATCTTGAAAAAGGAAGCAAAGTTGGACTCACGCTTACTGATTTCAAAACTTACTACAAAGCAACAGTAAGAGAAATAGTGTGAACTGGCTTAAGGATAGATAATGGAATAGAGTTGAGAATCCAGAAATAAATCCTTATATTTACAGTTAACAGATTTTTGATAAGGATGCCAAGACAGTTCAGTAGGAGAAAGGAGAGTCTGCCCAACAAATGATGCTAGAATAACTGGATATACATGGCAAAAGAATGAAGTTGGATCCTTACCTCACAACATAGAAAAAAATTAACTCAAAATGAATCGAGGACCTAAATTTAAGAGCTAAAACAATAAATCTTAGAAGAAAACATGGATGTAAATCTTCATGGTCTTGGATTAGGCAAATTATCTTTTATATATGACACCAGATGCACAGTGACAAAAGAAATATGTAATTGGACTTCATCAAAATTTAGAATTTCTTTGCTACAAAATGATATCAATAGGCAAGTGAGAATATAACCCACAGAATGAAAGTATTTGCAAATCATATCTTTGATAAAGGACTTGTCTCTAGATTATATTAAAAACAAACTCTTACAACGTAGTAATAAAAAACCAAACCTCATTTAAAAATGGCCAAAGGAGGGGCGCCTGGGTGGCTCAGTCGTTAAGCATCTGCCTTCAGCTCAGGTCATGATCCACGGGTCCTGGGATCAACCCCTCATTGGGCTCCCTGCTCAGTGAGGAGCCTGCTTCTCCCTCTCCCTCTGTTTCTCCCTCTCCCTCTGCTCCCCCTGCATGTGCTCTCTCACTCTCTCTGTCACATAAATAAAATCTTTATTAAAAAAATGGACAAAGAATTTGAATAGACCTTTCGGCAAAGGAGATATATGAATGGCCAATAAACTCATGAAAAGATGTTCAACTTCACCATTTCTTAGGGAAACGCAAATTAAAACCACAAAGAGATACCACTTCATATCCCCTACTATGGCAACAACAACAACAGTAATAGAAAATAACAAGTTTTGGTGAGGATGTGGAGAAATTGGGATCTTCATATATTTCTGGTGGGAATGTGAAATGGTACAGCCACTTTGGAAAACAGCTTGGCAGTTCCTGAAAGTGTTTGACATGAATTTCTCATATGACCCAGCAATTTTACTTCTAGGTGTATACCCAAGAGAAATGAAAGCACATATCCTACCCAGAACCTGTACAGTGTTTATAGCAGCATTATTCATAATAGCCCAAAAGTGGAAATAACCCACATGTTTATCAGCTGATGAATGGATAAACAGAATGTGGTAATATTATTTGATAACAAAAAAAAAATAAGTACAAAAAGGAATAAAGTACTGATATATGCTGTAACATGGATGAACTTTGCATATATGTTAAATGAAAAAAGCTAGTCACAAAAGACTGCATATTGTTTGATTCTGTTTATATGAAATGTCCAGAATAGGTAATTCATAGGGACAGAAAGTAGGTCAGTGGTTGCCAGGGGCTGGGTGAAGGGAGTAGGGAGAGAATATTAATGGGCATGAAGTTTCTTTTTGGAATGACAAATATTTCTAGAATTAATGATGATGAGTGTATAACTATGTGAATATAGTAAAGCCACCGAACTGTACACTTAAAAAGGGTGAATTTTATGGTATGTGAATTGTATCTCAAAAGTATTAAAAAAAAAAAAAAAAAAACTGTGGAAGAAGGAAATGGAAGACAAAGTCCGCTGGGGTTTAAAAGCAATTTTCTAAGATATTGTTTGGCTAGGCTAATACTCGTGTGTGTGTGTGTGTGTGTGTGTGTGTGTGTGTGTGAGTATTTTAGATGAATTGGAAAAAGAGTAGGAAAGATGCATTTGTCACCACTTGTTAAAACAAATTTACCACACTCTCTTACGATAAGGAGCGTGATGCCTATTTGACTTAGAGGGAAGGCCACAAAGAGCTTCACTCTTTCCCTTTCCAACCCTCGCATTATCTGGAAAGGTCTAGCAAAAACAAACAAACGAAACTGAATTAGTGATATCTGAATTTTACCATGCCAACTGCTTCTCTCATTTTCTTCTGTTAATACCTTCTTCACACTCACAGGCTTATTGTGAAAATCATACGCAGTTTTAGACAGGAAACGCTCTTAAAAATTAGCATTATGGGGTGCCTGGCTGGTTCAATTCGTAGAACATGCAACTCTTGATCTTGGGGTCGTGAGTTCAATTCCCATGTTGGGCATAGAGGTTACTTAAAAACAATAAAAAACATTCTACAAATGTAATATAACATGTATTTGTGTTAGTTTGGTGACATTATAATGCCCATTTAATTGTTATGACTGACATATAGAGACAATAATTCAATTAATAATTTACTTATTTATTTCTGGATATTTTTGCCATTTTAGTATAAGGATTGGAACACTTGAGTGGGATTAAGGGGGATGGTACCCATGGAGGGAATGATAGGTTTTTGATGTAGAATTTAATATTTTGTTATTGGTAATCAGGAAGATGAATTGAATTTGTCAGGCAAGGGGTTTGGAAATAAGAAATTGTTGAGGCTGAGGGTACTTGGAGCCAGTAGGGACTTCTTGTATCCTTAGCCTGGACTGCAAAAATTTTTCCCCATGGCTTACTTTGTCTTTGACACTTTGCTTTCTCATATAGCCGCCTCAGTTTCTTAGATTTATTAATTTTAAATGAGTCATGGGGTTAAATTCAAGTGAAGGCTAGTCAGGTTATAGGTGGTGAGGATTCCCAAAGGCAAAATATACATATTCTGTGGGTGAGCCATCATTCATTCCATTTGTGGTTTTAAAACAAGGCCTTGGGGGTTTGGGTATTTGTGCCTGTTTTCAGAAACAGATGGTTGTGTGGTTATACATAAGCAGATGTCTCGTTTTCCTGGGAATCAGTTGAGACTTAAGTGTGGGAGCTTAACCTGAGCTAATTCCTAGGTGAAGACTGAGAGTGCCAAGTTGCTTAGTTCCAGACATACTTCAGAAAAACAGATACCTGCTTTCAGTCAGTTCTTCTCTCTTTTTTTCCTCTCCTCTTCCCTTTGTAGCTGTTGTATATTTAAGGTCTTTGTGGTTGGCCAAAGGGTTGATGATCCCAGACGTCATTTTAGTGACAGGATCTATAGATGATCCAGATGGTCAGTTCTAACAATGAGGAGACTGTGATTTGAGGTCATGCTTAGGCTGAAAAAAGGGGGAACTCCTTTTCACTCACAATCAGATATTTTGGTGACTTCTATGAAGGAAACTAGTGAGTGCTGCGAGGATTGTAGACTCCTCTCTACAGGCACGATTCTCCCCATTCCATTGTGGAACCCTCCTTCACCATTGGTGATTTCACAAAACATACTCTAACTACACATTTGGTTGGGAAGAACCCCAAAATTGAAGTATAAAAGAATGCTATATCCCTTCTCAATCTGCCCGAGATTTCCTTTGTGAAGTGGTTGTAGAGGTGTAGCAGTACTTGAGCTGGTCCATTTCCACTTGTAGCGTGCCTGGTGCATTCTCCCCTTTACACCGTATGTATTCCTAAATTCATGCTCTTCCAAATGCTCTCTTGTACTTTTTCATTTATCTAAATTCTACCTATTTTTTTAAAAGTCCAACTGAATTTCTACCTCTTCTGAGGGACTCAGTTTAACTTTTGTTGTGTGTTTGTGTGTTTTTAAAAAATATTCTATTTATTTGTCAGAGAGAGAGAGAGAGCACAAACTGGGAGAGACAGGCGGAGGGAGAAGTAGGCTCTTTGCTGAGCAAGGAGCCCGACGCAGGACTGGATCCCAGGACCCCGGGATCATGACCTGAGCCGAAGGCAGACGCTTAACCGACTGAGCCACCCAGACATCCCTAACTTTTGTTTTCTTATTTAAATTTACAAGGATGTGTGTCTAGTTTTCCTTACTAGTTTGTGAGTTCTTATAGGACTCATGCATTATTTGTGTTTGGCTGGTAGTTAGGAAGGCCAGGAACAACAGAGGTAGTTGTGTCTCTAGTGTAGCTGTGTAATCATGCGCCAACATCCTGCGGTATACAAGGGACTGGCCCTTGAACTTTAAAGGAAACAAAATAAATGAATCCAGGGAATTTAGAAATACTTGTGACTGGTGGTGTTTCTCAACGGACCTTCCTCCCACTAAGACAAACCAGAGCAATTTGCAGTCTATAGTTCTACAGGAAAGTGTGAAAGGAGTTCCCAGCCATAAAAAAGGAAGCAATAACTCAATTGGTTTGAAATTTTTGCCGAATGCACTTTAAGCATAATCAATATCTACCCAAAGTACTTCATTGAGTGGTTTAAATGAAACCATTGCATTGCACGTGCTCCACCTTGGCTAGAGAATGTCAGTGTTCAGATTGTTTTGAAGTTGGATTTTATTACCTGGCATAGGTACACCATCTGGGAGCACTGTATATAAAGCTGCCAGATATTTTGAAGGATATTTTAAACTCCTTCCCATTCCTTCACCCCCATCCTCATGTCCAAAACAAGTAGTGATGCTGTTTGTTTTAGAATATCATTTAGGACAAAGGTATGGTAAAAATAAACTAGTGGTTCCTTGAAGGGATGTGATTTGGACTCAGACAAGGAATTGCCATATGCCACTCCTTTGGGCCTGTCTTTGGCATCTGAGAGGCGTTGCATGTGCTGTGTGAACCCTTTCTTTAGAAGAGCTTGCTTAGTGAGGCAGTGTTGGGATTTCTAGCCCAATTTTCTTTTGAGGGAAAATATGCCAAGTGAAACATTATAGGATGAAAGATAGGCTTTTTGGGGGGAGCTGTTGTATCCAAAGTGTTACATACAGTAAATACTATTTATTTTCTCAAAGAAAGAGAGAGGGTAGAGATCATGCCAAGAAAAACAAAAGTAGAGTGAGGTGGAGATGAAGATGTGAGAAGTCCCTAAAATCAGATGCATATGGGAAGGATCTTCCCCATGATTAGCTCCAGATATTTTTTTAAAGGTAGTATTGTTTCTTTCTTTCATTTGTTTGTTCGTTCATTCCTTTTTTTAAAAAAATTTTTTTGTTTACTTTGTCTTCGACTCTTTAGTTTCAAAAACAGGTTAAGGAGAAGCTTATTATGAAGTCTAGTGCCACAGGCAGTATTGAAGTTCACAGCACCCAAAAGTCAATATCCAATTACTGTACTTTTTTGGCTGTTCCACATAATTAACCCTGCTGCTTGATCCAAGGGAAGCCAGAGGAAGACGGGGTACCGTTGGATCCTGTAGCTCCTTGCTTAACCTTTCATGTTGTGCTGTAAGGTTGAAGAGCCCATTTACCTGGATCTTTTAAGGGGTTAGCATTTTCCTTCTATTCCCTCTTGAAAACCAATGCAAAGACTGTGTACATTTAGTTGTAGAAGAAGCTAAAAAATAGATTTAAGTATGCTTGCTGCTTAGTGGCATATCTAAGAAGGACAGAAAGTCCTGCAAAGCAACTGTCGGCAGGGATTAGATCTCTGGATGTCCTTGTCTGTCAGGAAGAGTCCTCTATGCACCCAGTAGCTCCTGTAAATGTTAATGTGCCACTGTGCAGGGAGACGAGGGAGCCTTCTCATTTCAGTGCACGATGCTGGGGAAAGCCTGTCCCTGAGTACGCGTGGGTGTGTGTGCGAGGGCCGCTGAGCACTCTGCCTCTGGCTGAAGTATATTGCATAGCAACTTCGCTTTTTCATGGGCACGGCGTGGGGAATTCCTCCTACACAGCAAATTGGGGGAAATTCCTAATGCTGAGGTATTTTCAGCTCTAAAATGATAATGCCTTTGTTAGAGTGAAGAGCAAAAAGCACATAGGCAATGGTATTAAAACCTGAATCAAGTGTATCATGGTGTATATGTCTTTTACTTGCCTGATAGAGCTGTTCAGGCAGAATCTTGCTGTTGTCAACGGCGCTGGGATTCCACAGAGTACAGGGATTGCTCTCCGTTTGCCTAGGACTTCTCTTTTCTCTGGATATTTAGCCTCCAAATGCAGTTTCACGATCCAGCAGGAGAATCCCCCCCAATTTCCCCATATATCACAGTCAGCCAAGCAAATGGTAGCAATGGCTGCTCCAGACAGACCTGGCAGTGCCGGTGCCAACCGTTTTCTAATCACCTTGCTGTCTCTGCGGCAAGGTTAGCGGTGGTGTATTTACTGAAGCCACAACTTTCTTTTTCTCCTCTCTCTGCCTCTGTCTCCCCACCTCCCCTCCTGTCACTTACATCCCCAAACATTCTGTGATTGTCACGGTTGGTGGCAGATTAAGGAAACAGGATATAAAATAGCCAAATATATATTCTGGGAGGTCATCCTTGCTGAGTAGGCGTTTATCTGACAGATTGAAATGAGCTGCTTTTGTGCGTTGGTGTGTAGTCCAGAACTGCAGTTTTATTCACTTTTTAGTGTTTCTGTAAAGTTATCCTCTTGGCTTATTTCGTGGAAGTAAGGGCTCACTTTATCTCCGACCCCTGTCTGTAGAAAGACTTTACTCGGGCAGCAGTTTTCACCTTGGTTTAATTTGTAAGAAAAACATTGTAATATGTGTGTAGCCCCTTATTTCAATCTAGAGTTCGTTCTGTTGCTCAGCACCTCCTAGTTCACAGGTATTTATAATATTTATATTATGGAATGTATTGAGCACTTCACAGATTCTAAAAAAAAATAGTTGATGGGTTACGAGGTATGTGTTACCAATTTGAGTAGATGAAAGTTGTCCATTGAACAGTAAGTGAAGTAAATGAAGACTGTATTAAATAAGGTATTAATGCTATGCAGTAAAAGTTCAAGGATAAAATGACACATAATAGACTGATCTGCCGTGGAGATATTTTCATGAGACATGCAATTGGTGTTGAGAGATGTCACCCAGTTTAATTAATGCAGGTCTGGATAGCTGTTTGTGGAATTCTGGCTAGTTGTTTTTTGGGTGTGGTTTTTTTTTTTTTTTTTTTTTAATATATAGGTTCTCAGTGTTATATTTGAACACATCAGCATGGAGTGAGCAACTGCTGTTTTTTGCTGTGTAAAAATGAGTCACGTATAGTAGAAAGAAATGAGGTTTTAGAATCAGAAATATCTGATTTCAAATCCTGGCTGTGCTGATTCTTGGCTCTCTATCCTCCTTGAACCTCAGTTTCCTCACTGGAAGCATTAGGATAATAATTATTAATTCACAGATTTGTTGGGATTAAATTATATTGAAACACATAAATCTTGTTTCCCCAGTCTTCATACTAAATTCAGTCCTCCTGGGAACAAGCCATCACTGGTAGAATATGTGTTTTTGAAGCTTTAGGTATTTCTTACAGCACTTGTTCTTGTACAAACTACTACATTTGTGCTTTCCTACCTCTCATAAATCATCTTGAACTTGAAATAGCAAAAGAGCAAAGAAAATTTATATAGGAAGAGGGGGAGATTTTTCAGGCACCATATTTTAATCTCAATCTTAAAGGATAAGCTTTTATCAGCTTAATAATGTAATATAAAATGATTTTAATTTTAGGCTAAACAAAACATAACTTAAAAGACAAACCTGCTGCCCCCTGCACCTTATAAAATAACATATCCTGCTAGACCCAGGTGAGGTCCCACCTCCAAGAAGGCTTCTGTAGCCAGTCCTGGCCACAATAATCTTGACTCATTGAAAATTCAATTTCTGTTGGTTATTTAAATTTCATTGAGTTTACCTCTCATTTGGCACTTGAGAATTGTTATAAACCAGGGTATGTTCATTTTTATGGTTGTATCATTCTTCAAGTAGATTGTAATTTCTTAGCCATCACAGACCTTGTCTTATTCTTCTTTATTTTCTTCACAGAACCTAAGTGTTGCTTTATACATAATAGGCTCTGAGTGGATACCTTTTACTTGAGGAAAATGATAACAGTTGTCAGGAAACAAAGATGGATTCTATTCTGTATTCATCTGTGGAGTGAATTCTGTCCCCTTTATTCAATAAGTATCTAGCCATTACCCAAACAAGTAGTTGTCGACTTTGGGTGTATGACTTGAGCTAGTTAAAAAAAACTCAGTGACTGATGTAGTACTGAAATGATAGGATTGTAGGGAAAACACAGGTAGTAGACTGTATACGTAGTTGCACATACAAACTAGTAATGGGCAAAGGTTCAGGTAGTACATTCTATGTGGAAATTTTACACCACACCCACATTGCTAAGGGATGGGTAAAGAAGATGTATTTAAAAAATCATTTTATATTTTGCCTTGTCACCTAGTAACACATCATGAGTTATTGACTCATGATAGTGTGCTTGCTTGCTAGTCTACAGCATCCTGTATTTTAACAGCTACTGCCGTGGACATGGTGGTTTGTTGGAATAAACCTCACATTTGCTAAGTAGGGTCTGAAGATAGTAGGTAGAGGTTGGGTATGAATCCCTTCCTCTCACGACGGTCTAGAATGGGGTGTCATGTCTTAGAGCCAGTTTTGCTATTTTCCTGAATCTCCTGTCTTGTTATTTTCCCAAGACTGTGCTTAGAGTCCTTGAATCCTGTAACTGGTTCATTTGTACTTCTCTAGAATGATTACTGTGTCTACTTCTTGAGTCTTGTAAGGGTTGAGTTTGAGGTGTTAGATGAGTAAAAAGTAGAGAGGAGGCTTGTAACTTCTTTTCTTTGGGTTCTCCCATTGACTATCTCTGAGTTCGCCTGTGCTCAGGTACGGTCTGGGGACCTCAGAACCCACCACCGTCAAATGAACAAAATTGATACATTGAGTGAGGTGATGAGTTCTAAAAATGGGATCAGATGGCTGGAAATTTTGGAAATAGTTAAGGTACCTAAGAAGGTATTCTTAGCACAATAGGTAGTAAGATGTTTTAGATTTAAATAATAATATGTAATTCAAGTTTTCTTATTGGGAGGATGAGTACCAGTTAATATCTAATAGAATCAAATGGGTGGAATTTCAGTGATTAGTATTGCATATTAGCTATAATACAGCCTTTATTAAATATCTGTAGCTTCTCTGATGTATTTAGAACTACATTAGTTTTAGCTTCATGTCAAATAAATATAGGAGCTTATAAGAATTTATAATGCTAGCTTTATGTCATTTTATAGTCTAATCATCTTGTTTTGAGCTTGTTTTGAGCTCTCTGATTTTGTTTTATGGGAGAATTGCTCATTTTCATTCTGCATCCAGATGAAGTAAGATTAAACCATATTTGACACACAGGATTAGCTCTTCCTCTTATCCCTTCCCTCAAAAGTAAGATTGGTGAAGTTTATCTCCAGGATTTCCAGCTTTCCCATCTGTTTCCATTAACCCTGGTTGAGTTCTGTTCCCTCATATTTCTCCATCAAATTTGCAGCCAAGAAAAAGACTATTAGTACATTAATCATTGTAATTCTCCTAGGCTTCTGAAATTAGATTTGTATTTCTAATCATAGCACAAAAGTAGTTGTCCTCTTCTAAAGGCATTTCAGACTTCATCAAGCCACCTTAATCACATAATAAACTATGGAGCACTAGAAAAGAAATTATAAAAATGCCTAGCATGATCAGAGATCCTCAAAAAGCTGTCTGTTCCTATTCTCAATACATGGCCCACCAGTTATTTCTGGTTTCACATTTCTGATACATTTACTAGCTTTGGTTCTGGTTTGGTCAGTGGTTCGATTCAGGAGACTTTGTAAGAACCTGTTCTGTGCCATGCATTGTCATAGGCCACTTAAACTGTAGACATATATATACTTCAGAATTCTGAACTCTGATTCTTAACCCTGCAGCATTGCAGTCCTGCCTGATACTAGCATTTTGGTTTAGTTCTAGTATGTCTTTCATGTTGCAAAATTCATCAAAGAAGGTGGGGCAGGGGAGACATTCCCTTAATCTGTATTAAGTGAATGCTGGCTTTTTCTATAGAAAGAGAAGAAAAATAACTTTTAGGCCAATTCTAGACTTTTATGTTTATAGTGCTTTCTTATCCTGATTCTTCCACCCCCAGTTAAGGGAGTGGGGAAGCTACAGGGGAAGTTGTATTTATTATATACCTCCCAGAAGCCTCAAGAAACATAAAGATTGTTAACTTAATGAAAGCTGAGATGAATCATGTACTCCTCTTAGAAATTACGGTATTAGAAAATTCTGCAAGATCATTCTGATGTGTTTTGGTTTTTGAGTTCTATTATTTTGGAAAAGAATGGAGATGAATAGAGTTGAAATATACATCTCCTATTGGGTTGAATCTCTCTTTGCTTGATGAAATAACCCTGGACGTTCCTGGGATTCCCTGATGTTTATTTATTTATAGTTTTCTATCTAGGGAACGCTGTGGCTACGTAATAAAAGCTACTAGGTGTGCTATATGACACTATGCTTGGAGAGTTCTGATTGCAGAAGCACTTTTACGAATAACAGCACTTCAATTGAAATGCAATCTCCTAGGATCTCAAATCCAGTATATATTTTAAACCATAATAGTGCTTTTCATTTTGATTATAGAGAAATAAGAAACAAAGAAATATATTGTGGTCTGACAAAGACAGATATTTTGGAGGTATTTCAAAATCTTGAAAGCCTTGCTGTGTTGGTATATACTTAGTGAATATTCTTCAGAGTGATTGATTCTCCCCGGAAGGGTAGTGTTCATATGATATGCAGTCTTTTTTTTTTTTTTTTTAAGATTTTATTTATATATTTGACAGAGAGAGATCACAAATAGGCAGAGAGGCAGGCAGAGAGAGAGGGGGAAGCAGGTTCCCCGCTGAGCAGAGAGCCTGATGCGGGGCTCAATCCCAGGACCCCGAGATCATGACCTGAGCCGAAGGCAGAGGCTTTAACCCACTGAGCCACCCAGGCGCCCCTTTGTTGCCCTACCTTATTCCTAATGGTTTCAAATTAGTGATGGGTCTTATGTCTTTTGAGTTCTTTTATATTACAAAATGACTATACTGTTTTAAAATCAAATTTAAGTCTATAAAGTTCAACTGCTGGCTGACCATCTCTTAATGTAGCTTAGAGTTGTACAAAATGAACAAAAGAGGATTTTAACTTAATGTCATGTATAGACTGCAAACCACAGTCATTAGTATTTATTATTGTCACTCCTTTCTGTTTTATTACTCTCTTCACCATCCCCATCTTTACCCCTAGTCTAGGAGAAGGATGTCAGAGTTATATTAGTCCTTGGATGGATTCTTTTTAAAGATTTTTTTTCTTTTTAAAAACAGTGCTGAAAAAGCTATAGTTTTTCTGTCTTTCTCTTTCTTGGAAGTTTCTGCTTTAATTATATTGCATATTTAGATATAGGATAATTTATTTTTATTTTTGTCAGGAAGCCTTTCAGTCAGTGTCCTTTCCCATAGTTATTAAAATGCCATGAATCACTAAATGCAGCTAATCTGAGTAATGACTATTTGAGTGCAGGTATATTAGTTGTAGTTGCACATTTATGTAAGAATATGAAATTATATAAAGTTCAATTTTTCTCCTTTTGAACATGTTCTCTTTTTCGTAGGAAATTCTTTCTAAGTGCCAAAAAGCAATAAACATTTTTAAATTAACTCTATCCAGAAGAGAATGCTACTTCAGTTCCCTTTATCGAAAGGAGATGAATGTGTAGTAAAGAGTAGGGCCTTTGAAGTCAAGTTCGAATCCTGGCTCTGCCACTTCCTAGCCATGTGACCTTGGATAAAGTCACTAGGTATCTCTATGTGAATGTGAGACTAATGATAATATCTCCTCTGGAGTTTCTTTCTTTTGAAGATTAAATGACATCGGTGCTTGTGAGGTATAGTGTGTTACATGACTGGTACCCAGTAGATGATGGTGACACTGATGATTATGGCCCTTTCCAACGTTTACTGCAGTAATACAGTTGATCCTTGAGCAGCGTGGGTTTGAACTACTCAGGTACACTTGTATGTGGACTTTTTTTTCACAGTACAGCACTGTAAATGTATTTTTTCTTCCTTATAATTTTCTTCAAAACATCATTTCTTTAGCTTTATTGTAAGAATATAGCATGTAATACATATAACTTCCAAAATATATTAATTGTTTATATTATTAGTAAGGTTTCCAGTCATCAGTAGGCTATTAGTAAAGTTTTGGGGGAGTCAAAATTATACAGGATTTCCCACTGTGAGGGAGATTGGCACCCCTAACCCCCACATTGTTCAAGGGGCAACTGTATAGCTAGGAATTTAGAAATAAGCATCATCCCAGAGGTGAGGCAGAACCTGCCTCAGAACTTCACTAGGGCAAAATAAAGCAACAGGTAGGAAGCCAGATGTTGAAACCACTCAAAAAGGGAGCAACTAGCAAAAGGAAAAAACTATGGTAATCTGAAAATGGATTTGCCTCTTGGTGGGTATGGAGCCAAAAGACACAACCAAACCAGAGTGGAAAAGGAAGGGCTTTATTTGCAACAAGTACCCCAACAATCTAATTGGGGAAGTTTTAAGCTAAGTGTGCTTGCATACTCATGGTGGGTCTTGAGAGTTCAGTATGGAATTGTGGCAGAAGTCATCCTAAGTTGACTAGAGTCCAGGTCCTAGTTGTTTGAAGTTGGAAGAGCCAGTAAGAGTCGGCATCACCAGTTCTCTCACTCCAGTTAGTCCAGTGTTTGAGTGCTCAGAGGGGTTTAAGTCCTGCAAAAACAGCTCAAGAATGCATGTTAGATCAGTCTTTACTTTTGAAACTGCTTTGGGAGTTTTACCACTGATTTATTATCTCTGATATGGTTAGGTTACCTCTTGGCCTGGTAGTGGCTCTTTGTTTTTGCATTCTTTCATTCCTTTAAAATCATTAACTACTGAGGTCTATTTTCTGCAGTTTCAATGTATCAAGAAAGTTCTACAAGAATGTGCTTGGATAAGTAGTATGCCACCCAGGCATAGATCACAAAATGGCTGGGGGACCTAAAATGATTTCTTTTATGTCAAGAAAGCTATGTCTCACTTTTCTTTTTCTGGGAACTCCTAACCCTATCTGCCTATGCTATCAGAAAATTTTGTAGAAATTTGGAGTCTGGGACCACTTACTACATAGGCAAACAGTTCTCTAAATACCTTTGTGGCCATGAGAGTTTAATTTATTAAAGAGGAATATACTGGGGTCTTATTAGCAATAGATTTGTAACAGATCACCTTAAAAATCATGACTTAACAGTCATTGTATTATTAGTTCTCATAATTTTGTGAGTTGTTTGGGCTCAACAAGATAGTTCTTGCTTGGAATATATTAAATAGTTGCAGTTAGATGATGGCTGGGTCTTCCTCACACATGTCTGGCTGAGGCTGGCTGTTAGTATGGAATGTCTGTATACCACCTCTCCATGTGACCTACATTTCAGCTGGAGCTCTAGTATGGAATATCTGTGTGTTGCCTCTTTATGTGACCTAGATTCTCTAACCACAGGGTAGCTGGGCTTCAAGAATGCATATCCAAAGAACCAGGTGGAAGCTGTGTTGTGTTTTATGACTTAATTTCAGAAGTCATGTATCATAACTTCCTTATTCACAGTCCTACCCAGATTTGAAGAACCATAGACCCTCTTCTTTTTTTTTTTTTTTTTTTTTTAAGATTTTATTCATTTATTTGACACAGAGAGAGATCACAAGTAGTCAGAGAGACAGGCAGAGAGAGAGGAGGAAGCAGGCTCCCTGCTGAGCAGAGAGCCCAACGCGGGGCTGGATCCCAGGACCCTGAGATCATGACCCGAGCAGAAGGCAGAGGCTCCACCCACTGAGCCACCGAGGCGCCCCGACCCTCTTGTTGATTAGAAGAATGTATTGGCGTCATCATATTGTGAGAAAAATGTGTGGGATGGGATATATTGTGGTAGCCTTCCTCACTAGACACAATTTGCCAGTCTGCCCTCTGGCTATAAGAATTCACATCCCTGTCACATGCAAAATACATTCAACTCCTCTACCAAGATCCTCAATTCACATTCCAGTAGGGCATCAGCTCCAAGTCCAGGCTCTTATCTCTACCAAGTTTAGGTACGAATGAGGCTCCACAAGTGCCAATTCCTTGCATATAGTTCCTTGAGAACCATTCCTCTTGATTTGAAGACCTGTGACTAAAGAGATAAGTTATCTGCCCTACGTAAATGGAACATGCAATGGTGGGACAGGCCTGGGATAACCATGCTACATCTTCCCCTTGATAAAGGGGAAAAACAAGAGATACATAGCAGTTACTGATTGATAACACATATTGCCAGTTCCTTCATTAAGGAAGGGCTCAGTCTTTCTATTTATGGGGCTATTTGCTAGATTCTTGGCTCTGACCTCTTGCTCTTGATTCTGCTGAATCATCCTTGCTTTCTCATAAAAGTAGCCTGTTTTTGCAGGTGAATAACCTTTACTAGAGCTTTGGGAAGTCCAAAGCCTCCTTTCATTTTGTCGTGTTTCTGTCCCTTTCAGTCCAAGTTGATATAATTTCTCTGAAACCTTTGTGGGCTTCTTATTAAATCAGTTTCTAAATTCACTCCATTAGACAAACTCACACCCAAAAATCTCTTCAGTATAAGCCCTCCTCCACCTTGAGCTCCCTTGTGAGACAGCTGTGGGATAACACCCTTAAGATTCTTAGAAGTCCTAGTGTTGAATAGAGTATCTGTGAGGCATGACCTATCTTTAGACAGCCCCCTCCTTTTTTTTTTCTGTTTGAAAGGGTCTATAAGGCACCACCTAAATATTTCCTGAGGTCTTAAAAGATCTAGCTTTGTTTTAATTTGAGAATAATTTGCCTTCTGTAGAGATAGGGAATGAAAAAAAGTTTTGTTTTCAGACTCAGCAAATCCTAGGTTGTGTATATTTCCTTTAAATTTTCCTTAAAAAAAAAAAAAAGCTTTTTTTTTTTTTTTTTTTTGGTAGCTTATCTCCTACACTTGTATTTTGTTATAGACGGCTTGGAGAAGACGGGTAGCACCATTAAAACTCTGCCCAAAAATCTCCTTAGCTAGAACACTGAGTTCATTAGGGTAGGTTTCCTATTTTCCACATTACCGTAAGTGGCAGTATTGCCAAAATTTCCACCACTACATATACTTCCTCTAGTGTCCAATAAAATTGTCCTCACTTACCTTTAAGCTCTCAGCAACAGCCTCCTCAAGTCCCACCCTACCTCCACTTGCCACCACATCTCAGAATCAGGGCCACATGTTTTAGGTTTCTGATATGGCAGCACTCCATGTCCAGGAATATGGATTCTGGATTGTCAAATAGAAGTTGTTTCATAATCAGTACACTTTAAGTAAAATGAGTAAATCTTAGAATATTTTCCATTAAAACCACTAAAAATTGAAAATGTGTGAGCATATGATAATTGTGATTATGTTTCTAAAATAATTTCATATTTTAGAGATATTAAATATTAGTGTATAACATGATATAATTTCTGGAACTTACCTCAAAATAATATATTAGCAAGGGAAGTGGAATGTAGAAGAGATGAAATAAGATCAACTGTAAGTCAGTAATTGTTGAATCTGGGTGGTGGGTACATGGGGATTCATTGTAGAATATATTAAATATAGAAGTATATGCTTAAAATTTTCCACAATAAAAAGTTAAAGTAAAACTACTTTAGAAATTCTCCCAAGGAAAGAAATTTAAAACTTGAAAAGATTTTATGCTTAAAGGGATAGGCTTTAGTTTCATGGAAGACTCACTTGTGTGGAACACTCAGTTTTCTGACCATGCCAAACAAGTGAGACATCATATGGTATTTTTGGTCACCTGCACTTGTTTTTTTTTTTTTTTTTTTAAAGATTTTATTTATTTGAGAGAGAGTGAGAGAGAGCATGAGAGGGGAGAAGGTCAGAGGGAGAAGCAGACTCCCCGTGGAGCTGGGAGCCCGATGCGGAACTCGATCCCGGGACTCCAGGATCATGACCTGAGCTGAAGGCAGTCGCTTAACCAACTGAGCCACCCAGGTGCCCGGTCACCTACACTTGTGCACTGAAGCTTTTGTTTCAATTTTTTTCCTTTTTAAAAAAATTTTAACTTTATGAATACTTTGTTTATCCACAAAAGCTACCCCATGGTCTACTTTGCTGAATCTCACATGGCATCATACCAAAAAAAATTCACTATACTAGGTAATTTTCAAGCTATTCTCGAGTACCCCTAACTATAGAGAGTGAGAAGTATATCCCCTCAGGATCCTAAGGATGTCCTTGGCAAGTGTGAAGTTTCTCTGAAATCCCATGTTTTATGTTTGAAGCTTGCGTACATTTTTTATTCGACTATGTACTAAGTATAACTATTTCAGCATTAAATCTATTATAACGTTAAAGTTCTGCCTACCATAACTCTGAGAAAAATACACGCGAGGAAGTTGGGCCAAATTTTCCTTTAACACGAAGTTAGTACATGAGAATACTTATTCATTGCCCAATCTGATCACAGCTCCTCATGACTGGAAATGTTGGCTTCTGATGAGACACCTATGATGTAGTATCTGTTTCTTGACACAAGAGAATAGTTTGGTTAAAAATAATGCCACTTTTTAACTGTTAGAACTCATTAATTCAGGGATTTCTCATGAAACACTAGGAAACTCAGATCTATTACTCTGAGAACCCCTGCCCTAAACTAAATGCAGTTTAATATTTAATATTAATATTTCTCAAATAATAGAAACTCTTAACTATTATAGAGATATTTTTATTCAATTTATCAAAAATAGAAATTTAATATTTCTCAAATGATAGAAACATTTTACTGTTAGAGAGATATCCCATCCAATCTAAGGCAAGGCCAAGCCTTAACAGGGAAACTGAAACAATCCTTCTTTCTTTTTCAACCAAGAATTGTTTAACAGAGAGTTTTAAAATTTCCAGATGGGAGTTTATTTTCTGTGTTTGTCATAAATTTCTAGTTCTTTTACACTATGATTAAAGAATGTCCTCTTTATTTTTGCTACTTCTTAGAATTTATTGAGGTTTTCCTTGTGACTTACTGTGGTTAGTTTCCATAAATGTTACCTGGGCATTTGGTGAGGTTTTGTTTTTAATTTTCAGGGTACAGAACATACTTACATGTTCCTATATGCATACATGTTCTAGTTTATTAACTAGATTAAGGAGCCTTTTCCTCCTTATTTTGTCTACTTCATCTCTGGTGGTCTAAGAAGTGAAAGTCTCTTGTTACTAGTGTGTTTCTGTGTGTTTTATTTTGTATCTCCTACTGTTTCTACTTTATGATAAATAGCTGCTGTGCTGTTTGGTGCATAGATATTCATAATTGTTGTATCTTTGTTGTGAATCATTACTGTTGAGGAAGTGCCTTAGATATCTCTTTCTAGCTGTGTGATCTTGTACATGTTATCTAACCTCTATGGACTTTAGTTTGATGGTAAAACAGTGTTAATGTAATTCACTATGTTGAGGTGTAAAAAATTTTGTTATTTTCCCATAACTACAAATATAATTCATATTCAGTGATGCATACAATATGAACAATACGGAAATGTGTAAAGGGAAAAGAAAATTACTCGGTGTGGCATTATTTTTTAATTAAACTAAATGCTTAAAGGGGAAAAATACCATCATCCCAACACCCAAAGATAACTACTTTATTTTTATTGTATCCTTCCAGAACTTTTTTCTTTGTGCATTTACATTTTTTTAATTTTTAGAAATCTTTTCTTATTAAAGCGATAAGTGATAGTTTTAAGTAAATAGGCAATACAGAAGTGTTACAGAGTAGCGAAAGTCATCCCCTGCTTAGAGATAAAACCATTAACATTTTGATATAGATTCTTCTAGACTTTTCTCTATGCATATAAAACATGTGAATATATTTTAAGTGCAAATATAGAATCATACTATGTATTTTAACACAAATTTAAAATCATACTACATTTAATTTCATAACTTAATTTTTGCACCTAAGATCTTCATGATATATTTTTTTCACAGATATGTATGTGGATCAACCTTATTCTTTTTAACAGCTATGTAGTATTTTGTTGTATTGATAAATCATAATTTATTGAGATTGTTTCCAAATATTCACTATAATAAACAGTGGCACAGTAAACATTCATTTTTCAATATATATTTAATGAGTACCCTCTGTGTGCCAAGCACTATTTTTGGTTTTGAAAACACAGTAGTAAACAAAACTAAGTTCAAGACTTCATGAAACTGTTCTCTAGTGAACACTCATATCTCTGTATAGTTGTGACAGGTTCAGTAAAGAAAATATTTGAAAGAGCAGACATTAGATACTGCTTAATCTCTTTATTCTAATCATGTAGGAAAAAACCTAACTCATTTCACTGTGATGTATGTAATAAATTGCTTTTGAAATATATGGTTAGATCATCACAGTTTCTATTAATTATTTTTTTATAATCATTCTGACAATGCAGAAAGATGGAAAGCCTCTTGTTCATGAATCAGCAAGTCAAGATTTATTTACTGAATGACTTAATGAGTTCATACATCTCCCCTGTCTAAAAATTACATCCTCGTAGTTATTCTCTTTATTTGTAAGCCTGAAAATCACTGATAATAAAAGCAAACATTCTCTAACAGAATGCCGAATGCAAGAGAAAATTGTATCTTCATAACAAAATCTTTGAATTGAATCGTGTTTGGATGATTTTTTTAAACCGTGCCTGCATGCATTAAAAAAACTTTTTAAACTGAAATATAATTCATATGCAAATAAGTACATAAATCTTAGGTGTTGGATTATTTTTCAGACTGTTGCAGTGAAAGGAGAAATCAGAAAGTTGAGCATATTGTCATTAACTTGGGGAGATAGAGGTGGGTAGAGACCATATTCATAAATCTTTGAACTCTTTCCTCTATAAAATTTATAGTACTTTTAGTGTTATGGTACAGTATCACCTATTAAGTTAGGAAACTATTACTGCATGATGGAAATTTAAATTACTTTCCAAATGGACGTGACTGATTAAATAATTTTCTGGATAATTAGTATTGACTCATAACACTTTCATTCCTTTTTGCTGAAAGTATTTCTAAAAGACCTGTTCTGTTCTGTTGTATTGATTTTATAGGTACAATGTAGTTAATACTTTCTTTTCTTTCCTAAAGAGAGAGCGAAAGAGAAAGTGCATGCGTGCGCACGAATAGGGTGGAGAGAGGCAGGGTAAGATGGAGAGAGAATCCTCAAGCAGGCTCCATGGCCAGCATGGATCCCAGCGTGGGGCTCAGTCTCACAACCCTGACATCATGACCTGAGCTTAAATCAAGAGTCAGATGCCTAACTGACTGAGCCACCCAGGCACCCCTCAGTATTTTCAGTGAGTCTAGAGTAGGAATAAAAAATAAGACAAAGAAATTTTGTTAACCCCATTTCCACTTAAAAGCAATTTTGTATTTAATTGAGATATAAATCAAGCCTCTTTGAGTTTTCTTTAAAAAAGAAGATAAAGATTTAGGAGTGACACAAAGCTAACCGCTCTGACCAGGGCTTCTGAGCAATACCTTAAAAGTCCTTTAGTGAAACCAGGAAGCACCTAAATGAGGCCTACAAATGTTTAACTTCGTTAGAAACAGAGTGAAAAGGAAAATTATGGTAAAGGTAAATACTTAACTGCTCTAGGCTGTTGGATAGCCAGTTCTCAGAACCTACCCTGCTCAAATATATTTATTATGTATATATCTTCATCATTCCACTTTTGGTTTTAAAAGCAAAAAAAAAACAAAACAAAGCAAAACCAAAACAAAAAGCAAAAAACAAAAAAAAACCCAACATCCATTCCTTTGCATACCCCTTAAAGCATCACTTTCTATCTTATGTTTCATGCCTTTGTTTGAACATTAAAATGTTTATATATTTATCTTTATTCTGTAAATGCCTATGAAAAGTGATATGGTAAATCTGTTCAATCCTTTACAAAAACATCACCACTCAAATTTATTTTGAAATGTTTATAACTCCCAAGTAATTGCATTGAGCTGCTTTTCACTGCACCTTAATCAACAGTGGCTTCATTCCCCATACAGCCTTCAGGCCACGACCAAGAGAATTGTCTCTTACTTCATTTGTGTTATTCATGACTCATTGTTTCTGTGTTTCTCTTATAATAGAATAATAATCTATTTTCCCCTCTTTCTTCTTTGTGGGTTTTATTGTCAGAGAAGATAGGCTTAAAACAGAATACTTTTCAGGAGCAAAATTAGGTGGGTCTTTCCATCTGAGCAATATGTTTTCACTTAGGTTGTTGTGGTAGACATTATAGCTTATATAGTAAATGATTTGTTATTTTTTTTTCTGCTTGTGTCTTTGTTTTCGAAACCACTTTTTCATAGAATCAGCAGCAGTTCTAATTTTTCCTGTATTTCTTCATCTAGTTGGCTCTCATTTTCCTCTACCTTCTGTTTGCCTTTTGTAATAAAGACTGAGAGAGCCTATGAAAGCTGCAGGATTTTTATTTAATAATGTAGTAGTGGAAAGAATGAACAAATATTTGACACACACACACACACACACACACATCAAAACTCACAAATCTAGGTTGTTAAGTTTGTTCCTTATGGGATCCTCTGCTATTATCTATCCATGTTAGAAACTTTGAAAAGAGAGCTTGTTTTTGAAGGCTTTTCTTAGAGAATCCCTAAATCTATTCAATTCCTATCATCCAATAAATAACCTGAAGCTGTAATAAATAACCTTAAGCTTCCATTTTGTATTATTAATATTTTATTGTGAAAATTTAAAACTTTTATGATAGAAGAATAATGAATCCCATCGTAATCAGTTATCACCACATGCCCAATCTTATTTCATCTTTACCCTTACCCATTTACTTGCACATAACACACAAATACAGGATTGTTCTAGACAAATTATTTATCATATCATTTTCAAAAAATACTTCATTATATTTCTCTGACATAAGGATAGCTACCATATCATCATCACATCTAAAAATGTCAACAATAATTTCTTAGTATCATCAAATAACTAGTAATTATTCAAATTTTCCTAATTGTCCCATAAATGTTTTATTGCAGTTGGTTCATTTGTTGTTGTTGTTGTTGTTTTTTAAGACTTTATTTTTTTGAGAGAGTGAGAGGGCAAGAGAGGGTGCACAAGCAGGGGCAGGGGCAGAGGGAGAGGGAGAAACAGACTCCCCACTGAGCAGGGAACCCGGGATCATGACCTGAGCTGAAGGCAGACATTTAACCAACTGAGCCACTGAGGTGCTCCACAGTTGGTTCATTTGAAACAGAATCTAAATGAGGACCATACATTAAATTCTGTTTTAATCTGTAAATTCCCTTCCCTGGCATTTTTATTTTTTTAGCAATGTAAGTAAGTATTTATTTTGAATGAGAAAAGAGCTCCACAAATTTACACATTTTAGAAGCCAACAAATACATATTCCAAAATAATAAAAACTTCTTTATTAACTAACTGCCTGACGCACTTCTATAGTACTTTTTATTCCTACATTTTTTGTCTTCATACTCTTAGATCACTTCTTCATATGACAATTTTCTAAGATAATTTTCTGTAGAGTGTGAAAACTAATTTAGTCTTTTCTCTAGCATGGTTGATTGCAATTTGCTTTTTATTGTGGGTAGTTGGGATGCAAACAAACAAGTAAATTCACACACAGATGCATTTATTTCAGTATTACTCCAAATAGGAGTGTTGATTGATTAATTCTATTTTGTACATTTCCCACAACAACAACAAAAAAGGTATGGTACATTATAATTGTATGCATTTGTTATTGAATATATTTCTGACAGAAGAGAACTTCCATTTTGACTAGGTGTCAATGAGAACTGAATCTCCACTTACATTTTTAAAATTTATTTTATTTTTATTTTTTTAAAGATTTATTTATTTGACAGAGAGAGAGACAGCAAGAGAGGGAACACAAACTGAGGGAGTGGGAGAGGGAGAAACAGGCTTCCTGCTGAGCAGGGAACCCAATGCGGGGCTCAGTCCCAGGACCCTGGGATCATGACCTGAGCCGAAGGCAGACTGAGCCACCCAGGCGCCCCCACTTACATTTTTTTAATCCTTGCCTTTTTTTGTTGAACAAATCAGGCCATTTATGCTGTAGAAGAATTTGCTAATCCTTGTGGCATCTTTTAACATATTTCCATATCTCCTGTATTCCTACACATTGTTAATTAAATATAGAGGTGAGGTCAGATTCCAGTTCAGTTTTTGGCAAGAATACATCACAGGTGATTCTATATACTTTCTATTGTATCAATTAGAAGACACATTGTTTACATATCTCTACTTTTGTTAAACTACCCTTCCAATTTCACTTTAACTTTTTTAAGCAGTCTAAAAACTTGATGTTGAGATTTTGCTTTAAAAATATCAACTTGGGGTGGTGCCTGGCTGGCTTAGTCAGAAGGGCATGTGACTCTTGATTTCAGGGTCATGAATTAGAGTGCCACATTGGGTGTAGAGATTACTTAAAATAAACTTCTAGAATTACTTTAAATATCAGTTTGGAATTTTTAATGTCCCAAAACAAATTTCTGCTTTTCTTTTTTAATGTTAGATATGTACTGTTTTCTTTAAAAAGAAAAAGACCCCGAGAACAACTGTAAGTCCCAGAATAAGCCTTTGTTTAAATGAGAACTATACTATGAGAAAAATTTTTACTTAGATTAAGGGAAGTTCTCTTAAGTTTTCTTTTCCTTCTTCATTCCACACATATTTATACATGTAATAAATATGTACTGAGTACCTGTTATATGCCACGCACTGTAATTCTTTTCTTTTTTTTTTTTTTTAAGATCTTATGTATTTATTTGTCAGAGAGAGAGAGCACAAGTAGGGGGAGCTGCAGGGAGAGGGAAAAGCAGACTCCCAGCTGAGCAAGGAACCCGATGTGGGACTCAATCCCACATGACCCGAGCTGAAGACAGATGCTTAACCCACTGAGCCACCCAGGCATCCCTATGCCACACACTGTAAAGATGACATGGTTCCTGCTTCCACAGAGTTTATACTGTAGTGAGGGAAGGGATATTAATCAAATTCTCACAATTAAATGTAAAACCCCAGGGCTGGCTCAGTTGGAAGAATGTGCAACTCTTGATCTTGGGGTCATAAGCTCATGCCCCACATTGGGTGTTAGAGATAACTTAAAAAAAAAATGAATACACTTCAAAAAAATAAATGTAAATTTATAATTTCCTAAGTGCTTAAAGAGAGAGATGAAAAACTTGCAGAGCATTAGGTAATGGGATGCTTGGCTGGCTCAGTTAGGAAAAGAGCATGCAATTCCTCATGTCAGGGTGGTGAGTTTGAGCCCCATGTTGGGTGTAGAGATTATTTAAAAATAAACTTTTATGAAACAAACAGACATTAGATAAGGGGATTTGACTTAGTCTGGTAATGAGAGAGGATCACTGAATGAGATCTGTAAAATGAATAGGCATTAATCAGAGGAAGGAATAAACTGGGGTCTTTCTCTAAACAGACTGAATGGGGAAAGGCCCTGTGCCTAGAGAGGAGAATGTAGAATTTAACTAATTACAAAAAAAACCAGTGTGCACTGAAGTACGGAGTGAGGAGAAGGCTGATGTGAGATGAAGCCAAAGACATAGGTAGGCACTAGGCCACAAAGGGCTGAGGCAGGTATGTGGAAGCTTTTAATTCATTAATTCATTCTAATATGCAGTAATTATTTGAATGAATATGTCTGTAATGTGCCAGTTACACTGGTCTTGGTGCCAGGAACATAGAGTTCAACCAGTCATGGATCTTGTGTTCTAGTGGTGGTGTGGGCAGAAGGGAAGGGGATGAAAACAAATCAAGAATAAAGAATCACACAGTGAGAAGTGACAAGAATAAAATAAAGCAGTCTTGTGTTCACATTCTTATGTTCACTTTGAGCTACTTCAGATTGATGGAAAGGGAGGATTCTTCTGAGAAGAGATGTTTAATGAAACCTGATTGACAAGAAAGAACCAATAATATGAAAATCTGTGGAAGGAATATTCCGGGCAGAGAAAAATAATGCGAGGCCATAAGGCCAGAACAGACTTGGCCAGTTCAAGGAAGTATAAGAAGGCATTGACCTGGGACCCATGGAGTAAAGAAGTACAGAGGTACAAAATAAGGTCAGAGATACACATAGCTCCTATATTGCTATAAAACCGTATTATAAAACTAATAAAATTCAAGTGGCCTTAATTTTATATAGTAATGTTTTACTAACATTAAATGGCCAACTTGAAATATGATTATGGTGCTGATTACCACTGCTTAGATTCTTGTGAGTTCAGCATATGTATGTTAGTATGTGGTGTGATGACTCAATCTTCTACTGTTATTTGTTTCTTTTTGAAATGATACAAAAGCTTTGTCCCATCTATCATAATGTCACTTGGCTACACAGAACTTCTTTGCACTAGCACAGTGTAAAACAGAAATGTGGAGGTGAGTTTCATAGCATTACTCCAGTTTTATCTAGGTTACACTTTTTTTAAAATTTTTTTTATTTTAAGATTTTATTTATTTATTTGACAGAGAGATCACAAGTAGGCAGAGAGGCAGGCAGAGGGAGAGAGGGAAGCAGGCCCCCCGCCGAGCAGAGAGCCCGATGCGAGACTCGATCCTGGGACCCTGAGATAGTGACCTGAGCGGAAGGCAGAGGCTTTAACCCACTGAGCCACCCAGGCGCCCCTAGGTTACACTTTCTTACAGCTCTAAAGAGTGACCTTTGCTAAATTAATGTGGTTTCTTAAGTTGTTGAGAAACAATAACAATTGTATCGCTTTTCACACACAGGAGCAGCATTTTCATTTATTATCTGGATATCTACGTGAGTTTAAAACCTGACCTTGGGCATAAATATATATCATCATAAGATGATTCGGCTTTAGGGAGTGGAGGGGGGGAAGACTTTGTAATAATTCCTCATTAACAACACAATCACCTGAAATAAAACCTAAATGAGAATCTTGAGAAATACGTTACCTGTTGCTAATATTTTAATGACTTCTCATCCAGCGAGGTGAACTTCCGAAATGTTTAAAACAACAACAAAAAACCACAAAAGGTGCTTTTCCTTGGAGCCAATAACTTTGATGTGGCCTAAGCCAGGAAGACTAAATAAAATCTGCTCAAATTTATTGAGTTCTTTTTTGTCATTTTTATTAAAAAAGGAGGCTAATCATAATATAATCAAAGCCAAAGGTTAGCTACCAGGTAGCTCAGTTGTAATTAAATAATTTATCTAATCTAATCTAATCTAATCTAATACTTTGGTTTTTCTGCCTTCTACTCCTCTCTCCATATATCCATATACTCTGTCTCCTTTCCCTCCTTTCCCCACACACGTAAGCTTTGCTTAGAAAATAAACCTGACATTGGACTTTTTACCGAAGTGTTGGGTGGCTGTTTTAAGGGATGGGCAAAAGAAGATAGGGTGTTCCCTTTTCTCCACCAGGAACATGTACAGTTCATAAAATAACGTATTCTATTAACGTGTATTTACAAATTGTTAGTAGGAAAAAGTGATGAAATAAAAAAAAACTTGACAGAAAATCACTGATCCCTAACCAGATTCCATTTACTTACTTAAACATCTAATTACTTCTCCAAATAGAAACAAATCACTTAGATGCAATCTAGTCAATAAGCAGCATGAAATAGGAAACTTTGCAGTAATCTTTAGACAGACTTATTTTACTTTACTTTTACACTTATTTTACTTTACTTATACACAAATATTTTACTTATTTTATACACTTATTTTACTAAATAGATGATTTCTCTAAGAAATACTTAGGAAAAAATAACATGGATTTAAAGAATAGTCATGTTTTACAATCAGATATCACCACCACTAATGGATATTAGGTTTCTTTTGTCATTTTATTTAGCAGTTGGCTTACCTTTTCTTCCACCTGCAATTTCTGAAACTTAGCCAGATTTTCTGCTCATGATGCAGAGCTCATTACCAGCCAAATGAGAAAGGATCCAGGTAAATGCTTGCCCTGAAATTAAATGAGTGTACTATAGAAATCTGGGAAGCAGGAACAGCCTTGGACATCAGAAATACAAATTTCAGAAGCCTTGCAGAATCCCAAGAAAATATTCTACAATTTTGACTCAAGAATGAAGTTTCCAAAAGTTTTTGTTAAATTTTCAGGTGAATTCCTCATATTCATGGGATAGACAGCTGTTAGATAAAGGATATAAAACTCTAATGACACACATTTTTAAGGTATGTTTTATTATTATTATTATTTTTAAAGATTTTATTTATTTATTTGACAGAGAGAGAGATCACAAGTAGGCAGAGAGGCAGGCAGAGAGAGAGGGGGAAGCAGGCTCCCTGCTGAGCAGAGAGTCTGATGCAGGGCTCGATCCCAGGACCCTGAGATCATGACCTGAGCCGAAGGCAGAGGCTTTAACCCACTGAGCCACCCAGGCACCCCTTAAGGTATGTTTTAGAAGGAAGTATCTTCCCAAGACCTTGAGAAAGAGCTAGGATTGGTTAATTTTATGGAAAGCCTTGAAACTCGTAAGAAGTTTTGTCTTTATCCTTTAAACAAAGAAAAGCCAGCGAAAGGGTTTTCAAGAGAGGATGGTATCATCTAGTTTTTATTTAGAAGGATGACTGGTGTACTCTCTTGGATTTATTAGAAGGACAAAAGATTGGAGGCTATTGCAGGAGTAATTAACAATTGCAGGGGTTTTTTGTTTTGTTTTTTAGTGTTTTTGAGTGTCATTGGTTTTATACATTAGTCCTTTGACATCTCACATCTGAATTTATAGATGCAGAAACTAAAGCTTGAGGTAAAGAACTTGCTCAAAATCACAAAACTAGTAAATGGAGGAGCTGTGATTCAAAACCATTTGTGACCTCAGGGCCATCTAGCTAAAGCTGGATAACATGAATTTGTAGTGATGTCATTTAACACAATTATATTGCCCCCCCTTTTTAAAGATTATTTATATATTTATTTGATAGAGACAGTGAGAGAGGGAACACAAGCAGGGGGGAGTGGGAGAGGGAGAAGCAGGCTTACTACTGAGCAAGGAGCCCGATGTGGGGCTCAATCCCAGGACCCTGGGATCACGACCTGAGCCGAAGGCAGACGCTTAATGACTGAGCCAGATCAGAGGTCTGATGATGCCCCTATATTGCATTTTTTTATAGTCCTTCATCCTATGACAGGAGCTGATGGAATGGACTTACCGGAAGTAAGGCTTGGCAGAGTGGGTCTAGAACATCAAGGAAGCTGAGAGAGACCCTAGAGAATATAACCAAAATAAGGCTTATGCTGAGTAGGAATAGTAAAGCAAGGAGGTTGGACCTAGATATGCTGAGCGACAATATTGAAACGACGTGGTAATTTCTTTTGGTTATACCCAGTAAGAAACCTGTTAACATGCTTTTAATAATAGCTATTCAGTGTACACTTTATTAGTTGACTCCTTGGGGTCACAGTTTGGAACAAGAGAGTTTAGACTCAGATTTTTACTGATGGTTTCTTAAAACCAAAATGCAAAATTTATAATACAGGAAAGATAGGCTACAAAATAGTGGATGGTAAGATTTAAGTTGATTGCCTTTTCAGTTTTGTTACAGTGGTGGTGGTTTTGAGAAAAAGTCATTATGTTAAAGAAAACTTGCATTGTGGCATCAATGAGCCAAAATATCATTTTTGACATCTTGATGTGTTCATGTATGCATGTATGTTTTTTGCTGAACTGAATTGGCATTTTTATGAGATAAGCATGTTTTTCATGCCTATTGTAGTTATTTGGATAGTAGAGATCTAATGTAACCAATAGACTTAATCTTTTATTAAGCCATTCAGCAAGATTTGTGCTGTAAAATCAGTGCGAGTCATTCAGATTATTCTTACCTGTGGATTTTCTTTTCTTGACTAGGCTGCTACCCACTCCTTGTTTGCTCTTCTCTTAATCAATGCATTAGAATGTCAGAGCAAGGAGAAGGGAATCTCAAACTCAGTTTAGTTTGATACAGAGGCATGCTATTTATTAAAATGTATAAGTTGTCTTTGAGCTTATTGTTTAATGATTGCTTTCTATGTCTGTGTTCAAGGATTGAGTAATGAGTAAATATCTTTTAAATATCTTTTAAAAAGTAAATATCTTTTAAATTTTTGAAAAATAAGTTTCATATTAATCCACTTATCCTTGAAGACAAATGATAATTTCTCAAGATAATATAATTTATTTATTTATTTATTTTGCAGAGTTAACCAAAAGACCCTATTGGCTTCTCAGTCTTATTTTGGTACCTATAAAATTCTAAATGAAGTCTTGTCCTTCATCACAGACACAACCTAAAGCACCCTCCTGTATATGCCTTACTTTTCAGGAGAAAAATAAATTTCACTCAGCCAAAACTGTGTTCCTTATCATTTAGGTACTAGATATACTTAAAGGCAATTTCCCATATATATAGAACATATTTTAGGGTGTGCCTGGGTAGCTCAGTCAGTTAAGCATCCAGCTCTTGATTTCATCTCAGGTCATGATCTCAGGGTTGTAAGATCAAGCCCCATGTTGGGCTCCGGGCTTAGCAGGGAGTCTGCTTAAGATTCTTTCTCTGCCACCCCACCCCCACAGGTGCCCCCTCTCAAATAAATAAATCTTAAAAAAAAAAACCAAACCCATATTTACCTATTCATTTTTGATGTGTTTAGTGCATTTTTCTTTAGCGTGGAAAGTTTAATGATTTTAATTTGAAATTTCAAGATTTATTCATTATCAACATGAGGTAGAGACAGTGGTCAGAGCAAGAGACACAACAAAAGGAGAAAAAGGACCTCTGATCCAGTGACCAGAGAGAACAGAATTTTATAAAGAGATTGAATGCAGATTGTGAAAGGGCAAAGGAACTTGGTTTCTAGTGAGTAATCTTTAGTATTCATTATTGAAAATATGCTCTAAAATAAACTTACCATTGCAATTTGGGGCAAATTGTTGCAAAACAATGCAAAGGGGAAGTAAGCTTTCTTCCATTACTGGTTTAAATAATGTTTTATCAAATTCTTGGGTTTTATAAGAGACTCCTAAACTCATGAAACAAACCGAGGGTGGCTGGGGGGTAGGGGCGGGTAGGGACAGGGTGTCTGGGTTATGGACATTGAGGAGGGTATGTGCTATGGTAAGTGCTGTGAAATGTGTAAGCCTGAGGATCCACAGACATGTACCCTGGGGCAAATAATACATTATGCGTTAATTAAAAAATAAAAAATAAAAAATTCTAGGGTTTTATGTTGTCTGTTTATTAGTTTCCTATGGGAGATTGACAGAGCAGGACATCCAGCCCTTGAGCAAACATAAGATCTGCAGCTTGACAATTTAGTCATCTTTGAGTCTTGGAGATTCAAAATGTGCTTTAACTGTCACATCCGATTCCGGGATCACTTTCATCAGTGCCATTTCTAAGCTGTACTAAACATTAAATAGCATGAGAGCTCACTGCTGCCAGCACTTGGAACATAGTCTAGTTATTAGATCACTATTCTAGCCCCACATTCTGGATTTTTTATATACTGAGGATGACTCATGTCGGGAATCCAAACAGATTCCCAGTAGGAAGCTGAAATGAGACAGCTTTTAGCAAGATGAGTAGAACCCATTGTAACACAAATTCAAATGATCTAGCCAGCCATGGACTTCTAGTGAGAGCTGCTGACCAGCCAACTTGGATATTAACACTTAGAGACAGAGGATCTTTTTATGTGCAAAGACATCAACCAGCAATAAGATATAAGATACAGAGTTGTAAACAACTCTGAAGACTGCAGAAAACCAAACCTTTAATTACAGAAGGTGATTTAAAAAATCAGGCAAAACTTGGGAAAGAAATATAAGAGAGTTTGTTAATTTGATTGTCATATCTTTCGATAGCTGTACTATACGTAGCATAGTTTTGATTTTTTTTCTAATAGTGAAATAATACATGATTATTTTAAATAGTTTGGAAACTATACGGACATAATCACCTGTAAGTCTATTTGTCGTATGTCCCTTAATCTATACATAGATGTATTAAAAATATTATTCAGAGGCGCTTGAGTGGCTCAGCGGGTTAAGCATCTGACTGCTGATTTCAGCTTAGGTCATGATCTTGGGGTAATGGGATTGAGCCTTGCATCAGGCTCTGTGTGGAGCCTGCTTGAGATTCTCTCTCTCCCTCTGCCCCTCCCCTTTTCTCTCTCTCTTTTTCTCTCATAAATAAATAAATAAAATCTTTTTAAAAATATAATTCAGGTTTGAACAATGTGTATCATAACTAACAGCATATTTTAATACCTAGACCCAAAGAATTTTAAGCCTTAAAAATCACCTAATTTAACCTTCTAAAATTGGAGGGGATATTTGAATCAGAGTGGTAAGTGATGAAAAAAGAATTGCAATTAAACACATATATGTCAACAAATGAGGGCCAAATCAAATGGAACAGTGCAAAGGGACTTTATTAAGTGATATTCAGGTGAAACTGCTAATCCTAATCCTAAACTTAATTGTAAACATGCTATGGAAGTCTTACAGTACAGCGTTCTGCAGCTACTTTTAATCCAAGTCTCACAACTGATTTGGCACGGCTTCTCGAACAGATCTCCAAACAAATGTTGTTCCTGGCACAGGCTTCTTCTAAGCAATTCTTTCCCACTGCTGATGTTGGATTTTTTTTTTTCTTTCATTACCTGATGCATTCAAAGCTGTCAAGCTCATAATTTATTTCTTTGAAGATTAGCTCATCTTAAACTATAATGTGTCAGGGGGAGACTTCAGTTAAAGATAGCAGAGTGAAGACATTTTTACTCTTCCCTTCTCCTTTTAAACTCACTAAAAACAAAAAGACAAGAAAATAGAAAATAAGTCCATCTTTAGTGAAATTAGGCACAAGGCTAAGCCGCCCAAATTAGAAACAATGAAGTTTAACTTGCTATATACTGTGAAATCTACTCCCTATGTGGGAGGATGCTGAACCTCTCCTAGGAAACCCAAGCAATATACTGATTTCTCTGATTTCTCTAAATCTTTAAAAGGTCTAACCAGTGAGGCTTTATTGGAGTTCCAGAAGGTCTCATAGAAGACACAAAGAAATTATAGACATGATCTGTTACAGAAAATACAGTCTAATTTTTTAAAACCTCTCCAACATAAATGTTAAGAAGAGGTAATAGGACAGTAGAAGGAGATGAAATATCAGTGGGCAAACCTCAATTGGAGTAATGAAAACTGCATTAGAGATTTTAAAAAGAGAGTAAATGTAATCAGACAAGGCTGAGTGGCTTGAGGAAATTACATAACATTAAATAAGAAAATATAAAAATTAGAGAAGAAGATAAGGGAAACCAAAGGAGATAAAACATATGTATGGGTTCAGCAGACTTTTTCTCTAACGGGCCAGATAGTCAGTGGTCAGTGCAGTTTCTGTCGCAGCTGGTCAGCTCTGCCCCTTACAGTGCAGAAGCATCTATAGACACTCTGTATGGCTGTGCTCCAGTAAAACTTTATATACAAGAACAGGTTTGGGTCTGGATTTTACCGGCTCATAGTTTGCCGACCTCTTTTCTTCATGAAAACAACAAATACATTTAGAGTTATAATAGAAAAAAATTTTTCCTAAAATAAAACCTTTAATCAAAATGACTACCCTATGGCCTAGGAACAATTAAGTACAAGAACTAATATCAAGGCATATCCTGGTCAAATTATTAACTTGAAAAAAGAATTCTGTAGACCTCTAAGTGGTGGGATAGGGATAGAACTTGTCTCTTGTTGAGAAAGAAGCTAAAGCAGGTCCAATGTTAGAAAACAGTGGAGGAATTCTACCTTGTCCTGAGGTTTCAACTGAGATTTTTTTTTAACCAGCCAGATTCTCGAAGCATAAATACAACATGTGCATGGGTGTACACTAGCATGGAAAAGCTGAACAAATATATACCCATAAGACCTTTTTTTCCCTCTTTCTTTCTTTTTTTTTTTTTTTTAAGATTTTATTTATTTATTTGACACAGAGCGAGGGAGAGAGAGAGACACACACAGAGCAAGCACAAGCAGGGGGAACGGCAGGCAGAGGAGAAGCAGGCTCCCTGCTGAGCAAGGAGCCTGATGTGGGGCTCAATCCCAGGACCCTGGGATCATGACCTGAGCTGAAGGCAGCCATTTAACTAACTGAGCCACCCAGGCGCCCCTCCCCCCATAAGACTTTTTAAAGCAAATCACACCATGATAAAATAGATGTAATCAAGAGATGAATCAAAATAAAGAATTCAGAAATAAACCATGGCAAAAACAGTGTGATAATACAAAATTTAAATTCGTTTCATTACAGAATTTGTATACTTCAGTGGAAATTATACTTTCAAAAATAAATTGTAAATTTATAAACCTTAATATTATAAAAATAACTAACAAATCAGGTGGGGAAGGGGATGGTTAGAAGTGTAAATGTTCTCCTTTCTTCATCATTCATAGTAAGGAATCATAAATGCTCCTTAAAGTTGAACATGGCTAAAAATTGCTCCAGTCTCATAGTATTTTTCATAATTTTTTTCTTACCTCTAGAGGGGTCTTTTAGGGACCATTGTGTCATATTGTTAGCGAGTCTTATATTTTAGATGTTTTTCTTCAGATAATGAAATTTTTAATATACTCCAGAAAGAACATGTAGGGATGTGTTAGAATGGGCAAAAAATAAGATTTATTTGGTTGCACAGTAGAACTTTTAGTAGTCATTTAACTAAAAGGAAATTTCCTGTGGCTTCCTACACTCCAGTAACCGAAAGGTATTCCCTTCCATCCAGTTGGTATGTGCTTTCAAGTAGCTAATTCAGAGTGATTAAAACTAAAACATAACCTGGTAAAGTTACTGAGCTTCCTTATAAAATAATCTGGGCAACCAGGCAAACCCATAAAGTTGGATGAGGAATGGCAGCATAATGTTATAATTTAAATAGTTGCATTTAACAGTTTTAATAAAAAGTGTTATGCAGCTAACTTATTGCCAATATTCTTTTCTATTTCTTTTCATTGCTGTGAATTTACAATTGCTTATTGGAGCTGGTTTCCTTCACCCTCCTCCTCCAGCATATACTCTAAAATCTGTTTAACCCAGAAGCATCCAGAAAAACAGTCTTTCATTGGTTGTCTCCCTTCAACTTTGCTTACTCTGTTGTCTCTCTATTGCAAAGCAAATACCCTGTGTGTATACATTACATGTAAAATAATTACTGTGACTAAGTTTTTATTTTGGAGGTATACTGTTCTCAGGTATGTTTGTTTCTTACCCTTCTGGCTGCCACCATTTACACAATACAGTAATAGGGCTCTGTAGTCCTAGCTCGTTCCATCTCATCACATAGCCTGTCCCTGCAGAGTGCCAATATTGTTTGGTTTTATCGACTTTACTGTAAAGATAGCCTGAGGTACACTGGCTTGCTAATAGTTTATAAGGAAACCTAATACTATTTTGGATAAGCATGTGAATCTCTTCTGTAGGTGTCACTGGCCAGTAGCCACTGGCCTTGGATATTAGAATTATTACTGTCTATAACATTACAATTATAAAGTAGTTACTATATATGAACACTGAAAGAAGTATATGATGCTGTTTCTGCATTTTTCAAAGTGTTTGCTGTCTAGTGGGAATAGTATTGAAAAAGTTGGAAGTATATTATTTTGTATTAATAAAGTGATAGAGAGAGAGTAGTAGAAATTTTTAATGGACTTGGTTGATACAGAGAGCTCTGAAATTCTTTCCCAAAGGGAATTAACATTTATTGAGTGCTTTGCATGTACTAAGTACTTTAATAAGATGCAATCAAGTTGTACCGCACATCTCTAAATGTGGATATTTTGACTTCCCTTATTCTTTTAGAATTTTGTAAAATGGAAAATAGCTGTTTGAAAACAGGCAAAATGGACAGTGTTCAACTTCCCTCTTGGAAAAGGATTAGATGATAGGACAGTAATGGAGCAGAAAACTTGAAAGACTTTTAAAACAGCTTATAATTGAGCAGCTGTTCTGGCTATATTACAGGATTGTGATTAGAATGAAAAGTTCCTCCTGGTAATCTAGGTCATTGTCCTCTTCTGTGACTTTTCAGAATTTCAAGTGCTTCAAATGTAGAATGATTAGTAGGAGGGGATAGGCTAAGAGTGAGCAAACCATGATTGCTCTGTTGTGGTAATAATGATACTCACAGTGTTTTGCCTACTTACTCTATGAAAATAATACCAAAAGTACTGTTCCTAGAAGCCACTAAAGTTTTCCTTTGGCCCTCTTGATTTCTATGATTATGTCCATTTTAGAAACTTGAACTCCTTTAACACACCCTGATTGTAGAATTGACCAGCTTTTATTTATTGCTATTGTTACTGAAGATCACTTTGTAAATTATTTAGTAGTGTTGAATCCAAAGAGGGAGAATGTGATATTCTGGCCATCCTCAAAGAGCTTTTGTTGTCAAGCCATTGAAAGACAGCATTGACTCAGAGCATTGTCGAAATGATGCAGTTCAATGACACACATAATGGCACTGAGAGTTATACACTAGAAATAAAAGTAACTTCTGACTCTTAAAACTCTTAATCCTCCTTTTATAGGAACATTAATTCAATGTATACACAGACACCAGTTTTGACTCTGTCATGTCTTTGTAATACTTTTCTTCTGCTGGGAAAGGTAGAAAAGGATATAAGGTGTTGTGGGGCTCCTGGGTGGCTCAACCCATTAAGTATCCATCCGACTCTTGAATTCAGCTCAGGTCATGATCTCAGGGTTGTGAGATAGAGCCCCACATTGGGCTCTGTGCTCAGTGGGGAGTCTGCTTGAGATTCTCTGTCTCCCTCTCCCTCTGCCCCCACCCCATACGCTGTTTCCTGCTCTCTCTATCAAATCAATCAATCAATCAATCTTTAAGAAAAAGAAAGGATATAAGGTATTTTGTTGGATGCCATTTGAAAATTTAGTGGGAGAATCCCATGGAGAATAGCGTCTGGATCCTAACTAACCAGCTTGTCTAAAAATCAACAGCAGAGAGGGATTTAAATCACTTTTCATTATTTGGACAAATTAGAGTAAACCAGGATAGGCCTTATAACTTGCAAGTCATATGTAGTTCAACTGAAAAGCTTTGAGGGGATAGCTTTCACAGTAAGTCTGACATGTTGGTGATAAGAGAGTAGCAATAGAGAAGGAAAGGAGGAAAGAAGACCATTTTTATTAGGCATACACACAAGTCTGTCTCCTTTGTATTTTTTAAAACCTGTGATACCTGTTTCGATATTTATTTAACAAAAGGTAGGGATTAACGTTGTGTTTCATATAGAAGCACGGGGGGGGGGGGGCGCGGAAATACTGAGACCTTCCCGTTGGAGGGTATGGGGGTAGGAGTAAACCCCCTGAACCGCTGCCACTCTGTCACTGGGCCCCCACTTAGGTATTGCAGTGTTTTGACCAACAAAATAACCCAGCATGAATTTTGCAGCACCTATTTGACTTTTTTATAATCAAGAAATTTCTTACTTTCCTTCTCTCCTCTGCCTAGGTTAGCTTTGGAATATTGATGATCTCAGAGTGTCCCGAAATTAAGCATCTGTTTTTTTAGGCAAGGGTTTTAGGGAAGACTAAGGAAAACATTCACACACACACACACACACACACACACACACACACACACACACAATATTAAGACACAAGTTGTTAGTCCTTTCATTAATTGTGGCTACTCCTATTTCCCACTATTTCTTTCACCCTAACATAGTAAATACTCATCAGTAGGTTTAGACACCAGCATACTAAGTATAAAAATGCTAAGATAAATATAAGAAGTTAAAGAGGAAAGTTTTCGTTCAAGGAACTTAGAATATTCCAAGTATTTAGCACTTGCAGTTCCCTGGCCTATAGTAGCCCATCAACCTTAGCATTTTTTGGATTTTTAATAAATACTTTCCTTTTTAACCTTTTATGTTGAAAAAGTTCAAATCTACAGAAAATTTGAAAGAATAGTACAATGGACATCTTTATCTTGATTCACTAATTGTTAATATTTTGCCAATGTATACTTTTGTTTTCCCACTGAGCTTTTTGAGACATCATTAACTCTTCATCCATGAAAAATTCAGTATGTGTCTCCTAAGAATAAAAACATTCTTTGCATAATTATAATGTAATTACTGCACTCAAGGAATTTAACATTGACACAAACATATCACAATTAGATGGTACTGTTGACTTAAGGAAAAATATTTTTTATGCCCACCTGAAAGATAAATACATATTCCCTCTTAAAGATAAGTATGAGGGAAAAGTGTTTGCCATTTATTCTGTGAATTCGAGTAGTACATATCTGTTATAAGGCAGGAAGTAATAATCGTGCTTAAAGTGGGCATCTTTTATCAAAGAGAATCTTTCAAAAAATACGTATTTACCTTACATTTGTGCTTCAAAGAATATTTCATCTGTGTTGTGCATATATGTAATAGAGGTTTCCGTACATTGTGTTTTTGATGCTATTGCTTGCTAACATTTGTACAAAATTTTTTCAATAAGAAATAAGATACTATGTGCCATGTATCGTGAGAGCTGTTTATTTGATTCTTAATAATTTTTCTCATCCTCCTATTAGACAAGCTATGCTCATGAACTGCCCAGCTTAATTGTTGGACGGAAATATTTTTAGTATCTCAGTTTTACTTTTGACTTTATGCTTGTGTTAGCTGGAGGGCAGATGTTAGGTGATTATTTGTCACAATTACTCAAGCTTTGCTTTGAAAGAGAGGCATAATTAAGGAATTACTTAATATTTTGCTGGCAAATGATCAAGTAGGTATCTCCTTTTGAATTTCTTATTCATCCATTTGGCTAGGATTTTTAATGAGATAATAAATGAAGTTTCACAGTGTTTTGGTCAGTGGTGATTCCTTACCACATCCTCTACACGTTCCCTTTCCGTTTGTTTTTTTTTTCAAATGGTGACATGATACTAGATTTCACATAGTCATCTACCTTCGAGCAAATCAGTATTGAGACCAGGACTTGAACTTTGTACATCAGATTCTGTTCCTACACTCATTGTCCAATCTGCCAACTGAAGTTGATTTTTGCTTTTTATCGCTAAACCATTGTCCCATTTTTAATTTTCTGACTTCCTTGTGGTCATAACTCCTGTCTAGGAGAAGCAAGGGGCTCCTGTATTGCAGGAAACAGAGTAGAAAGGGAACAGAGATCTATGATGAAAATCAAAGAGTAAAAAGTTTATAAGGGTTTAAAAAAATTGTTTTAAACCAGAACATTTGGTCCCCGAAGCCTGCATGAAATACAAAATTGATATTTTCCTAATGAAGTGCTCCCTTCATGTAAAACAAAGTGAAGTAGTCAGCTAATTTTAAATTTCATCTGGTGTTTATATATTATGAGTTATTAAGCTTTTTGAAGAATATATACTCTTTCTAGGAAACTGGTTTAAAAGCCAGTTAGTTAAATAACGCTAGAGAGTAAAAACTATCCAGTCCAACCTTTGTTTCTAGTCTTAATAAGAATTAATATTCATGGGGCGCCTGGGTGGCTCAGTGGGTTAAAGCCTCTGCCTTCGGCTCAGGTCATGATCTCAGGGTCCTGGGATCGAGCCCCGCATCGGGCTCTCTGCTCAGCAGGGAGCCTGCTTCCCCCTCTCTCTCTGCCTGCCCCTCTATCTACTTGTGATCTCTCTCTCTCTGTCAAATAAATAAAATCTTTAACAAAAAAAAATTAATATCCATGGTTGGGTTCTTAACATGAAATTGATCCTTTTCACCAGAAGGAAACCCAAACAAACATGCTTTTCTGCTTTGACTTTAACTCTACAGTGTTTAGGGTAGTGGCATATTCTATTCAGGAAGTGCCTCACAACAGTTTCTTGAAGGTTTTGACTTTCCAGAGGTACATAGCTCTCCAGTCAAGCAAGAAACAGTTAAACCCTTAATTGTTGCCCAAAAATGTCAACTTTAATTCAGCTGGTATTGAAAGCCTCTGGCAACTCCACAGCTATAGATACTTGGCTATTTTCAAATGCACATAAAAGTTTCCAAAATTGACCATAAACTAGGCCATAAATTAATACATTTTAAAAGATTGAAATCATACAAAATACGTCCATTAACCATAGTGGAATTAAGCTGGAAATTATAACATTTTCATTGGAAAATATTCTAATATTTGAGAAGTACATCAAAGAAGAAATAATAATTCAAACAGATTAAGAACAAAAGTAGAACCAATTTACTGATATCAGGAACAGAAAAAGGCAATATCACCACAGATCCTACAGCCATTAAAAAAATAGAAAAGATAGAAGGATATTCTGAACAATTTTATGCCAATAATTTTTAAACTTCACATGAAACGGACAAATTACTAGAATAACATAATTTAACAAAACCACTAAACTCAGTAATAAAAAGACAACCTAATTTAAAAATGGTCAAAGAATCTGAATAGACATTTTTCTAACAAAGATATGATAGCCGGTAAGCACATAAAAAGATGCTCAACATTACTGGTTATCAGAGAAATAGAAATCAAAGCCACAATGAAATACAACTTAACATCACTCAGGTGGCTGTAATAAAGAAGGTAATAGTATGGGTGAGGATATAGAGAAATTGGAACTCTTATACATTGCTGGTGGGGTTGTGAAATGGTACAGTCACTTTATAAAACAGTTTGGCAATTCCTCAAAATGTCAAATACAGAGTTCCCATATGATCTCACGGTTTTACTCTTAGTTAACTACCTAAGGGAAATGAAAACATATGTCCCCACAAAAATATACACAAATGTTCATATTAACATTACTCATATTAACATTTGTAATAACCAAAAAGTGGAAATAACTCAGATGTCTGATCTGACAGATCAGACAGGTGAATGGATAAACAAAATATCATATATCCATACAATGGATTATCATTTGGCAACAAGAAGGGATGGAGTACTGATACAAGTTAAAACATAGGTGAACCCTGAAAAGATTATGTTAAGTGAAAGAAGCTGGTAACAAAATATCACATATTCTATGATGTCAGTTATATGAAATGTCTACAATAGGCAAATTCATCGAGACAGAAGGTAGATTTGTGATTGTGAGGGGTTGGAGGTCAGGAGGAACAGGAAATGACTGCTAAGTACAAAGTTTTGGGGATAATAAAAATGTTCTAAAACTGATTCTGGTGATGGTTGTTGCCCAACTCTGTATATATATTAAAAACCATTGAATCATATATTTTAAATAGGCAAATTGTATGGTAGATGAATTAATATGTCAATACTGCTGTTATTTAAAAAAAGAAAAAAAAAGCAACCCTCCCCCCCAAAAAAAACCCCCAGTGAAATCCATCCTAGAAGAAATATAAAATCTGGTTGGTCTCATATCTATAAAAGAAATCTAATGTAGGGACGCCTGGGTGGCTCAGTCGGTTAAGCATCTGCTTTCTGCTCAGGTCATGATTCCAAAGTCCTGGGATCGAGCTCCACATCATGCTTCCTGCTTGGCAGGGAGCCTGCTTCTCTCTCTCCACACCCCCCCCCCCCGACCCCACTCATGCTTTCTCTCTCTCTCTCAAATAAATAAAATCTTTTAAAAAAAAAGGTATCTAATTTATAATTAAAGCCTTCCCACATAGAAAACTCCAGGCCCAGATATTGTGCCAATGATCAATTCTTTAAAACATTTAAGGAAGAAATAATAGCTATCTTAAACCCTTCCAGAGGATATAAAAAGTGGGCATACTTTATAACTTGTTTTGTAGCCAACAAAGACATTATAAGAAAGAGAAAAACCATAAGCCATCTTCTTAAAGACAGGTACAGATATCCACCAAAAAACAAACAACAACAACCAAAAAAACAAAAACAAAAAGGAAAAACTAAAAACAGTTCTTTCAGAAAACTAGGAATAGATGGGAATTCCCTTAATAAGGCTCAGTTCTGGACAGGAAGATTCAAAACCATTTTATTTGCAGGTGATGTGATTGTTTATATAAAAATCCCAAACAGCCTACAGATAAAATATTAAAATATGTAAGCATTGCAAGGTTGCTAGAAATGAAGTCAGTATACAAAAATTGGTTGTATGCTTGTGATCAGTTTGTAAAAATTCACCAAAGTATAACACTTAGGATATTCTTTTCTGATGCATATTATACTTCAGTTCTCAGAAAAACTGGTTATATCTCTATATGCCAACAATTAAGAAATGAAATTTGAAAAATGATACTTTACCATAACATCACATAACATAAAAATATCTAGTAATAAATGAAAGATGTGCCAAACCTCTACAGAGAAAATCACAAAGATGACCCAAGTGAATGGAGGAATATACTGTGTTTACGTATTGAAAGATTCAACATTGTTTAATTATCAGTTCTCTCCTAATTGATCTATATATTCAGTGTAACAGCAGGAAAAAATTTTTTGGGATAATTAACAAACTGATTCTAGAATGTATAAAGAAATGCAGAGGGCTAAGCATAGTCAAGATGACCTTGAAGAAAAACAATACTGAGAAATTTGCACTAGTTGGTATTAAGACTGTATAAATATATATAAAGTTTTATATACAGTATAAAACTATGTAAATCTTTGCATACTATGTAATGCTACAGTAATTAAGATAGTGGAGAACTGGTGCAAAGGTAGATAAATAGACAAATGGACCAAAGTAGAAAGTACAGAAACAGACCTATGCACCTGACTTAGAACAAATGCTCATCTCAATTCAGTGGAGAAAGGATGGTCTTTCCAATACATGATGGTGGATCAATTTGGTAACATATGAAAAAAATTAAATTTTATCTTGGCTTCAACTCCTATCAGACCCCCCCCAAAGCAAACTTCTGGGTAAAATGTAGACATAAATGGGAAAGGTAAAACATTAAAGCTTATTAAAGAAAACACGGGAGAATATCTTCTTGACCTTGGAGTAGGAGAAGGTTTCTTAAACAGGATACAAACAATGTTAGCCATAAAGGAAAAGATTGCTAATTAAACTACCTTGAAATTTTTGTTCATCAAGATACTTTTAGGAGAGAGAAACAACAAGGTGCAGGGTGAAAAAAGATACTAGCAATATATCTGTCTGACAAAGGGCTCATATCCCAACTATATTAAGAAATTTAATAATCAATGAGAAAAAAAGTCTAACAAAAAGGTGAGCAAGAGACTTGATTGGATACTCACAAGAGGATATTTAAATGGTCAGTAAATATATGAAGAGGATCTCAACATCATTAATTATCAAGGGATAAAACTACAAGGAGATAACCTGCACATCTACCAGAATGGCCCAAATTTAACAAAACTGACAATACCGAGAATGTGGAGTATCTGGAACTCTTACATGTTAGTAGATGTTTAAGCTGGCACCCACCCCCTTTAAAAACTGGTAATATCTCTTAAAGCTGAACATATGCATATCCTATGACTCAGCAATTTTACTGCTAGTAATACCCAAAAGACATGCATACCTAACTGTACCAAAAGCATATAGGGGTGCCTGGGTGGCTCAGTTGGTTAAGTGACTCTTGATTTCAGCTCAGGTCATGGGCTGAGGTCATGATCTCAGGGTTGTGAGATCAAGCCCCATGTGGGACTCCGTACTCAGCGCTGAGTCTGCTTATGCTTCTCTCTCTCCTCTCTTTCTCCCTCCCCCCTTTTCTCTTTCCCTCTCTTAAGAAAAAAAAAGAAGAATGTTCATCACAGCATTTTTAGCCAAATCTGGAAATAGCCCAAATGTCCATTTTGGAATATTCATACGATGGGTTTATATGATGGATACACAGATATGCAGCAAGGGCAACTCAACAGTATGGTTGAATCTAATACATATAGTGTTGAGTAACAAAAGCCAAACTCAAATTAATAAATGCTATATGGTTCCATTCATTTAAAGTCCAGGCCTTTATCAGAACATAAAATCTTGGGGCACCTGGGTGGCTCATTGGGTTAAAGCCTCTGCCTTCCTTCGGCTCAGGTCATGATCTCAGGGTCCTGGGATCGAGCCCCGCATCGGGCTCTCTGCTCAGCAGGGATCTTGCTTCCCCTTCTCTCTCTGTCTGTCTCTGCCTACTTGTGATCTCTCTCTGTCTGTCAAATAAATAAAATCTTAAAACAAACAAGCATAAAATCTTCTGTATTCTATCTGGCACCCATAAAAAGCCTAACTGGAGAAATGGTGTTTGTCAAAGACTGTTAAAAGGATAGTCTTTTATTTTTTTCTTTTTAATTTGGAAATTTTGTGAACAAAATTACAGAGAATTATACCCTTAATTTAAATTTTCACATTTTGTCATATTTGTATCAGAATCTCTCTTTTTTTTTTTTTTTTTAGATTTTATTTATTTATTTGACAGAGAGAGCAAGCACAAGCAGGGGCGAGGCAGGGGAGAGGGAGAAGCAGACCACCTGCTGAACAAGGAGCCTGATGCGGGGCTTGATCCCAGGACTCTGAGCCACCCAGGTGCACCCCGTGTATCAGATCCTTTTTACTAAGAAAATAAACAATATATTATGCTTGCTTTGGCAGCACATATGCTTAAAAAAAAAAAATTGGAAAGAAAATAAGCAATATACAATATAATAAGGTTAAAGCTGCCTTTGTTCCCATCCCTAATCCCCAAATCCTTTCTCTCCAGACATAATTGCCATAAAAGTGATATCTTTCCCATATATTTGAATATTTAAGTATGTTGACTATATTACTATACGTGTATATATTAATTTATATGAAAAGTAAAATAACCCATGTATGTTTCTTTTAACTTTCCTTGTGCAGTACTGCAATTTGATTATCCTTCTATAATTCTTAAATCTTGACATTTATCCAGTATCGATCTATGCATAGTTTTTAATTCTGAATGAACTTTATTATATGAATTATTACACTTAATTATCCATAATATATATGCTGTTCCAAGTTATAATCTTTTCTTTTTTTTCCCCCCAAGTTATAATCTTTTCAAATCAGTCTGACTGTGCCCAAAAAATCCAAACTTGGTTTATATTATTTTACTCCCTCAAAGATTGACATTACTCAATTGTATTTTAAGATGATAAAAGTATTCTCATCTTTTATCAGAATAATGTAAGAAAAAATCATGTGAAATTTCTTGTATAATATCCAGAATATTATTGAGAACTCTGTATCCTCTGTTCTTACTCAGAGCCTCCTATGCAAAGCGCCACATCAGAAATCTCTTTTAAATCTTTGCGTTAGAAAATATTTTGCCTTTCCTGACAAATTGTTATGTTTTCTCCCTTATATTAATGAGAATGAGTCTTATTGTCTTGGGAGCTAGTAGACTGTAATAGTTTTCTATTGTTGCTCTAAGAAATTACACAAACTTTGTGGCTTAAAACAACCTAAAATCTTTTTATCTTACAGTCCAGCGGGTTAGAAGTCAAATACAGGTCTCACTGAGCTAAAACCAGCATGTCAGTAAGGCAGTGTTCCTTTCTGGAGCCTCCAAGGGAGAATCTGCTTTTCCAGCTTCCAGAAGCTACGCACTTGCTTTGGCCTCATTCCTGTAGCTATGCTGGGTAGAATCTTCCTCAGTCTTTCTCACAACTGCCATGTTCTGCATAGCCACATCTTGCTCGAACTCCGTGAAGGCCCCTATGATAACACTGGTTTTATCCAGATAATCTTCCTATCTTAGATTCTGTTTTTTTTGGCAACCTTAATTCCATCTACAACCTTAATTTCCCCTTGCCATGTACATGCCTACAAATTCCAGAGATTAGGACATGGACATTTGGGGGGGGGGGGCATTATTCTGGCTACCACAGAGGTTTAGAGCCAAATACAGAACTTAATTTAGCAGTTGTGAAGTTTTAATGGTCCACATGCTCTTTTTCACCAGTCTTTGTTTTCTAGTATTTTTGTTTCCTTGGTCCTAGTTTTTTTTTTAATTTTGATTTCAAAATTTTTAAAATTAACCACCATTTTATCATAAATGTTTGTGCTGTAGTTGCTTCAAATTCTTTGTAGAACTAACCAAGGATAAATAATTTGAAAAATTGGACTCTGTGCATGCTTAGAAAGTGAAGAGGATGGTAGTGATCGTGTATCAGGGATCTCTATATAGATAAAGCTGGCAGTCTCTCAGACTGTGTAAAGTTGTGACTATGATTGTTTGCTAAGAGATTGGTTCCCATGTGATCCCTAAAACAGATGGAGAGATCAGCTGGAGTCAGAGGATGTGGGATGAGGACCATTCTGGGTTGAGTATTTTCAGTTTTTAATTATATGTGAAAATCATCTCAACTATCTTATTTGCTCTTACCATTTGTACTGCACTAAGACCTTTAATGACTACTATTCTTTTGTATTAATTTTAAGTAATGTGTTCATTATCTGAAGTTATACCCTAGAATGGCTTTGTTGAAGATATTTTTCAAAATCAAGCAAATTAAAATAAATCCCCTAGTGGAAAGGTAAATAAAAGGAGGAAAGTTTATCAAAATCTGCATTTTTTGTATGAGGCCAGAGTGTTAAAGACACAACTTATGGATGTTTATAAATCTCTAATTATTTGAAGGTGGATTTATTGTTCTTATGGTATTCCTGTTGCGGAAAGTCTAGAGGGACTGAAGGAACGTTAGTCAGCTAGTACATGAGTCTCTTACTGGAATTTTGGATTGAGATTTACAATTAAACAGGACGGTTAGGTTAGAAATGCAGGCAGTGTATTTATTTTGTTTCTAATTCAGTAAAGTAACTCACAGTAAATGGAAAAAGAATTTTGAAACAAAACCAACTGCTTTGCTCTTTCTCTTTTTATGTTTTGGTCTTCTCATGGTATAAGTCTATTACAATTACACAGCACATGGGAGGGTGGAGAGTGATTTTTATAGCAGCTGCTGTATCCCTCTTCTTGCAGGGGAATAAAAAAGTCCTGTAGTTATTTATATTTGTGAGTGATAACTACATTCTTTTTCATTATTAGCTAAAGCTAGAGCAAAACTGAAAATCATACAAGGCCTACTTCTGGCTTAAACTTGTTTATTTCGTTAATATAAGAAAGATATGAGGCAACTTCTCATCACTCCACTTCTTTCACCCCTTTTATTTTATTCTTAGCTAGGAAGAAAATTAAGCAAGTCTGTAACCAAAAGACAAAATAAAGAAGCAACATGGTAGCGTAAGTTGCACTTACACTTCTTTATAATCTGCTAGATAATTATTTTTTCCCCTTCTAGCCTAACTTTCCTCTTGCATTTTAAAGGTTACAGAAAAATAAATAAATCTATATTTTACTTTAAGAAAGAGGGAATACAACAGGGCATTTTGGAGTTAGGAGATAATATATTTATGTTAATTTTTTTCTCTCCCAACTTTATTTGGAAAAAATTTCAAACCTACAAAAAATTACAGAAAGAGTACAACGTATAGTCGTATGCTCTTCAAACTAGCTTCATCAGTTATTAATATTTTGCCACATTTGCTTTATCCCCCACCATGGGCATGGACACATACACACACACACACACACACACACACACACACATTTTATTATTTCTTGATCCATTCGACAGTGTCAGGCATCATAATCTTTACCTCTAAATGTTTCAGCCGTATTTTTCTCAAGAGCAATAACATTCTCTTGCTCTTACACAAAACACGGAATCTGATTTTACTCTCTCCTGAATCCTATTACCTGTGTTTTATCAGCATTTAAGAACAAAGGAAGCAGTGAGGGAAATTATTAATAGCAGCCACCCACTTCTTAAGTTTTTCACCATTATGTATCTTCCAGAAACCAAGTGTGAAAATGAAAGATAGAAGTTGATTTTCAAACCTAAATAAATATGAAGGAATTGATGGACAAGGCCCTATAGCATTAAAAGTAGGCCCACTTCCTTGAGATATCACATATAGTTAAGCAATTTCCTTAAATATCTGTTGATATTTATATTCATAAATTCATAGACTTTTAGAGTTGGAAGGGCCCTACAATGTATGTTGTGTAACTCATTCATTTTACAAATGAGAACTAAGGTTCAGGGTCACATAACTAGAGATTAGACTACAATCTCACTTTTCAAATTCTCAATGTCATATTTTTTCTAGTATGTCATGTTGCCTCCCCACAAGTCCTAGATGCTTATGCTGGGGTCTGGCTGAATGAGAAAGGTAAAATGTCTGAGAGTACTGTATCTAATCATCTAACGTAAACCCCCTTGAGGGTCATCTGGGTGAACTGTAGTGGTGCTTCTCAAACTTGAATGTGCATATGAATTTCCTGTGGTCTTGTTAAAATGCAGACTGTGATTAGATAAGTCTAAGGTGGGGCCTGAGATCTGCATTTCTAACATGTTTATCTGATGCTGATGTTGCAGATCTGTGGATGATATTTTTGAGGAGCAGTTATCTAGAACAAGCACAGAAGCCTGATAGCCCTCAGGCACTAGCAAAGTAGAGAAAACTACAAAATACTTCAGTTATATAGAGTATAGAGAATAATATGACTAATCTTGTTTACTCATCATCAAGCAAAAACAAAATATTTCTAAAACTTGTTATTTTCCTAACTTTTATGCCACTTCAGAGATGGGAGTTTTATCCCATTACATTAATTTATAGATGCAACTACTTATTTCTCTGATATTGTTATATTAACAAATACTGAGCTTCCAGACTCCAGTGGTACTATGAAGGGAAGTATGAATTCAGGTGATGAAAAAAACCATAGCCAAATTGAACTGTCAATCAAAAAGAGCAACCAATTAAGTTCCAGTTTCACTCTCAACTAAAATATCTTTCAAACCTACTTTTATTCCTTTAACACTTATTGAGAGTTCATGTTCCAATGTGGTTTATATTCTGATTTCATTACCTATGTCTAAATCTTTATGGTGCTCTCAATTGTACAAATGATTGTTGAAAGGTACAAATGCTAGCTAGCTAGGTTTTATGTGACAGTGAGTCCTTTGAGGATTTTGCATTTGGGTTTTTTTTGTAATTTAAAAGTAATGATTACCAGTTTAATGGCCATCCCAATACAACCTGGAATACATTTACACAATGACAGTAGCTAAAAATAAAATAGATATTTAATATGTACATGAAGAAATTTGCACTCTGAATATCTCCCAAAATGCTTACAGAAATCATAATTACTGCCTTATTTCTCAGGGTAGTTTAGCAGTAAAATAAAAGTCAGTAATAATTCCCAAGGGAGGAAAACCAGGACACAAAGCAAAGTGTAAAACTTCTCAATGATATTGAGGTATCAGAAAGAAGACAAAGATACTGCAAATAAATATTTAGTAGCTTCTATTTTCTCCTAAGGTATGGGGGCGTGGAGAAGGTACCAATATTTAAAGAAATGAAAGTAGTCTTCAGGGTGATCATTACTCTAAAGGGAAGGCAGACATCTAAACAGACAATTAGAATACAATATGACAGGTGAAAACAGGTAAGGACAAAATCTGAGAGCAGTGCAGGGGAGTTGTAAAGGAAATGGAGTTGAAGAAGGTAATGCACTTAAAAATGATAAGCTGTAAGAATTAAAAATTTTTGTAAAATTTAAAGGAATAGATAGATAACAATAATATTGAAGCTAGGTGAAGGGCATAAAGGGTATAAAATTATTAACTGTAAATAATAAACTGTAATTTAATTTAACTCACTGTAAAATTTTTTCAATTTTGCTGCATGTTTGAAAAGTTTTATAATAAAATGTTAGATAAAATAATAGTTGTTTAAAAACCCAGAAAAGGTGGTATAAAGAGGCCAAAATTTTCTTTTTTTGTGTGAATGTAGGTTCTTAATAAATAGGAGGAAAGGAACAAGGTAGAAAAGAACTTTCCATTTTACTGTGGGGAAGGAAGGTTGTCATTTAAGAAAAGCAGAATTCCTTGCTCTGGTTTCATTAACATATTTGTCATGAGACCCAAGGGAGTAAAAGTGCATCCATTAAGGAAAATGTAGCAACCGTTAGGATATAAACACATTCCACATATAAGCATAGAATTGCCTCAAATACTGGGGATCGAGACTATACACTGAAGTTTTAGTAGATATTGGACTCTGGTTCTTGCACAGTACAAACCATATATTGTAATTTTGAAGTAATACCAAAATCCAAAATAGAAACATTATTTATCAATGAAGTTAATTCATACCAAATTATCTTAAGTTTGTTAAGTAGTGATATACCAGAAATATCACTAATCTTTGAAGTCTTAAAACATAGTTATTAATTTCAAGACTTAATGTCAGAGAATTGGCATTAATAAGCATTTCTTGATACAGTTAAACAGATAAATATTTGTGTTTATTAGGATAAAAGAAATGACCTTTCAGAGACCTTTTTATATTATGTTGAAAGATGTGATGTACAACTAGTTACAGTTAAGGTTTTAGTGCTCTGATTATTTTAATCTATTGCTAGATCAGCAGTGGTGCGGAATTTTATGGTTAAGGTCCTGCCTTGTATGCTTTTACATATGTTATATTATTTGATCCTCAAAGCACGATGAGCATGGTGAATGATGCAAAACTGTTGGGGTTAGGAGTGAACAAAGAATTCTTGAGGTGTTTTCAATGCAAAAAGGTGGTTTTACTAAAGCACGAGGACAGAACCCATGAGCAGAAAGAGCTGCACTGGGGTCATGGGGAGTGGCTAATTATGTACTTTGAAGTTGGAAGAGGGTTAGGGACAGCATAAGTCTCTAAGGAATTTGGAAGCAAGGTTTCTAGGACCTTGAGCTCGCTGTTGTTAGGAAAAGTCATTCACTACTATGTAGTAAAACCTTAGTCATGAGACCCTTCAGATACAAATCAGTGGGCCATATGCTTGGAGGACGATTGCTAACATATATGGGGGGGGACGGTAGAGATAAGGGAAATTCCAAAGGAATTTTTATATGTTAAAGGAGACTTAAAGGATCATGGAGGTCGGGCTAATGTTAAGCTAAGGATGCCTTTTGCCCTTAGCAAAGTATTAACCTTGAGGCAGTTGAGTTCCTGGAGGAAGGTCACCCTGCCTGTCATAAGTACTTGCCAACAGGCTGTAGATTGTAAGGAGGTTATATATATATATATATATATATATATATATATATATATTATATATTTTTGTTTGTTCCCCACATCGGTGAACAAGTATTAATTTTTAAAGAACCTTATTGTTAATTTGGGAGCTAGATTTAATTTCCTAAATCAAAAATTGATGTTGACCAGATGCAACAAAAAGTCCTTAAAAAAAAAAATGCTTCGTTTTATCTATACATCAAGGCAAAAATCCCTTGTTTTATAGATAAGAAATTCTCTTGGAAAGCAAAGGTATATAAATTGAATCCTGACTTCCATTATAAAGTAACAATATATTCTAGTCAGGGAAGTGTTTCCTATATTATAATAAAATGTAATAACTATTATTTTCAAGGAGAAAATAATTTCTAATATTAAACTGTAATATAATTTAACTCACAAAATATTAATGCCACCTTCACTTAAACTGCATAAGAAACTTTGTTTCCTTGGTGAGTTATTGAAAGAAGAATTAAATAGGCCCTATATGTAGTCTAACCCTTTAAATATTTTTCATCGTGCTACCTGAAGAGATTCTCTCTCTTTCTCTCTCTCTCTCTTTTTTTTTTTTTTTCTCTCTCTCTCTCTTTTTTAATGAAGAGATTCTCTTTTAAAACCTTTCCTTTGGTTTCTATCTTTAGGTGTTTATATTGTATGTCTTTGTTTAGATGTAGCTGTGGCTTTCAAAATACATTATACTTATTAAATTCTTTTCAGTAAGAGTCTTTTAAAGAGATTGAAGATTATTTTGAGTTTATATTTCTGAATATCTTACATTTTGGTAGGACATTAGTCATTCCAATGTTGTCACATTTATATTGTCACTTATCCTTAAATGAAATCAGCTTTGTGAAATAGTCAATTTTGTTGTCATTGCTTTTGTTAATTTAACAAATGAGGATACCAAGACTTAGGGGTAGAAATTGAAGATGGTAAGTTGGAACCAGGCCCAAGTCTTTTGGTGTCTTCCCATATATCAGATCTCGAGGATTTGGAGTCACGGGGCTTATTTCAATATATTGATAGAGTTGAAGTGGGAAAAATTATCAAAGATGTGATGCTTCAACAATTGTATTATATCAAGAATGTGGGAAAAACTGATGCCAAATCATAGAAGCTGTTACAGGCTTATGCTGTGTTAAAAATAAAAATTCAGCGGAGTAGATTTGAAGATCTAATTGGCTTTATTAAACAAGTTATGCATCAGGCAGCTTCCCATCTAGCGAGTAGAGGGGCACCCCAAGGAGTTGTACAAAATGGAAGGTTTTTATAAGGCTGGGGCAGGAAAGTTACTAGCAAAAGGAAAAGATTGTTCCTTAGAGAGAAGAACAGAGGGTCTTATCATAACAGAGTATCTCATCTTCCTTTGGGGATGGAGAGGGCCCTGCCGGAAGACTCAGTGGCACCCATTAGAAAATTCTTGATGACCAGTTAAGACTATATTTCTGGGGGAGGTTGAAACTGCACTTAAGTCTATGTGTAAGGTCCTGGTTTGGGGACTCAGCCTGAGTGATGCCATCCTGAACTCTGGTTTTCTTTTTAACACTCGCTTGAGATCAACTGAAATAGTTTTATAGTGTTAATCTAAGATTTTTTAAATAAATAGACTTGCGCAAATAAGGAACTGCTTTTTTCTTTCTTTTCTATATTCCCTTCTTTCCTCCCCCCGCCCCTTTCTTTTGTTTTAACCCCTATGGCCTAGTGTCTAACAGGCTATGAATATTTTGGGGGTATGACAGGTTAGTTAGACTTGACATTCTTCCCAACTTGCTGAAAGAAATAGTTGCTGAGTTTGCTCTTCTGTCCAGTGAAAGGTGAGTGTAGGGGAAGGTACATAAATTTACGATAGTAGTAAAGAATTTTAAAGTAAGTTTTGACTTGAATTTAATCATTTGCTCTGAGGGCATGAAATGACTTTTTATAATACTAAAGTTTGATTTTTTATTAGCTTGAATTTTATGACTTGGGAAAATTATGTTACAGTGTTTTGTAGTCTGACTCTAACTTGAAAATGCTAGCATTTTTCTTTTCCCAGGGTTAAGATTTAAGAAATGGTTGTAATACCAGAGCAGATTTTATATTTTAACTACAAGCCCCTGTTTTTCCCAGAAGTTCTCAAATTACTTATCAAAGATGTGGACAATGAGGGCACCTGGCTGGCCCAGTTGGGGAAGCATGCAACTCTTGATCTTGGGGTCATGAGTTCAAGTAGAGATTACTTAAACAAAACAACAAGAAAAAAGAACAAGAAAAAAAAAGTAGGCTTTTTTTTTTTAAGATTTATTCATTTATTTTAGAGGAGGGGGAGAGAAGGAGAGCGCAAGCAGGAGGAGAGGCAGAGGGAGAGGGTGAGAAATCCTCAATCAGGCTTCCCGCTGAATGGGGGAGATCATGACCTGAGCTGAAATCAAGAGTCTGATGCTCAACCAACTGAGCCACCCAGGCACCCCGTGGACTATTTTGTACCAAAAATATGAACTTGTTTTTTTCTTTTCAAGGAGCCATACTGACACCAAATCACCTTGTTTATTTGGCATTGATAGTGCCTAAAGATTTATTCTTACGATTTCTGCACATTTGAATATTTGCTTTCTTTTTTTTTTTTTTGATAAAGATTATTTATTTATTTATTTGTCAGAGTGAGAGCGAGCACAAGCAGGGGAGTGGGAGGCAGAGGCAGAGGGAGAAGCAGGCTCCCTGCCGAGCAAGGAGCCCGATGTGGGACTCGATCCCAGGACCCTGGGATCATGACCTGAGCTGAAGGCAGCCCCTTAACCAACTGAGCCACCGAGGCGTCCCAAATATTTGCTTTCTTAACCTTAATCTTCACCTCTGCCTATGAAATTTAAATGTGTGAATAAATACATGCCGTTTGCCTGAATGTTTTCCTTTAACTTCTTGAGGTTTTTTTTAAAACTTTAAGCATCAGTCAATATTTTATTAAAAAGTTAATAAATCTTCTTATGATTTATTAAGAATATACAATTAAAACAGTGAAATATATTCAATCCAGGAGAGTCATGAAAGACAGTTTAGAATAGCCATACCTCTTTGGACTTGAGCATGTACAGTTCTCTCCTTTGTTTTGTCTTTGTTGGTTTGTTGTTATTGTTGCTATGTTTCAAGGAAAAATGGCAAGAGCAAAATCATTTCTGTTTCTATTGGCTTAATTAGACTATAAGGTATTAAAAGGTTTAAAGAAAGGAAGGGACCTAATGTGTTTGTGGACACTTACTAAGTAATATTTTATAATTACCAATGTTATTATAGAAGTGAGTGGGAAGGACTTTGGAAAGTGATTTATCTCAGAACTACAGAGGTAGCAATCTACAGCAAGGGTCAGCAAACGTTTTCTTGAAGGGCCAGATGGTAAATATTTTAGACTTTCTGGGCCATATAGTCTCTCTTCCAACTACTCAACTCTGCCATTGTGTTGCGAAAGTAGATGACTGATGACGTACTATAGATGGTAAATAAGTGGGCCCGGTTGTGTTCCAGTACAACTTTATTTACAAAAACAGGTGTTTTATTTGCCAATCTATGTTCTATAGCATCCTAACAAATAATACTCATAAACAACCATGTGTTTATGCAATTCTTTGCCCCACAAAAACATTTTTTATTGTTAAGGATAATTTGTAAAATCACAGAGGAAGAGAGGACTTCCTGTTTTAAAATGGCCTAGTAGGTATATACAGAAATAATTTCAGGTAATGCAATATACTGGTTGGAATTTCCTTTAAGATGTTCTGTGGGGGGAAAGCTAGGTGGATATAGATGAACCAAATTTGGTAAAATGTTGGTAAATATAGAAGTAGGTGATGGTACATGGAAAAAATTCGTTACACTGTGCTCTTTACTTCTTTGTATATTTTGAAATGTTCATACTAGAAAGTTACTATTTAAGTAAACAATGGCCTGGTAAAGCAGCAGTTTTCCCCTTCTCTTGAAATAACCTTAAAATAAGAAAGTGAATAAGAAAGCAAGCTCCATCTTCAGCATAACTGGAGAGATCTCTGCAATCCTAAAGCACGATATATGAAGAAATGCTGCCGGATCCAGTGAAGGTTGGATAGGTGTGTGAGAGGCCTCTGAGAGATGGTAGCTATGGCTCCAGATCCCCAACAAAGCCATGAGAGCTCAGCTCTGCAAAAGAACTAGTTGACCTCAGTTTTTTCCAAAGCAGCATTCAACGCTAACCCTTTACCGAATGCTTTCCTCAAAGATTTATTTAGGAATCATATGCCAGTCCAAATGATAATTCAGTATAAAGCCAAAGACATTTTTTAACCTGCCAAATTTCAGGGACATTTTATTCTCATGAGCCCTACTTCTACAGGATGAAGTGCAGACAACCAAGACATGAAAGGAAGAAACTATAGTTAAAATATTGGTAGTGAGCGTAGAGTCCACTGATCCATAAAATTAAGACTAAAATAAATGTGAAGATTAGATTAGGTTTTATAGAGCAAATATGAATGTTTAAAACCTTGACAAGGTAGTATTGATATAACTAACAAAAGTGGGAAGGGTGGGGCGCCTGGGTGGCTCAGTGGGTTAAAGCCTCTGCGTTTGGCTCGGGTCATGATCTCAGGGTCCTGGGATCGAGCCCCACATCAGGCTTTCTGCTCAGCAGGGAGCCTGCTTCCTCTCTCTGCCTGCCTCTCTGCCTACTTGTAATCTCTCTCTCTGTGTCAAAAAAAATAAATAAAATCTTTAAAAAAAAAAAAAGGACAAAAGCTTTCCTTTAAAAAAAAAAGTGGGAAGGGTGAGGGACAAAAGTGATATAAAGTGGTATAAACCTTCTATTTTATAACACTACCAAAAGATGTTTAAAATCAATAAATCCACAGTGTGGGGTATATAGGTAATAGATAAATAGATAAACACTGAGAGAAATAATATAAACTAAACTGTATAGTAGAGGGGAGGGAAAAAAGAGGCATAATTAGGGGCAACTGAGTGGCTCAGGTAGTTAAACGTCCAACTCTTGATTTCATCTCAGGTCATGATCTCAGGGTCGTGAGATCGAGCTCCGCATCAGGCTTTGTGTTCAGCGGGGAATCTGCTTAGGATTCTCTCTCCCACTCCCTCTGCCCCTCTCCCCAATAGCGTGCTCTCTCTCTCTCTCAAATAAATAAATGAAATCTTTTTTTAAAAAAGGCATAGTTATAGTAAGCTCATCACTGCTCATAATAGACACAGGAAATCTATAAATATATATATCTCTATATATCTGTATCTATATCAGGAGTACCAATTGTTAGGATTGACATTTAAAAAATGCTTTTATTTAAATTCAATTTAATTAACATATAGTGTATTATTAGTTTCAGGGGTAGAATTTAGTGATTCATCAGTTGCATATAATACCCAGTGCTTATTACATCACGTGCCCTTCTTAATGCCCATTACCCAGTTACCCCATCCCCGCACCCACCTCCCCTCCAGCAACCCTGTTTCTTTCCTATAAGAGTCTCTTATAGTTTGCCTCCCTCTGTTTTTATCTTATTTTATTTTTCCTTCCCTTCCCCTATGCTCATCTGTCTTGTTTCTTAAATTCCACGTATGAGTGAAATTATATGGTGTTTGTGTTTCCCTGACTGACTCACCTCTCTTAGCATAATACCCTCTACTTCTATCCATGTCTTGCCAAATCATGGCAAGATTTCATTCTTTTTGATGGCTGAGTAAATACCACATCTTTTTTTTTTTTAAAGATTTTATTTATTTATTAGAGAGCATGTGAGTGAGCACAAGTTGGGGGAGGGTCAGAGGGAGAAGTAGACTGCCTGCTGAGTGGGGAGCCTGGTGTGGGGCTCAATCCCAGGACCCTGAGATCATGACCTGAGCCAAAGTCAGACGTTTAATGATGCAGCCACCCAGGCACCCCATTATACCACATCTTTATCCATTCATCTCTCAGTGGACATCTGGGTTCCTTCCATATTTTGGACATTGTTGCTATAAACATTGGGGTGCATGTTCCCCTTTTAAAATCACTATGTTAGTATCTTTTGGATAAATACCTAGTAGTGTAATTGCTGGGTCATAGGGTAGTTCTGTTTTTAACTGTTTGAGGAAACTCCATACTGTTTTTCAGAGTGACTGCACCAGTTTACATTCCCACCAACAGTGTAAGAGGGTACCCCTTTCTCCTTATCTCACCAACATCTGTTGTTTCCCGAGTTGCTAATTTTCATCATTTTGACCCATGTGAGGTGGTATCTCATTGTGGTTTTGATTTGTATTTCCCTGATGACAAGTGATGTTGAGCATGAGCATTTTTTCATGTGTCTGTTAGCCATTTGTATGTCTTCTTTGGAGAAATATCTGTTCATGTCTTCTGCCCATTTCTTGACTGAATTTTTTGTTTTTTTTAGGTGTTGAGTTTGGTAAGTTCTTTATAGATTTTAGATACTAGCCCTTTAACTGATGTTATCTGCAAATATTTTTTCCTATTCCGTAGTTTGCCTTTTAGTTTTGTGGATTGTTTCTTCTTCTTCTTCTTCTTCTTCTTTTTTTTTTTAAAGATTTTATTTATTTACTTGACAGAGAGAGACACAATGAAAGAGGGAACACAAGCAGAGGGAGTGGAAGAGGGAGAAGCAGGCTTCCTGCCGAGCAGGGAGCCTGATGTGGGGCTCGATCCCAGGATCCCAGGATCATGACCTGAGCCGAAGGCAGACGCTTAACAACTAAGCCACCCAGGCGTCCCTTGTGGATTGTTTCTTTGCTGTGCAAAACGTTTTATCCTGATGAAGTCCCAATAGCTCATTTTTGCTTTTGTTTCCTTTGCCTTTGGAGACGTGTTTAGCAAGAAGTTGCTGCGGCCAAGGTCAAAGAAGTTGCTGCCTGTGTTCTTTTTTTTTTTTTTTTAAAGATTTTATTTATTTATTTGACACAGAGAGAGAGATCACAAGCAGGCAGAGAGGCAGGCAGAGAGACAGGGGGAAGCAGGCTCCCTGCTGAGAGCTCGATGCGGGGCTCGATCCCAGGACCCTGAGATCATGACCTCAGCCGAAGGCAGAGGCTTTAACCCACTGAGCCACCCAGGCGCCCTGCTGCCTGTGTTCTCTAGGATTTTAATGGATTCCTGTCTCATATTTAGGTCTTTCATCCATTTTGAGTTTATTTTTGTGTATGGTATAAGAAAGTGGTCCAGTTTCATTATTCTGCATGTGGCTGTCCAATTTTCCCAATACCATTTGTTGAAGAGACTTTTTTTTCCATTGGATGTTCTTTTCTGCTTTGTTGAAGATTATTTGACCATAGATGGGTCTGCTTCTGGGTTCTCCATTCTGTTCCATTGATCTATGTGTTTGTTTTTGTGCCAGTGCCATACTTTCTTGATGATTACAGCCTTTGTAATAGAGCTTGAAGTCCAGAATTTGATGCCTCCAGCTTTGGTTTTCTTTTTCAACATAACTGGCTATTTGGGGTCTTTTCTGGTTCCATACAAATTTTAGGATTGTTTCTTCCACGTCTGTGAAAAATGATGATGGTATTTTCATAGGGATTGCATTGAATGTGTAGATTGCTTTGGGCAGCATAGACATTTTAACAGTATTTGTTCTTCCAATCCATGAGCATGGAATGTTTTTCCATTTCTTTGTATCTTCTTCAGTTTCTTTCATGAGCGTTCTATAGTTTTCAGGTACATATCCTTAACCTTTTCTTAGGTTTATTCCTAGGTATCTTAAGGTTTTTGGTGCAATTGTAAATGGGCTTGATTCCTTGATTTCTCTTTCTGCTGCTTCATTGTTAGTATATAGATATGTAGCTGATTTCTGTGAATTGATTTTACATCCTGTGACTTTGCTAAATTCCTGTATCAGTGCTAGCAATTTTTTGGTGGATTCTTGGGTTTTCTACATGAGTATCATGTTGTCTGTGAAGAGTGAAATTTGACTTCTTTTTTGCTGATTTGGATACACTTTATTTCTTTTTGTTGTCTGATTGCTGAGGCTATGACTTCCAGTAGTAATGTTGAATAAAAGTGGTAAGAGTGGACATCCCTGCTTTGTTCTTGACCTTAGGGGAAAAGCTGTCAGTTTTTGTGTATGGTATAAGAAAGTGGTCCAGTGTCATTCTTCCGCATGTGGCTGTCCAATTTTCTCAACACCATTTGTTGAAGCAACTGTCTTTTTTCCATTGGATATTCTTTCCTACTTTGTTGAAGATTATTTGACCAAGGAGTTGAGGGTCTATTTCTGGGTTCTCTATTCTGTTCTGAGGATGATATTCACTGTGGGGCTTTCATATATGGCTCTTATGATGTTGAGGTATGTTCCCTCTATCCCTACATGGTAGAGGGTTTTTGTCAAGAAAGGATGTTGTATTTTGTCAAATACTTTTTCTGCATCTATTGAGAGGATCATAAGGTTCTTTTCCTTTCTTTTATTAATGTGGTATATCACGTTGATTGATTTGTGGATGTTGATCCACCCCTGAAGCCCAGGAATAAATCCCACTTGGGGATTAATCCTTTTATTGTTCTGTTGGATCCTTTTATTGTACTGTTGGATCCTGTTAGCTCCTATCTTGGTGAGAATTTTTTCATCCATGTTTATCAGGGATGTTGGTCTGTAATTCTCCTTATCGGTGGGGTCTTTGTCTGGTTTTGGGATCGAGGTAATGCTGGCCTCATAGAACAAGTTTGGATGTTTTCCTTCCACTCCTTTTTTTGGGGGGGAACAGTTTCAGAAGAATAGGTATTAATTCTTCTTTAAATGTTTGGTAGAATTCTCCTGTGAGGCCATCTGGCTCTGGACTCTTGTTTTTGGGAGATTTTTGATTACTGACTCAATTTCCTTGCTGGTTATAGGTTTGTTTAGGTTTTCTATTTCTTTCTGTTTCAGTTTTGGTAGTTTATATGTTTCTAGGAATGCATCCATTTCTTCCAGGTTGCCTAATTTGTTGGCATTAATTGCTTGTAATATTTTCTTTTAATTGTTTGTATTTCTTCGGTGTTGGTTGTGATTTCTCCTCTTTCATTCATGATTTTATTTGTGTCCTTTCTAAGCCTGGCTAGGGGCTTATCAATCTTATTTTTTCAAAGAACCAGCTCCTACTGTTAAAGTCCCCTACTATTATTGTATTATCATCAATGAGTTTCTTTAATTTTGTTAATAATTTATTTATATATTTGGCTGCTCCAAAGTTAGGGGCATAAATATTTACAATTGTTAGGTCTTCTTGTTGGACAGACCCCTTTATTATGATAAAGTGTCCTTGTTCATCTCTTACTATAGTCTTTGAGTTAAAATCTAATTTGTCTGATATAAGGATTTCCACCCCAGGTTTCTTTTGATGTCCATTTTGATAAATAGTTCTCCACCTCCTCACTTTCAATCTGGAGGTGTCTCTGGGTCCAAAATGGGTCTCTTGTAAGCAGAAACTCGATGGGTCTTGCTTTTTTTTTTTTTATCTATTCTGATACCCTGTGTCTTTTCATTGGAGCTTTTAGTCCATTTACATTCAGAGTAATTATTGAAAGATAAGAATTTAGTGCCATTGTATTAGCTGTAAAGTCACTGTTCCTGTAGATTGGCTCCATTATTTTCTGGTCTTTGTTGCTTTTGGGTTCTCTCTGTGTTCAAAAAAATCCTCTTTAATATTTCTTGCAGGGCTGACTTAGTGTTCACAAATTCCTTTAGTTTTCGTTTGTCCTAGAAGCTCTTTATCTCTCCTTCTATTCTGAATGACAGCCTGGCTGGATAAAGTATTCTTTTTTTTTTTTTAAAGATTTTATTTATTTATTTGACAGAGAGAGATCACAAGTAGGCAGAGAGGCAGGCAGAGAGAGACAGGGAAGTAGGCTCCCCACTGAGCAGAGAGGCCAATAAAGGTCTCGATCCCAGGACCCTGAGATCATGACCTGAGCAGAAGGCAGAGGCTTTAACCCACTGAGCCACCCAGGTGCCCCTGGATAAAGTATTCTTGGCTGCATACTTTCCCCATTTAGCACATTGAATATATATCATGCCAGTCCTTTCTGGCCTGCCAGGTTCTGTGGACAGGTCTGCTAGCCTTATGTGTCTAAACTTGTAGGTTAAAGATCTCTTGTCCTGAACCGCTTTCAAGATTTTCTCTTTATCTTTGCAGTTTGCAAGCTTCACTATAATTTAGGTCAAGGTGTTGACCTATTTTTGTTGATTTTGAGGGGAGTTCTCTGCCTCTTGTATTTGAATGTCTGTTTCCTTCCCCAGATTAGGGAAGTTCTCAGCTATAATTTGTTCAAACAAGGGCACCTGGATGCCCCAGTCTAAATGTCTGACTCTTGGTTTCAGTTCAGGTCATGATCTCAGGATCCTGGGATCGAGCCCTGTGTCAGGGTCCATGCTCAGCATGGAGTCTGCTTGAGATTCTCTCTCTCTAAAATAAATAAATAAAATCTTTAAAAAGTTTTAATTCTGCCCCTTTTCCCACTCCTCATCTTGTGGGACTCCTATAATATACATATTATTTTGCTTTATGGAATCACTGAGTTCCCTAAGTCTACCTTTATGATCTAATAGTTTTCTTTCCTTCTTCTTTTCAGCTTCCTTATTTTCTTCTGTATCACTGATTTGCTCTTCTGCTTTGTTCATCCTCGTTTTTATAGCCTCCACTTGGGACTGCATCTTGGTAATAGCATTTTTAATTTTGACTTGAGTAGATTTTAGTTCTTTTTTTCTCTAGAGTAAGGGATTCTCTGGTGTTTTCTATGCTTTTTACAAGCCCAGCTAGTATCTTTATAATCACTGTTTTAAATTCTAGGTCAGACATCTTAATTATATCCATATTGATTAAATCCCTGGCAGTGAGTACTACCTCCTGTTCTTTCTTTTGGAGTGATTTTCTCCATCTTGTCATTATGTTCAGAAAAGAAAAGAAGAAAGAAAAGGGAAAAAAACAACAAAAATAACAATAACAACCACAACAGAAAACAAAACTAAACTAGATCCTGGGTGTGTTTTGGTCTGCCTGTTAAAAGAAACTAGATACCCAAATAAGAAAGAAAAACATGTGTATGTGTATATATAAATGTGTGTATAAATATATATGTGTGTGTATAAATACAATGAACCAAAAAATATATATATAAAGTATATATAAAAATTAAAAAGAATTGAAAAAATTGAAAAAATTACGTGGAAGCATAATACCAATAGACTAAAGAATAAAAATACAAAGAATGGTATAAACATACTGTTTTCCCCAGGAGTTGAAGTTTTGAAGTCCTCTGTGATCAGTAAACTTGGTGTGAGTGAGTTAATTGTGCTGGTCTTCTGGAGGCAGGGCCTGTTGCACTGATTCTCAGGTGGACTTGCCGGAGTGGAAAAGTGCCTGCAGTGCTCAGAGGCCAGGGCTCAGTGTAAGCAGCTCTGGACTCCACTAGGTGGCACTGTTTTGCTCCCTGAAGGCCTTCCGTGCGGATGGGCTGGATGAATATGGCTGCGCCCTGCTCTCTAGAGTCAGAGATGAAAATTTGCACACACACACCCCTGCACCCTTCAGTGAGCCCTCACAGAAAAGCATTCAATCACTCTTGTCTCCCTGGTTTCCGTTAGAAGTCTGTGCACCTGGCCTGTGACTGAGCATTTTTATGTCAGGCATGTGACTGAGTTTAAAAATTCCAAATTTTAGGGACTCCCATGGTACTGACCCTTGCTGTTCCTTGGGGAGGGAGTCTCACCAGGCTTCTGCCTTTTGCTGGATCGTGTCCAGGAAACTGGTCACACAACCATGCAGTGGTTTGCATTATAGCAACACAGAGCAGAGAGCTGGCACGTACACTTGCTATTCTCAGCCAGCTTCCCCACAACTATGCCTGGGAACTCTGCCCCACTCAGGTACCCCCTGTTGTTCTTGCGATCCCCAGGATCCTGAGACCATACTGTCACACCTGGGATTCTGCCCCACTTTGCCACCTGAGCACCTTTGAGCCAGGGACATGCGCTCCCCTCCCCGCCATAGCAGACTTCTAAAAGTTCTGATTTCACACTTCACTGCTTATAATACTTTGCAGTAGGCTCCTTAAACAGGCCCCTACTCCTCCGCCATCTCATCAGCTATCGCACACCGGATTCAAGTCTCTGCACCTCCTACCTCCCAAACTGTGGTCACTTTTCTACTTACAGACTTGCAGCATCTGTTTTTTCAGATCTCTGATTGATTTCTCAGGTGATCTGAATGATTTGATAACTGTGTAGTTGTATTCGAGGGACAAGACAAACTTAGGGTCCCCCAACTACTCTGCCATCTTAACTTCTGGGATTAACATTTCAAATTGGGTAGCCAGAGTAGGCCTCACTCAGAAAGTAAAATTTGAGCAAACATTTGAAGGAAGTGAGGGAACCTGGAGAAATACTATTCTAATCAGAAATAATAACTGTTGCAAAGTTTTGAAGCAGGAGCATAGCTGGTACATACAAGAAACAGGACAGAGTCTCGAGGGGCTAAAGCAGAATAATTGAGAGGGAGAGGGGTAAGAGATGAAGTCTGTGAGATAATAGGGTATCTGGTAACATTGGACCTTACAGACAGTTAAAAGAACTTAGACTTTTGCTCTGAAATAACTACTAAACCAAAGCAAATTTCCCATATTATCAGAAGAAATACATGTCTAACTAAAATAAAGCAAGCTCAAACCATTTAGTAAACTATTTTTAAGAAAGAACAGCAATAAAAACAAAGCATAAAATGTTATAGCATAATATTTGATGACTGAAAGGAGATTAAATATATGTTATATTAATAAATATAAATAGGTTAAACTTTCCTGTTGAACGATTCCCAGATTAGATCAGAAAAAATTATTTAGAATCATTTCTAAAACAAACTCTGAAAGAATAACAAAATTAGAGGATAGGTAAAGCATAACAGGCATATACAAACTAAAAACAAATGTAGGGGTCATGATCTTAATATTGGACAAGATTAGTACAAATAGTACTTAGTACGAGAAGCATTATATTAGGGAAAGGGACATACAAGATCTGTGTGAAGAAGACCTTAAAATGCTTTTCAGTGACACAAATACAGACTTAAATGGAAAGACTTATAAGGTTTTTGGATATGAAGACTCAAAATCATACAGAAGTCAGTTTCTCTTATGTTAATTAGAGTTAATATATCAATTTCATAACAGAAAAACACAAAAAGACAGTTAACATTTATTGAGAAGTTACAGTATGACAGGCACTGTTCTAAATACTTTATATGTATTACATTTACTCCTCACAGCAAGTTTATGTGGTAGGTATTAGTATTACTCCTTGTCCATTTTTCAGTGAAGAAACTGAGGCTCAAAGAGACTAACGAACTTGCTCCAAGTCGAAGTTGGAGTAGATTACTGAATCAGAATCTAAACTCAGGCAGGGTGATTACAAATTCTGTGATTTTAACCAATGTGCTATTATACTGCTTTGAAATTAATGGGATTGTGTGTTTGTGTTGTATCACTAGACAAACTGACTCCAAGTTCAAGAGCTGGAGAATAACCAGGAAAATTCTTAAAGGAAAGTAATCCGGCAAAACTAAAACTAGCCTACCCTCCCAGGTACTAAAATATAAAGCTAGAATGTTGAAATAATGTAGTCACTAGGGCATGAGTAGACAGATCAGTGGACAGAATAATAATTCAGAAAAAGATCTAAATTCGTGTAGGTATTTAGAAAATTACAAAGGGAGCATTTCAGATAAGGGTAAAATTATTTAAATATGGGACACCTGTGTTATGAGTGGGGAATTAGTTGGATTTCTACTTAACTTTAACCAAGATTAATTCATTAAATCATTAATTCATTTTTAAACCTGAAAAATTAAACTAAAAGAAGCAAATGGAGAATGTTATTATATTCTCATGCAGGGAAGGCCTCTAAGATTTATGACACAGGCCCCTTAAGTTACAGAGAAGATTGCAACGTGTTCTGTTGACAAAGGGCTAATTTTCTTAATATTTTAAGAACTTCTACAAAATAATATTCCAAGACCAAGAACTAAATTGAAAAAAGGGCAAAGGATATAAATACTTAGTTCATAGAAAAGCAAATACAATTAACTCTTAGATAAAAAATATGTAAAAATTAGGGGCGCCTGGGTGGTTCAGTCATTAAGCGTCTGCCTTCGGCTCAGGTTGTGATCCCAGGGTTCTGGGATCAAGCTCCACGTTGGGCTCCCTGCTCAGCAGGAAGCCTGCTTCTCCCTCTCCCACTCCCCCTGCTTGTGTTCGCTCTCTCCCTGTGTCTCTCTCTGTCAAATAAATAAATAAAATCTTTTTAAAAAGCATGTAAAAATTTTCACTTTTAATACAAAAAATTAAATATTGCTCAACTTTGATGCTGGCAAAATAAAGAAGTTTAATGATACATTGTTTTGGAGGTGTTAGGAATCAGATGTTCATTTAGTGAATAGGAGTATAATCTGTAGGTATGTAAATTCATGTAAATTTCCATGAAAAACAATTTGGCAATAGCTTTCAAAATTTAAAGTGTATGTACCTTTAACTTGGCATTTGAAGTATTTTATCTTCTGATATTGGTGCCTACACATAAGGATATTCATTCTAGTATCATGTGTTAAAATAATAAAAGATTGTTAACCAATCGTAAAGATGTACCATAAAATTTATTTAACCAATGTAATTTTATTCAGTCACTAAAAACAGTGAGGTAAAAAAAAAAGTCAGATGAGTAATGAAACTCTAGCATGCTACCATTTATGTTCTTAAAAATCTCTGCAAATACATACATATGTATACACAAGCTTGTCTATATATATAACACCGTCTTTGATAGGGTATTCAGATTTAACGAGTTACCTCTGGAGAGAACTGTGTTGCTGGGCCACAGGGATGGGAGGAAGACCAACATTAAGTGTAAAAGACTTAATTTTTTATTTAGTTTTTGTTTTTTGAATTTCGTATCATGTACCTGTTTTATCTATTCAAAAGAAATAACTTAAGCATTTTAAATAAAATTATACAGCTAGAAGGTACCTAGGCATAGTCAAACAAAAAGACCTGCAGAGGATAAGACCAAGGCCCTGTGCGTTTTGTATAGAAGATGGTTAGCAATATTGAGACCTGGATTCTAAATCCTGATTCTGCCTGACGTGTGACTCTTAAGTCACTTTCCCTCTGTGGGTCTCACTTTTCTCATTTATAGAATAAGAGGTAGGATTCATCTTCCCCTGTCTTCCAGCATTAGTTTTCAAACTGCTTTATGAAGTCCAGGGATTTTTTGGATCCCCTTACGGGGCTCAAGCAGAGGATCAGGATTGTGGGGTTTCCCAGCACACCCATCTTTAACCAGCGCATCCCTGAATCAGTGTGTAAAATTAAGTTTAACTAAATGTTTTGAAACTTTAAAAAAAAGTCTGAAAGTCACAGTAAAATTGTATATATTAACTTAAAGATTCTCACCAGCATGAAAACACATTAGTGTGTCATGATCAGCTATGAACTAAGTCTAATAATTTTAAATGATTACAGTAGTCCCCCCTTATCTGTGGTTTCACTTTCAGTTACCCATGGTCAACTGCAGTCCAGAAGCAGATGATCTTCCTTCTGACATATGGTCAGAAGGTCATTAGTAGTTTAACACTACTAGGTCACAACGCTGACATCATTCACCTCATTTTATCTCATCGTGTAGGCATTTTTATCATTTTACATCATCACAAGACGAAGGGTGAGCACAGCACAGTGAGATACTTTGAGAGAGAGACCACATTTACTCAACTATTACAGTATATTGTTACAGTTCTATTTTATCATTAGCTATTGTTGCAAATCTCCTGTGCCTAATTCATAAATTAAACTTTATCTTAAGTATGTATGTATAAGAAAAAACATACAGGATCTAGTACAATATGTAGTTGCAGGCATCTGCTGGGGGGTCTTGGGACATAGCCCCTGTGAGTAAGAGGGGACTACTGAATTTACATTTTTAGCAAATGTCAGTCTCATATTTCTGCATGCTTGCTTAAGTTGGAGGCGGGACTTGACATTCACATGAAGGATATAAAGTCTGTTATGCAACATGGTTGTGTTAAGTTACGTATTGTCATAGAGTCCTAGATGATTTTTCTTTTAGGGCTGATGGAGTGGAATATTATATCTGCCTCAGAGGCAGACATTATTTTTTAGTCGATTAATGCCTTCCTTTAATACTCCCTGTGGCTGGGAAAGCAAAAGGTACAAAGGGATAAAAGAATCATTTGACAAATCAGAAACATATTTAATATTCTTTTTAAAACTTAGTTTAATTGTGAGAAACTAAATTCTAGACCTAACTCTACAAAATGACACTACTCATGGAGAAGGTAGTAAGATACTAAGTGATTTCCTTCTTCTATTCAGAAGAAGGAAATTATTAGGGACTCTAGGATCGAGGCTGCCTGACCAAGTTTTTAAAATTAAAAAAAAAAAAAAAAAGGAAAGTGAACAGAAAGACTAGATCTCTACTCAATAACAACAAATTCATGATAGAGCTACTAAAACCTAGTTATGAACGAAATATAGGTCTAAAAGCCAGCAAGAGGAAGAAGCATGGAAGTTTAGGTTAGACTCGATAGCACTTGAAACCAATATCGAGTGTCTAAAAAGTAGATGAAAAAGCAATGATGTGATATGTGTGTATGTAAATATGTTTGTGTAAAATTTTGAAAACCAAAATATTCATTATTATGATCTTAGGATGATAGGAGTGTGAGAGACTTTCTTAAACTATATTTTTAAACTTTTCTACAAAGAATATATATTACTTAAATAATCAGAAAGTTATTTATCATATACACACACATTCGTTGCTCTGTCCTGACTGTGGATGTGCCTTTTTTTTTTTTTTTTTTTTTTTAATTTCTAGGTGCACCAGAGGCTCTCTTCTTGGCAGAATTTGGGAGTTGTTTATTGCAGTACTGTTGTGCCCTCTGATGGTGAGTTTTGGCAAATTCATTTTTTATGTATAATTTTTTTCCTTAACTCAGTATTTCTCATTCTCTAACATATAAATTTATAATCATACTCCTTCGCTTAAGATGGACTTGGAATCAGAAGGGAAGCTGGGGGGGGTGGGCAGTGCTAAAGGAGAGAAATAAAATTTGGGTGAAGATGCAGTGAATTTAGAGGAGGGATCAGAAAGAAAAACTAATAGACCGATCAAGTTTTCATAGATCATGAATGTTGTTATCTCATCTTTTAATTTATGTTTTAAAGCTGGGGACATAGGTAACATGAAGATCACGGAAGCATCATCTTTGGTATTTCCTAACCATTGGGTCTTCCTATTATGGATCATGATCAAACTCTCCAGCCCCTTCGTGTCATCAGTGCCTAGGCAGAAGCAGTTCAAAATCTGAGACCTTGCCCTGATTTTTTTTTTCTTCCTTAGACTCAGGGCTGTAATACCCTTCTTTGATGTGAGAAAGAATGAACAGATGCTTGGGGACCACGTACAGTCCTTTGTGAATGTCCTTGATGCTGCAAACTGGCAACAGGATGGAGGCTTTGGTTATTGTTACAGTAGTGAGGAAATATGTTTACAACCTTACTGTCATTTCTCTTACCCAGTATTGCACATCTACAGCTTAGATTGTTTGCTTAGGGTTGAATGTTATATATATTTCCTCTGTATCAAGTTTAGTTTGATAGAATTCTAATTTCAACAATAAACATCAATTTATAGGCACAGCAACCATCAAAAGAGCATCTGGGAAACTTACAGACACCTAAAGTGAAGAAGCCTCAGAGGAATTTTGAAAGTCATAGGATCCTCTGGTACTCCTCAGAACAGATATTTGCAGTGTTATCAGAACCCTCCCCCAACCCAAAGCTCTTTAAACTTAATGCAACTGCTTTTACCCTATATGGAAGTATTTCAATAATGTAACAATGGTACAGTTGTACTAGGGTATCTGGATGAACATTATTCTAGGGCGTAAATGCTAGTAGGTTGCCCTATGTTGCATAAGGGGTTGAAAAGATATATACTTCAAAAAAAAAAAAAAAAAAAAAAAGCATGGCTCCCCAAATGCCTACCAATACTATTGCCCTTCTTAGGAAAACCAACTCATATTAGTTATCAAGAAATACAGGCACATAATTAATTTAATGCGACTCATTGTCCTTACTATCTCCAAATTATACATCTTTCTTATTTTTACTTCTAAACTCATTTTAACTTAGGTCTGTATAGCATATGAGAAAACTGCCTAATACACAGCTACTTCAATAGAGTTAGCCACCAGTAGTAAACATCTCTGCCATCACTCATTGCTCTTAGTTGAGGCTGCTGGATCATATTCTGTATTAAATGAGGACCCCTGCTTTTTAAAAGTACAAAATCTAAAATATCACCTTGTATTTATGTACCTCATATATATGCCTAATCTCTACTACCTTTCAGTAATTGCCTATTGTGTTGTTTGACGCATCTTCTAATCATGACTTTAATAGCTGATATAAAGGGTATATATTATCTTAAATGTTTAACCTTACCAAAGCAGTCTAAAATTAGGTTCTTAGTTTTTCTTACATCACAAATATTTTTGAAGATCTGATAAAAGCTCTAGACTCCTTCCTTAGAGAAAAGTTATATACATACATATATATATACACATAGGGAATTTTACACAATATTTCTTAGTGACACAGGTGCCCTCAAGTCAGCTCACAGACACACAGTTGGAGAACCGCTTGGATACATGGCACACAGGCGCACACGTATGTACCCACACCCATGCCCATGTTCCCTTTCAGGAGAGGCATTATGCTTCGAGGTCAAGTAAGAGACAATTTTGGAATCAAGCAGACCTTGGTTTACATCCCAGTTTCACCATTTAACCACCTTATAACCATAGGCAAGGTAATTAGCTTCTCAAAGCTCTTTTCTCATCTGTGAAATGGAGAAAATAGTAAAAGTACCACCTCAGAGAGAAACATACTTACCCTGCAGAAATGGTACTTGTCCACCAGAACTACTTATTCTATAGAATAACAGTGCTGGTGGTAGTGTTAAAGCCCTCTAATCTAAAAAATGTGGCTTGAGGCTTCTCATTTTAATTTCTCTGTGCCCCTGCTCTTCAACTATAAAATGACTAACCGCGAAATCTGTATGATTGCACTGTTTATACCTACTTAAGATCTCTAGAACCTTCAAGGGGTTCCCCTTCATGTTAATGAAAGTTAAGGATGAGAGTAATTCTGCTACAGACTGGTTGAATGTATAATTGATCATCCAACCCAGGATACTTTTGAGGATGAAAAGGGGACAACCAGAGTTTTCCTGACAACTTTTAGTAGTGTAAGCCGGGACGTATCTTCACTGTAGCAATTGGGACAGTGCCAGAGGAGATCTAGAATAAGAATAAGGAAAATAGCCTCTTCTAGCTGTCTTCATTTCTCTATCCAGAATGTAATGCTACTGAATTAACCCTGTACTGAGAATTGTGGTAGACAGTTGTGTTTATTTTGTAGTTAACAAAAGGTACAATATTTCTTACAAGAATTGTTTGAGGGCAAATAATTCTAGTAATGAAGGGTTATTAAAAATTCCTGTCCTGCATCAGGCTCCCTGCTCTGTGGGGAGTCTGCAACTCCCTCTGCCCCTCCTCCCACTTGTTCTCTCAATCTCTCTCTCTCTCTCAAATAAATAAATAAAATCTTAAAAACAAACAATTGTCTGTTTAATCAACCCAAGTATAGATAATATATAAATTCTTAACCTAAGGTCTATGGATGGTTTGGAGAACTAAATATGTGTTCCAACTTTTTCTTTGTTTTTTGTGCAGTTACTTTTTTTTTTTTAAAGCTTTATCAAGATACATTTTACATACCATAAAATTCACATATCATGCCATAGCATCATAACAGTCCAGCTTTAGACTACTTCCTTCAACCTTCAAAGTTTCCTTATTCCTCTTTTGGAGTCAGTCCCTTCTCCCACCTTCTGCCTTAGGCAACCACTAATCTACTTTCTGCCTCTAATAAGTAAATCTTTTCCAAAAATGTCATATAAATGGACTCCTATAGTATGTAGTCTTTGGCATATCGTATGCCTTTGAGGTTTATCACTATTGTAGTGGGTGTTGCAGTTCTTTACTTTTACTGCTGAGAAATATTCTAATATATGGAAATATCACATTTTCCTTATTCACCAAGTGAAAGATGTTTGGATTGTTTTCCATTTTGGACTGTTCATACTGCTGGTATCAACATTTGCTTAAAAGTCTGTGTGAATATATGTTTTCATTTCTCTTGGGTACATACTTAGTGGAATGGCTGGATTATATGGTATATACTTGACTTTTGAAGAGGTTACTTTTGAAGAGATCACTTTTCCAAAGTGGCTGTACTACTTTGTATTCCCACCAGCAACATATAAGTGTTCCAATTTCCCTGTATCCTCCCCAATCAATCTTCTTGATTATAAATATTTTAGTGGATATGTAGTATTATTTCATTCTGTGTGTGTGGTTTTTTTTTGTTTTTTGTTTTGTTTTTATTTGAGAGAGAGTGAGTGGGAGAGAGCATAAACTGGGGAGTGGAGAGGGCCAGGGGAGAGGAAGAAGCAGACTCCCGGCTGAGCAGGGAGCCCAACTTGGGGCTCAGTCCCAGTCCTGGGATCATGACCTGAGCCAGAGGCATACACTTTACTGACTGAGCCACCCAGGCACCCCTCATTGTGATTTTAATTTGCATTTCACTGATGACTAATGATGTTCAGCATCTTTTATTTTTTAAAATATTTTATTTATTTGATCTCTCAAATCAATAGCAGAGGCAGGGGGAGGGGCAGAGGGAGAAGCAGACTTGGGGCTGAACAGGGAGCCGGACTCCGGGCTCAATCCTGGGACCCCAGAGTCATAACCTGAGCCAAAGGCAGAATCTTAACCAACTGAGCCACCCAGGAGTCCTGATGTTGAGCACCTTTTAATGTGCTTATTAAGCATTCACATATTTTCTTTAGAAAAGCATTCAAACTTTTTGCCCATTTAAAAAACTGACCATCTGAGTATTGATTTGTAAGGATTCTTTATATATTGTAGAGCTTTTCCTGTTGCTTTTCAAATAGTTTTGGGGAAAAGAAAGATTTTTTTGAGTCATCTTGTTTTATTAACGGCCACTCCTATACACATTTGGAAATTCTGTATTTATTGTCTTCATTGTGTTGAGGACACAAACTACCCCACTACTATCTTTCATTCCAACTTTTTAAAAACTTGACAACAAAAAAGAAATGAAAATAATGAAGTCACTTAATCACCAAAGATGATAGAACGTGAAGCCTTAGTTTTTTAATGTGGCAGAGTTCTCACCAACCTAGGTATGAAGTTGGGAAAGCTGAAAGAGCTTATAGTTTTCCATTTTTAAAATATATCATACAGTTTGGATTTCTTGTTGTAAGTAGAAGTTTCAATTAGGAACTACCAAAATGTGATTGAGTTTGTTCTATCACAAAAGCCTTTTTTTGAAAAGGTAATATAAAATTGACTTTCACATTGCCAAGAAAAGCTGCCACGTGAAATTGGAAAGACCTTTAAGTTTTATGTGCTGACAGTTTTAAACTGACTTAGCTTGGAGTAGAAGCAAATTTATGTCAAATTTCAGATGATGTCATCCATTCTAGGATTCCTATCATTTATTCAATAATTTGAAGTTTTGAAGGAATTGGAAATTATCCCATTTCCCTCCAGAGTGCAACTTGATGAAAACTACTGATTTATTCTAAGGAGTTAGTTCCTAGTTTTTGTCTGTTAATAAGCATGTTGACACAGTCAAAGAAAAATCTCAAATATGTGAGATTCTCTTACAGAAATTAGAAAAGCTGTTAACATTAATGGTTGTCACCATTTTTGAAAGGTTGTTTAATTTCTTTGCCAAAATAACTACCAGAAAAAAAAATTTTTTTGATGCTAAGGAAAATCTTGGTACTCTGCACAGATGGTGCATCTTCCAAGCTTAGTAACATGCATATTTATATTGCCTTAGAGAAGAAAGGAGCCCCACCCATTGTAATAATACATTGGGTTTCTTTTTTTTCATTGGCACATTCTGTAGTTGAAGTCTCTTCCAACAGCCCTAAAAGAAGCCTTGCCTGCTACCACAGAAGTAATCACCATCATGAGAAGAAGATTTTATCAAAATAGAATATGTTCCTTCGCTTGATTAAACTATAGACAGGATTTTTGCTTTTTAAGAGAAGAGAAAATTTAGTATAAGGAAGAGTTTAATTATGGCTTGATTTATTTGAGTGGGAATATTTGGGATTTTATGAATGAGCCTAATCTTCCAATTTAAGACCTTTTAGCCATTATTACGAATTTGAAGATCATGAGCTCCTTTAACCAAGCAGTAATTAGAAGTAGACAACCTTGTGAATTTCCCAACTGCTGGAGGAAGTTTCTCTGGGGCTAGTCATGAATAGAAAGTTTTATCAGTTTCTCTACAAGAATTGAAAAACTTCAGGGCTCTTAAAAGATTACCTCCACTCAGAAATCTTAAAATCAAATTTTGGATTTGTAGTCTTTTCTTTTGATACTGCATCAAAACAGTGATTTTGATATGAATTTAATTCTAAGAGTCTTTTTTTTTAAAAAGATTTTATTTTTATTATTTATTTGACAGAGAGGGACACAGTGAGAGAGGGAACACAAGCAGGGGGAGCGGGAGAGGGAGAAGCAGGCTCCCCACTGAGGAGGGTGCCCGATGTAGGGCTCCATCGGGACCCTGGGATCATGACTGGAGCCGAAGTCAGACGCTTAACGACTGAGCCACCCAGGCGTCCCTCAATTCTAAGAGTCTTAGGAAATTCTTAGGTTCCTTGCACACACCTAGCCTACCATCATCATCTGGCAAAGTGATCTGTGATTATATTTGTTACCACATATCTTTCTCAGAGTCGCAGAGTTTTTACTTCTTTTCATGATAACAAAAAGGCACAACCTTTTAGATATCAAAGATTATATTCAAGTTAACCATGTTCCAAAACCAGGCCATTATGTGACCTCATTATACAAACCAAACAATAGCAATCTTGTAATTGAAATGGTTTTTATATGGAATTAAAGTTTATGTAATTTGTACAATTTTATCTTTTCAAAAAATAGGAAATGGCCATTAATTTGTGGTTAGAAATGAGGAAAATAGTTTTTGTCAACATTAATTTTAAAAATATGTCAATGTAGTAGTCTGCTAGGGCTGCCATAACAAAATAGCATAGGCTGGGTGGCTTAAACAACAAAAATTTATTTTTTCACAGTTCTAGAGGCTGGAAGTCTGAGGCCAGGGTGCCAGCATGGTCTGGTTCTTATAAGAACTCTTATTAGCTTGCAGATAGCTACTTTCTGTCTGTGTTCTCACATGGTGGGGAGTGGGGAGAGTTCTTACTCTTCTTATAAATCCACAGTCCTAACAGATTGGGGCGTGTCCTTTGTCCTTTATGACCTCATTTAATCTTAGCTACCCGCTAGGGATTTATCTCCAGATAGTCACACTGGGAATTAGAGCTTCAACATATGAATGGGGTGGGAGGGAGATACACAATTCAGTCCATAACAGGGAATACGAAGGAAATCAGTTTCTAATGCAATAAAATAAATTATATCTAAAATTTTTATATATAAATTGTTTGAGTTTTTCAGGAAATAATGCCAAGGGAGGAATCCATACCTTTATCAGTGTCTCAAAGAGGTCAATTACCCAAAAATACTAAGAAATATGGATTTAGTTTGTATAGTATATACTGTTTTTCTTCTTGTTGCCCTCAATGGAACAAGTCAGATTTGTTTTCTTGAGATTTAAAGGCGTGATTGGATGTATTCTCTGATTTTAGACTTTGGGTTTTAAGACTTAGTTTTTAGGAAAATCAAGAGAAGCTATTAAAGCAGGAATTTTTTTTCACATATTCTCACTGAGTCTTCTCAGCAGCCTTGTGAGATATTAGAACCCCTATGTTGTAAGTGAGAAAACTGAGGTACAGTTATATTCAGTAGTGTGCCCATGGATTCAAGGTGTCTCCTGTGGTAGAACTTGAGTACTATCTAGGTGAGATTCCAAAACCATGCTTTTTCTACTGTACTCCACTGTCTATACTTTAGGACTATATTCTGCTTCTCACTACCCAGAAGTTAAAGTAGGCCAAAGGTCAAGGTTTAATAAAGTTACTTTCACAGCAGCACCATCAAAAGCATTGGTTTTAAAAGGGGAAAATGTTAACAGTACTATATTGGGACAGGACTTCATTTTTATAAAACCAAACAAAAATTTTTAATTCTCAGAATGAGTACATGAATGAAAAGAAAAGAGGGGATGACCTTTTAGCACAAATGGTTTTGACATTTATGAGAAATATTTTCATGAATTCATTTTAAAAGAACCAGAATTAGCAAAAGGTACATAGGTTGTATGGCTATTTAATATCAGACTGATAATACCATATATTCAAAGATGATTTATAACTTGGTGTTTTTCCAACTCTCATCATTTAAGCCTCATAATAACTCACAAAAATAGTTTTACATCGTTTACAGAGATTCAGTTGCACAAATACTGATTTACCTGAGGTACAAAGTGAAATATGTTGTTGATGTGATTAAAATTAATTTTGTAGGGGCGCCCAGGTGGCTCAGTTAAGCATCCAACTCTTGGTTTTGGCTCAGGTCATGATCTCAGGGTCCTGAGATCGAGCACTGGGCTCTGCGCTCAGCAGGGAGTCTGCTTGTCCCTCTCTTCTGCTCCTCCCTTGCGCTCTCTCTCCCTTTTAAATAAATAAATAAAATCTTTTTAAAAAATTAATTTATACTACTGGTTAGAAAGAAACAACTGGATTTATTAAGCTACTAAAGTTATGATTATATAATTGGGCTTTCTTATATTGCCGTGGAAAGATATTTCCTACATATTTACATATTTTCAACAGGAGTAGTCTTCAAATGATCTTAATATGTGACAGATTTAGTATGTTTAATATATTATGAATAATGTAAAGAAAATTTCAGTGATCTATTTTTCATAGGTAAATAGATTCTTCTGAGGTTATTGTAAAGCAAATACATTTTGTTTATACATGTTAATTATAGATTTCAAGGATATTTTTGACATAATGTATTTTTGTGATAATGTGAGGAAGAGCCTTACTATCACCGAAATAATATTTAGTTTATTCTATTAAAAATGGTAATGTTATGTTTTGTCTAACATATACTTTAATGAGAAAGTGTATGGGCCTTTGGAATTAAATTTATGAATGTAGAAGTGAGTATTAAAAATAAATTGTTTTGGGGCACCTGGGTGGCTCAGTGGGTTAAAGCCTCTGCCTTCAGCTCAGATCATGATCTCAGGGTCCTGGGATCAAGCCCCGCATTGGGCTCTCTGCTCAGCGGGGAGCCTGCTTCCCCCCTCTCTCTCTGCCTGCCTCTCTGCCTACTTGTGATCTCGCTCTCTGTCAAATAAATAAATAAAATCTTAAAATTAAATTAAATTAAAAAATAAAAAATAAAAAAATAAAAATAAATTGAAGCTATCTAGGCATGATACTAGTAAAAAAATCTGTAAAACATATTAAGAAGGATAAACTTTATTGAAGGACATAAAATAAAAATAAATACAGAGTTAAAACACGTTAATGCATGTGAAGACAACATTGTAAAAATTGTCAGCTTCCCTCGCATGAATTTATAAACTCCAGTGCAATGCTAATCTAAACCCCAACAGGAACTGCTGAATTTATTCAAAAATTGATATGAAAGAATAAAACTATACAAATACCTAAGATAAATTTGGAGTAGAAAAGGGGGGGTGAGTTTGCCCAAACCACATATTAAGGTGTATTTTTAAACTGTAATGATCAAAACAGTGAAATACTGGTTCAGGAAAAACTGTAAGGTCAGATTAGAGAAACATTGCATATATAGAAATTTGATGTGTGATAGAATTAGCGTTGTAAATCAGGAGAAAAGGCACAGTATTCAATACATAATGCTGTTAGGGGCGCTTGGGTGGCTCAGTCATTAAGCGTCTGCCTTCGGCTCAGGTCATGATCTAAGGGTCCTGGGATCAAGCCCTGCATCAGGCTCCCTGCTCAGCAAGACGCCTGCTTCTCCCTCTCTCACTCCCCCTGCTTGTGTTCCTTCTCTCTGTCTCTCTCTCTGTCAAATAAATAAATAAAATCTCAAATACATACATACATACATACTGCTGTTAAAATTGACTTCTTACCTCACGAAAGTAAATTCCAGATGGCATAAGGAGTAAAATGTGAAACGAAGAGCTCAAAAAGGAAAAGAAAATTTGGCCAAATTTATATTGGAAACTAAAAACAAGGAGTGCTGCTAACTCTCTTAGCTTTCTTTTTATTTATAATAAAGAACAAAAAAATGTGTTTTTTCAAGGGATGAATAAATTGTGGTATATTCATACAGTGAAATTCTATATAGGACTTTAAATGAATGATCCAGAAGTGTGATTCAATTTGGATAAATCTCAAAGCATTATTGAGCATAAAAGGCAAGTTGTAGAAGGTTGAATACAGTACAGCCATTTATGTAACATCTAAGTACATGCAAAAACCATGCCATATTTAGTTATTTAATACCATATAGCAAATTATGGCCATACTTAGTGGCTTAAAACAATAATAATCCTTTATTATCTCATGTTTTTATGGATTTGGAATTCAGGAGCAGTTTAGCTGGGCAATTCAGGACCTCATGGGGTTGTAATCCCATGTCAGCTAGGGTTGCAGTCATCTAAAGGTTTAGGGCTGGAGGATTCAATTCTAAGGTGGCTCACAACATGGCTGAGAAGTTGGTACTGGCTCTTGAAAGGAGACTCCACTTCTCAATTCTGGCTTCTCCATAGGGCTGCAGGATTTGTCCTTGTGCCTACTGGGTTCCCTCAGAGCAATCAAGAGAGCAAGACAGAAGTTACAGTCTTTTATGGCATAGCCTGGGAAGTTACACACCATCACATCTGCTATATTCTACTGATTTTTACAGACCAGCCCTGATTTGATGTGGGATGGGACCACACAAGGATGTGAATACCTAGAGGCAAGGAACAGAGAGCCATCTTAAAGGCTGGCTTCCATATACTATATATGGTATATTGAGCTGTGTCTGTCTGTGTGTGTCGGCCTGCCTGCTTGTATGTATATTATAGATGGGAATGCTAAACACCAAATACCAACTTCAAGATAGTGGTTTCCTTTGGAAAAAGAAAGATTACTCTGTTTAAGTGTGGATAATGTTTTGAACAGGAACAAGGCTAGAATAAAGTAAGGAGTCCAATTACAGTGCAGCTGATATAAGAAAGGTGTTGGTGGCCTGGACTAAGAAGATGGTAGTAGTAGAGAAAATTGGAAGGATTAGAGATGTTTAGAAACTATAATGAAAGGACATGGTAATTGATTAGATATGAGGAATTCATGTTCTGGTTCTAAGAGTAGTCAGGGATATCAGACAGTTTTCGGGATTGGGCAGTAGTTAAATAATGGTGGTGGTATTGACTGAAATGAGAAATGTCAGAGATGAGTGGTTCAGGGAAGATTAATTCACTTTTAGGATTTTTTGAGTTCGAGGTATGTGTACAGGAAATTCAGTAGACAGTTGAATATAGGTTTGGGAGATCATCAGCATTTAGATGGTACCTGATGTGAGATTGCCTAGAGAGTGTATGGATTGAGAAACACAGAGGTCAAGGACAGAGCACTTAGAAACTTTCAGAAGGGATGAATATAGGAAAAAGAACTTATGAAGGAAAATGAGAAAGTATAGACAGAAAGGTACAGAGCAACCAGGAGAGTATGGAATCATAGAAGCCAAAAGGAAAACTTTTTATAAAGTGAAGTAGTAGGTTGACATTGTTAGATGTTGCTAAAACAAGCAAGTTAAGGGCTAAAATTCCCACTGAATTTAGCAACCTAAATCATACATGACCTGGGAGAAAATGACTTTTTAGTCAGTTGATGAGATCCAAAGCCACTTTGCATTGGGTTGAACTCTGTCACCTTAGGAATATCATTTAACCATGCCAGACTTTATTCTTAGCTGCAAAAGAAGGACATAGTCTGTATGATTTCTCTATCTCTTCCAACACTAAAAGTCTGTGCTTATAGTTTACATTTTTGATGCATAATATTACCGAAAGAAGAAAAGAAACAGACAAGATCTTAAGTCACTGGAATCATCCATCATACATAAGGTTCAGCTCTAAGTACCTTTGCAGAAAACACCCTATATGTGCTTCCTTATTGCACCAGTTTCCTTTCATAAGTCCTAAAGATGTATACAGTTATGTTCATACATGAGATGATCTATTTTGGAGGAATTTTACCCATTATTTTGAACATCAAATAAATTTCCTAAATGCACTTAACTTTCCCACTTAACGATTGGCTAAAGAACAAGCATTTCTACTTTACAACTTTTTCTGTACCTGATGCCCCAAAGACATTTTTTTTAATGTATTCCTTCTTCAACCTCAAATGTCTGTTGTCCTTGCACTTCTCTTCTTAGTCTGGAAAATCCCTTGCCTTTTTGTTTTTATGCCTAAATCCACTGTCATGTTCTCCTCAATATTCATTTTGGTTGACCCATAATTTCAGGGTTTCTTTGAAGCACACTGCTGTAGAACCTACTTAGATTATTTCTTACTTTATTGAAATGGAAATCAAAGCAAAAGATTAAAAATAAACCCAACCAAAGAACTACCTGATGCAATTTGCACTTAAAAAGAATATTTGTCTCTAGAGAATAGGAGCTGATAACTGTCAGTAGCTTATAAATACCCATTGTGACTTTGTTACAACCAGCAGCTATTTTACATATTGTAAACCTTGAGGAACTTGGGTAATTGGTTTTGGTTGCAAACCAAGAAATCTGACATTTACATTACAAGCTAGTGTGTGGGAAAGAAGGAGACCTGGGGATTTATTTCAAAAGCAGTATTATAATGAAGGTTTGTCAGTCTTGAACTGAGTTCCTGAGTTTCTCCAAGCTTTCATATTTCACTCCTTTGAAAGGCTTCATGATCTTTCGTGTAAAAAGTTAAAGTGACTGAGAAAGACTTTAATTTTCTCTGTTGACTTTATCTCAGTTATTTTAAAATAGTAACCCCTAAGCACTTAACCTATGAAACTGATGCTTTAGTGAAATCTTCCATGCTTTTGTATTTAAGACTCCCATGTTTTACTTAAATTCACCTTTGTCTGCTTCTTGAAATCTGTGGCTGAATAGTTTTTTCACATACAGAAAGAAGATAATGGGGGTGGGAACACAGAAATAAGTTAGTCATCTAATTTGTGATGCCATCATCATTACTGCCTATAGAAGTGGGGATATTCATGTTAATGGCTCTGCCTTTAAGGAAACGCTGGACTGCTAAGGATTCTTTTATTTTAAAAAAAATTTTTTTTAAAGATTTTATTTATTTATTTGTCAGAGAGAGAGAGAGCACAAGCAGGGGGAACGGCAGGCAGAGGGAAAATCAGGATCCCTGCTGAGCAAGGAGTCCAATGCGGGACTTGATCCTAGGACCTCGGGATCATGACCTGAGCCAAAGGCAGATACTTAGCCAACTGAGCCACCCAGATGTCCCGCTAAGGATTCTTTTAGAAATGAGGAAAAAAAATGACAAAATTTTCAAATATCTTTAAACATTAAAAACTTTAGATAGTACTGTATATTAAGTTCATATTATTATCTTTGACTTCTTCTTCCTTAGGAAATATAGGCTACCCTTTTGGAAGAATTAAAGAAATAGAGATTTCTGACATCTTCTTGATTTGTATGTGAAAATTCAAATCATGTATCCACAGAGGATTTACTGCTAAGGGAATTGCTGCCCTGCTGTCAACAACTAGAACACCATACAAAATATGTAAAAACAATTTTTTTTAGACATTGAGCAATAAGGACAAGACTGTGATCTCTGAGAGAAGAAAAACAAATGGAATTGAATCTACAGTGCCTCAGCGCACAGCCTGAGGCTTTGGCTAAATTCTAAACCATAAGACCAGGCTAGAATAACTTACAATAACAATTACCACAAATTGTAAAATGGATAATTCTTAGTGATCATACAGGGCCAGAAATTATTTGACTTCCCTCCAGTCAGAGAAGAGACATCACTGAATATATGAACATTCAATGTTCATTGAATCTTAGAAGTAGGGCCAAATTTGGCCCTATAATAAAGGAATCTCTAGATCTGTCCTAAGAAACTTTCTAAAGGACTTGAAAGGATCAAAATAATATGCAAAAAACTGTGCAACAAGATCTAGGACTCAACAGTGTAAAAGTAACAATGTTTAACCTCAAATCAAAAATTACTAGACATATGAAGAAGGTGGGGGGAAAAACAGAAGAAAAATTAGTAGAAACATCTAGGAACGACAGATATGATGGAATTAACAGACAAGGATTTTAAAATAGTTATTATAAATGTGATCTTTATATTCAGGGGGAAAAAGGAAAACAAGCATAATATGAAGAAAAACAGAAGATATAAAAATAAACAAATGTAACTTCTAGAGATGAAGCAAATAATATCTGAGAGGAAAAGCAGTTATAGTTGAAATTAATAGATTTAGACCCTGCAGAAGAAAATATCAGTGACATTGAAGTGTATAGTAGTTAAAACTATCCAAAATGACTCTGAGAAGGAAAAAAACCCTGAACCATATGAAGAGAACCTCAGTGCCCTGTGAGACAACACTGCATAGTCTAATATAAGTATAATTGGAACAGCAGAAAGAAAGGGGTAAGAGCTAGAAAAAATATTTGAGTAATGGCCAAAATTTTTTTCAAATTTGATGAAAACTATGAGTTCACAGATCTAAGAAATTTAATAACTTAGGAAACCATAGAAAGGAATATTATAATCAAATTGTTGGAAACCAGTGATAAAGAGAAAATATTAAAAGTAGCCATAGGAAAAAAGACATGTACATAGGAATAAAGAAGAATTACACAAACTTACCATATGCTAGGCAAACCAGAAGACATAAGTTCTTTAGAGTGCTAAAAAGAAAAAAAGTAAAAATAATGTATTGTGTGGTTTGTAACATGTAGAAATAAAATGTATGAGAACAATAGTACAAAGCAAGGGGAATGGAAGTGTGTCGATCTAAGATACTCTACACTATACCTAAATTATGTGAAAGTCAACTGTAATATTATAGGTTAAAGACGTAAGTTATAAACCCTTGAGCAAGGTTCAGCAAACCCAACAGGTCAAATCCAGGCCACTGCTTATTTTTGTTCCAATAAAGTTTATTGGAACATAGCCATGCCCATTTGTTTACGTATTGCCAGCAGTTGCTTCTGCCCCAGAGTGCACTCTGTAGTTCAACAGAGATCTTTATGGCTCACAAAATCTAAAATATTTAATATCTAGCCCTTTACAGAAAAAATTTGCCAACACCTAATGTAGGGAAACCCCTAAAGACATAAAAAGATGTAGTTAATGAGCCAATAGTAGAGATTAAATGTAATCATAAAAATAGTTAATCCAAAAGAGGGCAAGGATAGAGGAAAAGTAGAAGAAAAAACAGGTGGGTCAATAAAGTAAGTAGTAAGACATATGCACAAGTAGATTACACAACCATATTTATAATTTATTAAATGTAAATAATGTACACACTTTAATTAGGCTGAGATTGGAGGATGCCTGGGTGCCTCAGTTGGTTAAGTGTCCGACTCTTGATTTCAGCTCAGGTCATGATTCCAGGGTTCTGAGATTGAGCCATGAGTCGGGCTCTGTGCTCAGCAGGGAGTCTGCTTAAGATTCTCTTCCTCCTTCTGCCTCTCCCCTCACTTGTGCCCTTTCACTCTCCATCTCTCTCTAAAATAAATAAATAAATCTTTTAAAAAAACAAGGCTGAGATTGTCAGATTGGATAAAATAGCAAAATCCAACTTTGTTGTCTGCAGAAAACCCACTTTAAATATAGACATAGATAGGATAAAAGTAAAAGGATGAGAAAAGGTATAGCACAAAAACATATGTCTACACAAAGAGTTGAAAGTGGGTAATCATAAAAGTTTTTCTCATAGTAGCCAAAGACTGGAAATAGTCCAGATGTCAATCAGCAGGAAAGTGAATAAATTATGATATATCAATACAGTGAAATATTACTCAGCAATAAGAATGAACTACTAATGGATGCAGCAATATGTGGTAATCTCAAAATCATTATGTTGAAAGAAGTCAGATACAAAGGAGTCTGTACTGTATGATTCCAGTAATATAAAAACTCCAGAAAAGTTAAATAGAATTTTTAGTGACAAAAATTGAATCAGTAGTTGCCTAGTGATTAACTGGGATGAGGAACAGGGGAATTTGGGGGAGTAATGGAAATGTTCTTTATCTTGATTATTTTGCCAAAACTCATCAAAAGACCATTTAAAATGAAAGTATTTTGTGTTATTTACAAACTATGCCTCAATCAGGGTTGCTTTAAAATTTTACTGAAAGAACGTAGTGTGAGGGGTACTTGGGTGGCTCAGTCAATTAAGTGTCTGCCTTCAGCTCAGGTCATGATCCCTGGGATCATGGGTCCTGGGACCGAGCCCTGAGTTGGGCTCCCTACCCAGTGGGAGTCTGCTTCTCCCTCTCCCTTTACCCCTCTCCTGCTGTCCCCCATCTCAAACAAATAAAATCTAAAAAAAAAAAAAAAAGAATGTAGTGTGAAGCTATTGTATACATTGTAGGCCTTATAAATTACTAGAATAAGTAAGGAAATAAGATGTAAATAATTACAGCACTGCAAAGTGTGATATATTTGGAATCTCCAGAATATTAATCTATAGGTTTTCTCTGAACTCTTCAATTTCGAGGGGTATGAATACTTAGAAACATTATAGAACGTATCTTTTGATTCTTAAAAAGCTAATAAACATTATCATGTATGTATCAAGCAGTGTGTTTTATTATTTTTTTTAAGATTTTATTTATTTATTTGAGGGAGAGAGTGATCCAGAGAGAGAGAGCACGAGTAGAGGCAGGGGCAGAGGGAGAAGCAGACTCCCCACTGAGCAGGGAGCCCGACATGAGACTCAATCCCAGGACCTTGGGATCATGATTGAGCCACCCAGGTGCCCTGCGTGTTAAGTGTTTTAAATGGTTTATTTATTCCTCGAGACAATTCTGTCAGTTAAGGATTAAATCCATTTTATATATCAAAAAAGTGAGGCTCAGAGAAGTTATATACAATACCCGAAGTTATAAACCCAGGATTCTATCCCAGATTTGCCTCTAAAGCCTGTTTTCCTTCACAGCCTAGTACTAACTTATCTTTAAATGCTTGGTTGCTCATGTAAAAAATTCTGCTTCAAAATTTATTTATTTAAAAAATTCGTATGAAAATCATTTCAAAAGACTTACTTTATTCTGACATTTGTTTTAGTTCTGTGCTGTAATGTATAAAATCTTTTCAGATTTATAGCTTATGATAATGTTTCCTTTAATAACTTTTGTTAGAATATCCCAAATAGTTGAGTTTAGCTTCTAGCTGACCTCGGGATGATGTTCAAGAGAACATAAAAAGAATATTTTTTATTATATCATAAAGTATTCATATTGCATAAGAGAATACTTACTTATCAAGCACCTTGGAAGTAATACTTATACGTAAATATGAATTGACTGTCCTTGAGTAAGGGTCTCACTTTTTAATGTATTTTTCACATATTATTCCCTGGGGATTCTTGAAAGCTGTGGCTCCTAAGAGCCACCTCCTACAGGTTATGGAGCCTACTAGCCCAGCAATCTCTGGCTATTTAATAAAATCCTCCTCAGTAAAACTAGGGTTTATATTCACCAACACCAAAATTTTTATCTCAAATTTCTGGGAAAGTCTCTCCCTGACCTACTTAGAATCTAATCCTTTGCCTGTTTTTTTTTTTTTCCTTCCGAAAAGTGAATTGTGTGATCCATATGATTGATCTTCCGGAAGCCAGTTCCCAGAATAACCTTCAACTAAAGTTAAAGGGCATATTCTTAAACCTTTGAAAATATTTTAAACCACATTGATAATAATAGACCTTACATAAGAATAGTAATACTGTGACTTTAACTTATAATGAAATCTGATTATCATGTGATTATGGGTCTTTTTCATTCAGATGTGACAGTGGTGTATCAAAACGGGTTACCTGTGATATCTGTGAGGCTACCATCCCGGCGTGAACGCTGCCAGTTTACACTCAAACCTATCTCAGACTCGGTTGGTGTGTTTTTACGACAACTGCAAGAAGAGGATCGGGGAATTGACAGAGTCGCAATCTATTCACCAGGTACAGTCACATTTATTATTGATTCTCACCCAACCCTCATTTCACCCCAGACCACTTCTACACACACACACACACACACACACACACACACACACACACACATCACTGCAAAAGAATCCCCCACTCGTAACTTTAGAACGTATTTTCTTGCTTAACAAATGTTAGAAGAGACAGTGATTTCTCTCCCAGTTCTCAAAGTATAATCGTTTAATTTTAGGATTGTATACACACAAAAAGTCTCAGTCAGAAGCACCTCACATATAATGCCATGGGCAAAGATGAGCAGTCAATCACATCTTATGTTATTGAACTATTTATTATTACCATAGGCATGAAATCAATTTTTCTAGTGGTTGAGCCCTCATCTCTGGAGATATGAAGTGTTAGGACTTCTTTTTAGATCTTCTGTCTTTCACATGAAAGTTTACAAAATGAAGACGTATGTGATTGGAAAAGAATGTAAAATAAGGCACGACAAATTCCCATCTGACATGACATCTGTCCTACTTATTTATTTAAGTACCTTAGGTTTTTATCCCATTCTTTGAAAAATCTTAAACCTACAGAAAACATAAAAGACTATATAGGAAGTACCTATTTACCCTTGGATTTACCAGTTGTTAATAATTTGCCACATTTCTATGCTTTAAGTAGTTTAAATATACTTAATTTTCATCTTATCTAGTGATATAATTAGTAGACCAGTATAGTGTACTTTGCTGACCTTAACATCTGTCCCTACCAAATTACTGGCAACTAACCAATAATTATACGTTAGGAAGCATTGTTTTTTACTCAACCAACTTCCATCATAGATAGATATATGACATCCATGCAGCTCTCCCAGCGACCCTAGATTTCCAATTAACACCTATAGATCTATGTAATTATTTTACTTGTTCATAAAGTTCTGTTAGAAAAGTATATTTTTAAATCTTCATGGACTTAAGCTCAGATAGTAAAAGCTTTGTTTAGCATAGAACTTGGGGATGAGGCAAAAGTGAACTAGAATTTAAAAGAGAAGATACAGTTTTTAAAATTGATTTTGAGGATTGCTTTTTCCCGCTCATTCTCAAATAATCGTAGACATATGACAAGTTTAAATTTTTACATTTAAATTTTTCACAGATGGTGTTCGAGTTGCTGCCTCAACAGGGATAGACCTCCTACTCCTTGATGACTTTAAGCTGGTCATTAATGACTTAACGTATCATGTACGACCACCAAAGAGAGGTAAAAAGTAATCTTGATAAGGTCAGAGAAATGTGGAAGGGCTTTTGGAAGGAACTTTGTTTTTCGCTGGATAACCTTGAGAAGCAGATAATACTCAAAGAAACTGAAAGTCTTACATCCAGATAAACCCTTTCAGTTGAACAGCTCATTGAGTACCTCACGCTTGAGTACTTGGCTAGTACGCTGACTGAAACTTAGATTCTACCTAGACACTGGAATGTTTTATTATTGGATATTGTCACTCTTTCACATAAATGGATGTTCCACATAAATTAAGCTCCTTGCCTCCATACAAGGTAAAAGTCACAGTATTTTAATAATATTGCAGGGGGAGTCTTTTAAAAATAAATTATGGACTTCCCTATCCTCTTAAACATTTGTAAACGGAATTTATCTTTTTTTGTTTTTGTTTTTGTTTTCATGGCTCAAAGTCAGTAGTGTGAAAGTCAATTAGTGTATAATAGTAGTCCTTTGGAACTTCTGATTTGTATATGTTTTTATATAAAAATTGTGGTATTTGCCTCAGTGCAAATTTCTTTTTTTTAAGATTTTATTTACTTATTTGACAGAGAGAGAGCACAAGTAGGCAGAGCAGCAGGCAGAGGGAAAGGGAGAGGCAGGCTCCTTGCTGAGCAGAGAGCCCGACCGTGGGGCTCGATCCCATGGGATCATGACCTGAGCCAAAGCCAGATGCTAAACTGACCAAGCCACCTAGGTGCCCCTTCAGGTGGACACTTTAAGAGGGTGCTCCTAAAAAACTCAGTAATCAAGATAAATAATATTTTAATGAACTATTTTAAAGTTAATGCAAAAAACCCATGATGAACAAAATATCAAAAATTTAAATGAAGGTGGTTGGTATTACTGATTTTTCCTTTTATCTCAGACTCCAGTCTGGCTCTGCACACTACTGATGCTAGATAGTTCTCTAAAATAGCCTTCGATTTGGGTCCTTTTTGGTCACTTTTCTCTCTGCCCTTGATCTTTATCGTCACTTACTGCTGCTGTTGTTCATGCCCCTTCCATTATCACCAGCCTCCTAAGACATCCCTTCTTTTCAATTCTGCTTTTGAGAATTGTGTCTAAGGTAGAAAATGTTCTCAGTGAAAGCCTAAACATTGACTGCCTCCAAAATCTGGTCCACATCTACTTTAAAAGTTTTCCTCTTTCTCTTACATGTCGTCGACTTTTCCTCTGCCCTCTATTCCTTTGCTGTTTTCTGAACTGTGCCATTCTTTACCATCTCAGTGTTTGCTCAGCTTTCTCTAAGGTGCCTTTTTTCTTTCTTCCTAACCTATTCCTCGTATCAAAATTGTCAAGGTCAGCTCTTCCATGAAGGCTTTCAATGATCCTATTCTTTCTATTCTTTCTCACTCTGACTCCCAGCTGACTAGAAGTGACTAATCTGTTCTCCGAACTCTTCTTATTCCTCTTCTTTGTTAATGCTCAGACAGAAGGCACTGTGATTTTTGTGTCCTCGGTTATTCTGTGTTGAGTGAAATAAGTGAGTTAAGGTGGTAACATTTTGGTTGTTCAGAAGCCAGATTGTCTTCTGTGTGCAAGTTAGTTGAAATGGAACTAGCTTAGAAAAAGTCTAGTAAATACAGCAAGAATGGAAAAGTATCCTTTAAATGGTAAGACATTACTGAACCAGACTTTATTACATTGGAATAACTGGACACGTAGATCAGGGATTGTTAGCTACATGCCAGCTGTACTAATATGTTTTTCTTTATTCCCTGCTTTTTGGGCTAGAAGTTCTCTTTAAAATAACAGGAGTACAGGCCTTAGTTTACTCAGTTTTTTGTTATTGTTGTCGTTGTTCTTTAAATTTGCTCTTTTCCAGCTTTATTGACATATAATTGATATATAGCATTGTAAGTTTAAGGTGTACAGTGTGATGATTGGATACACTTTAATATTACAAAATGATTACCACAATAGGATTAATTAACACCTCTATCACCTCACATAATCACTTGTGTGTGTGTGTGTGTGTGTGTGTGTGTGTGTGTGTGGTGACAACACTTAAGGTCTACTCTCTTAGCCAATTTCAAGTATACAATATTGTTAACTATAGTCACCATGCTATACGGTAGATCCCCAGAACTTACTCATCTTACAGTTGGAAGTTTGGGCTACCCTTTGACTGGCCATACCATAATACCATATAATTCAGTAATCCCACTTTTGGATATATAACCAGTGGAAATGAAATCAGGATCTCAAAGAAATACCTGCACTCCCGTATTGACTGAAGCATTATTCACAGTAGTGAAGATATAAAAACAACCTAATTATCTGTTTGCAGATGTGGATAAAGGAGACGTGGTACATACATATAATGGAATGTTATTCAGCTGTGAAAAAAAAGGAAACCTGCCATTTGTGACAGATTGGGTAGACCTGGAGGGCATTCTACTTAGGAATATTTTGTGTGTGTATGTGAATTACCTAGAGAGTTCATTCTATTTAGATTTTCTGTTAGTAAAATTTTAAAAGTTCACTAATATATCCCTACATAAAGTATAATAAGTAGGACAGTAAGCTTCCATATATTATGTTGTGAAAAACTAGAGGCTTTTAATCAATAACTAATTCTAGGGGCACCTGGGTGGCTCAGTGGGTTAAGCCTCTGCTTTTGGCTCAGGTCATGATCTCAGGGTCCTGGGATCGACCCCCGCATCAGGCTCTCTACTCAGCAGGGAGCCTGTTTCCCCCTCTCTCTCTGTCTGCCTCTCTGCCTACTTGTGATCTCTCTCTCTGTCAAATAAATAAATAAAATATTAAAAATATTTGTTGGATTGAAAAAGAGCTTCCTAACTATAACATAAAACCCAGAAGCCATAAAAGAAGATTGATATGAAAAATAAGGGTTCTACACAGCAGAACCCTTAATACAAATATTAACTTTTAAACTAACAAGCTTTCAATGAACAGTATTCAAATAAAGACGTACTTTTTTGTAAAACAAATTCCAAACCTGATTTCCAATTTTATAGATTTTCAGGATATGATTATCTATACATGCTTGATCATTAAGATTTCCATGCTTCATTAGGAAAAAGAAGAGATTCTGTTTAGTTTTGCTTACTTGCTTCCCTTCCTCTTTTCTTCCTCCCCTACCTCCGTCCTTCCTTACTTCCTTTCCTTCCTTGAACTTCTAAACAAATACAGTATTAAAAGTTAAAATGGGGGCACCTGGGTGGCTCAAGTTTGTTAAACGTCCAGCTCTTGGTTTCAGCTCAGGTCGTGATCTTGGGGTTGTGGGATCAAGCCCCCCGTCATGCTCCATGCTCAGCGTGGAGTCTGCTTGAGATTTTTCTCTCCCTCTATCCCTCCCCCACTCTCCCTCTCTCTCTCAAATAAATAAATAAATCTTAAAAAAAAAAAAAGTTAAAATGGAAAAAGAGAAAGGGCATACATTAGGGAAGTCATTGGATTACCAGTCAGATGATCTCTGTCCATTCCCTACGAGCTATGCAACTTTGTGAATATTAGTTTTAGACCTCATTAAAGAGAGCAACCACCTTGTATTTGATTTTTTCCCCCTCTGTAGTGACTAGATAAGTACCTAGTACAAAAACATTTGTTAATCTTATCTCTAGGATTCAAATTCCTCATTTATAAATTTGGCCTGCCAAGTTTACTCATGGTGTTACTCTGAGGATAACATGATATAAAATAATACATGTGAAGAGATTTTGTTAGCATAGATGATTGATCGCTACTTAAGGAATTATCTTTTTGAAAGGGGACCCAGCTTTCAGTAGAAATATTGTTAATTGATCTAGTAGAAACATTATTATAACTCAGTTCCAGTCATAGGGTCAGAAGACATGGACTCTACCACTTCCCTGTAACATTCCAGATAAGCTACTGCCTTCCAGAGTGCAGCTTTCTCTTCTGGTAACTTTGGAAAGTGTAAAGCTGTATGCAAATGTGAGCTACAACTTCAGTGCAAAGAAGGTCCTGTTGACATAGATGACTTCTAGAACTCAAAGTGTTCTTGCTTTTGTCTGTTCCCATTAACTCAGCACACATTTACTGAAGTGTGCAAGATACTGTGCTAGGCACTATATCCCATTTTACTATATCAGCTCTTCTCTGATCCAATTCGCTGCCCTTACTAGAATTTTTCATTGATTGAATTTCTGTGATAACTGTACTAAAGGACATCCTTGAAAAAAGTTTAAATACATGGCTAATTCTGACTATGGCTTATTTTGATTTAGATGAGTTACATTATGCTGTATGTAACAAAATGTCACATTTAAGGCTAACAAGATTTTATTTTATTTATTTATTTTTAATTCACATATAATGTATTATTTGCCCCAGTGGTACAGGTCTGTGAATCATCAGGCTAACAAGATTTTAAAACAAAAGTTTTCTTTCTTGTGTTTTTTTGTTTTTACTCTTTGACAACTGAGATCAGCTGATTTTTTTTATTAGATTTTCAAAACATAATTTTTAGATTTCTGGAAACATATGCTACTCACAGAAGAGGATACAGAATCAAAGAATTTAATGTGTTACCCTTTCAATCATTCTCTGAACTTCATGCCCTCTAAAACATGATATTCAGGCCCAAATAGCTATATTCTTTTCCCAACGGGGGTAAATCAAAGTTGGTATGATAGGGGGAAGGTGTATGGGAACTAAGAGTTTTAGGATAATTGTATGTTTATTTATACTTTTGTATTTGAAAATTTGAAATACTGTGTATTTTTTTCCTGTGTTAAACAGGAAGAAGATCACCAATTAAAATGGTAGGACTACAGACAAATTATAGATAAGCATTTTGATAAGCATGATAATCAGATTGATTCTGAACCTCTCTACTAGTTTTTAACATATTGCTTAAAATTTTATTTTTTTTTTTTTAAAGATTTTATTTACTTATTTGACAGGGAGATATAGAGCACAAGTAAGCAGAGTGGCAGGCAGAGGGAGATGGAGAAGCAGTCTCCCTGCTGAGCAGAGAGCCCATTGTGGGGCTTGATCCCAGGACCCTGGGTCATGACCCGAGCCAAAGGCAGATGCTTAACCAACCAAGCCACCCAGGCGCCCCTTTCTTGTTTTTATCTAATGAAGATTATTATTATTTGTAACCTTATTTGTAGCATTTTGACTTCCAAGAATATAAAGGTAGATGTTGGCTTCAAAATTTTCAAGTCACCTAAATATGAATTGACTTTCTAGGATTTGTAGATACCTCTTTTTTTTTTTTTTTAACATTTTATTTATTTATTCGCCAGAGAGAGAGAGAGCACAAGCAGGCAGAGTGGCAGGCAGAGGCAGAGGGAGAAGCAGGCTCCCAGCCGAGCAAGGAGCCCAATGCGGGACTCGATCCCAGGGCTCTGGGATCATGACCTGAGCTGAAGGCAGCCACCCAACCAACTGAGCCACCCAGGCGTCCCTGTAGATACCTCTTTTTTGAAAAGGAACTGTCACTTTCCTTCAGTTGAACACTGATGGTGGGACCCCTGTAGCAAATGAATCTGTCTTGTTTTTATTATTGTCTAATAGCTCTGGGAATAGTAATGCTCCATCTAAGGCAAATATTAAAAAAGAAAATGTAACTCCTTCTTTCCAGACCTCTTAAGCCACGAAAACGCAGCAACACTGAATGATGTAAAGACACTTGTCCAGCAGCTGTACACCACGCTGTGCATCGAGCAGCACCAGTTAAACAAGGAAAGGGAGCTTATTGAAAGATTAGAGGATCTCAAAGAGCAACTGGCTCCCCTGGAAAAGGTACCGATTCAAATCTCAAATATGAATCTTCAGCAGTAATTTTCTAGAGCATATATGTTTGCTTTTTGCCCCCTTCCGTCTTTTTTGGTAATTGAGTTGTGTCAGTCAAACTAGTCCTTTAGTTTTGGGGACTGAACCATAACAAAGTCCAATCAAAGCTAAGAAAAAACTTAAAAAGGAATAGTTTTGAGGGTTCATAATGGGCATAGAACTTTGAGCTCTAAATGTCTGCCCTTAACCAGATTTACCACCTTTGCAACAAAAATTGAAATAATTACTGATTGAGAAAAGTAATGTGTGTAGTGGGTAATGATTTCGGCCAAGTTAAGAATCACTATTATATGGAATATTATGCACCTGTTAAAAATGATTATGTAGACCTAATATGCAATAGAAGAATATTATGATATTTTATGCAAAGTATATTATAAAATAGTGTGCATGTTAGTATATACTATGATCTAATTTTTAAATGTGTTGTACATATAGCTATGCATATTTATATATGTATATGTAAACCACAGGAAAAATGTCAGAAGAAATATATCCCAAAACGCTAATTGAGTGGTAGGATGGCGATTGCTTTTCTTCTTTACATTTTTCCAGATGTTTTATAGTAAACATGTCATTCTTATTTTTTAATGATGATGCAAATATTTTCATTGTAAGAAATTAGACTATCAGAGATTAAGAGAGGGAACAAATACTCTTAATATTGTGCTTTCTCATTTCCTTAGAAATAATGAACGTGTATCTCAAGGTTCTCATTAAATTTAAGACCATTAGAAATGTGATAAAATAAACTTGAACTGTTGTGAAGGAGAATGAGATTTGAATTTGGCATTTTCAAGATGTGAAAAAAGTATTTTTTTTAATGTACCAGCTATAACAAAATAATTATCAGCTTTTATTGACTATTTACTATGTGCTGGGAATTGTGCAGGTCTTTTACCTGTATTCCGTTATTTAGGCCTCAGAAAACTCTATAATGACACTGATGACGATACACGGATCAGGGCCTGCACACAGCTGTTCGGAATCCAGAGTCCGACTCACTGTACTTTCTGCCCCCAGCAGACACCTTGAATAAACAATGATAATAGTCTAAATCTTGTATACTACAGCAAGAGAACACTGGCATGTTTTCACATCCCTCCCTCAAAAAAGATAATTGTGTAGTTGGATAAAGGGTTGTTGACAGTAACTTACTCCCGTAGCTTCACCATATTTTCATCTGCTTCTAGGGTGAAACATAAAACACAAGTGTCCTAAGAAAAGTGTTACTCCTATAAAATAGTGAAAACTACAGATACTATATAGGAAGACAAGCTACGTTTACTAGAATGGAGACGAACATGACCTGATTATGAGCCCTATTTCTTCCGTGAATGTGAAACAGTTTAAATTTAAAATTGGTTCAATGTCAAAATGCCGTATTGTTGATTGATCATGTGTGCCCCGTAGGTACGAATTGAGATTAGCAGAAAAGCTGAGAAGAGGACCACTTTGGTGCTATGGGGTGGACTTGCCTACATGGCCACACAGTTTGGCATTTTGGCCCGGCTTACCTGGTGGGAATATTCCTGGGACATCATGGAGCCAGTCACCTACTTTATCACTTATGGAAGTGCCATGGCAATGTACGCATATTTCGTAATGACACGCCAGGTAAGAATTCCTCTTCTAGAAACTTTTTATGAGGTGCTAATGAAGTTTTGGTTGTCAAAGTAGTTCTCTTTTCTCTCATATTCTAAGGCCAGTTCCCTTTCAGTACTCATTTATCCTACACACACACACACATACATATGCACACGTGTACATGCATGCTAATTGTGTATTAGGCCCTATTCTAGGTGTTAAAGGTAGGGAGGTAAATCATGGCTCCTGACCTCAAGAAGCTCACAGACTATAAAGGGAGCCATATAAACAATTAAATTCAGAAAAAAATATTTTACAGTAAGTTACAGAATAAGAGGGCAAAGGGAGAAGAATGATCTCCTGCAAGATAGCTTGTTCAGCCAAGTTGGCTTGGCTTTTGGTTTTTATTGAATTCTTGGAATGGAAAGTTGGCGATAACTAATCAAATAGTTAAACTCAACTCTGGACTATTTCTAAGTATATTAAGAGTATAGGTAAGCTTCTTTGTTAATGTTTTTGCTTCATGGAAGAGAGATGAAAATTAGATATCTAATCCCTCCCTTTATATGCCTGGTCTATTCTCTAGCAACCAAGACCCATTTATTAAATATCAATATCTGGAACTAATTTTTGTTGCCAGTGTTATTTTTACAGTAGCTTGAAAATCCCTGGTCACTTTAAAAAGTATGAAGGATTTACTATCACTTATTATTATCTGTGTGATACCAACACAGATCCAACTTCACTTGATAAAGACATTTGCAGTAAGTGAGACATGCGAACCTTTTTCTATTTTCTTAGGTATCAAAAGAAAGCTGAGAATTGCTTCTCTTACATTTTTATATGGCTGCGATTGAACATAGGCATTTTGTTTCGTTGTTGTTAGACCACTGGTCATACGCCTATTTATGTGGGAGAAAATGAAAGCCCAAGAATGGTATTTAACCTTTCTGGGCCTCCCAAACTTGTCTAGTAAAGAAGAGAGACAATAAATTGTTCATGTCCTGCCATTGTTTGCCCAGAGGATCCAGCATCTAGTCCCATGTCAGGCTCATATTCATTACTCTGAGTGAACACAACCGAACAACCAGATCAGTCATGTCTAATCACAGCTCTGGACATGGCTTTGCTGTCTGTCTATCTTTGTTTCTTTCCTTCTCTCTCTCCTCTCTTCCCTACCTGTCCCTTATATACATACCCCTTTAATAGTTTCTTTTTATCTATTGATTGAAGTCCAAACTCCTTAGCCTGATATGCATAACTGGTTCCTCCCTGTCTTCTCCAAAGGTCTGTCAGTTCCCTACAGTATACTTACTGTGCGTTTTAAACAAATCAAATTATATTCCTTATTCCCCCAAAAGCCCTGAGTTTTCTACCACTTCATTCCTTACTTTCCATCATTCTATCAACTGGGAGAGTTCTCCCTGTTGATCTCTACCTGTTATATTTCAAGGTTTCTTAAATGCTTATCTTTCATGAACCTTTGGCCAGTTCCCTACAGCTGACTTTGAACACTCCTTCTGAATTCCTGTAGCACATTGTGCCTCGCATTTCACTTATCCTATGCTATCTCGTATTATAATTATTCACATATAATGTCTTCACCCCTGTAATAGACTATAGTATCTTAGGAGGCGAGGCATTCAGATTTTTTTTTTTTTCAATTTTTATTTCCGTTTAGCTACTATTAATCCGTTATTGTCATCATCAGTAATTCAATATTCACTTCTGTTTCTTTTATGACATACTAGGCATCAGACCAATCCTCCCATTAGGAAAAATTAGTTGGATAAAACATTAAATACATTTGCCTATAGACACTAGAGAGCTTATAAGATGGGAAAAATTACCATGCAAGGACCTGAAGAAGAGGAATTCCAGGACGGTGAACCTGGTATTGGGTGTGCTTATTCCTCTGGGGATTTATGCTGACTAAGCAGGGTAAGACAGAGAAACCCAAGAAGCTGAGCAATACTTGATGCTCTCGAAGGACCAAAACCATAGAGATTGCTTTGGTTTGGAACCTCTAATAGCTACCATTGTCGAATATGGATGAGCCTGTTGTAGGTTCTCTCTGAACTATAGCCCAACTTCATTCATCTCAATTAGACTAAGGTATTCCTAGAATAGTGATAATCCTGAATTGCTAGTGCTCATAGACTCTGGGCAGAAGCAAACATAAATTATCCCTGGAAGAAAAAAATATAAAAAATGTAAAGACTGGAAAGAAAGAAAACTGATGTTATTCAAAGATCTTTGTACATAAAAAAATACAAAAACATGTACATATATTTGATTAGAATCCATAAGTGAGTTTCATAGGGTTACTGGATACAAGGTCAATATACATGAATCAATTGCATATCTATATGCCAGCTGCAAACAATTATAAAATGAGACTAGAAGTAAATCGTGCAAAAGATGTGCAAGACCTCTATGCAGAAAAACATAAATTTAAAGGAAACTTCTGAGCATGTTCATGGACTAGAGAGTAAATATTTAAAAATGTCAGTTGTATACAAATTGGTCTATTTGATTCAGTGCAATCCCAGTCAAAATTCCAACAGTTTTGAGGATGAAGGAAAGGAGATTTGAATAAGCTGCTTCTAGAATTTCAGTGAAAATGTAAAAGACTAAGAAAAGCCAGTGAACTCTTGAAGAAAAACTGGGTAAGAGGATTTGCTCTACAGGATATGTAAGACTATAGCTTTATTTATAATACTACAGTAATTAAGACAATGGCACAAAGACAAATAGTCCAATGGAATAGATGAGAGAATGTAGAAACAGACCTGGTATAAATGAACTTTTGATTTTTAAAAGATAACACTGCAAAGAAAGAAGAGTCTTTTTCTACAAATGGTGCTAGGACAATTGAATATCCATATTAAAAAAAAAAATGAAACGACCCCATCCTTACACATCCTTAATTAACAAGAATTAATTCCAGATAGATTATAGATCTAAATATGAAAGCTAACACAATAAAGCTTCTGGAAGAGGAGCACCTGGCTGGCTCAGTCTGTAGAGCATACAACTCTTGATCTCAAGGTTGTAAGTTCAAGCCCCACGTTAGATGTGGAGATTACTTAAAAATAAAATCTTTTTAAAAAATAAAATAAAGCTTCTGGAAGGCAATATAGGAAAATATGTCAATTACTGTGGAATAGGAAATCATTTCTTACCCAGAATGAAGCGCTAACCATAAAGAATAAGAATGATAAATTTGGCTATATTAAAATTAAGAACTTCTGGGGGCACCTGGGTGGCTCAGTTGGTTAAGTGTCTGCCTTTGGCTCAGGTCATGATCTCTGGGTCCTGGGATTGAGCCCCACGGCATCGGGTTTCCTGCTCAGCTGGGCGTCTGCTTTTCTCTCTTGGTCCCTCTGCCCCTCCCCACCGCTCATTCTCTCTCTCAAATAAATAAATAAAATCTTTTAAAAAATTAAGAACTTCTGTTTATTAAAGAACACCATTAAAAGAGCAAACAGGCTGGGAGGAGATATTTGTAGTACATATACCCAACAAGGGATCCATAACCAGAATATATTAACGAAGTCTGTAAATTAGTAAGAAAAAAACCAGACAACCAAATAGAAAAAGATGGCAAGAGATTAGAATAAGCACATCTAAAAAAGGAAATCCAAATGGCTAATAACATATGAAACAAAAAGGCCTCAGCCTCATGAGTGATCAGGAAAATGCTGTAGATCTCCAAGAGAAATGAAAACATGTTCATACAAAAACTTGTGCAGGAATATTCATAGCAGCATTATTCATAATAGCCAGAAAAGTGGAAACAACCTAAATGTCATCAGTTTATTAATGGATAAAAAAAATGTTGCATGTCCATTCAATGGAATATTACTTGACAACAAAATGAAGTACCAATATATTGCTACAAATGGATGAACCTTGAAAGAAGGCAGCCACAAAAGGCTGCATGCTATATGATTCCGTTTATATGAAATGTTCAGAATAGGCAAATCCATAGAGAATAAAGTAGATTAATTGTTGCCTGGAATTGGAGATGTTGAGGGAGATGGGAAGTGACTATTAGAGTACAGGGTTTCTTTATTTTTTTTTTTTTATAAAGTTTTATTTATTTATTTGTCAGAGTGAGAGAGAGTGCAAGCAGGGGAGTGGCGGGCAGAGACAAAGGGAGAGGGAGAAGCAGGCTTCCCACTGAGCAAGGAGCCCAGTGCAGGACTCGATCCCAGGACACTGAGATCTTGACCTGAGTCGAAGGCAGAAGCTTAACCGACTGAGCCACCCAGGCATCCTTAGAGAACAGGATTTCTTTTGAGGATAATGAAAATTGATTGTAGTGATGGTGGTACAAGTTCATGAATACACTAAATACCATTGAACATTATACTTTAAATGGGTGAATTGTATGGTATGTAATTTATGTCTCAGTAAAGCTATCTTTGAAAAATGAGCTAGTACTTCTGCACACACACCAGAATGGCTAACTTTTTTTAGTTAACTGGCAATACCAAGTATTGGCAAGGATATGGAATGTTGGCAACTCTCATATCCTACTGATGGGAGTATAATTCGTACCACCATTTTGGAAACCTGTTTCATATCACTTCTTAATTTGAACACAGGCATACCTTATGATCTAGGATCTCCATATATAGGTATATATCCAATAGAAGAGAAACCCAAAAATGTTTTTGGCAGCATTATTCATAATAGGAAAGCCTGGAAAGACCCAAAAGTCTGTCAGTAGTAAAATGGATAAATAAATTGTGATGTAGTCATACCACAGAATGTAACATAGCAATGAAAATGAATGATATTCATACAAAAGTATGAATATCACAAACATATTGAGTGAAAGTAGCCATATACCATACCTACTGTCTGACTCCATTTTTATAAAATTTAAAAAACAGGTAAAATTAAGCCATAGAGTTCAAGGGGATTCATGCTTAAGTAGGAAAGCTTTAAAGACAGCAAGAAAATAATTACCATAAAAGGCAAGATAGTGATGAGTTTGGGGAGGAAGGAAAGGATAATAATTGGGAAGAGGCAGGATGCCTTCCAGGTTGTTGGCAGTGTTCGATTTTCTTTATCTGGTGGTGATTAACTTATTCATTATGTGATGATTCATTGTGATGTACATTTTTGTTTTGTGTACTCTTACATGTATGTTTCACAAAAAATGTTTAAGAAATAAATATTTAACACAGCCCCTATTTCAGTATATATCTTTGCACGTGTATTGAACCTAATCAACAGTTAGTGCTCATTTTGTAAAGATAGTGTTCGAAGGACTAATAACTTAATTTCTCCTTTAATTTGTAGGAATATGTTTATCCAGAAGCCAGAGACAGACAATACTTATTATTTTTCCATAAAGGAGCCAAAAAGTCACGTTTTGACCTAGAGAAATATAATCAACTCAAGGATGCAATTGCTCAGGTAAGTTTTCCAAAAATAAAAATAAATTCCAACCCCATATTGTGTGGTATTGGTATTATTATTATAATAATCGATATTATTAGTAGTCATATAATTATTATTATTATTATTACCATTATCCATAACTATAGTTCTTCAATGGGTAAACTCTGAAAGAATGATCACACCCTCTTCTTCCTATATTAATTATTCCTCGGTTAATAAAAATGTCTATTTTAGCATGGACACCTCTCTGGAAAGTTTTAGAACACAAGCAGGTGAAAAAGTGATGGGTCCTATCTATCCTATTAACAGTAGCATATTGAAATTTGAAGAACTATTTTTAATTTTTTTTGTTTCTTTAAAGTTGTCTATTTTCACTTTTCTCTCTTTTTAAAATCTTTTTACAACAATTTTCGAAGATTTTCCACCTAAAATGTGTGGTAGCAATGGGGCAAAAATAAAATCCAGGTAGGAAAGATTACTGGAAATGTTTGCCAGGCACAAGTCAGAGTTTATTGAACTAAAAGATGTTGTTTTAAAAAAGATTGATATATTTTATTTTTCATAATAGTTATTACCTCTTTCAAATTTCTGTGTGTGCCTCCATCTGATATCTTTGATTTTGCTGAATAAGTCTTCATTCCTCTTCTCTGTAGTCTTATATGACTTTAGTGATTTTTTTTAAAGATTTTATTTATTTATTTGACAGAGAGAGAGAGACGGCAAGAGAGGGAATACAAGCAGGGGGAGTGGGAAAGGGAGAAGCAGGCTTCCCACTGAGCAGGGAGCCAGATGCGGGGCTTGATCCCAGGACCCTGGGATCACGACCTGAGCCGAAGGCAGACGCTTAATGACTGAGCCACCCAGGCACCTCATGACTTTAGTGATTTTTTAAAAATCTCTAGAAACTCTTCCATCCTCTTTAATGTTTGGTTGCTCTTCTCTGTCCCTTATTGGTGATGGGGTTGTACTTTGAATAGGCTTAGTCTGTCTTCCTGCCTTGGCCTAAGTGGATTTGTGTCTTTGCTGTGTGTGGTGGTTCTCAACTGAAGGGAACACATCACATCATCCCTGGAGCTGTTAAAAATACACATGCTTCAGCCCCACCCTCAGCCTAATAATCCAGTTCCACAGGGGTGAGGTCCCAGCCCGTGTGAGTTTTGAAAGTGCTGCAGTTGACAGCACATCCCTGATTTTAAAATCACTAAGCAAAAAACTGAAACAACTACTGGAGGAACAACTCAAGTCTTGAGCAACGTAAGTTAAAGTTCTGGATCCAGGCAGAGGTTTGAGAAACGCCATCAGGATGCATCAGATGCTCCCCACATTCCTGAGCCTCTCAGTCCTGTCCTGTTGACAGCACAGCCTTTCCTGGAGGCTCTGTTGACAGCTGAAACTGCCAGGACAGACTCCCATTCTGGTCCCCCTTGGTTGTCCTATGCCTTTAAAGCCCTTTGCTTCTGAGGCACTCTTATTTTGAGAGTAATGGAGATGATTTCTGTGATTCATAGTGATGCAGGAAAGTCCATTTCCTTTTCTCAGGAGACAATAATATAATTGAAAGCTTCACTAGCCAGTTTTTCTCACCTTTTGTTTCTATTTTAGGCAGAAATGGACCTTAAGAGACTGAGAGACCCATTACAAGTACATCTGCCCCTTCGACAAATTGGTGAAAAAGATTGATCTACAAAGAGCCTCTGAATCCTGGCAGAAGGAACACCTGTTTATAACTCTTGCCTTTTTAATTAAAGCATTGCAGGTGGAAGCTGGGAGCCAAGTCGGGGTAGAGGGTTTTTACCTTTAATTAAAAAAACAAAAACAAAGGATCTTAGGGAAGAAGGGGAAGCTAAAATCTAAGGATCAGGCTTTGTGGATATAAGCTCAAAGGGCTTAGTGAATATTGTCTTAATCAAGCATCTTAGTTTCCGGATAAAAATGAAGCATTATATAGTTGAGAGATTCATAAAGAGAAAAGGATGCTGGGGGTGTTCCTTTCTTGCATCTTCTTGCAGGGTCAGCAAAACAGTAACACACCAGCACCCCACTCAGCTCTAATTTTTTTTTTTATTTGACTTTTCTTATTTTTGACATAGGAGTCAATAAATATACCAGAAAAGCAAATCCTCAAGATATGTGGGTGGCAAACAGAGTCTGAGCCCGTGTCATTAGCATTTATTTTAAATTGGACCCAGTCTCTGCAAAGTGACCAGGAATCTCTCCTATTTGTGTCCCTTTTCTGACCACCCAATCCTGTTGGTTATGCTAATTTTATCCATATGAGAGTTGGAACCAACTTACAACTGTTTGATAATTGACACTTTGGATTATCCCATAATACCTTCTTTGATGTCTGTATATTCCAGTCCTCTGGATCAGTATCTAGGAATCATTGGCAACACTGCATGAGGTTGTTTTGTTTTGTTTTGTTTTTTACTGATTAATCTTTAAGAGGAGGCAGAATTTCCCTCCTTTATTTAACTATCCTATTGATATTCCCCTCTCCCTCCATAACTCAAATCCAAGGGGGGGTGTTCGGCTGTATTACCAAATCAGGAAGATGTAAGGTTTACAAATTGGCTAAAAATCATGGCTCTCTAGCCATTTCAAACCAGAATAATCTCATTGCTGTTAATCTGCTTGTGTGACCGCATTCCAGCCCACCCAGATGGCGCTGCCTTGTCTGGAGACTTTGTTTATCTTGAAGGACACACACTTCCACACTGTTTGTGAGCCTCCCCCCCCCCCACCTCCACCACTTCAATTGTTGTAAATCAAGTGTGTGGATCTCAAAGGGTGCAATTTATCTTTATACAGGAATACATTTCTATGGCTTCCTTCAACCTACCCTCTTCACCCTCTTTTTTCTTATCTTAAATTGAGAGAAGGAAGAATTAATCTTATACTCTATCAAAATATTTTCTACCATATTTCCAGATGACATCTGCACTTGAAGAGTCAAAGGAATCTGTGTCTAATATCCTGTTTTTAACGACTGTGGGGGCAGGATGGGAAGGATGATGAGGCTTGCCACACAGCTGACTGGCTTTTTCTTTCACACGATTCGCCTCTCCTCGTTGTGGCAAGGAGGTTCTTTCTCGTTTTCTTCCTCTTTTGGGATCATTGTGTATGAAAAGAAACACTTGCGATGACAAACCCAGACTCCAGGTGCCTTGCAGAGGTTGAAGGCCCGCCCAGACCGCTGCTGCTCTGCTCCTGCCACCGCCCCTCCCGCTGGCATGATGGAATGAAAGGATGCATGTCTCCCCTTCCTTCCAGTGCCCCCGGGTCGTTCAACCCCCTCCCTCATTTATTTTTGTTAAGTTCTGTGAATTATTTTTAAATCATCTATCCTGTTTGTGTGCAGGGTTTTTAAGAAGAAACAGCACAGTGCAATGAGCAAATCCTTTCAGGGTGTGTGGGAGGCAAGGGAGGGAAATGTGGAGAAAAGTCCTTTAAACAAATAGCAAAATATTGAACATGTGTAAAATCCTGTATCATTTATGAAATATGTATAAAAGCAATGTACCTTCTGGAACAATAAATACTTATTCAATTTTTGAACTATAGCATCTATTTCTTTAAAGCAAAACCAAAAACAGCAGCAGCAGAAACAAAACTTAGTTTCCTGTGATTCTAGTGAAAAACTGTTTACTTCTAAAATTAATTCTTATAAAAATACCCATTTTGAAATTAAATTTGGTTCCTAGGGTCTGTATTTTTAAAACAGACTTTTTTTTTTAAAGACCGTATTTACTTATTTGACAGAGCACGAGCTCCTTGCTCAGCGGGGAGTCTGCTTCTCCCTCTCCCTCTGCCTGCCGCTCCCCCTGCTTGTTGTGCTCTCTCTCTCTGCCAAATAAATAAATTAAACAAACAAACAAATAAATAAATTTTTAAAGACAGGCATTTCATTAATGCTTCCTGAATCTAAGATGGTCAGTATTTTCCTAATTTTCCAGAGCCACCAAAGGTTAAGTGACTTCTACAGCCAGAATAAAGCCAGTGGCAGTACTGAGACTAATATCCCTATATCCTGATTAACAGGAAAATTGTCCATGACATCAGACCACCAGAGTGCCCAAAGTGGTCTCCTGGACTTTGGAACACTGTCCAAGAAGGAACCAGGATTAAATATTCATTTTTTTAAGAGTTTGTATCAAATTTGATCAAATCAAATAATGATCACCAAATAGGAAAATACCACATGCTACCTACTCCATTGAAGGCATATCAAAAAGCGTGTTCTGTGCAATGTGAGATGTACTGGGAGCCTCATGGCAGCCATCCCTGAGACAGAAGTAAAGTGTAAGAAGATAAGATTGAAAATGTTTTGATTTCAAGAATAACGTCTACATATTCAACAACATTGTTAGGCTTTAATGAATTTTCAGTGGAGATAATGGAGAGTTAAATCCATTGGTGAGTGTAGATAATGCGGTTTTGCTAAAAGATATTAGAGCTGGCAAAAGTAAAAAGGTTCTCTCATGGTATGATTGCTGGAGTGGCAACCTGGTATCTCCTTGTTAAAAATGCAAGTTCTCTGATCCCTACTGAATCAGGAACTAGACATGGGGCTAGCAATCTGTCTTTAATAAGTCCTTCTAGTGATTTTGATGGGAACCGTTGATCTAGTCAGACCAGAGGACATCTGTGTCACAACTCATCAGTGAATCCTATGACCAAACAACCAGAGTGACAGAGGCTGGTGAGTATGGTGAATATGGTAAATGGAAAGAATAGAGCTCATGTCACATGTACTATTGTATCTTGCTTACTGGCAGGACGGTAGTGATGAGCACATAGTAGATGCTCACAAAAACAAAAATAGAGGTGCCTGGGTGACTCAGTTAAGTGGCTGCCTTCGGCTCAGGTCATGATGCTGGGGTCCTGGGATTGAGCCCTGCATCACTGTTCAGCAGGGAGTCTGTTTCTCCCTCTCCCTCTTCCTCTGCCCCCTGCTCATGCTCACTCTCTCTCTCAAAAATAAATAAAATCTTTTAAAAAAAATAAAAATAAAATAAATAGGTGGAATTTTAAAAATCAATGTAGAAGATTTCACTGAAAAGTGGAATTTCTTAGATTTTGGAACTCAGTTTCACCAAAACTGTTAAGAATTATGTTTCATTTTTCTGGGATGCCTGGGTGGCTCAGTTGGTTAAGTGTCTGCCTTCAGCTCGGGTCATGATCCCAGGGTCCTGGGATCGAGTCCCATATCAGGTTCCTTGCTCAGAGGGGAGCCTGCTTCTGCCTCTGCCTGCTGCTGCCCCTGCTTGAGCTCACTCCCGCTCACTCTCTCTGACAAATAAATAAATAAAATCTTTTTTTAAAAGGAGAGTTATGATTTTTTTTAAAAGATGTATTTATAGAGAAAGAGCAGGGGAGGGGAAGAAGGAGAGACAGAGAATCTCAAGCAGACACCCCACAGAGCATGGAGTCGGAGGCGGGGCTCCATTCCACAACCCCAAGACCATGACCTGAGCTGAAATCAAGAGTCAGTCACTCAACTAACTGAGCCACCCAGGTGCCGCAGTTGTGATTCATTTTTATTACTGCCAACGATCTTTAGTTTGTTGCTCTCCCAAGTAAGTACAAACTCCTCGTCTTCCAGAATGTACTACATAGTTACTTCCTTAGGATAAATGTATATGTTAATTTTAATGAATTCTACTGAATATAAAATTGACCCACTTTATAAATTTTTATTTGCATAGGTTTTTATAAATGCGTCATTCACTGAGCAATCCCTCACTCTTGAAATTGTCCTCAGCTCCTGTGACTCTACTCTTCGGTTTCCTTCTTTAAATCTCTGACTACTTCTTGGCCTTATTTGAAGTATCCTCTTCCTCTACCCACATCTTTGATGTTGAGCTTCTCCAGGGTTCCATCTCGGACCCCATTTTCCATGGATGATCTCACCCGCTCCCCTCCCCCATTTATATGCCGGTAGTTCTTAAATTGTTAGGTAAGCTCAGATTTTTCCTGAACAGCCAACTGGTTTATCTACCTCCTAACTGATCTATTTCCCCCTTGTGCATTAAATTCCCTTAGAGGGAAATGCATCTTAGTGTATAACATTGACAAAATATTAGTAATTGCAGCTGTGTTCCTTTTTCTACTTTTGTATACATTCGAAATTTTTCTTCATAAAAAATTAAAATGAGAGGGCAGATCAACAAAAAAGGAAAAAATAAGAATAAGAAAAAAGTCTTACCATCCTGGGAATGCTTGTTTACAGAACCTAAGGACTATCCGTAAAAGTCCTTGACTCTGGCAATCAATCCTGGCAGCAAATCTGGGTTTATCTCATGTACACGTCCTCTGTTTCTCTGCAACACATATGAAACACTCAGATGGTTTCTCAGGGACAGGAAATTGCAGGGTTTTGTTTTTTCTGTTAAGAGCACTAACTCTTAACTGCAATGAGACAGTTCCTCGGTCCCAGAACTATCAATTGCTGCCATCAGATTGCAACTTAATAAGCTAAAAATTGTCAGATTGCCTGTGTTCTGCTACCATTAGTGATAAAGTTGCTAACTATAATTTCAGATCACTGGAAAGCCCATGCTAGAGCATGGTAAACTCTGTACTTGTGGGAACCACTTTTACCTTCATCACTGTCAAAAACCAGAGACAGCATGGCACTTGGCCCCTAGTAGGCACTCATGTTTAATTGAACTGAAGCCCTTAAAGGAAAGGGGCCACAATAATTTGAATGCCACTTAGCATAGGAAAAAATTGTGACAAGCGATTAGGAAGACAAGTTTATGAATTACTTCCTAAAACAACAAATATTCCTTCCCCTAGAAATCACTAGGGGATTTGATTAGGACAAGAAATTTGATCAGGACAAGAAACGTAGATGAGAGAAAGGATAAGAATGATAGAAGCCCAAAGCATCAGGTCAAGTAAGATTGGGAGGGAGAAATTTTGGTTTCATTCAGATCCTTCTTTAATAAAGTATTTAAAAAAAAAAAAAAAAACTTTTGGGGCACCTGGCTGGCTCAGTCCGTAGAGCATGTGACTCTTGATCTCAGGGTCGTGTGTTCAAGCCCCATGTTGGGTGTGTCCTACTTTAAAAAAAAAAATGGTAAAAAAATAAAAACAAAACCTTTTCCCCCTACCCTTCTTTTTGTCCTTCTCCTCATTGTCTTCAGTAACAGTGCTTGCCAATTCTTAGATATCCACACACTATAGAATGTCAGGGAGCTGGCATTCTATTGTCTGGGGACATGTAATATAGAGATCCTTACATTTTGCCTCTTTTGTCTAAAAATGAAATTCTAGTAAACATCACTTTTTAGTGTTGTTAATTTAATGAGTCGTTCCTCATTTGAAGCCCCTACTTCTATCTTAGTGTGAGAATTAGTAAAATAAGTAACCACTAAACCATTTTAAATTTGGGGAAGAAAGGCACTATAGAAAACATGAGGTATTGCTGCTTGAATTGGTAAAAATGCGACTAAACCTTGTTTCTTTAGGAAGTTTTGAGACCAAGGACCATAATAGAACACACTTAAGAGCTTGCCTCAAAACAATATCGTCCCCATTCCACACCTTTCCTTACTACTTTTTTGTGTGCTATTGTAAACTCCTTCACCATCTGACCAAGACATTTCCTAATGACCAGTTGCATCAATCTGGCTTTATCCCATTGTCATTCCGTAAGCAATGGTAGGGCTGCAACATCATGAAATTAATTCCTAGAAGTCACAAAACAAGATTTTGACAGGAGGGGATGTCCCTCATTTAGAGTTTCCTTCTGGATAAGATACTGGGGCCTTGTTGCAGGGAATTCTTGAGAGAAAACAAAAGGAGGATGAGGGATCGTGATGGGTTTTTTCCCCCCTAAAGAAAAATATCAATAACCCTGTTGACAGCGTAAAACAGTGTTTCTATCTGGGGTCAGGGCCAGAGCAGTGGACACCTTATCCCACTCATCCTCTTCCTCTGATAAGGCCCCAGCCAGTACTGTAAAGTCTTTTTTCAGAAGAGCCCCGCGGCCTTTTTTTGAAAAGTGCTTGAAAAAGAAAGGGACGAAGGACAACTGGAATTAAGAGGATTTCCAGTCTGTTCTGGTGGCTGGTCCAGAAGGATGCTTCAGTTCCTGCTTCTCACCTGCATCTTCATCACAATGACACCTGCATCACCAGTGGGTGAGTCTCGTGTTGAGTACTTGGCACAACACACTTTTTGTTGTAGGAATTTGCTGTTACGTCCAGATTAAGAGCTAGGTTCCAGTATCTTAAATACTGGTTCTAGAATACTGTAAGAAAACCTATGATAACCTATGATAGATATATTTTCAAAGAATCCCTATTTCATGTTCCAATTAGCCTCTTGCCTCGGCATCCGGAATTCCCATGGATCTACATCCCCAACAGCTTTCCAGTAGATAAATATTTCTTGGAGTACATGTAAAAAGAATTCTAACTTCTTTAAATAATACACACTTTTATAATTCCAACTTTAAGAGCAAAAATATAATCTTTAGAGTTGAGGATATAGGTGTGGTTTTTTTTTTTTTTTTCCTTTAATGAATACAAGGCACTGAATGAAAGCTCTATCCCGGTGAAAGGCACAGAACTTCTCAATCTGGACATCTGAAAAATACGACTATTGCATAGACTGAGTGAATCTTAAACTCTTTCCCTTCTCAGCCTTGGCACAAAAGTTGCCAAGAAGGCAAAACAAAGTTTCAATTCCAGTTACTAACACATTTCTCCTTTTTCCAATAGAATTTAAGTTCTAATTGGAACAGAGGGTGAAAGGAGGTTGAGATGGACAGAGCCATCCTTCTTGGCACTTTTGCATAGTTCTGTTTAGTTGACCCTGATTTATTTCTTCATGATAATTCAGGTCTTGTGCTAGCACCTTCAAGGGTATGCGCCAAAAATAGGCTTGAGACCCTAAGGAGATGAGAAAATTAAGGTAATATGGCATCCTGGATGGGATCGTGGCATAAAGACATAAGCAAAAACTAAGGAAATCTAAATTATGGACTTGAGTTAATAATAATACATCACTACTAGATCATTAATTGTGTAAAAGATACCACACCGATGTATGATGTTTAATAATAGGGAAAACGGCACTGAGTATATGGAAACTCTGTGTACTGTTTTTTCCAAGTATGCCCTAAATCTAAAGCTGATTTAAAAAAAAAAAATCTATTAGAAAGAGTCTTGAACTAAGTTTAATCACCCTGTATCTGCTGCCAATAATTAGCTAAGACTTGTCTAAGCAAAAGTCGCCCCCACCACCTCAGAACTACCACTTCCCTTTCTTTCCTTTATTACTTACTCTCTCTTTAGTACCTCCTGTTCCCATCATAGATCCCCCATCCCAGATCTTTTTTATGTTACTTATTTTTTGCAGCCCTTCTAGGACGTTTGACTCAAAGCCAGAAGTGAGATAAAGGGAAAGCTTTGGGGCATGGGGAGCAGGGAGGGGGTTCTTCCCTGGGAGGAGAGGGAAGTGAGAGAAAAGGAGGGGAGGGAAAGAAAGAAGAGGAGGGGAGGGAGCAGGAAGCAAAGGGGGAGAGTAGGGAGAAGGTAGGGAGAAGGAAGGAAGAACGCGGGGAGCTTCCGGACCCAGGACCCAGCCCAGGGGCGCCGTCCCCTCCACCCGGACGGCTGGGAGCGGAAGGACAGGGAGGCTGCCTGAGGTCTGCTCTCTGCACTTGGCCGCCGCGAGGGGCTGGCCCTGGGGACACGCAGGCGTCTGCACGTCCCGGGTGGGGGAACTCGGGAGGGGCCGCCAGGCAAGAGTCCTGGTAAAGACCGAGGAGCTTTCTGGCCAGCCTGGCCCGGACTCAACTTTGAAAGGAACCCACGGGGCTGTTCTTTTTGAAGGTCTCCCATTTAAGGAGTGTGTACTTCAGCAATTAAGAATGCAGCATGCATAATACCGAATTCCAGGCTCCCAAGGAGAGACTGAACACAAGAATGCCAGTGGCCAGATTATTAAAGGATTGAAGGAGTGGAGAGGAATGGGTTATTTAATATTAGGAAATATTGCGTGGGGAGGGGGGACACCTACCTAACTCAGTCCTTAAGCTTCTGCCTTCCCCTCAGGTCTTGGGATTGAGCCCCTCATGGGGTTCTCTGCTCCCCAGGAGCCAGCTTCTCCCTCTCCCTCTGCCTGCCACTCTGCCTACTTGTGCTCTCTCCTCGTCTCTCAGTCAAAAAAATAGATAAAATCAGAGAGAAAGAAAGAAAGAAAGAAAAAAAGAAAGAAAGAAAGAAAGAAGAGAGAGAGAGAGAGAGAGAAAGAAAGAAAGAAAGAAAGAAAAGAAAAGAAAGAGAAAGAAAGAAAGAAAGAAAGAGAAAGAAAGAAAGAAAGAAGGAAAGAAAGAAAGAAAGAAAGAAAGAAAGAAAGAAAGAAAGAAAGAAAGAAAGAAAGAAAGAAAGAAAGAAAGAAAAAGGAAAAGAAAAGAAAAGAAAGAAAGGAAAAATATCGCGTGGGGAACTTAAAAATGTATTTATTTAAGGAAGCTAGTTGGTAAATTTCCCCTATTTGGGCCATTGTCCCCTTCAGTGAGAGGAAGTGAACTTTTAACAAATAGCACAAGAAAGGACAGTTAAATTTAAGGAAAAACTTTATAAATCATGAAATAGTTATTGAGAGAGGTTTAGGAATTTCTGCAAAAGCCATTAAAAGTTGAGTACCTAACCATTTCTTATAAAATTAGAGCCAAGGAGATCAACCAAATATTTCTATGAATTTATAATCACCTGTGAAATTGCCCTGGAAACCTTGCTTCTTAAGAGAACCACAGCTGGGAGAGCAGATGAGGGAATTTTTCCCCTTTGAGAGGGGAAAGAGTCTGTATGAGGATATTTCCTGCCCTCAAGTGACATCGAATATGGTCCAGGGCACAGCTGGGATATCTCAGGGACATTTTAAAAAAGAGAGTGGCTCTTGCCATGTGCAACTCTGCAAACGTGTTATTTCCAGAAAATGCAATAGCCTACTTATTTCCTGTCCCATACTATCATATTCTCTTTGGGGTCATTAAGACTATGCTACACTCTCCTCTGTATGTGACTGAATTTAGAGAGTGAGCTGCAGTTTGAAATGGAGACTGGGAAAATTCAAAATATTTTCTAGACAACTTAAATTTTATGATCATGGCCCATCCATATTTAATTATTGTGCAGTATTTGCTAAAAACTGAATTTTCTGCCTACAAAATGTACCAGCCTTAGTGTGAATTCCCTGCCTATAATGTCAGGTAAGTCGGCCTCGTGTGCATTACAAAGGATAGTACTCTCTGGCTAGTGTTCCTTTCTAGAATTTTTTGGTTTTATAGACTCTTCCTAAGGACAATCTCCCTACATTATTCCAATGTTTCCCTGAAATGGAGGGAAACAGTGAGAATATTGGGGTTACGGGTGTCTGTAGTCATTAAAATATTTTTGATGAGATATTTGTCCATGCGATTTATGCACTAAAAATGTATGCTTGAGAAATTTGGCTCTATTATAGATAGTGATGCCATGGCCGATTGTTCATACACAAAGTTCATATTTTCAACGACCTATTGGCATATATACCAACGTTCACTTTGAGAATATCTTTGGTAATAATTTGCCAGTATGCTGTGTATTTCAAAACAGCAGACATGTGCCAGAGGCATTTTCCTTTTTAATGGAATGAGCTGTGTACCTTATTAACAAGACACACTTTGCGGTAGTACAAAATTTCATCCAAATCTTGCTTACAAAGGACCATCCACATACTTTGAAAATTTCCAAAGATGAAGAGCTTACAACACTGTGATAGGCCTCTCCATTACTCCAAACCTGAACTAAGTAAGAGGTGGTCCCCCAGCAGTCTGTTCTTGCTCTTGTAACAGAACACCTAGAGTTGTGAGAACTGATGCATACTCTTCAGTCTTTTTTTCCTCCAAACTACAGTTCTCAGCTTCTTTCCCAGTTGCTAATTTTTTGACTCCCTTCCAAGTCTGGTCACTTTTCTCTGGACACCAGGTTTGTCTACACTTTCATATAATATGGCTCCCAGGTGAACACAATATTCAAAATATTTTCTGACCACTACAGAGTTCATTGAGACTATAATCCTAACCTTCCTTGGTCTGAACAACTCTCCTCTAGCAAATGATTACTCTGGATGAAAAGTCTGGTCCCAAAGTAACACTAAACCTTAAACAGATTCAAAATAATTTTGTAAATGACACTTATAAAACATGTTTAAGTCAACGTGAGGATTCTTAGACAGCGACTCTGGGGGATTTTAGGTTATTTCTTTGAAAAAAAAAAAAAAAAACCAAAATGTAAGATCAAGAGGCCAGACTCAGGCTATTGCCATTGTAATTAGAAACCTCACAAGGCGCCTCTGAGGTGTCTTTTCATTCCCAGCCCTAGATCCTTGTTCTGCTTACATCAGTTTGAATGAGCCATGGAGGAACACTGACCACCAGTTCGATGAGTCTCAAGGTCCCCCTCTTTGTGACAACCACGTGGATGGGGAGTGGTACCGCTTCACGGGCATGGCAGGGGATGCCATGCCCACCTTCTGCATACCGGAAAACCACTGTGGAACCCATGCCCCCGTCTGGCTCAATGGCAGCCACCCTCTAGAAGGCGATGGCATTGTGCAACGCCAGGCTTGTGCCAGCTTCAACGGGAACTGCTGTCTCTGGAACACCACGGTGGAGGTCAAGGCTTGCCTGGGAGGCTACTACGTGTACCGTCTGACCAAGCCCAGTGTCTGCTTTCATGTCTACTGTGGTCGTGAGTACCTTCTCTGTGCTCTTTTTCCCCCCCGTAAGGCATCAGATGGCGTCAGGAAAATGCCATATGAGATCCAGTTATGGTAGTATCTTAGGGTCTGGATAACATTGACTTAGGACCACAGGTAACTTCAGATTGTGATTTCTGTGATCTGTTCGTGGGTTTCCGAAAATATCTTCAAGAAACAGAAAGGAAGAGGAGCTGTGACTTTGATCAGTTCTATTTTATTTTGTCTTTGTCCCATTCAAACAAAACATTAGAAAATGAAGTATTGATTTGGGTTATCTACATAGTGGATTTCCAACCATTTTGAGTATGGAGGACCCCTTTTTAAGATCTATATCAGACATCCACAGGGTAGGTTGTGCTTAGTATCTGTTGATTTCTTTAAGTGATATGTAATGGGGAAAAAAAGCTCCTTGAGATCAGGAATATTTTTAAATGAATTTTTGTATTATTAATCCTATCAAAATCTGTGTGCATTTAAAAAACAGAGTACATAGAAGAGTAAGACATAACACTTCTTTCATCTACAGCTCATATTTGGTGAGGTTTTAGATTTGCATGGGCATGGATCTGAAGTCGGGAACCATTGACCTGAATGACAGATGTCCCTGGGCAGTATCTCTTTCCATTGGGTCACATAAACCCTGAACGATAAGAACTCTCTCAACGTTGTCCACGAACTCATACCTCATGATCGAACTCATGAGGCTTTCTCACGAATGAGAGTGTCCTCTGGTCCTTGCCCCTCATGCAAGGTCAACTTCCTCCTTCCACAGATTTTTATGACATCTGCGACGAGGACTGCCATGGCACCTGCGTGGACACCAGCGCGTGCACGTGCTCTCCAGGGACGGTGCTAGGTCCCGACAGGCAGACATGCTTCGGTAAGAAACTAATTTTGAAGTGGAAAAGGGCCATTCCGATCAGAAGGACACATCAAACCCTTCCTGACACAGAGCTCTGTCGTTTTTTTAGTTTCTGTCCCTAAACACTTAGAATGGTGTTTGCCTTTTTTAGTTCATGCCTAAACCTCAAACCAAATTTATATCGTGGGGTGGGGTGGGGCAGTCTAGAATTGCACTGTTCAGTATAGCAGCCCCTAGCCATGTGTGGCTTGGAGCTCTTGAAATGCAGCTAGTATGACTGAACAACTCAGTTTTAATTTTACCTAATTTTAATTTAAAAACTGATACTTGGCTCAGTCATTGGAAAACAGAAAATATTTGGGACAACTTGAGTAACCAACTGAAAATTTTCTGACTCTAAATACCAATCAAGTATTTCCAGTGAAAACTTAGCGTCCAAATTGAGATGTGCTCTAGGTATAAAATACATACTCGATTCATTCAAAAAAAGAATGGAAAATGTTTCAATAATTTTAATGTTGATTTTATATTGAGACAAAATATTTTAGACATATTGAGTTAAAATGTACTATTAGAATTTTTTTAAATGACTACTAGAAATTTTTAAATTATTTATGTGGCTTGCTTTGTATTTCTGTTGGATGATTTTGGTCTAGAATTATCTAAGGACAAGCTCCTACAGCTTCACTACCATAATTTTGGTTTCTCTGAGTAGCAAGAAAGGGGAGTCAGATTATTTTCTAGGAAATCTAGAGTTGTCTACTTGTACACATATGTTGTGGTCTGTAACTGGAAGAAAAGAGAGTTGAAAAACCTAAGATATCTGTTCCCATTTTGAAGCTTTTTGTATTCAGACTCAAATAGATTTCAAACTGATCCAGAGAGAAGGGGAGGACTGGCCCATACCCGCCTCCCCAAGAAGAACAGTAACTGGTCAGAATGGAATGGAGGCTAGGTTGAAAGGTAGATAAAAAGATTTTTATTTTAGAAAAGCTTTTGTTCTTCAGCCTCCTAAATGAAACCCACTGACCATCCTATGAACATGTTTACGCCTTCCCATAGCAGCTGTTAGGGCTCTTGCATGATGGACTTTGTGTGATTTAAGGCAAAAAGGTTTGGGATACAGGAGAGGATGGTTCCTTTAATCTTCCCCAACCTTCTTCCCTCCGTCCCTCCCTCTGTCTCTGTCTCTGAATCTGTCTCTGTCTGTCTGTCTCTCTCTCTCTCTCTCTCTCACACACGCACACACACACACACACACACACTCGGTGTGCTTGGAAAATATTTGGTGTCATTCTAAGACAGGCTTGGTTTCATTACTTAGCTTTTGGGTTTTTTTTTTGTTGTTGTTTGGTTGTTTTTTTAAAAAAATATTGCATTTCTTTGAGAGAGAGAAAGCATGCGTGTGCAAGTGGGGTGAGGGGCAGAGGGAGAGAATCTCAAGCAGACTCCACACTGAGTGTGGAGCCCAATGTGGGACTCGATCCCACAACTCATGAGATCATGACCTGAGCCAAAATCAAGAGTTGGACGCTTAACCGACTGAGCTACCCGAGTTTTAATGTAATTTTTGACTAGGTAAGATAGAAAGAGAGCAAGGGAGAGAGGCGAGGGAGAAGCAGGTTCCCACCTGAGCAAGGAGCCCAATGTGGGACTCAATCCCAGGACCCTGGAATCATGACCTGAGCCGAAAGCAGGCACTTAACTAACTGAGCCACCCAGACGCCCCTCAGGTAATCTCTTACATTATTTTCTTATGTATACTCCCAGGGTTTCTTTAGGCAAATATAAAAAGTACAAATATGGATGTCTATTTACTGCCCTTTTAAAGCCAAAGTTTGCATCTCATACATATCTCTTGCTTAACAATTTATCTTGGACATCATTGCCTAGCAGTGCATAAGGGAAAACCCCCAGTTCCTACCTGAGGTCTGTCAGTTTCAGAGACGTCATGAATTCCCTGAAATTAAAGGCAAAATTTTGTGTTAATGTGCATATGTCAGTTTTCCTTTATTTTTTTTTAAAAAAGAAGTAACACACTTTTAATTCTTCATTTTAAATTATGTAAATTTTTTCAGTCAGAGTGAAGAGTAAAGGAAAATAATACAGTAGGATTATTGGCCAGGATGATAAAATAATATAACTCATGTACCCAGATTTAACTATAGTTAATTTTTTTCTTCCTTTTTCTTTTTAATAAAATTTTACAAATACGAAAAAAGCCATCTCACTCCATCTCCTTTTTCATTTTCCTGTTCCACCCTCCAGGGCTAATCACTGTTTTGAAGTTAGTGTATGTTCTTCTGGTCCCTGTTTTTATGCTTTTATTATTTGTGTATGTACCCGTAAGAATATATAGCATTGTTTTTGTTCTTAAAATTAACATTAAAATGATATTGCATGTGTGGGATTTTCTCTAGAGCATACCCATAAAAATGGAATGGCTGGGACACAGAGTATCTCAGGTTGTAAATGACAATGAATTCCCAAATAACAATGGCTTAAAACAGTACAAGGGTATTACTCTCTCACATTAAAAAAAAAAATTGGTCTCAAGATAAACTGTCCAGGCTTGGGACACTGTGTGGCCACTTTCAGGAGAGCTGCTAGCGTCTCTGTCACCATCCACTTTCCAGGTGGTAGTGGCTCCAACTCTAAATATCGATCAAGTATTTCCAATGAAAATTTAGCATCCAAATTGAGATGTGCTCTAGGTATAACATACATACTCCATTCATTCAAAAAAGGAGAAGGGAGAAGCAGACTCCCCACTGAGCAGGGAGCCCAATGTAGGACTCAATCCCAGGACACTGGGATCATGACCTGAGCCAAAGGCAGACACTTAACCAACTGAGCCACCCAGACATCCCTATATTTTCCATTTCTACAAGTGCTATGTTTGTTTGGTTTCAATTCTGCCTTGTCTTTTTGCTCAGTTCTTTTATCTTAGTTACTATCCTTTCTTTTATCTGTTTAGTAATTTTTAAAATCCTCGCATTATGGATTTTTCTGGATTATTCTTTTATCTCCATTTGAAAGCTGCCTGTTTGTTACCTTGCCAAGTCATTCTCATTCATAGTGGATCAGTTCCTCCTGTGTAGTGTTTTGTGGCAAACCACCTTCTGTTGTCATTGTGTTTCTGTGGAACCACCCTGACCACCTGGTTTGTGGAAGTTTGACTACAGAGCGGTTTTTTCAATCCTTCTATCAGATATCACAGAAGCTTCATCGATCCAGGCCAAATTTTATACCAGTTTCTCAGCTGCAAGTTCATACTTCAACCATGGCAAGGCCTGACTTGGGGTTTCTGTTGTTTATAAAGGATTTTCTCTCTCCTGGAGCCTCAGAGAGGGCTTGCTTACTGTGTCTGTGGGTTTTGGGGCAAAGTTCGTCTACTCCCCCCTTCATTGTAGGGATGTCTTTTCTGGGGTCGTGGATGTAAGCAGGGTTTCAGTTGTAGCTCCTCTCCTTTCCTGGGTATTTACATCCCAATACCACAACCCCAACCCCAACCCCAAGCCATGATACATTTAGTTCCCAAGCTTCCTTATCTTTGTAGAAGGAAGGGGATCGACAATTGTTCCCAGCTATGGCTTTTTAAATAGCAAGAGTCCATCTCCTTCATCATATTCTTAAAAAGGTTAGCAATCATTGCCTAAGTATACTGTGGGAATAGTCCAATGTCTAAAATAGACTTCAAGGGCAATTGTTCATGTTGTAACAGAAGACTGCTTCACACAAAATTTTTATCAGCTATTTACTTCTGTGATATAAGTTCCTTTGATGTATTTAAAACACAGTTTGATTTATAAGTCTATTTTTATTTAGCAAATCTTCGGGAACTCACTGGAGAAAGTGATATTCACCCATACAAAAAAAATAGGTGAATCCAGGAAACAACAACAAAAAAAAAACACTTCATTTTGCCTGTTTTGCCGTTAGAAAGGAATTAACTGGCAAACAACTAAGTGCCTTCTGCTCTAGCCAGGGCGAACGGACAAATAACTTAGTTGAAGAGACCAGGTTGATGGAAGTGGTTATAAGGATTATAGAAAAGGAGGCAATGTATCAACAGGCTCTGAAAAGATGTGAAGATGCTGCTAAGGGGCTTGGGGAAAGATTGAGTTGCTCAGCAAACAGTATATAAGTCGTGTGGTTTCTCTCCCACAGATGAAAATGAATGTGAGCAAAACAATGGTGGCTGCAGTGAGATCTGTGTAAACGTGAAAAATTCATATCGCTGTGAGTGTGGGGTTGGCCGTGTGCTAAGAAGTGACGGCAAGACATGTGAAGGTGAGAATGGGTAAGAAGGGATTCAAATCAAGAGCCCCAATTAAGCCATTGGCTTATTCTTTGATTGATGTTCATGAAACTGTCCAACATTAGAAGAGAGTCAAGGTTGGGCTGTGTAAAGAAATGACAAAAAGGGGTTTACCGTCATCGAGGACAGTCATGTTGCAAGCAGAATTCAGTGTTGATTTTATCTTCAAGATTTGAAAGGAGGGAGTTCTTGGATTTTGCAAGAGGCAGAGAGGCACTTTTTTTTTTTTTAAAGTAAACTCTACCCTCAATGTGCTGCTCAAACTTACAACCCTGAGATCAATAGTCACAGGCTCTCTACAATGAGGTTCCCACATTTTAATTTGGGAAATAAAAATAGGGTATTATGTGTTTCTCAAAATTTAATGTGCCCGTAAATCGTATGGGATCTTTTTAAAATGCAGTTGCTGATTCAGTAGGTCTGGTCTCAGGCGAAGAGAGTGCATTTCTAAATAACTTCTAGGTGACATCTCTGCTGCAGATCCAAGGAGTAAACCTGGAGCAGCAAGATAATAGAGGCGGTAGCATAACAAATGGTTTATAGCAGTGGTTCTCGAACATTCCTGCTAAAAAGAATCACCCGATGCTTTCACACCTGGCCCTTCCCAGGCCTCTCTCCTGGTTCAGCGGGGTGGGCCTTACAGTTTGTGTTTTTACCAAGTTCCATTAGGTGAGTCTTACCATCTTGGAGGCTGGGGAAACTGGTTCACAAGAAGCCACTTTATTCCCACTCTGTGCTTTGCATTTATTGGAGATCGATATACTGTGGGGGAGATAAGTAACATCCTTTTTTTTTTTAAGACTTCAATTATTTATTTATTTTAGAGAGAGAGAGAGCACGAGCACGGGGAAGGAGCAGAAGGGGAGAAAGAGGGAAGGGAAAAGAATCTCAAGCAGACTCTACATTGAGCGTGGAGCCCCACACGGGGCTCGATCCTACAACCCTGAGATAAAGACCTGAACTGAAACCAAGAGTCAGGTGCTCAACCACCTGAGCCACCAGGGGCCCCACATTATTTATTTTTAATAGGAAGTCCATACATTTTATATAATTAAGTAATAAAAAAGAATTTTTAATGTATGTTAAATAGTTGAAATTGTATACTGTGACAGTGATATGAAATTTAGATAATGTCTCTTCTGCAAGGCACATTTGCCCTTGCAAATTATCACAACTAAAATGTTATCATTTCTACCTAAATAAGTCTGAATCTCATGATGTTAGGAGTTGAGGGACCAAAAGAAAAAGAAAACTACCTCTTTGAAGATTATATAAAGAGATAAATGGCTTAATTATTATTTGCAGAGGACATATGATTTGTCCCTGAGGGTAATTGAATTTGTGGTATAATACTGTTTGTAAGAGTACACTTTATTCTGGTTATATTCAACATAATAAAATACTACCCCAAAAGGAAAAATTATGGCTAGTTCCCATAATTTATTCCATGCAACAAAGTTTGCATTGTTCACTGAAGGCGCATTAGCCAGAGTGTTAAACTATTGTCCCTTATAACAAGACTAAATATACTTTAAATTTTGTTGAATAAGGGTAATGTCCTGAATTTTCCTTAAATCTTAATTATTTTATGTAATAATCTTTGCATATTTGAATATTAATGAAAGGTTCCATGAGGGACATTTGTAATTATTCATGAGCATTTTATTGCAAGTATTACTGTTAATCCTCATATAACTTTAAAACCTAATAATCTCGATCAAAAAGTATTTTAACAAAAGATAAAATTTGTACATGAGTTATACTTTAGCCTTAAGATTCATATTTGAAACCCTTAAGGTTTTTTTAAGATTTATTTATTTATTTTAGAGAGAGAAAGCACAGTGTGGGGAGGGTGAGGGGCAGAGGGAAAGAGAATCTCAAGCAGACTCCCCGCTAAGTGAGGAGCCTCATGCAGGGCTCCATCTCATAACCTTGAAATCATGAGCTGAGCCAAAATCAAGAGTCAGACACTCCACCGACTGAGCCACCCATGTGCCCCTGAAACTTTTAAGCTTTATTGATAGTTCAAACATATTTGTTTCTTTGATTAGTCTGTAAAATTATACTTTTTTTAAAATAAAAATCTTTTTTTATTTTTAAGTAATTTTTATTGTTTTGTTTTATTATGAAAGTTATGCTCATAGAAGAAAATATGGAGGGATAAATGAAAGATAACTGAAATGACCCACAATTCTACTTGGCAAATATATCCAAACATTTTGGAATATCCTCATAAGAGACTTATATCCTTTAAGCTAATTCAGAATTTCAACTTATTTTGCGCTTTGCAGTTTTAGACCTGGAAATATCCAGAGTAAACATTTACTCCAACTCCTTCCTTTTATAAATATTGAAATTGAGACCCAGAGAAATTAAATGACTTAAGGAAGATAATTTTTACTGATTGACTTTTAAGATTTATTTATTTATTTGAGAGAGAGAGAACACATGCATGAACAGGGGGAGAGACGGAGGGAGAAGGAGAGAGAGAATCCCAAGCGGACTCCCCAGTGAGTGTGGAGCCCTGCGTGGGGCTTGATCTTACAACCCTGAGATCACGACCCAAGCCGAAACCAAGAATCGGATGCTCAACAGACTGAGCCACCCAGGCACCCCAGGAAGATCACTTTTAGAAAAAAAAAAGTCCCATTAATGTTGATCTTAATGTTTTATAGTATATTTTTACGCTGTCTTCTACATTGTTATATGTCATTTTCAGCTGTTTCAAAAACCCCTAGCCGTACTTTTATCATTTTTAAGAATCCAGATTTATAAACAGGTAATAGCCTAATCTTTCTTTTAAGTTTTGCAAGGATTAATTTACTATAAATTTACTCTCTCTCTATGTTTCACAAAAATTGATTCATCCCCAGTTAATTTACTGATGTTCCAAAGAAATATTTTTTTTTTACTATTATTGAACTGAGAATTCTGACTATAACTGGAAATCAGTTTATATCTTTCCTTGACCATCTGAGATGATTTGAAAGCATTTCTTTTATTTATCTTACCCCTCGAACAGGGGCAGCAAATTTTTCTGTGTAGACCAAATAGTAGATATTTTAGCCTTTGTGGATCATATGGAATCTGTTGAAACTACTCAAGTCTGCCCTGTAGTGAGAAAACCCTCCTAGACAATAGGTGAATGAATGGGTGTGGCTGTGTACCGGGAAAACTTACAAGATGTGTAGTGGGCCAGAGTTTGATGGCCCTTGACCTAAAAGATAATGTCTAGAGCCCACAAAGGTCATTAATTTTTCTCTACTAACTATGAAATCATGTAGCAGTTTCTTTAGTTTTCAATAGAATCCTTTTTTCTTGTCCATTTGGTTGAGTATGCTTTTTGAAAATGCAAAACTTTTTACTTCTTTTTTTTTTTGGCGGGGCTTGAACCCATGACCCTGAGATCCAGACCAGAGCTGAGACCAAGAGTTGGACGCTTAACTGAGTGAGCCACCCAAGTGCTCCCCTAAAATGCAAAACTTTTTAAAAGGGAACTTTTAAAAATGTACTCAAAAGAGGAATGTCACAAAGAGCTTAGTGGAGTGGACCAAGTGTGTTGTTCAGGCCTCATTTTTATAGTGTGCTGTCAGCCTGAGACACATCCCAGTTCTATTATTACTAGAGATTTGAGGGGAGGGTCTGGCGATCCAACCAACTGGCAATAACTAACTGATTCATCTAACTAGTCTAGTTACATTTATATTCTGTCAGTCCCCTTTATATCAGTAATACTCTATAAAATTTGAAAATGGGTACAATAAATGTTACAGCAATTAAGAAATGACTTGTGGGTCTCCCTCCCCCAAGTTGTAGTGTAATTCTGAGAAAAACAGACAAATCCAGATCGAAGGACATTCTATAAAATGACCAGCTGAAGAGGTTAGCGCTTTGGATGTTGTAAGATTGCTCTTTGTAGCTATCACATTTAATAAACATTTTTTCATGGGCTTCCCTACATGACTCAGTGACTGAATTAGGCCCCAGTGATACTGTGATGAGTCAAGTGTATTCCCTGATGCCAAGTGCCATCCCAAGAACCAGAATCCTCGGGGAAGAGGCCTGCAAGGTCATATCCTTTTCTTTTGGTTTTATTGCAGACATTGAAGGATGTCACAGTAACAACGGTGGCTGCAGCCACCTTTGCCTCGTGTCCGAGAGGGGCTATCAGTGTGAATGTCCCCGGGGCTTGGTGCTGTCTGAGGATAACCACACATGCCAAGGTAGTACATGGATGGGCTCAACCTCTGCTCCCCACCCCCCGACCCCCTGCCTTCCTCACTCAAGTAGGTCGAGATTCTCGTCTTTTAGAACACCAGCTCCTTCGGCAGTGTGTATCCCTGCATCTTTACTCTGGGATCATTCGAAAGAGAAGCTCTCTAAGAAAATATTACCAAAAAGTTAATTTTCCTTTGCTTTTTAAGAACTTGTGGTTGAAAAAATATAGCAGAAAATTGACCATCTAAGCCAATTTTAAATGTATAGTTCAGTAGTGTTACATATATTCTCATGGTTGTGCAACAGATTTCCATAACTTTTTTATCTTGCAAAACTGAAACTCTATATCCGGGAAAGAGCAATTCCCCATTCTTCCCTCCCCCTGTGCCCTGGCAACCACTATTCTGTTTTCTATTTCTATGAAGTCAACTACTTTAGACACCTCGTGTAAGTGGGTTCCTATGGTATATGTCTTTTCGTGATTGGCTTATTTCACTTAGTATAATATTCACCAGGTTCATCCATGTTGTTCCATATGACAGGATTTCCTTCCTTCATAAGGCAGAATAATATTCCATTGTATTTATATATCACATTTTGTTTAGCCACTCATCCATTGATAGGCACTTGAGTTACCTCTATGGTTTAGATATTGTGGATAATGTGGCTATGAATATGGATGTGCAGATATTTCTTTGAGATCCTACTTTCAATTCTTTTGGATATATGCCCAGAAATGGGATTGCTGGGTCGTACGGTTTCCTTTGCATTTTACTTACGATCCCCCCCGCCGATTTCTATTATTAATAATATAACTAATAGTTAATTTTGAAGTCTAAGACACTGACGCAGTTCCTCTCTTTTCTAACAGATAACTGGGTAGTGAAACTAAGCCGAAAGCCTTAGGGAACTGATTTTTCTCCCTACAATTACAATATGAGCATCAACAATCCTCTAACAACTATTTTCTGGAAACCTAGTTATTTATGTTCAGAATCTTAACTCATCCATCTAGCAAATACTTAATGAGTTCCTACCTTTGATTTCTTTATACTGTGTCATTGTTATGATATATTCTCACATATATTCTGACAGTAGCCGTAAATATTCCTTTTAGGGTATTTGTAGAGCCTGGAAAAGTGAACACAGGAACACTAAAGAAAAGCAATCCTTTTCATATTAAGTTAAAGTGGAATTTATAGTCAGCATTTATGGTTTACTGAACAATGGAAGGACAATTTGGAGCTCTTCCCCAAGTGTGCTAACGTTGTTTTTATTACCTCTGTTTTATGAGACATAATTAATGGTAAAGTCAAAGCAGTACTGTTATGTAATTTAAGGATATATCAAAGCAGTACTTTTTCTGTATTGCCAATAAATTGTGCTAAAAGTTGATCCGTTAGGTGTTTCAGTTCATAGAATTATGCTATCCATACTTTGAAATAAATGTTGAACCCAAACTTGAGCAATATTTCCTCATTCGGAGATTAGTGTATTTGAGGAGCATTATTTGACCACAACCTGGGGAGTTAGGAGTCCTGGTTTTATTCACCAACTTGTTCTGAGTCTCTTAGATTTCCTTGAGGATGGACCAGAAAACTCAAGCTGTGGGAGGGTAAAATTATTTCTCCTAGAAACATTCCTTATCCTTCTCCCAATTCAGATTTCTCGGTTCTAACAGTACCCCCTTTCCGCCACAGTCCCCGTGTTGTGCAAGTCGAATACCATCGAAGTGAGCATCCCCAGGGACCTCGTGGGCGGTCTGGAGCTCTTCCTGACCAACACCTCCTGCCGAGGAGTGTCCAATGGCACCCACGTCAACATCCTCTTCTCCCTCAAGACGTGCGGCACAGTGGTTGATGTAGGTTCTTCCTGGAGGACGCTTGGGGGATGACCAAAAGCCAGTTATTTGGGAGGTAGTTGACAGAGGTATGCAGTGTGGCTTGTCACAGATGAAATATTTCCACATGAAAGAATACAGCTCAAAAACTCATGTGCCACTCACTTAACACATGTATGATTGAGCATCTGCTGTGGTCCTGGCCCTGTGAGCGCAGGAAGGTGAGAAGAATTCTGATCTTTCTCTTCTTCAGTAGTCCTGTCTCTCGATGTGAGCAGACATTTTCCCGAGGGACTCAGCCCTAGTACCGGGAGGCTGGTTGCATCTCCTCTGGCCAATTTTTTTACTTGAAGAAAGCAACTGATATAGATGAAGGTTCATTTATGAGGTAACAGATGAATTCAAGTGTTGAACTAGGTAGAGGGAAAAGGTTTGTACTTTCATCTAAGAATGTGCCCTGGAGTCTGAGGGATATATGAAATAAGATTCTTCACTTTGGGAAACATACACAGTAGGACTGAGATGACAACACACACACAATATAAATAAGAAACAGTGATAGAGATGACAGGTGCTGTCGCAGTCCAGAAAGGGACAAACACTGGAGCAGTCAAGACAAGTGGGCCTTGAACTGGGGCGGAAGCCTGTGTGTGGCTTATCCAGACAGAGAGGAAAAGAAAGGCCATTTCAGATGGGAAACAAGTGAGCCAGTGTCAGAGATGGAAATATTTGAGGCTTATGCTGAGTGAATAGGCAGTGCAGACTGACTGGCAAGGAACGCATATTGGAAAAGGAAACTGGAAAAGTAGGTGGGGGAAGACTGTGCTTCCAAGGATCTGCCTTGTGTGCAAGGGTGAGACATTTGGGTTTTATCCCCTAGAGGGAGGTTGCAGGCGCTGTAGTGATGAGATCAGAAGTGTATGAGATGGATAGAAATAAAGGGGACATGGATCCAGAAGATCAGGGCAGAGGTTCTTGCGACCAGTTAATTAAACAAATATTTATTTATTGAATCCAATGAAGAGAAAATCAGAGAGCTAATGAGACCTGGGGAGGAATATGGGGGTGATATCCCAGGAGAAGGGGGTCCCACTTCAGGCAAATTGTGTTTGTGGTATCTGTGAATAATCGAATGGAAATGCCCTGGGGTGGGTTGGAGTTGCGGGCACCTGGGGAAAGCAGACAAGGCTGGAAATAAAGAACTGAAAGCCATCTGCATAAATGCGGTAGCTGAAATTCTCTGCCTGGGGATGAATTCAGCACAAGGTCAGGCCGCAGCCTGATCAGCAGGTCTAGGATTCCAGAAAAAAAATAATATACTGAAGCCATTCTTTCCTAAAATACCAGAGCTTTGAATTTGCTGATTCTGCATAGTTCAGGTTTAATGAGTAATACTCCAAAGGAATGTGTGGGTTGACCATGAAGTAGTATATAAAATTCGTAACAGTCAGAACATCTTGGTAAAAAGAGTAGAAGAGATTTTTTAAAAAGGCTTCAGGCTTCAGCAACCAGATCTCTAATTGTTTTGATGTAAATAGAAGTGCGGAGAATGTTACAAGTCAAGAGTCGGGTGGGGTGGGGCCTGGGGTGGCAGGGTGGGATAGGATGGATTGGGGAACTCTGGAGAAATAGACATACGGTCTTTTTCATCTCCTGGCCCTGGTCTGGCTCAGGTGATAAATGACAAGATTGTGGCAAGCAACCTTGTGACAGGTCTACCCAAGCAGACCCCAGGGAGCAGCGGGGACATCATCATCCGAACCAGCAAAGTGCTGATCCCGGTGACCTGCGAGTTTCCACGCCTGTACACCATTTCAGAAGGGTACGTTCCCCACCTTCGGAACGCCCCACTGGAAATCATGAGCCGCAGCCATGGAATCTTCCCATTCACTCTGGAGATCTTCAAGGACAATGAGTTTGAAGAGCCTTACCGGGAAGCTTTGCCCACCCTCAAGCTTCGAGACTCCCTCTACTTTGGCATTGAGCCTGTGGTGCATGTGAATGGCTTAGAAAGCCTGGTGGAGAGCTGCTTTGCCACTCCCACCTCCAAGATCGACGAGATCCTGAAGTACTACCTCATCCAGGATGGGTAATTATGCTGCTTACACGATCTATTATCCCCAGTTCACACCTAATTTCTAAGGGCACAGCATACTTGGTCCTTTCCTAAAACAACAGGGTACTTTTGTGAGCTCTGAATTGGTTCAGAAACCATTTATTGACATTGGAGGTAAAAACTGGTGAGACAGCGGGGAGTTGAGAATGACTCCAAGGGGTCTAGCACGGATGACCGACTAGATGCCATTAACCCGGATGGAAGGCTATAAGTAGAAAAGCAGATTCGAGGTGAAATATTGAATATGACAACTCCCAATAATACTATTGAATTGTAAATGTCTGAAGGATACATGGGAAGAGAAGGTCAGTGGGCAGTTGGAAATGTGTATCAGACCCAGGAACAAGGTCAGGACTAGACTTAAAGGACCAAGAATCATCCCTGTTTCTATTGGAAACATAAGATTGGTTAACCTGTTCAGAGAGAGGGTAGAGCGTGAATGTCAGGGTTGGGGGAAGGCAGATAAGTGCAAGGGGATGAGGAAGAGGAAGCAGCAAATGTCGACTCCTCTTCTAGGAAGCTTGGTAGTGAAGGAGAGAGAAGAATTACTTGGAAGGTTTTAGGAGAAGAAAGATAAGTGAAATTTGGTTTTTGTTTGCTTGTTTTACACAAAAGAGATTAGATTATTTCCTAAGGATCTCTGGATTGAGAACCATGTGTGTCTCACGGGACCGTTGGAGGCCTAGCAGTTGTCACACCCACTGCTTACATTCCCAGGAAAATGACACGCAAACCCCAAACTCATGGTAGAATCTTATCAGTTTCTTCCTTGTTCTCAGTGTCAGGTGGGACATAGCTCAGGGAGGGTCAGGACCCGCAGCTCAATGAGAGGGAAATGGTGTAACAAGAGCACCACCTGGGCCATGCCCTTTGCTAGTTGGCCTCATGGACTCTGAAATGTCTACTGAGTTTTTATCCACTGGCTCTCTCACCGCAGGCATCCTCCCCCTGGTGCTGTCACACCACG
>CM052894.1:47329360-47350484 GCA_028534135.1 Potos flavus | reverse complement strand
ATTCATGAAGCCATCACTAAAATCAAGACAGGGAACATTTCTCTCATTCCAAGAGTCTTTTCCTACCCCTGTATTTACTTTTTGCAAAAATAAGTGTATAATCATAACTCGCTTACTGGCAAAACATATAATCTGCAATCTTAGTAAAGCTTGTAAAGTTTATTTATATATTTGTCATTCAGATGCTCAGTTAAAGACTATCTGCTTTTTATTTTTTTATTTTTTTAAAGATGTTAATTATTTAACATCTGCTTTTTATTTTAGAGAGTTCTAAGAAGCTGTGCTTTTTAATTTTCCAGCCCTTAGCACATACAAAATAGCTAAAGAAAAAAAAATGCTGCAGGAGAGATTAAAGTGCTTAAAAGCCAGAGGCAAGAATTCAAAAACACAGCAGTAGAGGTCTATTTAGTAAACAGACAAATAGTCCCATCTCTGGCACAATAATGGAGAGTACAGGAATGGTGTCTATGAGACAACTCCTCCAGATAAAATCCAACTCTGAGCTTGGCTCACGGCGCCTCACACCCAGATCCCTGCCTTCTCCAGTTTCTGCTCCCAGCAATTCCTTCCTACGCCTGCCTCACTGCACCTGCTGTTTCCTCTGCCAGAAATCTTTTCTTCCTGTCTCTCACTGTTCCCTCAAGATTCAGCCGGATTTCTTTCCTCCATGAAGCCTTCCTTGATTCCTTCTGACCTGAGCTAGAAATTTTCCCTCCTTCTCTCTCCTCCTCTATGCCTAGCCTATAGTAAGGGTCATTAAATAGTTGTCAAGTGAACTATTGAATGAACATTTATCATAATAATCATTTGAGGCAAGTCCAGAGCTCTAAAATAAACATAATGCAATATGCTTACATTTATAAATTGTTTGATTATTCATTGTTCTCAGCTTGCATTTAAATTAGGTCGTTTTCCCCTGATATTTAACACAGCTCATTCACCTCTCTCCAGTTTTAGTTGGTGTATGCTCAGAGAATGCAAAGTAACTTGATACAAACCTCAGCAAAATAGAATTAGAAAGGTAATCTCCAGAAAGAGAAACATATTGAATTCCAAAGTGAAATATCGGACAACTTTTGAGTAATTGATTATTTTGGATTATCCTATGCCATCCTTACTTTCTTTTAGCACATGAACTGGGAGTTGATGAACCAGCATTGTCTAATCCCAGCAAACACCAAGAGCCAGAACTTATCCTGGGTCCCATTCTGTAGTATATTACCCTGTAACAACTCTTCCTGCCTCATTTTCTCTTTTAAAGAAAAACAATGGCATTTTTAGGTAAAAATAATTGAAAATGGTGAGGCCCTTAGATGAAAAGTGCCATTTTGAGATTGTGTTACTATTTTTGTCCTAGATACAGACTATACAGTTCTTGACATCGCAGACCATATTATTCATCTTTGTATCCTCTGCAGCTCCCAGCAGAACATGTTGCACAGATTAGATATGTGATAGATATTTATTATGGAACATAATCAAAAGATGGCATAAATTAACTTTACCTCAGGAAAATGAAAATGAGTACATAAATACAAGAAATAACAGAAACTGCATTATATATTTAGATTCTCTTCAGTTCAGGGGAATATGTCCTAGGGGTATTATAAATCACAATGTCTTCTTTTGAAACAGTTTTATTGAATTTTTTCAACTGTACTGAAACAGCACTTAGCAATGGAGCTAGAAAGTGGTCTGTAAGCATGTGAAGCAAGGATCCAGTTTCATAGACTTTTTTCTTTCTGGTCCCCACATTTTTTTTTCCTGGCCTGGTAGACGAGAACTAGAACTTCTTCTGGTAAACCAGAAAAAGGAAAATACACCTAGAATTTAAAGTACCTTTAAAATTCAGAGTGGGAAAGATGATACAGGTGTAATCCCTGTCCTCTCAGGAGAAAATGTTCATCAAATACTACACCTTGGTCTCAAATTGAGAATCAATAAGACTTCTCTTCCCCAGCTAACCCTGAGGTGAGCCTAGGAGTTTCACCTTAAGCAGCAGACCTGAGATGGAAACCCCAAAACCCTATCAAATTACAACTTAGCATTAAATTTGGGGAAAAAGGAAGTACAGCAATTGGGAGGGGACTGAACTTTCCCCGTACAACCAGTCATTCTCTCTGGAACTTAAATCTTCATGCAGCTCTGTGTTGCACAAATTGAAGTTTGCTCATCTTTGAACCCCCTTTGGGGGTTCGTGGATATTAGGTGCCCAATAAATATTTTTGAAATCCAGTTAAAGAAAAAGCCTTCTCAAACCAGTCATCGAGTGTGTGAATGCAGAATTCCTGTGACGTATTACAAATGAAAATACAGCCTTCCAGAGATATCTTCATTTCAAAAGGTATCTTTGAAAGAAATGTGGAGGCTGTTGCTCGTGCTTCAATGCGTTGACATGTGGAGAGGTCCTCGTGCCCAGTTTGTGGGTACAGAGAATGAGAGATGGGACAGACAGTGTTCATGAGCAGGGCTGAAGACGCCTTTGCAGGGAGGGAATTTCATTTTTCCTTCATTCTCAAAAAGCTTGAGTACAGCCCAGCCTCCTCCACCCAGTCAGCGTCTCTTTGGACCAAACACGTTGGACCAGATTGTTTTTCCATCTCTGCTGAAGCCATCAAGTCTTACGTGCTCTCCTGTCCTGCTTTCAGCTGTGTTTCAGATGACTCCGTGAAGCAGTACACGTCCCGGGACCACCTAGCAAAGCACTTCCAGGTCCCCGTCTTCAAGTTTGTGGGCAAAGACCACAAGGTGAGCTGAACACCTTTACCTTGGAACCCACAGCGCACCCCCTCCCGCACCCCCAAGCCTGACCCTCGTTTCTTGGCGTGCCAATTTGTTGACATTCTCTGTGAGCCCACAGTTGGGATCTGTATTTACCTCTATGAAAAACCCTGCAGAACTTGCTATCTAGAATGTCACAATTATCTGCCCCCCTTCCAATAAAATCACTGTGCTTGTTCAAAGTAAATACTAATGATCATAATTTTATTTTTTTAAGTTCTATTTTATTGAAGTCATTTCTATGCCCAATGTGGGGCTCAAACCCACAACCCTGAGATCAAGACCTGAGCTGAGATCAGGAGTCAGATGCCTAATAGATTGAGCCACCCCCGTGCCCCTATATGACCATAATTTTAAACTGTCGTGGGCAGGTATGGTTGAAAGAGCCTGTGTGGTAGTCACATAGCAAAGGATATGGGCAGAAAATTCACAGAAAAGACAAATAGTGAATTGTTCAGTGAAAATAGTACTTAAAATGCCAATTAAAACAATTATAAGACATTATACATATTAAATTTATAAAAATTATAAATCGTAATGCTTGCAAAGTTATAGGGAGAAGTATATAGTGACAGTATAAATGGGTATAAATGGGTAGTTTCTGGAATGTTGTCTGGTAATATGCAGCAATAACCATAAAATCATCAGATTCTTTTATCTAAAAATTCTAATTCTGACAGTTTCTTAAAAACAAGCAAAAAAAGAAAAGATTTGTTGGATATTATAGAGGAGAAAAAGCCCCCCAACAGGGCTACCATATATATATTAGTGCAATATTAAGCAGTTATTAAAATGAGAAATATAGAAAAAGGAGATATTAAAAGTCATTTGTCATAACCATTTACATGCATATTGAGTACGCTACATTTTTGAAAGATATACATATACACAGGTTATAAGAGGCAATAGAGAGTATGTTAAGGTGGAAACTTTGTTTTTTATTTTCAGTAGAGTTGTTGAAACATTTAAACCAAAGGAAGTTTAAGAGACCAACAATCTTTTCCACACTGCCTTTAAGTGAATTCATGTCCTTTCCTGTTATATCACTCTTCTAGAACAACTGTTAGCCGTGATGGCTAATCCCGATCTCCCTCCCCAAGCAGGCAGCATGATTTTGGAGGTAACTTATAGGAAGAAGCTTGGACAAAGAACTTGTTATTTTACACAGAAGCATGTAGGCACTGATGTTTTTCCCAGACTTTGATGTGAAGAACGAGGATGTTAACCTTATTAGGCGTTCCCTTCTTGAAGGTCTCTCCTGTCCCTATACAAAGGCAGAAGTTATGCGGGGGTGGGTTGAGGGGGTTAGATCACCCACGTGACTCCACGTGTTTGCCCACCTGACCCATGGTGTGAATCTGGGCAAGTTCTCTAACCTAAGTCTCAGTTTCCTCATCTGTAAAATGGGGATGACAACATCTACCTCGGAGTGTTGTTGTTTAGATGAAATGAGATAATATATATGAAACATCCAGTATAGTGTCTGGCTTCCAAAAAGGGCCCTACAAGCGGCAGCTGTTATCACTATTTTTGTTAATTATTATTTATGGTCTTTCCAGGAAGTGTTTCTGCACTGCCAGGTCCTTGTCTGTGGACGGCTGGACGAGCATTCCCGCTGTGCCCAGGGCTGCCACCGGCGAGTGCGTCGTGAGGCAGTGGAAGGAGAGGACACAGCTGGGCTCCAGAGCCAGATGCTGACAGGCGGCCCGATCAGCATCGACTGGGAGGACTAGGACCACCCAACACCCGACTCCTGGCGCTGGGCTGCCCACCTCTTTGGAACTTCTCCCCTCTGAGAACATCGGTCCACAACCTCAAACACGGCACTTCTTTAAACCTCGTACTGTGGGTTTAGACAGACTTCCAGAACTGACTCATTCTGATTCGGGCCCCTGGGTTGGGAAAGATCACTTCACTGCTGACTGACCTGACCCACGTGGGGCTTCATCCTCCTGACGTTGAAAGCTACACTGTCCCTTCCGAAAGCAGCTCGCCCCATTTCCCACATTTCCTCCCTACAATAAAACACCCAGCGTAGGATACAATAGGACCACTACAGTCAAAAGTTGGGCATGATACTTCAAACTACAAACTTAAAGTAAATTAAATAGTTGCTTGAAATTATGACTTAAATACCCAATGACTCCTTAAAGATGTAAATAATAATTATACCCTGAAATTTCAATTCAAGCACAGAAGAGTTACAGGGGATTTGTAAGTTTATCGCTGTAAGTGTGTACTAAATATTACTATTTGATTTTCCTCTTGCATGATGTTTTCTTTTTTGAAGTTTTTATACTATCTTAACTGAAATATTTTCAACTAATAAATTTATTAACATGCAGGGCACCTGGGTGGTGCAATGGGTTAAGCATCCGACTCTCAAGTTTAGCTCAGGTTCTGATCTGAGTCCTGAGATCGAGCCCCGTCTCGGGCTCCATTCAATGTGGAGTCTGCTTGAGATTCTCTCTCCCTCTGCTCCCCTCCCCCCCTAAAATAAAGGAATAAACCTTTTAAAAATTTATTAACACGGGGCGCCTAGGTGGCTCAGTCATTAAGCATCTGCCTCTGGCTCAGATCATGATCCCAGGGTCCTGGGTTCAGGCCCCGCAACGGGCTCCCTGCTCGGCAGGAAGCCTGCTTCTCCTCTCACTCTCCTGGCTTGTGTTCCCTCTCTCACTGTGTCTCTCTCTGTCAAATAAACAAAAAAAAACTTTTAAAAAACTTATTAACATGCATTTAAGAGGTTCAATGACTGAACTGTAGACAAAATTAAAATTTGGTACCATACGCCCGGGTATTTGGCATTCTATGCCCTCAGACTAATAAGGCAATAGAAAAAGGTGTAGAATTATACCATACTCTATTTTGTAGGTAGATGCTCTATAAATTTTATTGAAATAAATATTATAAACCACAGGGATAAATTTTATATGCAATTAAATCCAATTTCTTAATATGCTAATTAATTTTATGGCTTTACATAAGACCAAGAAACAGTTTTTCTTCTTGTTCTTTTTAGAAATGGCTATCATCAACAATTCTTTTTTTTTTTTTAAGATTTTATTTATTTATTTGACAGAGAGAGAGATCACAAGCAGGCAGAGAGGCAGGCAGAGAGAGAGGGGGAAGCAGGCTCCCCACTGAGCAGAGAGCCCGATGCGGGACTCAATCCCAGGACCCTGAAATCATGACCCGAGCTGAAGGCAGAGGCTTAACCCACTGAGCCACCCAGGTGCCCTATCATCAACAATTCTTAATGGAACCAGTAAAACCAACAAAAGGAAGGGAAAAGACAGAATGACCTAGGTCAACAATTGGCCAACTTTTTCTATCTGGGCCAAATGGTAAACATTTTAGGCTTTCTGGCCGAACACTCTGTCACAACTATTCAGCTCTGAGGTTGTAGCACAGGAGTGGCCATCAACAAATGAGAACATGGTTGTGGTCCAATAAAACTTCACAGAAGCAGATGTTAGGCCTGATTTGGCCCATGAGCTTCACTTGCCAATCCCCGACCTTAGTGGACCTCAGCCTTCCCAGTGCATCAGGATCGAGTGGGAAGCACTTATAAAACACCAATAGGTAGGTACACGCCCAGAGATTCTTTGTTTCTTAATGCTTCTCTGGTGATTCTAATTTGCAGTCAGGATTGAGAACCACAGTTTAGGGACTGGCCATTTGTATCCCCTCAGATTTCAGGGACTCCTCCTAGCTATTTTCAGTGGCAATTTTTACCACATACTTCTCAGATCTTAACATGATACTAACACCACTTAGGAATTGGGAATATCAACAGGAATAGCTCACTGAAGGAAAACAGTGGAACCTCAGAGACCTAACTCCTTCTGACCTCTACCTTCATTGGCCTTAGCCAGGTAAGTCTCTGACCTTGCCCACTGTTCTCATCTCTCCAGCACCACTGGGAATGACGATTATCATCAGTGGAACTTACCAGAATGGGTTCTGTTCTCTTCTAAGTGAAATGGAACCACATTGGCGAGAATGGAAGTCATTCATCTCTTTTCTAAAAAGTACACTTTATTAAATGTGAGATGCTTACTGGCAACTGAAAGATGGACCAGAGGAAAGTCCTTGCCTCCCACATGGTTGGACTCTTCAATATTTCACTTATGAATATAATTACCAAGTCCAGGAATCCCAGTATTTTAGTCTTTATTTTAGTCTTTATACTAAGAACTAAATTGCCAGGCAAATGTGTCTTGGTTGGGGAGACCATAGTTAAAATGAAGAGTAGTCTTCAAATCACTCCATGGCTTTTTTCCAATTCTCCTCAAGGGATGGGACTCACTTCTCAGCAGTAGAACAAGGTTTTCTTTCTCTTGCTTTGTGGTATCCAAACTTTTGGAAGCAAGGATGAGACACATCTGCCACACTATCATCTCAGAGACTGACGGCTGTGGTGTCACTCCAAACCAGGAAAGGATCACCTCTTTCTCATAATTCTGCTTTCTCCTCTTCTGCACAGATACAGGCTGCCCGTTGGCTATTCATAAAAGGTCGGCAGCCCAGGGTCCATACGGTATTGAACACAGTATCAGCCAGAGAATCACAGGCTACTTGAAAAAAATGAAGAGAAATAAAAGGTTAATCTACAAGACTACCCCAAGTAGTTTGAGTAATTTTAAGAAGCAATGTAATTCCAAGGATGACATGATACCTGCAGGAAAGTAAAGGCAGTAATCCAAATACCGAATTAAAAAGAAAAACATACATGTAAGAGAAGCTTTTTCATAAGCTTCCATATAATCTAGTAAAGCAGAATATACTTTGGGGTACCCTTCTTTTATGGGCCTCCAGGTCAAAATCATGCTTAGCAATCAGAAGCTCCCATACCACTATGCTCACTCCATGGAAACTCTATCATTTTTGCAGAATACTCCCTAAATTACTATGTTTCCAATAGCTTTTTCTGTTCAAGTGTGGGATGAATAACAATTCATTCATTGAAAAAACATGTGTGTTGGTCAATAATTCTCTTAGGCATCTGGGATACAAAGACCAAAGAGATCCCAATCCAAGTACTCACGGTTTGGACAAAGAGGTGGACAGGATGGATAGGTAAACAAATGGTTACACTACGCCATTATGGAGGTGATATCAAGGTTGTATGGGAACCCACAGAAAGAGTCTCCGCCTCTCAGGGGATAAGAGTTATTAAGGAAGGCATCTCAGAACACCTTCCATTAGAATTTTGATAGGAATTATATTGAATCCGTAGATTGTTTTGGGTAGTATGCACATTTTAAGAATATTAATTCTTTTAATCTATGATCACTGAATATCTTTCCATTCATTTGTGTCATTCTCAGTTCTTCCATCAATGCACAGGTCTTTCACCTTCTTGGTTAAATTTATTCCTGGTTATTTTATTCTTTTGATGCAATTGTAAATGAAAAAATTTTAAATTTCTCTCTCTGATAATTCATTATTAGTGTATAAAAACAAAACTGATCTTGTATATTAATCTTGTATCCTGTGACTTTATTGAATTTATCAGTTCTAACAGTTTTTTGGTGGAGTCTTCAGGGTTTTACATATATGATATCATGTCATCTGCAAATAGCAATAGTTTTACATCTTCCATTTCAGTTTGGATATCTTTTATTTCTTCTTTTTGCCTAATTGCTCTGGCTAGAATACTTCCAATACTATGTTAAATAAAAGTGGTGAAAGTGAGCATTCTTGTCTTATTCCTGATCTTAGAGGGAAAGCTTTCAGCTTTTCTCCATTAAGCATGATGTTAGCTGTGGGCTTGTCATGTATGGCCTTTATTATGTTGAGATATTCCCTCTATACCTATTGTTGAGAGTTTTTATCACAAATGGATGTTGAATTTCATTAAATGCTTTTTCTGTATCTATTGAGATGACTATATAATATTTATCCTTCATTTTGTTAATGTGGTGCATCACATTGTCTGATTTGCTGATATTGAACCATCCTTGCATCCCTTGAATAAATCCCACTTTATTATGATGTACGATCCTTTTAATGTATTGTTGAGTTAGGTCTGCTAAAATTCTGTCGAAGACTTTTGCATCTATGTTCATCAGGGATATTGACCTCTAATTTTCTTTTCTTGTGGTGCCCTTGTCTAGTTTGGGTATTAGGGTAATGCTGGCCTCATAAAGTGAGTTTGGAAGTGTTCAATCCTCTTCTGTTTTTTGGAAGAGTCTGAGAAGTATTGGTATTAATTTTTTAAATGTTGAAGCCATTTAAATGATTAATTCTTCTTTGAATGTTGAAGCCACTTTAAAAATCCATCTTGTTCATTTGTTGGGAGGTTTTTAATTGCTGATTCAATCACCTCACTAATGATGAGTCTATTCAGATTCTATTTTTTTATTATTCAGTCTTGTTGGGTTGTGTGTTTCTAGGAATTTACCCATTTCTCCTCTGTTGTCCAATTTGTTGGCATATAATTATTCATAGTAGTCTCTTGTGATCTTTTGTATTTCTGTGGTATCAGTTGTAATATCTCCTTTTCCAATTCTGATTTTATTTATTTGAGTTCTCTCTCTTTTGTTCTTAGTGAGTCTATCTACAGGTTTGCCTATTTTGTTCATCTTTAAAAAAAACAGCTCCTAATTTCATTTATCTTTTCTATTGTTACTTTAGCCTTCATTTCATTTATTTCTGCTCTGATTTTTGTTATTCCCTTTCTTCTACTAACTTTGGACTCTGTTGCTTTTCTTTTTCTAGTTTCTTGAAGTGTAAAGCTGGAGTTTGTTCAAGATCTTTCTTTCTTTCTTTCTTTCTTGATATAGGTATTTTATAGCTATGAATTTCCCTCTTAGAACTGGTTTTGCTGCATCTCATAAGTTTAGGTATGTTGTATTTTCATTTTCATTTGTCTCAATAATTTAAAAAAAGGTTTCTTTATTTTAGAAAGAGAGAACAGGAGGAAAGGCAGAGGGAAAGAATCTCAAGCAGACTTTCCGCTGAGCACGGAACCTGATGCAGGGCTCAATCTCATGACCCTGAGATCATGATCTAGCCAAAATCAAGAGACAGATGCTGAGGTGCCTGGGTGGCTCTGTCAGAAAAGTGTCTAACTCTTGATTTCAGCTCAGGTCATGATCTCAGGATCAAGATAAGCTCCACATCAGGCTCTGTGCAAGGCAGGGAGTCTGCTTGGGATTCTCGCTTTCCCTCTCCCTTTGCCCCTCCCCCACACACACTCTCTCTCTCTCTCTCTCTCTCTCTAAAATAAAAATAAATAAATCTTAAAAAAAAAAAAGAGTCAGACACTTAACTGACTGTGCCACTCGGGTGCCTCAATATATATATATTTTTTCTCTTTTGATTTCTTCTTTGGACCTTTGGTTGTTTGGTACCATTTGTTTATTTGCTCTCTACATTGCTCTCACCACTTCTATTCAATATTGTACTGGAAGTTCTAGACAGGACAATTGGCAAGAGGAATACATAAAAGGCATCCAAACTGGAAAGGAAGATGATGTGTAGATGTCATTATCTTGTGTATAGAAAAACCTAAGGAATCCACTAAAACCTATTAAAATTAATAAGTGTGTTCAGCAAGGTTGCAGGATAATAGATCAATATACAAAAATCAGTTGTACTTCTGTACGTTAATGAAATAAAATTAAGAAAATTTTATTTACAATAACAAAATGAATAATACTTATGAATAAATTAAACAAAAGAAGTATAAGACTTGTGTTCTGAAAACTATAAAACATTGTTGAAAGAAAATAAAGAAGATCCAAATAAATGGAAAGACATTCATGTTCATTGATCAGAAAACAAAATTCTGTTAAGATGGTAATATGCCTCAAATTGATCTACAGATTTAATGAAAGCCCTATCAAAATTCCAACTGCCATTTCTTTCAGAAATTAACACGCTGAACCTAAAATTCATATGGAAATGCAAAGCATCCATAATATCCAAAACAATCTTGGAAAAAGAAGGACAAAGTTGAAGGACACTTCCTGATTTCAAAGTTTACCACAAAACCACTGTAATAAAGACAGTGTGGCGCTGGCATAGATCAATGGAATAGAATTGAAAGTCTAGAAATAAACGCTGCATTTATATTCAATTGATTTTTTATAAGGGTGCAAAAACAACTGAATGTGAGAAAGAATAGTCTTCCAGCAATATGCAGGAACATCTGTATATCCACATACAGAAGAATGAAGTTGGACCTCTTTCTTACACCGTATGTAAACATTAACTAAAAGTATATCACAGACCTAAATGTATAAGCTAAAACAAAACCCTTAGAAGGAGAAACTCTTAGAAGAGCAAATCTTTGTGACCTTAGGATAAGCAAAGCCTTCTTACAAATGACACCAAAAGTACAAGCAACAAAAGAAAAAATAGATAAAATGGACTTAATCAGAATGTAAAACTTCTGCTTTACAAGTAATTTCATCAAGAAAGTAAAAAAAAAACAAAATGAGAGAAAATATTAGTGAAATCTATATTCGATAAGGGACATATGTCCAGAATATATGAAGAACTCTTACAACTCAATAATAAAAAGACAAGAAACCCAATTTAAAAAGAGGCAAAGGATCTGAATAGACATTTTTCCAAAGCAGATATTTAATGGCCAATAAGCACATAAAAAGATGCTCATCATAAGTAATCAGGGAAATGTGAATCAAAACCACAATGTGACACCATTTCACATTCACTGGGGTCTATAATTAAAAAGACAGAGGGGCACTTGGCTGGCTCCTCGGAAGAGTATAAGAGTATATGACTCTTGATCTTGGGGCCATGAGTTCGAGCCCCATGTTGGGTGTGGAGATTGCTTAAATAAATAAACTTTTTAAAAAAGATAATAACAAGGGATGGTAATGATGTAGAGAAATTGGAACTTTAATAGATTGCTGGTGGGAATGTAAAATGGTACAGCTGTTTTGGAAAACAGTTTGTCATAAAATTACCATTATACCCCAGAATTCCCCTCCTAGATATATACTCAAGAGAAATGAAAAATATGTCTCCACAAAAACACACATATCAGTGTTTATACCAGAATTGTTCATAACAGACAAAGGTGGAAAAAAACCCAAATGTCCTTCATTTGATGAATAAAGAAAATATATTATATCCATATAATGGAACATAATTTAGCAATGAAAAGGGATGAAGTACTGATACAGGCTACCACGTGGATGAGCCTTGCTGAGTTAAAGAAGCCATTCACAGAAGACCACATATTTTATGATTCCATTTATATGAAATGTCCAGAATAGGCAAATCAATAGAGATAGAAAGCAGATTCATGGCTATCAAGGGCCAGGCAGGGGGAGGTTGAAGTAGGATTGCTCGTGGCTATGGGATTTCCTTTTGGAGTGTTGAAAACGTCCTAAAATTGATTGTGGGGCTGACTGCATAGTTCTACGAACATATTTTAAAAGCATTTAAGTGGTTCAGTTGTATAGTATATGAATGATATCTCAATAAAGCTATTCACAACAACAAAAAGTGAATGATAAGAATGTTCCAAGCACAGGGAACTGTAGGGGCAAAAAGCTATGGTCCATCAACCCAAGGAGTTTGGAATGGCAGAAGTCAGGAGAGAAATCAGAAATAAGCATTATAATGCTGGAGAGGTAGAGTAGGGCTGGATCAGAAAGGGCTACATATATCATACGAGTTTGGATTTAATCCCAAGGAAGAGGAACCAATTAAAGGACTTACACAGAGGGTGGAAATGACTGGATTCATGTGTTACAAAAATATATCTGGTCCCTATGGGGAAAAATAGATTGGATGGGACCCAGAGATTAGATTAACTTGCAGTAACCAGGCAAGTGGTATGTCAAAGAGATATTTAGGAGAAAGAATCAATAGAATGTTGCTTAGAGGAAGTAATTGGACCTGACCCTAGATTAGAAGCAGGTACTTACTTACCTTTTGTTGATACAGATAGCGTAATACTCCTTTTTACGGGGCCTAATTAATTATTCCTATTTTCAAGCCTTCACACATTCCCTTTAGGACTACACTCCAGACATTGATCTGTGAAAACAATCCAAGATTCTTTCTACTGCTGACTTTCTCAGTGGCATGAGGCCAGCTCCTTAGAAGCTTAAATACCAAACTTTGCCATCTAAAAATACATAATACTAATACCTGGATGTAATGTTCTGGCTTTGGAAACTAAAGGATTAAAGCTTTTCCTGAGGCGAATTAGGGAAAAGAAATTACACAATCAGTGCTAGAAACTGGGTAACCAGGCAATTGTTTTAAAATAATTATCCTCAAGAATACAGAGAGCTTTACACAAGAAGGATAGGTTTTTTAAAAATTCTTTGCCCAACTGAGGACAAAATAAGGAAAGAAGGGCTTAAACCAAACCAAGTGGTCCTAAACAGAGTAACTCCTGATATGGAAAATTATTTAATCATGGAATGAATAACCAAAGCCAATTGGGCAACTCTTTCTCCGGTCTTAAAGGATAAATTTTTATATCTCTGGGAAGGTTTTGGTGTGGCCCTGTCCATCAGGAGTGGGGCCAGCAGCTCCTGGGCAGGACAGCAAGAACCTTAGTGAAGGAATGCCCAGAATCTTCCTTCGCCCTTCTTATGTTCGTCACAGTGTTCTAGAAAGAAAGTTCAGTGAGCTCTAATGTCTCTTTGCGTAAAGGGGCTCTGGATACATTTCTGTATGAAAACAGGAACCGACCTCCCTGCTCACCAGCAGATGCCTTTAAGATACCTACCTTCCACGTTGGAGACAAAGCCCAGACTCCGCTTCAGGTCAGAACAGATCGAGTGGAGACACCATCGGAATTTTGCATCACAGCGATACTTATTGGCACCACAGGTGTCATAACAGACGTCCAGCTGGTTGCAGCACTTGGTCATTGCTGGAATGCCCAAGTCCATCTGGGGAAAAGTGAAGGAAGAAAACACCACGTTCAGACCAAGGACCTTAGGTCACCTTGCCCTCCTTGTTATGAACTAGCCAGCCCTCAAATTCCCGTTATACATTCAGATCAATTTCGAAACACCAGACACTGGAGAGAATCTATCCGGTTGACACTTACAGGATGTTAAGTTTCAATCATGGTTTAGTTATTAGTTTATTAACTCCGAATAGCCCATTTTCCTCTTTTTCCTTTAACTGTAGTAATTTTCAAATTCGCAGGCCACTACAGTGATGAAAATAGAGATCAGAAGGTTAGTGAAGAAGGCAGAGCTGCAGGACTTCCGAATTCAACCAAAAGCTATGTTATGTGAGATTTTGCTTGAGCAAAGGATCCGAAGGCTCAGAGGTATGAAAAATTAAGCTTCCGTTCATCAAGAGGTCACCAGCATTTATTAGGGACCCATCTCACACAGCACTGTTTTAAAGGTGTGTGTATGTGTCAGGGAGCAGGGTGGGCTCTAGAACCCATGGGTCCTGATCGGGCGCGGGCTGCGGTCAATGGCGAGATCTATCACACGCACACAGACGTGTATTAAGCATCCTATAAACAGTTGCAAATGTTGTGGCATAAACTGAGCAACGAGGTTCATAGAGTTTGATAACTCTACATGGGTTTTTCTGGAAAAGCTTATCAGGGATGAAAGTAGACTTAGGGTATAGCAGATAAAGTAAGGAGATAAGAGCAAATCATATGTGAGCAAGTCAGTTTGTTTAGTCTTTCAAGGGCTTAGCAGGGATGTATTTGTTTGTTTGTTTGTTTAATACTTTTTAATTAGAGAGAAAGGCAAGTTGGTGGATGGCCTTGACTTCCAAAGTAATTAATAAGAATTGATAAGACTCTGGAGAAAGGCAAGGACATGATAGAATGAATGATTACAGAGAGTGACGGTTCTGTGGTCTATGAAACAGTTTGGAATGGGGTGTCGAGACATAGGTAGAGCATCTTAGAATCTTTTGCGGTTCTTCTGATCATATAGTCTTGGACCCGAGGGGAGACTGTGGAAATCTGGTTTCACAGTATGGGTGGGGAGTGATTGATTAATCAGCTATTATAGATCCTTTCCACCTTAAGTGGTCCCTTATTTGAACTTTTACTCCAAGGCCACCTAAAGCACAATATGGACATTGGCTGTTTAAAATGCCCTTCTGAGAGAAAGGAAAAAAAACACCACATTGTTATATTAAGAGGTAATGTAACTCATTAGACAAAGCAGCAGCCTGGGCTCTGCATTTCTGGGAAGATTCCTATCATCTGATTCCTTCCATTTTGCTTATACTTCATGCTTCTAACTAAACATATATCACAGAAGGGGTAACTGAAAATTTGATGAGTATAGTTGCTATCATTCAAGTCAACTAAACTGGAAATTCTTGAACTAGTTCTAAACAATACTTGTACCAATAAACCAAATGACATTACTCCCAAAATAGAGTGCCTACTGTTGTTGAAAACTGACCTCTGGGCTCCGGAGCCAAAATATGTAATGTGAAGATAGAGTTTGGGAATAAAGAAGGGACACGGTTTATTCCTTTGCCGGGCAAAGGAGGCTGCTGCAGGCTAACAGATCCGAGACCTCATGCCCATCCTGGGGTAAGAGGCTGAGAGGCGGTATAGGAAAATACAGGATCGGGGCCGTAGGAATCTGGTTTGTGCTACCAGCCGTGTCCCCTATGTCTTTAAGTGCCGGTGCCAGCCATCCAGGGTTCATTACTAATCATCAACATCCATACCAAGTTCCTAGAATAAAGGTTCTACAGAAAAACAGTGATGGGGAGGGGGAGGTTTCAAGAATGAGGAAGAGAAAAATTTGTTCACAAGTCAAGCCTTGCTGAAGCACTAATGTGTCCATCTTAATAATTTCCATCCCCTTGTACATTTCTATAGCGGTTTCAATACCGCTTCCATAGCTACTAAATTGGTATCAAGTATATGAGCCAAAAAAGGGGATTTCTCTAATATAAATATATATTTACTTTATTATTTATTTTGTTAGAGGAAAGATTGCCTTTCCTCTGTGTCCATACATGTGCCGATGATTGTGGACAAGGCTGGGCCTATGGCTGTGTGGATTGTGCAATGTGCAAAAGCATCCTATCTAAGGGGATGGCTCCCCCACAAGACATCATAGATTTGTATATGTCTTAAGAAAAATGTCTAGCCAGGGAGCCTGGGTGGTGTAGTCAGTTCAGCGTCTGACTCTTGGTTTTGGCTCAGGTTGTGATCTCAGGGTCATGGGATCCAGCCCCTTGTTGGGCTCTGTACTCAGCACAAGTCTGCCTAAGATTCTCTCTCCCTCTGCCTATGCTCCTCCCCTCGCTCTCTTGCGCGCTCTCTCTCAAGTAAATAAATAAATCTGTAAAGAAAGAAAGAAAGAAAGATGTCTAGTCAATGGCAAATTTCCTCTTCTAACAATCAGTATATTAGGATAAACTTCTGACAAATGGAAGAGGAAAGGAGACTTTTTCCCAATTTGCACAAAAATGCCACATTGGTGGGCAGCATTTTTTTTTTTTTTTTTGTAAGATTCTCTTTATTTATTTGAGAGAGAGGGCACCAGCAGGGGGAGTGACAGAAGGAGAGGGAGAAGCAGACTCTCCGCTGAGCAGGGAGACCGATGAGGGGCTCAATCCCAGGACCCTGGGATCATGACCTGCTCCGAAGGCAGACGCTTAACCGACTAAGCCACCTAGGTGCCCCAGGGGGCAGCATTTTTGATAGAAGAATAAACATTTTGCTGCTTAGAAAACTATTACAAAGTAAAATCTTTTGAATCAGTAGTAAAGTGAAGTTTAGCCTGATTAAAACAGAATTCAAAATCATAGCTTAGATGTGAAATCCCTCCACCTACATTTTACATCACTCCTCTTTTCTGAAGTAAAAAAGATAAAAGAGCCTCCAAGAGGTCTTAAAATCAATCAGTTTACTACTAGTTTTCAGGAGAGGTCATTAGTTTGAGAAACGGCCAGCAGTATAAAGAGAAATGTTCAGCCAGTGGCTAGATGGGGGTTGCGGCTCGGGGCTGGATGCTCATATGTGGGTGGGTATGTGTAGATTACTGTGATCTTAATACTCTTAATAGCCGGTTTGATGTTATCAGCATGAAATCAACCACTTGCAAAAGTCTTTGCTGGTCAGTGCCAATGACTCCAGCACATCAAAGGAAAAGTCTCACTAAATCTAAGTAAGTCAAACTTGTTCGATTTCATATGAAGTGATATTTGATTCCCTAAGAGTTGGCTGACACTTGCAGTGGTGATTTTCAAGTTCACTGCACAAGGTCTTATCTGAGGGACAGCTGTATCTGATAAAAGGAAATCAGATACATTCTTTGAAAATTATCTCCCTAACTCTGTATCCAATTTTTTTTAAGACTTTATTTACTTGGGGCGCCTGGGTGGCTCAGTGGGTTGGGGCCTCTGCCTTCGGCTCAGGTCATGATCTCAGAATCCTGAGATCGAGCCCCGCATCGGGCTCTCTGCTCAGCGGGGAGCCTGCTTCCCCCTCTCTCTCTGCCTACTTGTGATCTCTCTCTCTCTGTCAAATAAATAAATAAAATCTTAAAAAAAAAAAAAAGAATTTATTTACTTATTTGTCAGAGAGAGAGCACAGCAGGAGGAGCACCAAGTGGAGGGAGAAGCAGGCTCCCCACTGAGCAGGACTCAATCCCAGGACCTTCAGATCATGACCTGAGCCAAAGGCATATGCCTCACTGACTGCGTCATCCAGGCATCCCTCCAATTTAAAACAATTTTCCTGCTCAACTATATTCCATAAATGGTCACTCCCATCAGGAAAAACTCTCTGACTTGCCTTAGTTAAAACCAATCAACTAAGAAAATAATGATGGTGGTACATACACTTTCTGGTACCTTAAGACCCAGGAAATAGGAGCTGCAGCCGTTGGGCTCCTGAGGCTTGTAGCCAGGTCTGGGCATGGGTGCCTTTCCTAGCAGGAGAAAGAGAGGAAAGAAGCAGAAAGAAATATTTAGAAATTAAGCATTTGGGAACATTCATCAAATAAAACTTATCTAAAAGCATATTCAATTTTTCCTTTAAAAGTCATCATTCCTCACCAGATATTCGCATCCCAGTTAGGTGATAATGATGGTGATAATGATGATAATGTCATAAAAGCGTAATAATTTTCAGACTAGTTTGGCGTTTTTCTCCTAATCTCAAAGAATTTTATGAGCATTCATTTACTAACAATTCTAATATTTTATTTTGTTTTTATTTTTTCTTTTCTAATTTTTATTTTTTATTCTTTTATTTAAAATCAGTTAATTAACATATAGTATATTATTAGTCTCAGAGGTAGAGGTCAATGATTCAGCACTTGCATATAACACCCAGTGCTCATTATATCACATGCCCTCCTTAATGTCCATCACCCAGTTACCCCATCCCTCCATCCCAACCTCCTCCGGCAACCTCAGTTTGTTTCCTATAGTTAAGAGTCTCTTATAATTTGTCTCCCTCTCTTATTTATTCTTGCTTGATTTTTCCCTCCCTTCCCCAATGATCATCTGTTTTGTTTCTTAAATTCCACATGTGAGTGAGATCATATGATATTTGTCTTTCTCTGATTGACTTATTTTACTTAGCATAATACCCTGTAGTTCCATCTACTTCATTGAAAATGGTAAGATTTCAATTTTTTGATGGCTGAGTAATGTTCCATTGTGTATATATATCACAACTTCTTTATCCATTCATCTGTCAATGGATACCAGGGCTCTTTCCATAGTTTGGTTATTGTGGACATTGCTGCTATAAACATTGGGATGAGGTGCCCCTTTGAATCGCTATGTTTATATCCTTTGGATAAATACCTAATACTGCAATTGCTGGGTCATAGGGTAGCTCTATTTTTAACTTTTTGAGGAACCTTCATACTGTTTTCCAGAGTGGCCGCACCAGTTTGCATTCCCACCAACAGTGGGAGTCGAGTGTGATCGAGTTCAAGTTTTAAAGCATTGTGGTCTAAAATATGCAGGGAATAATCCCAATCTTTTAGTGCCAGTTGAGAACTGATTTGTGACCCAGTATGTGATCCATTCTGGAGAATGTTCCATGTGCGCTCGAGAAGAATGTATATTCTGTTGCTTTAGGATGGAACGCTCTGAGTATATCTGTGAAGTCCATCTGGTCCAGTGTGTCATTCAAAGCCCTTGTTTCCTTGTTGAACTTCTGTTTAGATGATCTGTCCATTGCTGTGAGTAGGGTGTTAAAGTCCCTACTATTATTGTATTATTATCAATGTGTTCCTTTAATTTTGTTATTGATTGGTTTGTATAATCGGTTGCTTCCAAGTTAGGGGCATAAATATTTACAATTTTACAATTCCAGACTTCAAGCTGTATTATGAAACTGTGATCATCAAGACAATATGGTGCTGGCACAAAAACAGATACATAGATCAATGAAACAGAATAGAGAACCCAGAAATGGACCCTCAACAATATGGTCAACTAATCCTCGACAAAGCAGGAAAGAATATCCAATGGTCAAAGATAGTCTTTTCCACAAATTGTGTTGGGAAAATTGGACAGCCACATGTAGAAGAATGAAACTGGACCATTTTCTTATACCATATAAAAATAAACTCAAAATGGATGAAAGACCTAAATGTGAGACAAGAATCTATCAAAATCCTAGAGAACACAGGCAGCGACTTCATGCTAGCCATGTCTCCAAAGGCAAGGGAAACAAAAGCAAAATGAACTATTGGGACTTCATTAAGATAAAAAGCTTTTGCACAGCAAAGGAAACAGCCGATAAACTGAAAGAACAACCTACAGAATGGGAGAAGATATTTGCAAATGTCTTATCAGATAAAGGGCTAATATCTAAAACCTATAAAGAACCTATCAAACTCAATACCCAAAGAATAAAGAATTCAGTCAAGAAATGGAGAGAAGACATGAACAGATATTTCTCCAAAGAAGACATACAAATGGCCAACAGACACATGAAAAAATGTTCAACATTCTTGCCATCAGGGAAATACAAATCAAAACCACAATGAGATACCACCTCACACCAGTCAGAATGGCTGAAATTAACAAGTTAGGAAATGACAGATGTTGTCTAGGATGAAGAGTGGAATACAAATACACGGAGGTTAAAGAGCATCCTACTAAAGAATGAATGGGTCAATCAGGAAATTAAAGAGGAATTTTTAAAAATTCATGGAAACAAATGAAAATGAAAACACAACAGTTCAGGGGCGCCTGGGTGGTTTAGTGGGTTAAAGCCTCTGCCTTCGGCTCAGGTCATGATCTCAGGGTCCTGGGATCAGGCCGCATCGGGCTCTCTGCTCAGCGGGGAGCCCGCTTCCCCCTCTCTCTCTGCCTGTCTCTCTGCCTGCCTGTGATCTCTCTCTCTCTGTCAAATAAATAAAATCTTTGGGGGAAAAAAAAAAAGAAAACACAACAGTTCAGAACCTTTAGGATACAGCAAAGGTGGTCCTAAGAGGGAAGTATTTAACAATACAGGCCTTTTCCTAATGTTTCTTAAGTGCATGACTTTGGAGATCAGGTCCATGGCAAAATGGAACTAAACTCAAGGTGTCTTGAGGCACCTGGGTGACTCAGTCGGTTAAGCCTCTGACTCATGATTTTAGCTCAGGTCATGATCTCAGGGCATGAGATTAAGTCCCACATCAGGCTCCATGCTCACTGGTGAGTCTGCTTGAGATTCTTCTTCTCCCCTGCCCCTTCCCCAGCTCACGTTCATTTTCTCTCTCTCTCTCTCTCTCACTAAAATGAATGGATAAATCTTTAAAAAACAAAATAGAATAGGGGCACTTGGGTGGCTTAGTTGGTTAAGCATCTGCCTTCGGCTCAGGTCATGATCCCAGGGTCCTGGCATCGAGCCTCATGTCAGGCTCCCTGCTCAGCAGGAAGCCTGCTTCTCTCTCTCCCTCTCCCTCTGCTGCTCCCTCTGCTTGTGCTCACTCTCTCTCTCAAATAAATAAAATCTTAAAATAAAATAAAATAAAACTCAAGGTGTCTTACTCCTCCATCCACTGTAAAACAAAGCAAAACACTACCTGATCACATACTTAACAAATCAGAATTTTAACAGTACCTCAAAATTTTTTCAGAATAGCTTGAAAGAAATTTTGTAAGATCCCATAAATGTAAGCAAAGCATAATTGATCAAAGAGCAAAGAAAACATCACCATGCGGTATTTGAAGCTTTGTATCATAGAACTAAGCAGGACGATCTGGCAGGCTTATAATTTCTTGGTTTCTGCTACATGGCTTTTGAGTTATTTTATAATCTTGCAATTCTGTAGAGAGAAGCTTTGTCGATGTTATCGATGGTAGTCATCATAGGTAGAGAGAACCTTGCAGGACAGTCCTGGACGTGAGTATTTTTGTTCTGTTATCCAGATAA
>CM052894.1:47309770-47328860 GCA_028534135.1 Potos flavus | reverse complement strand
CCCCCAGCAATCCCCGTCTCTTGGTGTCCATGCCCTTGTGTGTTGTCCTAGGGTTGGTCTATGTGACGGAGAGAATCTGGCAGAAGTGGAGGTATGTTTCTTCCAAGATGAGGCTATCTATCAGCACTAGACAATCACTAACGAACTTTCTGTCTCCATAAATTTGCCTATTCTGGACATTTCATATAAATGGAATCATACAATATGTGGCCTTTTCTGTCTGCTGGTTTCACTGGACATCATGTTTTCAAGGTTCCTCCATGTTGTAGCATGGATTAGTGTTTCATTCCTTTTTATTGTCAGTAAATATGATGCACATTGAGGTTTTTCCCACTCTTTGGCAATTATGAAAAATACTACTACAAACATTATTTCGTGTGAACAATATGTTTTCATTTCCCCAGAGAAATAAAACTTCTGGGTCATATTCTAACTCAAAATGTTAAACAGAGTTAGTATATGACCCGTGGCACAATTTTAAATTCCCCACAGCAATGCGTAAGTGTTCTAATTTCTCCACATCCTCTCCCTACTTGTTATAATCTGTCTTTTCTATTACAGCCATCTTAGTGAGTATAAAACGGTATCTCATGGTCATTTTGGTTTGCATTTCCCTAATAACTAATAATGTTGATAATCTTTTCCTGTGCTTATTAGCCACTCATATGTCTTCTTTCCAAATACTTTCTCCCATTCTGCGGCTTGTCTTTTCACTTTCTTGATGGTGTTTGAATAGCCAAAGCTTTTAATTTTGATGAAGTTTGTCTACTTTCTTTCTTTTTTTTTTAGGTGAAACTCACATTTCCATCTCAATGAGTACAGTTCAGCGTTCAGTACATTCATAATGTTGTCCAACCATTGTCTGTGTCTACTTCCAAAACAATTTTATCACCCTCCAAAGGAGACCAAATGCCCAATAAGCATATTCTCTCCTCCTCCCAACCCCTGGCAATCACTCATCAGCTTTGTCTCTAGGGATTTACCTATTCTGGATATTTGAATAAATGGAATCACACAATATGTTACATTTTGTCACTGCCTTCTTTCACTTAACATAATATTTTCACGACTTTTCTGTGTTGTAGCATGTATCGGTACTTTGTTCTTTTTATGGCGGAATACTATTCCTTTCTCTGGATATACCACAATTTGTTTATTCATCCATCCATTGATGGATATTTTGGTTGTTTTCATTTCTTGGCTATTGTGAAGAGTGCTGCTATGAACACTGGCGTGCAAGTATTTGTTTGAATATTTGTTTTCAATTCTTTTGGGAACGTACACCTAAGGAGTGGAATTGCTGGGTCGTATAGTAAGGCAATGCTGAACTTTTTAAGAAACTATCCAACTGTGTTCTTCAGCAGCTGTGCCATTTTACACTCCCACCAGCACTGCACAAGGGTTCCAATTTCTTCACGTCCTCACAGTTTCACTGCACTATATCTAGGTGTGGATCGTAGACTCTTCTCCTGATTGGGATGATCTGAAGGCCTGGTTTCCTTCACGTCTGGATAATTTACAGCCACTGTCTGAATGTTTTCCTTTCCTCATTCTAATTTCTCCTCCTGGGCCTCATATTATTGAATGATAAATCTTCTTAACTCTGTCCTTTATATATCTTAAATTCTCTTTTCCATTTTCCATCTTTTTTTCTCTCTCTGCACTGAATTTTGACTCATCAAGTCTATTTTCCATTTCACTAAAATTCTAAGTTCACTAATCTATTTAATCCATCCACTGAGTTTTTTCTTTCCATGATTATAATTTTCACTTCTTGGAATCCTATTTGATCCTTCTTTTAAATCTGTATATTCATTTTCACTGAGTTCCTTTTTTTTATTATGTTTTCTAATCCTTCTTTTATTTCTTTAATAATTTCAATTATTGGGGTGCCTGGGTGGCTCAGTTGGTTAAGCGGCTGCCTTCGGCTCAGGTTATGATCCCAGAGTCCTGGGATCGAGTCCCACATCGGGCTCCTTGCTCGGCAGGGAGCCTGCTTCTTCCTCTGCCTCTGCCTGCCTCTCTGCCTACTTGTGATCTCTCTCTCACTCTCTCTCTCTGACAAATAAATAAATAAAAAATCTTAAAAAATAAAAATAATAAAAAATAATAATAATAATTTCAATTATTCTTGTTATTTTATGGTCTCCAGTCTTTGGGATGCTAAGTCCATTTTTAATGTCTCCTGAGTCTCCCTCATATTGGATTATTTTTTCACACGGTGTATAATATTTTAGTAAGATTTCAGCTTCAGAAGGGCTTGTTTTTCTAAAGGGATTCCTGGGCCCCAGGTCATGTACTATGAAGTGGTTCCTCAATTACCTTTGCTGTGGCTCTAGGAGTCTTAAGATTCTGTAAACACTATTTTATTTACATTAATTTCTCAGCTTGGGGAACTCACACCAGGCCAACTGTAGAAGTTCAAATTCCTCACGTATGAATAGAATATGTTCGGAGTAGGGATTTTTTGGTGGATGTTCTTTATTCTGCCTTTAAGCTTCAGCCCTCAGGGGGATGGAAATCATCCCTGCTACTTTCCTGGAATATTGGATAGATTTTTTTCTAACCCTTTTGAACAGACTGGGCAGCTCCTCGGGCTCTAAGCTCTATACAGACTGTTCAGTTCCAAATTCCCAATTCTCACAAGTGAAAGTTACTCTTCCTCTCTTCCTATGAGTATTTTTTATAGTTTTTTTTTAAAAGACTATTTATTTATTTATTTATTTATTTGAGAAAGAGCATGAGCAGGGGGAGGGGCAGGGGGAGACGGAGAAGCAGGCCCCTCACTGAGCAGGGAGCTCGATGCAGGGCTCCATCCCAGGACCCTGGGATCATGACCTGAGTAGAAGGTAGACGCTTAACTGACTGAGCCACCCAGGCGCCACTCTTTGAGTATTTAAACCCATTCTTCCGCTCCTAGAATCTACATATGTTCCTGACTAAAAATGGAGTCCTCCAGCCCATCAGTAACCCCTACATAACTTTTCAAAGTTCTTGAGAAATGTAACCTACATTGATACAGTACTAACCTACTATATGTGCACACGTGCGTGCACGTTTGTGTGTGTGTATGTGTGTGCGTGTCTGTGTCTGTGAGAGAGAATTACCAGGAGTTGGGGGATGGGTAAAATGTATTAAATAATGTTAGCAATCAAATTACACATATGAAAATAATCACACTATGCCATAGATTAAATGTGAATTATCTCTTGTAGGTAAGATGATTTATTTTTTCTTTGGATTTTTCTTTTAAAAATGTCCCACATACTAGCTTTATAGAAATTAAGGGGGAAATTTTTCATGAAGAAACAAATGTGTAAATTTTGTGATAAAACTTATCTCTTTAATAATGTTGTTGGTAAAGAGCTTTTGCAGCAGATGCGGTGCAGTTTCCTGCGTTACCCTCTGCCTTTTTTGTACTTGATGACTCGCAGAAGATAAAATTCTGATATCCCAGTTTGAAAGCTAATGGAACTCCAACTCCAGACACTTCCTACCTGTCCTGCTATGATGATTATTTTTTGTGTGTGTATTTAATAGTTCATGATAGCTGTAGGAATTCCATTTAGGAATGAAGCTTGAAAGAAAAGTTCTAAGAAAAAAGGCATGGCTTGAATCTGGGCAGAAATAACTTACTATATCCTCAACTTATAGTTTGAGTTATTTTGAGTTGCATCGAGTCTTTACAGTTTGATGTTTTGAGTCTAGGTATTGATAAGGTACTATGTCCACAGATTAATTTTATTTTCTGGTGTTGGTTATTTACAGGAGTGGGGGGCTGACCACTTGATCCTCTGGTTCAGGGGTTGGCAAATGATGGCCCAAGACCAGCCTGTTTTTGTATAGTCTGCCAGCTAAAAATTGTTCTTATATTTTTAAATGGTTGGGGGAGGAAGTCGAAACAAGGATAATATTTTGTGTCATGTGAAAATTATATGAAGTTCAAATTTTAGTGTCCATGAAAAAATTTAATTGGAACACAGCAACAGTCTTTACTACATTTTAGCTATGGTTGCTTTCACACACACAAAAAAACCTAGCAGAAGGTTGTTATAAATATGATGTGAGGATGGCTTTCTAAGCAAGACACAACACTGAGAAGCCATGAAGAAAAAGACTGACAGGCTTGATCTCCTGAAAATGAAAACCTTCTGAACAAAGTGAAACACCATAAAACATGTTGGACACTTAAAAGACAAATGAGGGAGACTGAGAAGGAGGGTTAGTGATGAAACCCGAGTTCTGCCACAGGCACACACACTGCCTTCCGGACCCAACTTTTCTTCCCTCTCAGTTCTGTCACTGAAGAGAACAGCAAAAACTTCTGGGCTTTACGACCCAGATCAAGGGTTACGTCTTCCCGGGAGGGTGTGTCTCTTCTCCCCACCCAGCTGGCTCCTGCAGAAGCTGAGCTCCACTAGAAATCTACTAAAGAATCAGAGTACTTTATTTGGAATGTATATCCTTCCAGGGGCACCTGGATGGCTGGGTCATTAAGCGCCTGACTCCTCATTTCGGCTCAGATCATGATCTCAGGGTGGTAGGATGAGCCCCGAATTGGGCTCCGCATTCAGCAGGGAGTCTCCTCGAGATTCTCTGGCCCTCCCCCTCCGTTCCTCCCCCGCTCACACACGCTCTCAAGTGCGCATGCTCTCTCACAAATAAATAAAACTTAAAAAAAAAGTATATCCTTCCGGCAACACTCAAATATAGCATGAGGAACACATCAAGGGAACAAAGCAGAACTACAACAATTTTACTGAAGCAATAAACTCTATTTCAGTCACTAAAACAGATTAAGTTACTGCAGGAGGGAGGATGACCAACTTGGCCTGGTTTGCCTGGGACTGCCCTTGTGTTAGTACTGGAAGTCCACATCCCAGGAATCCCCACCCCCACCCAGACTCTCCTCTCGGTCCCCAGCACACCAGGACAGCTGATCACCCTGGCACGAGAACAATCTTTGCCTCTAAACCAGTGGCTGTTTCCTTTTCTCAGGCTATGGATCCCCTTAAGACTCTAATGCAAGCTGTGAATCCTTTCCCTGGAAAAATATACAAACTTACAGATTCCTAAGATTTTGCTGTAGATTTCACACAGATAAAAAGCCCTCTTGAAAAAAACAAGACTGATATTTAGAGATACGTTTTCTAGAACTAAAGTCAAGAAGAAATTCATCATGAGGTTCTTTTATCAAAGTGTGAATGTGGACAGTATCTTCCATCATGCTTTATGAGACACAGAAACTCTGGACCAGATGTCCTCGTCCAGAGACCTCCATAAATGCACGGAACATTTAAATTATCAGGCAATGATTTCTTCCAGAAGCTGAGAGGGCATTGTCCAGCCACTGGGATTTCTGTGTTTTTTACTTTTGTGTTGAAAGAGAACAGGAAGACTCTGAATACATAGTGAACCCATTCACCAGGCCATCTTTCTCATAACGTTTATAAAATTTGTTTGGTATCTGCCATGCTCCATACATAGCACTAATTCTTTAAATATACTATCTTTAATTCTTGTAACAACCTTGTGGGTTGTAAGGTAGGTGTTATTAACGTTATTTGTCAACGGGACTCAACAAAAGTTGAGAGAGTTAGGTAACTTGCCCCAGGTCACCCGCAATGGGATTCACGCACCCCCCCACCGTTCAAACCCATGATTTTTCCATTACCAGTTATTTCTCAAAGTCTGGTTCAAGAACCACCTGTGCAGTTCCAGGGTCCTACCACAGACCTCCTGGATCAGAGTCTCTGGAGATGGGAGAGGGAATCTTGTTTACATTAGTGCAGACCCTCAGAGCAGTTGGGTTACATCTGTTATTGCTTCCCGCTGAATCTCATTATATTTATAGCCCGATCCTTGGCAATTACAGATTTTGTGTGTTGACATGAAAACAAGCTGCTATAGATCTAAGAAGTGGGGAAAGCAATGCTCACACAATGTTGTAGGACACAAATACATCCCATTGTAGGACACAAATACATACAACCCATGGGCTGCAGTTCTCCAAGAATGACTTCTTAAAATAGCGATCCATACCTTGACTGCGCTTGGTAATCACCTGGGAAACATTAAAAATACTGATGTCTCCCACCCACGGAGATTCGGATTAAGTTGGTTTGGGCAGCAGGAGTTTTGAAAGCCCCCCAGGTGCTTGCTAGATGCAGCCAAGATAGAGAACTACAGTTTTAAGTAATGGCTAAGTACCTAACAAATAGAAATTTTTTCTTGTAGACTAATGGCTGCTAAATTATTTCCTCTGACAAAAGATTGTAGCCTTCGAAGCAGATTTTTTTTTTCCCAAAGAAGTGTGGTCTCAGGACCAGCGGCGTCAGAATCACCTGGAAACTCTTAGAAATGCAAATTCTCTGGTCCCATCCCTAACCAATCAGAAACATGGGGGCGGGGGCGGGGCAGCAGTCTTTTTAAACAAGCCCACTGGTGATTCAAAGCATAGGGAAGTCTGAGAACCACCGCTTTAAGGAGGGAAGCGTTATGCACAAGAAGTATATCACAAAGCAAACTGCGAAAGGACAGAGACCCAGTTAATTATTAGGTATTATCCGTTCCAAAGATTGCTTGATTCACAGTCAACCTGAGAAGATAGTTCGTACTGTTTGGCCACAGCCCCCAGGTTCTCGGCTCCACTGAGTTCCAAAGGTAATAAGGCTTAACCCCGCATTTCCTACGTGTTTTTCAGGCCCCCTCCTTACAGGCTCTGCTTTCGGAGTGGAATTATTTGCCTTCCTGCAATGTCTCTGTTGACTATCTCCCATCCCCCATCCGTGACTGCTGACCCTGCTCGGATAGAGGCTTACAACCAAATTTTGCTGTATCTTTTAAGGTTCTTTTGCTAGAGAAGGAAGAAGAAGGTTTGATTCTTGTTTTCCTAAAAAAAATTCCTGTGGTTGTCTTTGCTAAACCACAGACCTGAGTCTCTTACTGCCTCTAGGAAGGAAAACACCTGTGTTTATTCAATAGGTGAAGTGAGTTAACCCCCTTCCTCCACCATTGATACAGATTGGGTGAGCGCAGTCCGGTGACAAGGCCCCTCTGCATGTGTCCAACCCCTCTTGGACACGAGGGTGTTAGCGGCCCAGGGGCTCCTAGCAGACGGCTTTTTACCCTAGGGGATGATAGAGATGACATAGCTTTGTTCACCATAACTGTATGTGGTTAAAACGTGTGTCCTGCAAGACCTTTGTTTCTGCTGCAAGGATGACCCATTGTCCCTGAGTCACTTGTGGTTCGTCAGGAAGTCATGTCCCTGGCTCGAAGGTAGAAGGGAGTGAACGAGACGGACTGGGCGAGTCCCGCAATTAAGCAGCTTTTTTTTTTTTTTTTTTTTTGGTTAAGCAGCTTTTTTGAGTTTCTGGAAGCTGCGTTTTCTCTGCTGAGTGTTTGGAGAAAATATTTCTCAAATGGTTTCCTGCTAGGCTAGCCTGACTCACCATTTTCATCCAATCTCATGATGAAATATTTGATAAACTAAACCATGATACGAATGCTACGTGAAACTGTGTATCTTCGGAAAACATGCTCGGCGGTGTTTAGAGTTACCCCCGCCTCCCAGCTGCGTGGTCCAGGGCCCTGCTCTCTGCTGGCCTTCCAAGACTTCCGGTGCAGAGAAGGGAGACCTGACACCAGGGACGTCTCCTGGCAGCCACATGTGCACTCTGGCCCCCAGGTCCCCTCTTACAACTCTGGCAAGGTAGGGCTCCTACACGTTCACAGCTGTACATCGGACACCAAGCCTGAGGGACAGTGCGGGGCCTGCTCAGGGCCCGACCCATGGTGGGCAGAGACGGCTGGCAGCAAGCCCTCCCTATCCCCTGCAAGCCTGCCATTGCTGACTGAGGCAGCGGCAGCAGGGACCGCCCTCCTGGGGTGCTCAGACACACTGAGGCCCTTCAGAGACCGACAGAGCTGGAAGGAAGGTGTGGACTGCATGAGGGAGAAAGACTCCATCTCCAAGCTTAGCACAGCGGGACTGAGGAAGCTGTTTCACCCGCTGGTGGAATTTTCTCTGAATGTTCATCTCCAGTGTTAAACCCTAGGAACTCCTCCCAGAGACCCCTCATCTCCCCCAGCCCGACCCCTGCTCCTGTTCCTCAGAACTGGCCTCACAACAAATTCATTAAAATGGCCCCAGGGAACCAGGCTCCCTGGAGTAAGTTTGTTAGAAAAAATACAAGAAGCTCGGTGAAATTTGTATTTCAGACAAACAAGCAATAATTTGTCAGCATGAAAGTGGGTCCCAGATATTACAAATACATTAACAAATTATTGGTTGCTTATTTGAAAGTGAAATTTCACCGGGAGTCCTGTGTGTTTATTTGCTGAGCCTGGCAGGCCGACTTAGGAGGGGGCTGACAGGGAGAAGAGCATGACAGACGGGGACCCCGCTCCAGCGGTCCCCAGGTCCACCAGGAGAAGCCGTGCGTGCACTCACCGTATCGGCATCGGTACTGACAGACTCCGTTTTTCCCTCCCAGCAGCTCCAGAAAGGAATCGAAGTAGCTGTTGACAGATTCAAAGCTGCCCCTGATGTGCCGAAGGCCCCAGTCTGAATAGGACTCCTCAGCCTCGGGGCTGGTGTCACTCTGAGCCAGGCCACCCCCCAGGCCGAGCCACAGGATCAAGAAGCCGGTGGCCAGCTTCATCCTGAAGCCAGGTAGGTACGGAGGTCTTTCCTCAGACCCCAGCCAGCGTCCCAGGAAGTCCAGGTCCACAGCCTGCTGGCCAGATGTCAAGCAGGACTGGAAAGGGGATTATCTCGAACACTCAATCTGTGTGTTCCCCAGAGGTGGACTTTAAACATAGCTATGGAGGTTGGGATGAGATCAGGGCAATTAGAAAGGCCAAAGGTTAGGCAGTGGGAGGGCCTGTCTGAGGGACGGCCAGTGAGAGAGAACACTTCAAAGTGGATTCCACAGGCCTGGAGCGGGGAGATGTTGGCCAACTTGCGGGAGGCAGGAGCAGTGGAGCAATTGGAATTCTGTCCCCAACCAGCTTGCTAACCCATTGATCAGTTTTAAGTTTGGTCCTTCAGGGCTCGCTAGCCACTTGTCACAAGAGCTTGTCCCCAGGTCACCTTGTCTCCCGCCACCTCGGAGTCAGTCACCTGTGCGTGGTCTCGAGGGAGATTCGGCAGGATGTCCTGAGGGCTCAGGAAACCCCCGGTGACAGTGGGCTAACGGTGTCACCTGGGCCAACGATCAGTGTATTTTCAGAGTGTGCTTTAAGTGTGCGTGAAGTGGGCTTTCCGATTTGGGAGCCCAGCCTTGGCCTTGGCCTCTTCTTGGCTCTCAGACTCAGTCCTCTGAATCCGGCAGAGCTCCTAAGTGCAGCCGCCCTGGTGCTGGGACGTTTTTGCCTCTCTGCTTCCCGCAGTGTTGTTTCCATTCGGGGTCTGATGCCTACAGATTGCCCAGGGATGGTGTTGGGGGAACGCCGCTCTCCTCCTGCTGTTTTTACTCGGAGCTGCTTAGAAGTTAGGGGGTTATCAGAAACAATATTTGAAATTTTAGGCTTTATGACCTTTGACTGGGGTCCAGTGTTTTGGCATCACTTTCATACTTTGCTTTTAGTCACATGAAGAAATAAATTCCATCCATGAGATCACTAGTCTAGATAAATGATACCTTTAGGAACAGAATGAGTCATTTAGGTTCTTTCTCAAAAGTCTGGAAAACTCCATAGGAAATAATGAATTACATTTATTTTAGATAAGAAATCTATTTGTCTAGACACTCTGCCTCCAGAAAGGGCAATGATTAAAAAATACTTTTATGAACAATAATGTCACCAGTAGTTTGAAGCACCTGTATTTTCCAACCCACTCTGTTTCACATCAATTCTATGAAGCAGGGTAGACACCATTCCCATTTGAGAGATGACACAGCTGAGCTAGAAAGGCAAAAAGACTCTCAGAAACGGACAAGATGTTACTGGTAAAGGGGGGATCAGCGAGGGTCAAGTACATGATTTGTGGGGCCCGGTCAAAATGGAAATGAGAAGCTCTTTTTCGAAAAGTAGGAAAAAAGTGCTGCTAAAGGAACTCCAATATAAAGCTCTTCCTTTAAAAAAAAAAAAAAAAGCTCTTCCTTTAAAAAGGTCTTATTACTCGTAAAATATCCTGAGATAATAGTGATAACTGAGTAACAATATAAACTCGCAAATTGCAAAAATATTTTTGGTGTCATAATTTTGTATAATACAGAATACTCTGCTTTAATAATATGTGATGTCTTCACTGATCATAAGCTTTTTCTGATTTTTTCTGCAAATGCATTTAATAGCTCATCAAGATTTACACTCCTATTAACTTCATTTTCAATTCACATCATCGAAAGCAATGTCAGTTGCTGCTGGCAAATGCAAGATTACAAATAATATCTGATAAGGTTTAATTTTGAGAAGAATCTTTATGCTGATGTAACTGTTACTGGAACTAATAATAGTATTTTCCCCTATTTCTTGATACCGTAGAATTTTTATTTTTGTGATAAAATATGCATAACTTAATATTTGCCATTCTAACCATTTTAAAATGTGGCATTAAGTCCACTAAGTACGTTCACAGTGTTATTCAGCCGTCATCACTGCCCATCTCCAGAATTTTTTCATCATCCCAAATTGAAACTCCATACATACTAAACAGTAATTCCCCATTGCACTCTTCCCCCAGCGTCTGGCAACCACTCTTCTACTTTCTGTCTGGAGTAATTTGCCTATTTTAGGCACCACATAGAAATGGAATCATACATTTGTCCTCTTATGTCTGGCTAGTTTCACTTAAGGTTTTCAAGGTTCATCCATGTTATATCATCAATATTTCATTATTATGAATAATACTGTTAGGAATATTGGTATACACATACCTGTTCAAGTCCCTACTTCCAGTTCTTTGGGGAACATACCTAGAACTGGATTTGTTAGGTCATGTGGTAATTTTATGTTAAGCTTTTCAGGGAACCATCAGACTATTTTCCACGGTGGCTGTACCATTTACATTCCCCCAGCCGTGTACACGGGTTCCAATTTCTCCACATCCTCACCTTCACTGCTTATTTTCCTTTTCATTTTGTCCTTTTTTTTTTTTTTTTTTGACAATAGCCACCCTACTGGGTGCAAGATAGCTTCTCATTGTTCTAGATTTACATTCTCTAATGATAAGTGATGTTGAGCAGCTTTTCATGTGCTTATTGGTTATTTGTATATCATCTTTGGATAAATATCTATTCAAGTCCCTCTTTGCCCAGTTCTTTTCCCCCGGCTTTACTGAGATATAACTGACATAAATATTCTGTGAACTTAAGATGTAGATCATGTTGATTTGATACATTTATATATCATGAAATGATTACCGCAACAGCATTAATTAACCTCCCTCACCTTGCATAATTACAATTTCTTATTTGTGGTAAGAACAGTTTAACACCAATTTTCTTAGCAACTTTCAAGTATATAATACAATATTGTTAACTATAGTCACTGCACTGTATGTTAAATCCCCAGAACTTTTTCGTCTTGTAACTAGATATTTGTGTCCTATTACCAATATCCCCAATTTCCCCAACCCTTAATCTGTAGCAACCACTTCTCAACTCTGTTTCTATGAGTTCTGCTTTTTTTAGAATCCACATAAAATAGTGATATCACACAGTATTTGTTTTCTGTCTGACTCATACCGCTGAATGTAATGCCCTCAGGTTCCATCCATGTTGTTACAAATAGCAAGATTTCCTTCTTTTTCGTGTGTGTGTGTGTGTGTGTGTGTGTGTGTGTGTGTGTGTGTGTGTGTGATTTTCTTTATCCATTCCCTGTAGACAGACACTTAGGTTGTTTCCATACATTTGCTAGTGTAAATGCTACACTGAACAGGGGAGTGTAGATCTCTTCAAGATTCTGATTACATTTCCTTTGGATATATAACCCAGAAATGGAATTGTTGGATCATATGATAGTTCTGTTTTTTATTTTTTGAGGAATCTCCATACTGTTTTCTTTTTTATTTATTTTTATTTTTGGAGAGCGTGCACACGTGTGAGCCGCGGGGGTGGGGGCAAAAGGAGAGGAGAGAGAGAATCTTAAGCAGGCTCCACCCTCGATCTCATGATCCTGAGATCATGACCTGAGCCAAAATCAGGAGTCAGACGCTTAACTGACTGAGCCACCCAGGCGCCCTTCCATACTATTTTCCATAGTGGCTATAGCAATTTACATTCCCACCAACAGTGGGAATGGGGAACATGGGGTTCCCTTTTCTCTACATCCTCACCAACACATGTTATTTCTTGTCTTTTCATTAACAGCCATTCCAACAGGTGTGACGTGATATTGCGGTTTTGATTTGTTTTTCCCTGATGATTGGTTATGTTGAGTACCTTCTCGTGTACCTGTTGGTCACCTGGTGTCATCTTTGGAAAATGTCTATTCAGACACTCAGCCCATTTTTTAATTGGATTGTTTGGTTTTTGCTATTGAGTTGCGTGAGTTTGGGTATTAGCCCCTTAGCAGATATATCATTTGCAAATATTTTCTCCCATTCCATAGGTTCCTTTTTAATTTTTTGTTGGTTTCCTTTGTGGTACAGAAGCTTTTTAATCTGATGTAGTCCCACTTTTTTATTTTTATTTTTGTTGCTTTTGGTGTCAAATCCAAGAAAATAATCACCAATGTCAAGGAGCTCACTGCCTATGTTTTCTTCTAGAAGTTTTATGGTATCACGTCTTACATTCAAGTGTTTAATCCATTTTGAGTTGATTTTTGTGTATAGTGAAAGATAGTAGTCAATTTTCATTCTTTTGCGTGTGACTGTCCAGTGTTCCCAGCACCATTTATTGAAGAGACTGTCCTTTTCCCATCCTGTATTTTTGGGTCCTTTGTTGTTAATCGATTGACCATATATGCCTGGGTTTATTTCTGGGCTCTCTATTCTTTTCCATGGATCTATATGTCCGCTTTCATGCCAATACCATACTGTTTTAACTGCTGTAGCTTTTTTTTTTTTAATTTTTATTTATTTATTTGACAGAGAAAGAGAGATCACAAGTAGGCAGAGAGGCAGGCAGAGAGAGAGGGGGAAGCAGGCTCCCTGCTGAGCAGAGAGCCCGATGCGGGGCTCGATCCCAGGACCTGAGATCATGACCTGAGCTGAAGGCAGAGGCTTTAACCCACTGAGCCACCCAGGTGTCCCTTAACTGCTGTAGCTTTGTAGTATAGTTTGAAGTCATGAAATTATGCCTCCAGCTCTGTTCTTTCTCAGGATTGCTTTGGTCACTCAGAATCTATTGTGGTTCCACACAAATTCAGGATTGTTCTATTTCTGTGAAAAAAGCCATTGGAATTTTGATGGGAATTACATTGAATCACTAAATGTTTTGGGGTATAATGGACATTTTAATATTCTTCCAGTCCATGAACATAGGGTATCTTTCCACTGAGTCTTCTTCAATTACTTTCATCACCACAGTATTGGTGTCAGTGTACAGAGAGTCCCTAACTTGCAATGGTTCAATTTACAATTTTGGGGGGCACCTGGGTGGCTTAGTTGGTTAAGCATCCAACTCTTGATTTTGGCTCAGGTCAGGATCTCACAGTAGTGAGATGGAGCCAATGTGTCGGTCTCCATGCACAGTGTGGAGCTTAAGATTCTCTCTCTCCCTTTGCCCCTTCTCCTGCTTCCTCTCTTAAAAAAAAAAAAAAAAAAAAAAAAAAAAGTGGTGAGAGTGGGCATCCTTGGATTGCTCCTCATGTTAGTGGAAAAGCTTTCAACTTTTCTTTGTCGAATATATTAGCTGTTGACTTGTCACATATGGACTTTTTTATGTTGAGGTATGTTCCCTCAATCCATTTTATTGAGATTTTATCATAAGTGTGTATTGAATTTTGTCAAATGCTTTTTCTGCATCTATTGAGATGATCATATGATATTTACCCTTCATCATATTAATGTGGTATATCACATTGGTTAATTTGAATATCAAACCAATCTTACATCCCTAGAATAAATCCCCCATGATTGTGGTGTATGATCCTTTTAATGTATTCTTGAATTCAGTTTGCTAACAATTTGTTAGGGGTTTTTGCATCTATATTCATTGGGTATATTGGCCAGTACTGTTCTTTTCTTGTAGTGTTCTTGTCTGGATTTGACATCAGGATAATGCTGGCCTCATAAAATGAGTTTGGACATGTCTCTCCTCCTCTATTTTTGGAAGAGTTTGAGAAGGATTTGTATTAATCTTTTAAATGTTTTGTAGAATTCACCAGTGAAACAATCTTATCTTGTACTTTTGTTTGTTGCAAGATTTTTTACTGCTAATTCAATCTCCTTATTATAACTGGTTTGTTCAGATTTTCTATTACTTCTTGATTTGATCTTGGTAGGCTGTATATTTTAGGAATTTATCCATTTCTTCTAGATGCCTAATTTGTTGGTGTACAATTATTCATAGTAGTCCCTTATGATCCTTTATATTTCTGTGGTGTCGGTTATATCCTTTTTTTTCCCCTTGGTGAGTCTAGTTAAAAGTTTTTCAATTTTGTTTGTTTTTTTTTTAAATCAGCTATCAATTTCAGCAATTTTTTTCTATCTTCTTTTTAGTCTCTAATTCATTTACTTCCACTCTGATCTTTATTTTCTTCCTTCTACTAATCTTGGGCTTCATTTGTTCTCCTTTTTCTAGTTCCTTGAGATATAAAGCTAGGTTGTTTATTTGAGACCTTTCTTGTTTCTTAATGTAGGCATTTATCACTGTGAACGTCCCTTTTGAATGGCTTTTGCTGCATCTCTTAAGTTTCAGTATGTTATATTTTGGTTTCATATGTCTCAAGATATTTATTTCTCTTTTAATATATTCTTTGACCCATTGGATATTCAGTATCATGTTTAATTTCCACATATTTGTGAATTTTTTTCCTTATAATTGGTTTTTCTTCTTGTGATTTTCTAGTTTTCTACTGTTGTCAAAAAGATTCTTGATATAATTTCAATCATCTTAAGTTTATTAAGACTTGTTTTGTGGCTTAACATATTATCTTTCCTGGAGAATGTACCATGTGCACTTGAGAAAAAAGTGTATTCTGGGGGTTTTTTTGCACAGAATGTTCGAGATATGTGTGTTAAGTCCATCTGGTCTAATGTGTCGTGTAAGGGTGAAGATCTCTTCAAATTAATATGAGTTTCTTTGGTGACCTATGAGCTTCATGAACTTAGATATTATCATCTCTACCCAGATTTGGGGAGTTCCTTCCCACTATTTCTTTAAATAAGCTTTCTGACTCCCCTTCTCTTTCTTTCTGGAACTCTAATAATTCACAAATTTTGTCTTTTGATGTTATCCCATAGATTAGATTGGCTTTTTTCTTTTTTTTCTCCTCTGGATAATTTCAAAGATCCTATCTTCTAATTCACACTTTTTAATTCACACATTTTTGTTTCTGTTTTTTCCTGCTTGACCCATTTTGTTGTTAGTGTTCTCTATTGCATTTTCCATCTTACTCATTGTATTCTCCAGCTACAGATTTTCGGTTTGGTTCTTTTTATGACTTCTGTCTTTCTTATGTTTCTTGTTTTGTTCCTGTATTTTCTCTGATTTCATTGAATTGTCTTTTTGTGTTCTCATGTACCTCATTGAACAACCTTAAAACAGTTCTTTTGATTTAATTTTTCTTTTTTCTTTTTTTTTAAATTTTAAAAAGATTATTTATTTAAGAGAGAGAGCATGTGTACATACAAGCCAGGGGTTGGCGGGTGGGGTGAAGGGCAGAGAGAACAAGAATCTGAAGAAGACTCCACCCTGAGCACGGAGCCCGATGTGGGGCCCAATCTCACGACCCTGAGATCATGACCTGAGCCAAAATCAAGAGTAGGGCAGTCAACTGACTGAGCCACCCAAGCACCCCTGATTTCTTTAAAAAACAAATCACAGATATCTATGTCTTTGAGGCTGGTTACTGGATTTGTTTGTGTGTGGCCAAATTTTTTTTTAATTCCAGTATAGTTAACATACAGTGTTATATTAGTTTCAGGTGTACAATATAGTAATTCAAAAATTCCATACATCACCCAGTGTTCATCATGACAAGTGTGCTTCTTAATCCCCATCACCTGTTTCACCCGTCCTGCCACCCACCTCCCCTTTGCTAATCAGTAGTTTGTTCTCTATAGTTAAGAGTCTGTTTTTTGGTTTGTTTCTCTCTCTCTCTCTCTTTTTTTTTTTTTCCCTTTGCTGTTTGTTTCTTAAATTCCACATATGAGCGAAATAATGATATTTGTTTTTCTCTGATTTATTTCACTTAGTATTATACTTTCTAGCTCCATCCATATCATTGCAAATGGCAAGATTTCATTCTTTTTATGGCTGAATAATATTCCATTTGTGTGTGTGTGTGTGTGTGTGTGTGTGTGTGTGTGTGTGTGTGTGTAATCTCACATCTTTTTTATCCATTCATCAATCTATGGACATGCGCTGCTTCTGTATCCTGGCTGTTGTAAATAATGCTGCTATAAACATAGGGCTGCATATATCCCTTTGAATTAGTGTTTTGTATTCTTTGGGTAAATACCCAGTAGTGCAATTGCTGGATTGTAGGGTCGTTATATTTTTAACTTTCTGATGAATCTCCATCCTGTTTTCCACAGACTCTGTACCAGTTTGCATTCCCACCAACAGTGCAAGAGGGTTCCCCTTTCTCCACACCATCACCTTCGTTTCTTATGTTGTTGATTTTAGCCATTCTGACAGGTGAGGGGATATCTATTGTAGTTTCGTATTACCCTGATGATGAGAGATATTGAGCATTTTTTGGTCTGTTGGCCATCTGGATGTCATCTTTGGAAAAATGTCTATTCACATCTCTGCCCATATTTAATTGGATTATTTGTTTTTGGGGGGTATTGAGTTGTATAAGTTCTTTACATACTTTGGATGCACCCTTTATTGGGTATGTCATTTGCAAATATCTTCCCCCATTCTGTAGGTTGCCTTTTGGTTTTGTTGATTGTTTCCTTCATTGTGCAAAAGTTTTTTATTTTAATGTAGTCCCAATAGTTTATTTGTGCCTTTACTTCCCTTGCCTTAAGAGAAATATCTAGAAAATATTGCTATAGCCGATGTCAGAGAAATTACTGCCTGAGCTCTCTTCTAGGATTTTTATGGTTTCAGGTCCCACATTTAGGTCTTTAATCTATTTTGAGTTTATTTCTGTGTATGGTATAAGGAAGTGGTTCAGTTTCATTCTTTTGACCATTGCTGTCCAGTTTCCCCAACACTACTTGGTGATGAAACTGTCTCTTCTCCATTGCATTATTCTATCCTGGTTTGTTGTAGGTAAATTGATCATATAATTGTGGGTTTATTTCTTGGCTTTCTATTCTGTTCTGTTGACCTATGTGTCTATTTTTGTGCCAGTACCATACTATTTTTAGGACTACATCTTTGTAGTATAACTTCAAATCTGGAATTGTTGATACCTCCAGATTTGTTTTTCTTTTTCAAGATTGGTTTGGCTATTTGGGGTCTTTTGCAGTTGCATACAAATTTAAGGATTGTTTGCTTTAGTTCTGTGAAAGAAGCTGTTAGTATTTTTATAAGGATTACAATAAATCTGTAGATGACTTTTTGTAGTATGGACATTTCAACAATATTCATTCTTCCCATCCATGAGCATGGAATGTCTTTCCATTTCTCAGTGTTATCTTCAATTTCTTTCATCAGTGTTTTATAGTTTTCTGAGTACAGATCTTTCACCTCTTTGTTTCGGTTTATTCCTAAGTATCTTATTATTTTTTGGTGCAGGTTTAAATGGGATTGTTCTCTTTTTCTTTCTGCTGTTTCATTATTAGTGTATAGAATTCAACAGATTTCTGCACATTGCTTTTGTATCCTGCAACTTTACTGAGTTCATTTATCAGTTCTAGTAGTCTTTTTGGTTGAGTCTTTCAGGTTTTGTATATATAGTGTCATGTCTTCTGCAAATAATGAAAATTTTACTTCTTACTTACCAATGTGGATTCCTTTTAGTTCTTTTGTTGTCTGATTGCTGTGGCTAGGACTTTCAGTACTATATTGAATAAAAGTGGTGAGAGTAGACATCGCTGTCTTGTTTCTGACCTTAGGAGGAAAGTTCTCAGTTTTTCCCCCATTGAGTATGATATTAGCTGTGGGTTTTTCATATACAGCTTTTATCATGTTGCAGTATGTTCCCTCTAAACCTATTTTGTTGAGGGCTTTTATCACAAATGGATGTTGTACTTTACCAAATGCGTTTCCTGCATCTATTGAAATGATATGTTTTTTATCTTTTCTCTTATTAATGCAATGTATCATATTGATTTTGCAAATATTGAACCACTCTTGCATATCAGGAATAAATCCCACTTGCTTGTGGTGAATGAGTGTTTTTAATGTATCTTTGGATTCCGTTTGCTAGTATTTTATTGCAGATTTTTGCATCCATGTTCATCAGAGATATTGGCCTGTAGTTCTCTTTTTTGTGGTGTCTTTATCTGGTTTTGGTATCAGGGTGATACTAGCCTCATAGAACGTATTTGAGTTTCCCTTCTTCTATGTTTTGGAATAGTTGGTTAGGAATACGTATTAACTCTCCTTTAAATGTTTGGTAAAAGTCACCTGTGAGTGGAAAAAAAACAGTCTCTTCAATAAATGGTGCTGGGAAAATTGGACAGCTATATGTAGAAGAATGAAACTTGACCATTCTCTTATACCATACACAAAGATCAACTCGAAATGGATAAAAGACCTCAATGTGAGGCAGGAATCTATCAAAATCCTAGAGGAGAACATAGGCAGTAACCTCTTCGACATCAGCCACAGCAAATTCTTTCAGCACATGTCTCCGAAGACAAAGGAAACAAAAGCGAAAATGAACTTTTGGGACTTCGTCAAGATAAAAAGCTTCTGCACAGCAAAGGAAACAGTCAACAAAACAAACAGGCAACCCACGGAATGGGAAAAGATATTCGCAAATGACACTACAGACAAAGGTCTGATATTTAAGATCTATAAAGAACTCCTCAAACTCAACTCTCAAAAAACAGATAATCACGTCAAAAAAT
>CM052894.1:47289750-47309270 GCA_028534135.1 Potos flavus | reverse complement strand
CGGCATGGTGGCTGGATTACAAGAGCGCTTATCTCCACAAAAAGCAAAGCTGAAATGCATGGCACTTTCATTACCTACCCTCAGAAGTCAAATAATGTTACTTCTCCTGCATTTTATCAATCAAGGCAATTACAAGGTTCAGGGGGAGAGGACACACACCCTACCACTTGGTAAGAATATCAGTGTCACGTAGAGAGAACATGTAAGACAGGACCTATTGGTATAATATTTGGAAAATATAATCTCCTACAATGTTGTAACCTTTGTTAACTTAAAAAGATATATTTTATATCTAGACTTTAATTTTGCTTATTTCATTGCACTTTCACCCCATCCCCATTTGAATAATATGAAAATGACATTTCATCTCACTCCCTACCAAAATTGGTATATCTTTGCTCAGTCTCATTTTCTTTTTTCATTGCTCCCTGCCACCTTCCCTCAATGTCTTTTACCCTATTTCCTCCATTCCTCTTTCCCTCTATTCAACCTACCTTCTCACCTTTCTACATTATTCTCCCACCCTCCCTCTTACAACTTTATCTGTTTCCAAAAAGATTTCAGATACCATAAAAAAAAGGATCTAAGTACTATAATATAACTAAGTTATCATAAAGGGAGAACCAAGGAAGAAGCTGATACATTATGCAAAATTCATGCTGTGAAATCTTGTATCCTTTCTAGAGATGAGCTCTCCATAATTGTACCAATTTATATCCCACCTTTACATGTAATGTTTGTCAGACTTTGATCTGTATATCTTTCAGTTATTAGACTGACAGTTATTGTCCTTAATTTGCATTTCTCTTATTAGAGAGGGTGATCATCTTTTCTGGTGTTTGAGACATAAAACATTTTTTTGCTTTTATGAATATCGATGCTATATTATTTGGTCCAATACCCATAAATACTAGATTTTACCAGTAGGTTTTATGTTAATTACTAATTATTATGTTCTTTAATTATATAGCATTTGATTAGATTAGTGATTCATCTCTCTCCTCCCATTAGCCATTTAGCACAATTTTTTCAGTTCTCATTTTTTCATTGCTTACAGAGCTGATAGCTCTTTGCTACTGATGATGTATTTATCATAGTAAAATATCCTTATTTATCTCACTTAATGCTTTTATTTTTATTTAAACTGTGCCTCATATTAAGATCAAACTCCATTTTCTTTGGTATAACATTTGCCTGGCCAATCTTTTTGTTTTCAGTGTTTGTAAGTCCCTTGTTTTAGATGTGACTCTTAGATATAGCATACTTGGGTTTTGCTTTGTGATACGATCTTTATGATCTGTGCTTCCTCAATTTGGAAGATTTGTGTTTTTATTCTAGGTTACATTTAAAAAATTTTTAAGATTTTAATTCTAGTATAGTTGACATACAGTGTGATATTAGTTTCAGGTACTTCCATACATTACCTGGTGCTAATCAAAAGTGCATTCCTTAATCCCTGTCACCTCTTTAACCCATCCGCCCGTAACTTCCCCTCTGGTAACCATCAGTTTGTTCTCTATAGTTAAGAGTTTGTTTCTTGGTTTCTTTTTTTTCCCCTTTGTTTGATTCCACATTTCAGTGAAATCATAGGATATTTGTCTCTGACTTACTTCACTTAGCATAATACTCTTTAGCTCTATCGACATCATTGCAAATGGCAAGATTTCATTCTTTTTATGGCTGAATAATATTCCATTGTGTATATATGCCACAGCTTCTTTATCCATTCGTGTTTCAGTGAATAGTGGGGCTGCCTCCATAATTTAGCCATTGGAAATAATGCTGCAATAAACATAGGGGTGCATATATCCTTTTGAACTAGTGTTTTCATATACTTTGGGTAAATACCTAGTAGGAGCACCTACTATTACTACTAGACACTAAAGTTCATCAATGAACAAATGAAAAGTCCTGCCCCCAAGGAGGTTATACTTCAATGCTGTAAATGCATAATTATACCCCTGTATTACTTGATTTATTGGTTTTTAAATAATCTCTTTTTACCTCTGGCTATAAGATATAAAAGATATCCTTATATCCCTTCCTGACTCTATCATTTCTTTGCTTTTTATTTTTTTTACTTTATATAAACCTAAACAGTATCTTATTTTGTTTAAAAACGGAGTAGCATGCACAAACCTGTCTATCTTAGGTAGAAGTCCAGATGTTCTCATTCCCTGCAGTACCCTGTCTTCCTCACGATGGCATATTTAACTTTATTATACCAGTGCTTCTGATAATACTTCTCTGGAATTCTTATAGATGAGTGATGTTTCAGCAGGAGGAGCCACTGTTTTTCCTGAAGTAGGAGCTAGTGTTTGGCCCAAAAAGGTAAACTTGATTCATTAATTTTGTGGGTCTTTTTTTTTTTCCCCAAGGAAGAGATGCACCTCAATTTCATGGTTTAATGAATTACATTTTAAAGGTAGAGATAATATAATCCTTACTAGGTATACCGGGTAAAATTTTGAATATTTTTATGGCACAATTTACCATGATTACCTAAAAGTAATGAACAACCAAGGATTAGCACTTAAAAGTTTTCATTTCTAAAATGAGTTCCATATGATGTTTATCCCTCCATCTTGCTATTATATGATTTGTTAAGCAACTTTGTGGTATTAACATTTTCATATGATCACCAAAATTTTGAAAATGATTCTCATATATTTAGAATTTTATTAGAGAAGATATAATGATGTCATAAAGGAGTACTTGCTCACAGGAAAATTTAATTCCTGCAAAAAGTGATAACCTGATATCTTAGAGATAATTTTGTATTATTCTCCATAGGGAACTGCTGTTTTCTGGTATAATCTGTTTGCCAGCGGAGAAGGAGATTACAGTACACGGCATGCAGCCTGTCCAGTGCTAGTTGGAAACAAATGGGGTAAATATTTCCTATATTCTCTTGTGATTTCTGCTAACATTGAAAGGGATTCAGCCAAGCCAGTTTCTGATCTTAATATAAACTTGTTTCAACAGCTCAGAATTCTGAATTTTAACAGTATTCCCACTTGAATAAGACCGTATCTTTCCCTCAAGGAGTTTACAATGGTCTCTGATTGAGACAGGCTAATGGATAAATTAGAATATGGTATAGTACACACTAATACAGAGATGTAAACAGAAGATGGTGACTCCTTATATTTGGGGAGGCTTCTTCAAAGCTTATTTTTAAGCTTTGGTCTTGAAGCTAGAGCAGTATGTTTTCCAGGCCTGTTAGAGACTGGGGCCAGGGCTCATGGGAGGCTAGAGAGACACTCAGGGTCATCCTAGTGCAAATGACCAGCCACATTAAAACAAAATAGAAACATATTGTTTAACCCCATAAATCCATTTCAATATGTGTCATTAGCCACATTTCAAGTATTTAGTAGCCATACGTATCTAGTGGCTACCCTATCAGAGATAGCAGGACTAAGGAATGACATCTGATCATTAGGATTTTAAAAATCTCCCCTGACGATGATAATGTTTGGCAATCACTGGACTAGAATGAAGAGAGGCTAGTGAAGGGGAGATCAGTTTAGAAGGCTCTTTTCCCTTGTCTAAGTTGGCAAGGATGAAAGCCTGGACTCAGGCAGCAGCAAAACTGTTGGAGAGTAAAGAGATTGAAGAGATATATAAGAAAAAGTGACAGGGTTTGATGAATAAAAGATTGGATACAGGAGTTGAAAAAAGATAAAATTATGGGTCCTAGTTTCGGTATTTTGTACACATTGATGCCACTGATAGGGCTCTCAGATATAGGAGGAGTAGAAAATTCCATTTGAGGTACATTGAAAAGCAGTATCTTGGAATCAAGGAATTAATGAGCACGTAATAGTGATTGATTGTAGGATTCTTCCCCTAGAGTGGAGGCTTTGCGTTCATTTTTAAAATGTCTCTATTGGAGATCATATTTTGCAAACAGGTAAAACAATGTTCTGACTGTACCTACATCTTAATTCCAATTGTGTTTCATTTCAAGCCTTTCACTGAATATCAGAAACTTTAGGAAATGCACATACATAGACTCTCAAATCTGTTTAACATTTAGCGAAGCTTTTAAAAGTACTTAAGTACCATCTGCCTTCATCTTATTTGGTCTTGAACTTCTAGCTCATGTAGAAACTTTGTTAAACTTGTTAGATAATAGAGAATCTTAATATATATATTTTTTCTCACAGTATCCAATAAATGGCTCCATGAACGTGGACAAGAATTTCGAAGACCATGCACCTTATCAGAATTGGAATGACAAATAGGCTTCCCTTCCTCTCCTGTTATACTCTAATGTGTCTGATATGCACATTTCCCAGTCTTAACTTGCCAGAGTTTACAATTGACTAACACTCCATGATTGATTTCAGTCATGAACCTCATCTGATGTTTCATCTGTGGACAATCACTAACTTTGTGGGTTTTTTTTCTTTTAAAAGTAACACTACATCACCGTATTGTACATATAAACCTTTAAAGTTCAGTTGGTATCACAGAGGATAAAGCAAGGTAAAGTTAAAAATGAGGAATTTTTACACTTATATGTTGAAGAAAACAGTTTAAGCATCTGATTATATTATTTCACTACATCTCAGTGTTTAGGGGACAGGCTAGAATGGGCCATGTGATTAAGGAACAAAAGCCTCATAGTACGTACCTAGGTATTAGGTCTACCTGGATCTGCCTGAAGACTAGGAATAAACTAGTCCTCTAATCTGGGTTCCATTTGATGTTTGCCCCATATGCTATTCTAAGTTGATTTTTTCCTTCCAAATCTTTTTGAAGAAAGTATACTGTATTTTCCCAGTCCCATTCTTTTCTCATAGCTCCTCTGTGGTGAATTAAATCTAGGTTAAAATACTTCGATTAAACAAAAATTTTTTAATACAAAGCCCTGTATAAACACTGGGTCTTAACTAAAATCATTAGTCTGTTTTCCCCCCTTTTCATAAATGACTGATGATTTTGTCCATAAAATTTGCTGTTTTTCATAGTGCTAATACCTTGCCTCTTATTCCTGCTATAGCAGGGTGATGATATTGGCATTCTGATAAAATATTGTGCCTTAGGAGACTGGAAATTTTAAAATGTACAAGTCCTTTTAATGATGAGGGAATTGATAAAAATCTTTTCTAAAAAGCCCAAATGTTTGTTTTTCTCAATTCTGAAATGTGTTGTGACAACAATGACCTATTTATGATCTTAAATCTTTTTTTAAAAATGTTTCTGTTTTCTGTGTCGTATTTTTCATATTTGAATGTGAATGCACGCTGTAGTGACAACAGTGATTTCTATTGATTTTTTTTTTTAATGCATAAGACTTAGGTTTATCCCCTTGCACTCTAATGTCACATGGTTATGGTAGAAAATTTAGGCTCTTTGAACTTTCGGATACTTAATCAAAATAGGTTTCCTTCAAAAGGAGGTCTATAACTTTACTATGGTTATGGAGTTATTACACTAATGTTACTTAAGCTTTCTCTTATTCAAAAATAAGGTGGAATATAAAGCTGTGACCCTAATGAAGTATACTAATTGACCTTTTGGACTAACTTTTTACATTTCTTATGGTGAATCTTAGTTCATACAAGGGCTGTCTATCCTTTATGCTATTTAAGTATGAATTTAAGAAAGAATTTGTTGTTTGGGTAAGAAGGTATTATTACTTTTACCAATTAAAAAAAAAATCAACTGTAAAATTCCTTTCTCCCACCACAACTATTTTGATACGAAAGATTGAGAATTAGCTTCAGTATTTTAATCTACTTAGATTTTGTGACCATAGGTGATTTTTTAAAATAATGTTAGAAGCAATGTGAATGCAAAAGGATAGAAATAAAATGGGAGTTCAGTGAATGGAAACTAACCTTTATTACCCTATGTGTTTTAGCAAGTAGAATAAAAGTAATATATATTTCAGAAGGCAAGGACATTCTTAAAGATTTCCTTATTATATTCAACCTAAACCCTCCATGGGGATCAGTAAACTCTTTTCAGTATTAGATCTTACAGAACCCTCCCATGTTTCATTACCAACTATTTTTCTTTACAAATGTAAAGGAGAAAAAGAAAATCCATAAAAAATTTTCCCCAAGTTTTGAGTCCAGTGGTCATGCAATCTTTTTTTTTTTTTTTTTAAATGGTGAACATTAAAACCAGTGAGGACTACATGCCAGCCCTGGGGCACAGGAAAAAAGCTGTGGTTTAAAAGGAGCAACTAGAATATAAAGGAATCCTGCCAAAGGATGGGGGAGCCGTGGGGCTAGCAAGTGCCACGGTTTATGTTCCCTTTCACTTTGATAGCATGGATGGAGGCAGGGTCTGGGCACCGTAGCAGGCTTATCACCTTAGTGAGACCCAGGCCTCTAGCCCATGCCCGTCGCAGCCATCCCACCAAAGCAAGCGCAGCTGCAGCCAAGATGGGGCACACACCAGGACCCCCTTAGTGCTCACTATAGCTCACTATAGCCATCTCAGGAAGGTAATACAGGCCCAGAGCACCCCCGAACACTCCCAACCTGCACCTGAGGACTTGCCAGGGCACCTGTGGCACAATACTCCAGGAACCCCTGGCCAGTACCTGCCTTGGTTCCAGCCACTCCAAGGCTCCCCTTTGTGGTGTGCTCTAGGATTCACTGGCCCATAACCTGTCTTAGCTCCGGCTGCTCCTGGAGGGCACCCCCTGCACTGAGCACCCCAAGATACCCCACTTTGCACCCCCGTCAGTTTTAGCTGTCCTGCCCAGGTGCCCTCTGCACCAAGAGCCCCAGAACCATGCCAGCCTATGCCCACTTCAGCTATATTCACCTGCCAGGGCACACACTGTGTGGCGTGCCCCCAAAACCTCCCAGCCCACACCCAGCCTTGGCTCCAGCTACCCCACAAAGGTGCCCCCTGCATGGAGCACAATAGATTTCCCAGCTTGTGTCTCACCAGAGTACCCTCTTCAGAGATCCCAGGGACTGCCCTAGTCCCTACGCACTTCAGCTAGCCTTCCATGGTACCCTATGCAGAGAGAACCCAGGGGCCACCCTAGACTATGCCCATTTCAGCTCTGGCCATCTCACAAGGACAGCCCCAGCACCCCAGTCTATGGCACATACAGCTCCCGCCAGCAAACCGAAGTCATCAGGTACACACAGTCTACATGGGATGGCCAGACACAAGACCATTCCTTTGAGTTTAGAAGTAGTTGTTCCGGGACGCCTGGGTGGCTCAGTTGGTTAAGCAGCTGCCTTCGGCTCAGGTCATGATCCCAGGGTCCCGGGATCAAGTCCCACATCGGGCTCCTTGCTCAGCAGGGAGCCTGCTTCCCCCACTCTCTGCCTGCCTCTCTGCCTACTTGTGATATCTCTCTGACAAATAAATAAAATATTAAAAAAAAAAAGCTGTTCCATTTAATTCCTAGAAATAAACACAAAGTTAAGCAAAATGGAGAGACAAGAGAAATATGTTGCAAATGAAAGAATAAGACAAAACCTCAGAGAAAAAACTAAATGGAGATAAGCAATATGCCTATAAAGAGTTTTAAAATAATGATCATAAAGTTCCTCACTGCACTGTAGAGAATGGTGGAAGAACTTTGTGAGAACTTGAAAAACAAAATATAAATAGAACTGAGTTGAAGAATACAATAACAGGGTGCATGGGTGGCTCAGTCAGTTGAGCATCTACCTTCCGCTTAAGTCATGATCCTGTGTTGGGCTTCATGCCCAGCAGGGAGTCTGCTTCTCCCTCTGCCTCTCCTCTCCAACACTGGTACACACACACTCTCTCTCTCTCAAATGAATAAAGTCTTTTTAAAAATACCATAAAGGGCATCAACAGATTAGCAGATGCAGAAGAATGGATCAGTGATCTGAAAGGATAATAGAAAGCAACCAACCTGAACGGCTAAACAAAGAAGAATTTTTCTTTTATTAAGTAGGCTCCATGCCCAGTGTGGAGCCCAAAATGGGGGCTTCAATTCATGACCCTGAGATCAAGACCTGAGCTGAGCTGAGTCAAATGCCTAACTGGTTGACTGAGCCACCCAATATCCTGAAAAAAAGAATTTTTAAAAATGAGGATACATTAAAGGATCTCTTAGACAACATTAAGCAAACATTCACATTATAGGGGTCCCAGAAGGAGAAAAGAGAGAGTAAGGGGCAGAAAATTTCCCTTATCTGGGGAGGGAAACACAGCTAGGTACAGGAAGCAGAGTTCCAAACAAGATGAACTCAAGGTGGTCTACACAACACGTAATTGTCAAAGATTAAAGAGAATTTGAAAAGAAGCAGGAGTGAAGAAAATAGGTACGAGGGGAAACCCCATAAGACTATCAGTTGATTTTTCAGCAGAAATTTGTAGGTTAGTGGGGAGTGGCTGCTGAAAGGAAAACACCTGCAACCAAGACTACCTGTAAGATTATCATTCAGAATTGAAGGAGCAATGGTTTCCCAGACGAAAGTTAATTACTATTAAACCAGCCTTACAAGAAATGTTAAAGGACTTTTCTTTACATGTAAAAGAAAAGGCCATAATTAGAAGAAAATTCTGAATAAAAAGATGTAAGATAATGGTACTATATACACAACACATGATGGCAGGGGATTAAAAAAGTTCTTTTAGAATGTGTTCAAACTGTACCATCCACTTAATACATATATACTTAGGATGTTATATATGAACCTCATGGTAACCACAAACCCAAAACCTGTAACTGATACACAAAAAATAGAAAGCCAAACAACACTAAAGAAAGGCATCAATCACAGCAAGAGAAGAAAGGAAGAAGAACTACAAAACCAGCCAGAAAACAATTAACAAAATGGCAATAAGTACATACCTATCATAATCACTTTAAATGTAAATGGTCTAGGGCACCTGGGTGGCTCAGTGGGTTAAAGCCTCTGCCTTTGGCTCAGGTCATGATCTCAGGGTCCTGGGATCGAGCCCCACCATCGGGCTCTCTGCTCTGCAGGGAGCCTGCTTCCCCCCCTCTCTCTGCCTGCCTCTCTGCCTACTTGTGATCTCTCTCTCTGTCAAATAAATAAATAAAATCTTTTAAAAAAAAAAATGTAAATGGTCTAAATGCTCCAATCAAAACACATAGGGTGGTGGAATGGATAAGAAAACAAGAACCATCTGTATGTTGCCTATAAGAAACTCACTTAAGACTAAAGACACATACAGACTAAAAAAAGGATGGAAAAAGGTTCTCCATGCAAATAGAAGGGGGAAAAAGCCAGGGTAGCAATACAAAAGACAAAGAAGGCCATTAACAATGATAAAGAGATCAATCCAGGGGCCCCTAGGTGGCTCAGTCATTAGGCATCTGCCTTCGGCTAGGGTCATGATTCCCAGGGTCCTGAGATCGAGCCCTGCATCAGGCTCCTTGCTCCACGGGAAGCCCGTTCTCCCTCTCCCTGTCTCTCTGTCAAATAAATGAATAAAATCTTAAAAAAAAAAAAAATTTAAAAAAAAAGATCAATCCAACCAGAGGATATAATAATTGCAAATATCTATGCACCCAACATTGGAGCACCAGAGTACATACAGCAAATATTAATAGACATAAATGGGAAAATTGACAGTAATACAATAATATTACATCAATGGATAGGTCATCCAGGCAGAAAACCGATAAGGAAACAGTGTCATTGAATGCCACATTAGACCAAATGGATTTTACAGATATATACAGAACATGCCATCCCAAACCAATAGAATACGCATTCTTTTCAAATGCACCTGGAACATTCTCGAGGATAGATCACATACTGGGTCACAAATCTCAATACATTTAAGAAGACTGAAATCATATCATGCATCTTTTCTGACCACAATCATATGAAACTAGAAATCAATCACAAGAAGAAACCTAGAATAAACGGATACATGAAAGTTAAATGACATGCTACTAAACAATGAATGGGTCAACTAAGAAATCAAAGAGGAAATAAAAAAATACATGAAGAAAAATGAAAATGAAAACACAATGGTCCAAAGTCTTTGAGACACAAAACAGTTCTAAGAGGAAAATTTTTAGCAATACAGGCATACCTCAAGAAACAAAAAAATCTCAAATATGCAATCTAACCTTACACCTAAAGGGGCTAGGAAAAAAAAAACAACCATGGCCAAAGTCAGTAGAAAGAAATAATAAAGATCAGAGTGAAAATAAAATGAAATAGGGACCAAAAAAAAAAAAGAAAAGAAAAGAAAAAAGAAACCAAGAGTTGGTTCTTTGAAACAAAACTGATAAAACTTTAGCCACACTCATCAAGAAAAAAAGAGATGACCCAAATAAATGAAATCAGAAATCAAATAGGAAAAGTAACAACCCAACAGCCCAGAAATACAAAGGATTATAAGAGACTGCTACAAAAAATATGCCAACAAATTGGACAACTTAGAAGAAATGGATAAATTTTTAGAAACTTCCTAAACTGAAATAGGAAGAAAAACAAATTCCAAACAGAACAATTATAAGTAACAAAATTGAATTAGTAATCAAAAAATTCCCAACAATCAAAAGTCCAGCACTACATGGATTGACGGGTGCATTTTACCAAACAATTAATGAAGAGTTAACACCTATTCTCAAAATATTCCCAAAAAATAGAGGAAGGAAAGCTTCCCAATACGTTCTACAAGGTCAGCATTACCCCGATGATAAAACCAAAGACACTACAAAAGAGAAGAAAACTACAGAACAATATCCCTGATGAACATAGATGCAAACATCCTCAACAAAGTATTAGCAAACCACAATTGTAAACAATATATTAAAAGATCATTCACCAGGGTGCCTGAGTGGCTCAGTCAACCATCTGTCTCTTGATTTTGGCTCAGGTCATAATCTCAGGATATGAGATTAAGCCCTGTGTCCTGCACAGGTTCTGCACTCAACAGGAAGTCTGCTTGAGATTCTCTCTTCCTCTCCTGCTGCCCCTCCTCCTGCTTGCTCCTGTGCTCTCTCTCTTTCTTTCAAATAAATCTGGGGAAAAAAGGATCACTCACCATGATCGAGTGGAATTTATTCCAGGCATGCAGAGATGGTTCAATATTTGCAAACCAATCAATGTGACACACCACATTAACAAAAACAAAAAAAAGTCATGATCATCTCAATAGATGCAGGAAAAGCATGACAAAATCTAACATCCATTCATGACAAAAACTCTCAACAAACTGGGTTTAGAGGGAATATACCTCAGCAAAATAAAGGCTGTATATGAAAAACCCACAGCTAACATCATACTCAGTGGTGAAAATCAGAGCTTTTCCTCTAAGATTAGGAACAAGACAAGGATGTCCAGTCTCACTAGTTTTATTCAACGTAGTACTGGGAGTCCTAGCCACAGCAATCAGACAAAAATAACAGGCATTCTAATTAGTAAGGAATAAGTAAACTGTCACTATTTGTAGATGACATGATACTACATAGAAAACCCTAAAGACTCCACCCAAAAACTATTAGAATAAATTCAGTAAATTTCAGGATATAAAAGTTATACATAGAAATGTGTTTCTATATACTAATAATGAAATACCAGAGAGAAATTAAGAAAATTCTATTTACAATTGCACCAGAAATACCTTAAAATAAACAAGGAGGTAAAGGACCTATGCTCTGAAAGCTATAAAACATTGATGAAAGAAATTGAAGATGACAGAAAAAACTGGAAAAACATTCCATGTTCATGGATTACAAGAATTAAAATTGTTAAAATATCCATACTACTCAAAGCAATCTACATATTCAATGCAATCCCTACCAAATACCAATAGCATATTTTAACAGAATTAGAACAACTAATCCTAAAACTTATATGGAAGCACAAAAGGACCCAAATACCCAAAGCCATCTTGAGAAAGAAGAACAAAACTAGTGGTATCACAGTTTCAGATTTCAAGATATACTACAAGCCTGTAGTCATTAAAATAGTATGGTACAAAAGCAGACACATAAATCACTGGAACAGCACAGAGAGGCCAGAAATAAACCCGTGTATAAGGTTAATCTATAGCAAAGGTGGAAAGAATATATAATGTGGAAAAGACAGTCTCTTCAATGAATGGTGCTGGGAAAACTGGACCACTTCATGCAAAAGAATGAAATTGGACCACTTTCTTACACCGTGCACACACAAAAAGAACTCAAAATGGATTGAAACTTAAATATGAAACATGAAACTATAAAACTCCTGAAAGAAACATAGGCAGTAATTTCTTTTACATTAGCCTTAGCAACATTTTTCTAGATAGGTCTCTTCGGGTGAGGGGAAAAAAAACATAAACTATTGGAACTATACCAAAATGACAGGTTTTTTAATAGTACAGGAAATAAACAAAACAAAAAAAGGAACTTACTGAATGGGAGGATATATCCGTAAAGAAGGAAGTGGAAAGTAATCAAGCTGAGCAGATGAGAGGGGAAATCAAAATGCAAACATGAATAGACCCAGGGAACTCAGTGACACTGTAAAGCATAACAGTTGCATGATAGGGGTCCCAGGAGGAGAAGAGCAAGAAACGGGGGCAGAAGATTTGTCTGAAGAAAGAATAGCTAAAACTTCCTGAATCTGAGGAAGGAAAGAGAAATCCAGATCCAGGAGACACAGCCCCCAACAAAACCAACCCAAAGAGGTCTGCACCTAGACACAAAGTAAATAAGATGTCCGAAAGTAGTGATAAAGAGTATTTTAAAAGCAGCAAGAGAAAGGAAAGCAGTAACATACAAGGGGAACCCGATTTGGCTATCAGTGGGTTTTTCAGCAGAAACTATGCAGGACAGAGGGAAGTGGCATGATAAATTCCAACTGCTAAAAGGAAAAAATCTACAACCAAGAATACTCTATCCGGCAAGGCTTTCATTTAGAATAGAAGGAGAGATAGAGTTCCCAAGAAAAATGGAAGTTAAAAAACAAAACCAGCCACGTCCTTGTCACACATGATGCCATCAGCCTGTGGGTCCCAAAGCCACAGTCCCGCCACCCTCCTGCCTGAGTCAGCATGCACTGCCTGCCACCTGCTCAATGCCAGTCAACATGCCTTCACTGTAGATTGCCATGGGCTCAAACTGGCACTCTTCCCCTCAGATTCCAACCCCTATGCTCAAGTTTGCGCAACAAGTGGGCATAATTATAACAGCAGAATGAAGCAACCCAAACAGTGACACTAATTCTGTGAAATATATAATAAATAAAAGGATTTCACTTATATGTAGAATCTAAAAAACAAATCAAAGAAACAAAAAGAGACTCATAAATACAGAAAACAAACTGGTGTTTGCCAGAGGGAGAGGTGTGGGGGGCATGGGCAAAACGGGTGAAGGGAAATGGGAGGTATAGGCTTTCAGTTATGCAATGAGTAATCATGGGGATCAAAGGTACAGCACAGAGAATATAATCAATGGTATTATATTAACATTGTATGAAGATAGATGGCAGCTACACTTGTGGTGTATACCAAAATGTACAGAGTTGTCAAATCATGTTGTACACCTGAAACTAGTGTGACATTATCAACTACATTTCAATTAAAATAAATAAAAAATAAATAATAAATTAACAAATAATAAAAATAAATGAGGGCTAGAGCTATCATGGAAAATGTAGAAACTGGTTTCCTCACCAACTTCAAGTGCCTATCCTTCAAGATAAGAGTTTCATCATTTGGGGGCGCCTGGGTGGCTCAGTGGGTTAAAGCCTCTGCCTTTGGCTCAGGTCATGATCTCAGGGTCCTGGGATCGAGCCCCGCATCGGGCTCTCTGCTCGGCAGGGAGCCTGCTTCCCCCTCTCTCTCTGCCTGCCTCTCTGCCTACTCATGATCTCTCTCTGTCAAATAAATAAATAAAATCTTAAAAAAAAAAAAAGTTTCATCATTTGTTAACTTTAAGCATGGGATTATCACCATTATTACCAACATGGAGTTAACTGAAGTATTCACCAAAACTTAAAACAGCAGGATAATTAAATGTGATAACTACATAAGAACCTAGTAGGATTTTTTTTTTTTTTTTTTTAGGATTCTGTGGAAATCTAAATGATAAATACAGTGATGAAAGGGGCAATCAGGGAGATACAAATCAAAATACAATGAGATATCACCTCACACCTATCAGAATGGCTAAAATTACCACCACAAGAAACAACAGGTGTTGGAGAGAATGTGGTGAAAGGGAAGCACTTTTGCACTGTTGGTGGGAATGCAAACTGGGGCAGCCACTTTGGAAAACAGTACGGAGGTTCCTCAGAGAGTTAAAAATAGAACTACCCCATGATCTAGCAATTGCTCTACTAGGTATTCACCCAAAGAATACAAAAATACTAAATCAAAGGGATACATGCACCCTGAGCAATATTATCTTTTTTTTTTTTTTTTAAGATTTCATTTATTTGACAGAGAGATCACAAGTAGGCAGAGAGGCAGGCAGAGAGAGAGAGAGGAGGAAGCAGGCTCCCCACTGAGCGGAGAGCCCGATGTGGGGCTTGATCCCAGGACCCTGAGATCATGACCTGAGCCGAAGGCAGAGGCTTTAACCCACTGAGCCACCCAGGTGCCCTATAAGCAACGTTATCAACAATAACCAAATTATGGAAAGAGCCCAAATGTCCATCGACTGATGAATGCATAAAGAAGATGTGGCATATGTATACAATGGAATATTAGTCATAAAAAAGGAATGAAATCTTGCCATTTGCAATGACATGGATGGAGTTGGAGAGTATTATGCTAAGTGAAATAAGTCAGAGACAGACAGATACCATATGATTTTTACTCATATATGGAATTTAAGAAATAAATCGTTGGGATGCCTGGGTGGCTCGGTTGGTTAAGTGTCTGCCTTTGGCTCGGGTCATGATCCCAGGGTCCTGGGATCGAGTCCCACATCGGGGACTGTTTCTCCCTCTGCCCCTCGCCCTGCTTGTGCTTGTTTGCTCTCTTTCTCTGAAAATAAATAAAATCTTAAATATATATTTAAAAAAAAAAAAGAAAGAAATCGCCATAGGGGAATAAAAGAGAGGAAAACCAAGAAGCAGACTCTTAACTACAGAGAACAAACAGTGGGAAGGTAGGGGGGCCAGTGGCTAGGTTAAGCAAAGCAGTGCACTTATTGTGATGAGCATTGGGTACTGTATGTAAGTGTTGAATCACTAAATTGTACTCCTGAAACTAATATCACACTGTATGTTAACTAACTGGAATTTAAATAAAAAATTTAAAAAAAGAAGCTAGCAACCATCTACTTTAGTGAAACTATGATAAAATACTATAGTATGAGAGAATTGGGAAGAGTTGTTGTAAGCAGTAAACACACAGATATAAGTATGTAAATCAATACATATGCATACACACATGTAAGATATTGTTGCTGAGAAGAATTTATCTCTACATAACCAAGTGTTAACTGGTTATATGTACATTCCATATCACGTATCCACTTAAGTCCATATAGATGAAAAATGAACAATGTTTGTGCTGGGACCCATAGGCTTAAACAATTGAATGACTGGATTGCTGACATTAAGAAATTTACAGTGTAATACAAAACAATACAACACAACAAATACCCCATCATGAAATAAGTATAAATCACTCAAGAATAAACAGAATTGCAAGACAGAAATTGCTAGGAGAAAAGAGAATGAGAAATGACTTCTTAATCTGGATAATCAGCAACATGAGAAGCAATCACTTCTCTTGGCACTGCTTATTTTACTGCAGTAAAAGATGTGTTTTAGAAGACACAATGTTGGATGACTGAGAAAAATGAATGATCAACACTAGAGAGTACCCTTTGTTAACTTATCAGATTTATCAGAATAAAATAAATTTCATATTCCTGTTCTCCTAATGTCCTTGGATATTACCCCACAACACTGATGAGTTATGCAAAATTAACTGTAGTAGACCTGTAAAGTACTTGGCTGCCTGCTTTATTAACTTTTATTTGAGGATTTTAAGTTTACTTTCTGTGTGAATGTAGCATTCAGCTCAATATATTTTGGTGCAGTAAGACTGACAAGCTACAAAAAATAAACATTAGGAGTAAGGCAGTCCTATCAAATGTAAAAGCAGATTTTTAATAAAAGAAACAGCCAAAAGGAGTGGATGTCATTCATAATCTGCTTTTTGAGGTCTTGTTGAATTTCTGTTGCAGTATTCTCCTGTTGAAATTAGTTGTACAAAGCAAGATAATGACAAAAAAAAATAAACTTTAAAATCCAAAAAGAGTAAATCCTTAGATTTGGTTACATGGTTATTCCAATATCCCAATAGGCTTATTTCTTATACAAATCTGTTTTGGGCTAAATATTTCTAAAGAATTCAGAATAGAACATTTCAAATAGAACACAGAGTTATGTGTCCTTTTCTATTTCAGGGCATTTCAGAGAGATGAACTATATCTTGAGTCAATCTTTTCTAGAAAAGGCATTCACTAATTTTAAGTGTAGCAAAGACTCAGAATTATTATTGTAATATCAATTTTAAAGCCATAAATGTAAATTCCACTGAAGTGTAGGTTTTATATAGGTTTGAATTTATCAGGAGTTAGATTACATTATGTAAAATAAGACATAATGGTTAACACTTTAATAACATATTAATCTTATCTTTTGGTAGCTGTATAATAAAACTGATTGTAGTTGTTAACTCTTAACAATTATGAGTTGTTAACTCATAATTGTGACTATTATGTAAGATAACTTACATAATAGTCGAATTTAGTTATGTTCTATTTTTACTTTACATTTATAAGGCAACAAAGTTAAGGCTTTGTAATATGAAACACTTGTCAGACTTGTTGTGAGATGGGAAAAAAGTGGTCCTTATTAAAAATAATCAGTGTTATCTCTCTCACATTCCCTTTTTACTTCTGCAACCATGAGAAAATATTCTATAGAAAGTTAAACTAAGTGAAACTAAGGTAATAATTAAAAGTGTTTCAGAGAAACAGTGCTACTTAGAGTGGTCTGTAGAAGAGTTGCCATGGGATTTGTTACTGGTCCTCAACGAGATAAGAAAATTACATCAAAATGTAAATAAACTACATTAATAAGTACATGGTTTTGTTCAGTTGACTTTTTTTTTTAAAGATTTTATTTATTTATTTTTCAAAGAGAGAGAGAGCAAGAGAGCGAGCACAAGCAGGGAGAACAGCAGGCAGAGGCAGAAGCAGGCTCCCCGCTGAGCATGGAGCCTGATGTGGGACTCGATCCCACGGTCCTGGGATCATGACCTGAGCCGAAGGCAGACGCCCAACCAACTGAGCCACCCAGGCGCCCCCAGTTGACTTTTTCATAGCTAGATTTTCAAGATGAAAAAAGCAGTGTGTTATTTACATTGTGTTACAGGTTCTTATCTCAGTGAGAACCAGCTTAAATAGCATTGGTCTACAGCACACAAATTGTGCATTTTTAAGAGCTCTAAGAGAGTTAATATGTGTGGTTTGCATCTTGTTTGGGATCAGGGGAGCAAATTCTGTATGTCTTAGCATAATGGGGAAAAACACTTTGGGATAATTATTTAGCTTTTCACATAATATATCAAGGAATTAAGAGTATCAAGATCAACGTATTGTCCAGAGGAACATAACAGACTAGGAAGTTCCAAGTCCCTGCTTCCCCTTGGAAACATGAAATAAACAACTAGAAACTGGATAAGATAACTTTACAGATGTCTAAAGGTCTAAAAAAGAGCCAAAGGTTTACAGTAACCAAGTGAATGCCCAGTCAAGAAAAGCCACACTCAAAATGACAGGAAATTTTGTGGTGTGTTTACTCATTCTTGCCCCACCCCAAAACTGGTGCTGAGTAAGTGGTAGGAAGTAGTTGCCTAATTCCCACTTTCCTCTCTTGAACCAGAGGGAACAGAGCAGGCCTAGTTTTTAACATTCTAGCCTGTTTGGAAGCTGTCCAAAGGACTGGCCCATTTCACCTAACTCCGAGTTCAGATAAGGAAAAGCTTATAACCAGAAAAAGCCCTGGGAAGCATCAGACACTGTTAAAAGTATATGGGGACTATAGACCTGCATATATGTTAGACAAGAGATTATAGGTAGCACAATATAATAGAAGGCCCCGCCAAACAGGCTGGGATGAGAGCTTTATGGAAATTAAGAGATTTAAAAGTGGCCATGTATATGGGAAGATTAACACACACACACACACACACATGCAGGCCAAGACTCATGCCAAGAAAAGACCTTAAGTCACCACTCCAGGTTTTTCCCAAGGATCAGATCTTATCCTGCTAATTACTGAAGGTCTTCATCAGCATGGAGCCATTCAGCAAAACTGGGAGAGGTGACTTTTTTCAAGTATCTAATTTTCAATTAAAAAAAAAAAAATCACAAAACACACAAAGAAACAGAAAAACATGGTCCATCCAAAGGGAGAAAACAAAATGGAAGAAACCATCCCTGAAGAAACATAAACACTGGAGGTGTTAAATAAAGATTTTTAAATACCTGTCTTAAATATGCTCAAAGAACTAAAGGAAAACAGAGACAAAGAACTAAAGGAAGTCAGGAAAACAATATATAAACAAAATGAGAGTATCAATAAAAGGATCAAAATTATAAAAAGACCCAAGCAAAAATTCTGGAGCTGAAAAAATATAATAACTGAATAGGAAAGCTCGTTAGAGAGGTTCAACTGCAGACTTGAATAGGTAGAAGAATATATCAGCAAACATGAAGACAGGTCATTTGAATTGATCAAGTGTGAGAAGCAAAGGGAAAAGAATGAAAAAAAAAAATTGTACAAAACCAAAGGGACTGTAGGACACCATCAAGCAGCCCTGTATACATGTTATATGAATCCCTAGAAAGAAAGTTGCTGAGAGAGCATTTGAAAAAATAATCATCAATAATTTTCCGAATTTGAAAATTTATATGTACAAATCCCAGAAACATAAAGCATCCCAAGTAGGAATCCCAAGTAGGTTAAACCCAAAGAGAACAACACAGATGCTTAACCAAACTCTTGAAAGACAAAGACAAAGTGAGAATCTTGAAAGCACAAAGAAAAAACTGACTTGTCACATACAAGGAAACCTAAATAAGATTATCAGTGGACTTTTCAGCAGAAACTTGGGAGGCCAGAAGGCAGTGGAATAACACATTTAGATGATGAAGGAAAAAATGTCAATCGGGAATTCTATATTTAACAAATCTGTCTTACAAAAAATTAGGGAAAAATTAAGACATTCCCTGATAAACAAAAAACAAGGGAGTTTATTACTACTGGGTCTGCCCTATAAGAAATGCTTCAAGGTGAGAGGACACCAGATGTTGACTCAGTTATAGGAAAATATAAATATATGTAATAAAGGTAAATATATGGACAATAAACAATATTGTGGTTTTAATATGTAACTATACTTTCTTCTGTAAGAAAATACCTAAAAAATAAATCTGGTTAATGGGTGCACAACATATAAATATATAATTTGTGACTTTACTAACAAAGGGGAATGGAGCTGTAAAGGAGTAGAGTTTTGTGTGATTGAAGTTATGTTGGTAATCAATTCGAATTAGA
>CM052894.1:47245103-47289250 GCA_028534135.1 Potos flavus | reverse complement strand
AGGAGACAAACCATAAGAGACTCCTAAACTCACGAAACAAACTGAGGGTGGCTGGGGGGTAGGGGCGGGTAGGGATAGGGTGGCTAGGTTATGGACATTGGGGAGGGTATGTGCTATGGTAAGTGCTGTGAAATGTGTAAGCCTGATGATTCAGAGACATGTACCCCTGGGGCAAATAATACATTATGTGTTAATAAAAAAAAAAAGAAAAAGAAAAAAAAAAACCTAAATATAAAAACTAAAATTATAAACTCTTAGCAAAAACTGTAAGTGTAAATATTTGTGATCTTAAATTAGACACTAGCTATGATATTAGAAGTACAAGCAACAACAAAAAAACAAACTGGGTATCCTCAAGATAAAAACTTTGTGCTTCAAAGGACATCATCAATAAAGTGAAAAAACTCGGAAAACAGAAGAATATTTCTGCAAATCAAACGTCTGATAAGGACTTGTGTCTAAAATATGTAAAGATATATTACCACTAAATAAAAGACAACTCAATTTAAAAATTGGCAAAGGATCTAAATAGTCTCCAAAGAAAATATACAAATGGCCAATAAGCACATGGAAAGATGCTCAACATCATTAGCCACTGGGAAATGCAAATCAAAACCACAATGAGATAGCGTATCATACCCACTAGGATGGCTATAATCATCAAAAAGACAGACAGCAACAACTGTTGATGAGGATGTGAAGAAACTGGAATAACCTATATGTTGCTGGTAGGACTGTAAAATGGTACTGCCACTTTGGAAAAGTTTGGCAGTTCCTCAAATGGATAAATATAGAGTTACTATATGACCCAGCAATTTCACTCCTAGGTATATACCCAAGAGAAATTTAAACTTATGTTCACATAAAAACTTGCACATGAACATTCAGAGCAGCATTATTCATAATAGCCAAAAAGCAGAAATAACCCAACTGTCTATCAACAGATGAATAAAAGATAAAATATGGTATATCCATACAATGGAATATTATTCAGCCACGAAAAGGAATGAAGTACAGATACATACATCAATATCAGTGAATCTTACAAATATGGCAAGTAAAAGAAACCAGATACAAAAGGCCACATATTATATGATCTCATTTGTATGTAATATCCAGAACAGGGCACCTGGGTGGCTCAGTTAAGTGTCTTACTTCAGCTCTGGTCATGGTCTCAGGATCCTGGGATCAAGCCCTATGTTGGGCTCTGTGCACACTGGGGACAACAGAGAAGCTGCTTGTCCCTCTCCCTTTGCCCATCCCCCTGCTCATGCTCTCTCTCATATAGATAAATAAAATCTTAAAAAAAAAAAAAAAAAAATCCAGAATAGGCAAATCCGTCAAGACAGAAAGTAGATCTGTGGTCACCCAGGGCTGAGCTGGGGCGGGAGAGGGGAGGCTGAGGATTGGGTAGTTACTGCTAAGGAGTGCAGAATTTCTCTTTCAAGTAATGAAAATGTTCTAAAATTCATTGTGGTCAGGGGTGCCTGGGTGTCTTAGCCAGTTAAGCCTTTGGCTCAGGTCATGATCCCAGGGTCCTGCGACTGAGCCCCACATCAGTCTCCCTGCTTAATGGGCAGCCTGCTTCTCCCTCTCTCACACTCTCTCTCAAATAAATAAATAAATAAAAATTTTTAAAAATTAAATTCATTGTGGTGATGGACACACAACTCTAGATATACTAAAAGCCACTTAACTGCACATTTTCAACCAATGAATTGTATGGTATGTGTATCTTCCAATGAAGCTATTTAAAAAAAGAAATACTTATAAAAATTTCAAACCATACAAAAATATACAAAGTCCCTCTCCTAGTCCCACTCCTCACAGATAAACTGTACACTATAACAAATAGTACATATCCTCTCAACATTTCTCCCTGTGAATAAACAAATATACAGAGAGAATTTTTCAGAAAATAGTAATCTACACCACCACCACCACCACCAAAAAAAAAAATAGTAATCTACTCACCTTCCAATCTCCCACATCAATATACACATTCACTTTTTCCCCCTGAAAATACTTCTGACATCTTTCCAAAGCAATACATACAGCACTACCTCAGTTTAAAAAAAAAAATACTGTGGTAAAAAATACATAAAATTTACCATTTAACCATTTTTAAATGTAAAATTCAACAGCATTCACAAAGTTGTGTGATGATCACCACTATTTCTAGAACTTATCACCCCAAGCAGATACTCTGTATCCATTAAACAATAATTGCCATTTCTCTCTCATCCCAGCCCTTGGTAACCTCTAATCCACTTTTTCTCTGCATGAATTTTTCATTCTACGTAACTCCTATAGATAAAATCACATAATATTTGTCCTTTTGCATCTTATTTCATTTGGTATAATATCCTCAAGGTTCATCCATGTTGTGGCACGTATCAGAATTCCATTCCTTTTTAAGGCTGAATAATATTCCATTATATGGATATACAACATTTTGTTTATCTATTCATCCACGAATGCACACCTGAGTTGCTTCCACCTTTTGGCTACCGTGAATACTGCTGTTATGAACATGAGTGTACAAATACCTGCTTGAGTCCCTCCTTTCAATTCTTTTGGGATTTCTGGATCATATAGTGACCTTATGTTTAACTTTTTGAGAAAATACCAGACTCTCTTCCATAACAACTATATCACTTAACATTCCCATTTCACAGTGTTTTTTAACTACTGCTTTTCATTCTTTAATTTTTTTTTTAAAGATTCTATTTATTTGAGAGAGAGAATGAGGGAGAGCACAGAGGAAGAGTAAGGGAGAAGCAGACTCCCCACTGAGCAGAAAACCTGGCATGGGGCTCGAACCCAGGATCCTGAGATCATGACCTGAGCTGAAGGCAGACACTTAACTGACTGAGCCACCTCATTTTTTTTTTTTTTTTCCTTTTTAGAGATTTATTTATTTATTTGAGAGACAGAGAATCCCAAGCAGACTCTGCCCCAAGGGCAGAGCCTGACTCGGGGCTCCATCTCATGATCCTAACATTACAACCTGAGCCAAAATGAAGAGTCGGATGCTCAACTGAGCCATGCCGGTGCCCCTGCTTTTCATTTTAAAATAAAGTATCTTTACTTCCAAAATGACCATGAAGGGCTACCAATAAAGCACTGGTTAAATAAGGTTATTTCTACTTTTCTTTATTACAAATAATACTGTAATGAAAATTTTTGTATATCTTTGCACACTTGTGGGAATATCTCTGTAGGTTAAACTCCTAGATGTGGAACTGCTAGATGACTTTTACATTTTGATGAATGATGTCAAATTGTTCTCCCAAAAAATATTTTATACTTTTACCATATGTTTATGAGTGCCCATTTCAGAAAATACTTGCCAGTATCAATCTTTTTAAATTTTGCTAATCTTAAAGGAAAAATATTTTAATCTTATTTAGATTTTTTAAAAAGTTGTAATTTGCACTTTTTGTTATACCATAAATGATCTCAATGGAAGGTCTGAGGCTTAGCAGTTAAAGTTATTAATAATTAAGGGTTAAAAAAGAAATTGTTATCTTAATTGTGGTTCTGTTACTGTCACTAGAGAGGAAAATAAACTCTTATTTATGCATATAAAGTTATTTCACTTAATTTGACTTTCACGTGAAACCCTCTCCAAAATATAAAAGGATTCTCTTTAGCTGGAGAACTCTATACGTTTAAAACATTTCGTTCATCTGGATCCCAACTGCTAATCTGTCTTTAGCAACACTGTTAGAGATCTATCAAGTAATCTAAGAAATTAGCCCTGAATTTATATTGTTGTAACATTGCTCAAAAGTTCAGTGGAGACACTGAGGATACTATAGTATCCTATAGAATACTATACTATAGATACTATAGATACTATAGAATAGTATCTGTCTATTCTTTAGGATTTGGAAGTCTTATTCCTGCATTAAATTAAATCAACAGAAATCAAGATTCTTTCTTCTAAGTACTCAGTGTTTTTAACCAAGTTAGAATGTAAGGGTACAGTATTTTCCATTACTAATTACATAACACAAACTATATTCCTTTTGGTCTTAATCACAGGAATCCCAAATCTAAGTTGTACATTCAGAGTAGTGTTTCAACATTTCTTCTATGATTTTTTTTTTTATAGTATCACTGGAATGCTTTATTTATTTATTTATTTATTTTTTAAGTAGCCTCCACACCCCACAACACGGGGCTTGAACTTACAACCCCAAGATCAAGATCTGAGCTGAGATCAAGAGTTGGACAACCGACGGAGTCACCCACGTGCCCCTGGAATGTTCTGAGTAAGGAGCAACATTCTCACACTGCATGACTATATTTCTAATATGTTAAGAAGGACATCATGTTCAAGTAAATAGATAGACCATATCATTTTGGAGGTTTTGGAGATTATTACAAAACTTCCAAACGAAAATGAGAGTGATATAATTTGCACTACCTTCTTTTTCTAACCCAACATATGTGAAAATTGACATTTTACAATTAGCTAATATAAAAACTTGTGATTTTTTGCAAAAGCAAAAAATAATTCAGGACCCCAAGTGCCAGTTACAGAGAGCAAACTTTCAATAATTCTTCTATAACTGCTTGATGGTTAACAAAGAAAGGTTGATCATGTAGCCTGGGATTTTATCCTGGCCCTTTGGTTCTTAGTGGGATAATTATGTAATCATACTATAGATCTGTCCGTTTCAGTTATCTCAATCTGAGAAACACCATTCAACCTAACAGAGGGCAATGTTATTGTTAAATGTGACTCCAATTTAAAAAAATATCTGAAATATTCAAAGGTATTTGTATTTTCCCCATACTACATTAATATGCTTTTTTATATTGTATTTGTTCCTTATTTACATGGGTAAATTAAATCTTAAGCATAAGAAAATGTCATATTTATAGGAAATGTGTATCAGAGTAAGAAAATGAAAACCACTTCTAAAAATAACCTACCAGAATCAAAGAAGCTTTTTCTACCACGCTAGATTGTTTATTTGCATATCTCTTAATATTACTTTAACCGGACTTTACAAGCTCACATAACTAAACTATCTTTTCAGACCATGTAACTCAATGTTTACTTTTCCAAAACTAAAATTCCATTTTTCTGCATTAGCCAAAATTATTAGCATCTCTGTTAGTAAGCTGTAGTAAATTTTTAGGTTTTGTTTGTTTGTTTTTTAATAATGGAAAGGACAGAGATGACTTACCAAAAGTTTCAAGATAGTCGACAAAGTAAATAAAGAGTAATGGATTTCTACACATACTTTACCCAAATAAAATTCTATTTGCTAGGATGCTGGAAGATATTTTTCCTTCCACGGAAGATGATGCAATCACTTAGAAATTTCTCAAAATACAGATATTTGAAATTCCTTTCTGGCCCATTCAAAATACAGATGTTCCCACAGCAAAAGGAACTACATTAACTAACATCAGTACACATAAATTTTTCTATTTTACATTTGGAATGCCTTTTTCAGAGGTATAATATATAAAGGAAACCTAAAATACTTGTTTATTTTGCTTGTAGGAATCTTCAAAATTCAGATTCCAGTAATAAGGTAGAAAATGTGTTGACATAGCCAATAAATTCCCAAAACAGCAAAAACTTGTTAAAATATGAAATGTTTAGGATATTTTATGGAGCAAATTCCTTCTTTACAGTCAAGAAGGAATTTTGACTCTTGAGTCAACATACGTATTTTATTTTTAAAAGACTTGCTGAACGATTTTCCTTAAGAGTACATCTGAATATCACTGTGCTGTGGAATTCCACTGTTACTAGGTTGTTTTGAACACAAACGCAAACACACTCTGCATACTTTGCTGAGATTGGGTGAATTTATTCTGATGTTGGTCTTCCAATGCTTCTAATGCTGCTGGCTAAATGCCTTCTGTTGCCATATATAATATATAGTTGTATCTTTCTAAAAAATCCAATAAAATTGCTTCTCAGAGCTATAAAATTAGAATATTTTAAAAATAAGCTCAAGGGGCACCTGGGTGGCTCAATGGGTTAAGCCTCTGCCTTTGGCTCAGGTCGTGATCTCAGGGTCCTGGGATCAAGCCCCACATTGGGCTCTCTGCTCAGCAGGGAGCCTGCTTCTCCCTCTCTCTCTGCCTCCCTCTCTGCCTACTTGTGATCTCTCTCTGTCAAATAAATAAATAAAATCTTTTTAAAAAAATAATAAAAAATTTAAAAAAATAAGCTCAAAATGTTTAGATATATTTAGTTCTTAAGGAAAAAAGTCTGTAGATCACCTTTCCAAGAGTAATTTATTTTGCCTTATTGGTAAGAGTCCAATGACTCTGTGGGCTGGATATTTCTTCAAAAGGTCCATTGTATATATAAAAAAATTTCCAAAAAGGGCTTCCAAAGAACTAAGTTCACGAAATTTTCTTTTCTGTGCTTCCTAAAATCATCCAAATCTGGAGAATTTAGAAACAAGCTGTATGACAGTAAAAATGCCTAAAACCATCTAGTAATTGTTGGTAAAATATATAATGGATTTATCTGTAAAAAAAATAAATTTTTAAGACATGAATAAGATTCTGTAATAGAATGGAAAATTAGCTGAAGTTTAACTTGAAATTTAGAGTTAACTACAATGCACAGAAGCATTATAAATCATCTATCAAAACATTATCCAAATTAATTTCTACAAATTCTTAGTCTCCCTGAAATCAAAACAGTATGATAGAAGTTAAATTTTCTTCATGTCTTCTAGTTTGCTGGGGACAGGTAGCATGGAGCACATGGTTAGGAAACCAGGATATATGTGTGGGCATGTTGAAGGTTATTACCATATGAAGGACGTACAGCTTTGCCAAAAAGAGTAAGGAAACAATGCATTCTGTACAGCCTTCATAGTACTTTTGCTATGACTTACAGCAATAATACTCAAAATTTTTTTCTTCCAGTAACTCCTAAAATAGTTGTTAAATCCATGAACTTACTTTCTGCACATTTTTTTAGTTGACAATTAAATTTTTCATCAAATAGTTTAAAAGAATTTAATTATGGCATATGAAATAGTGGTAATTTCTGAAAAATGATCTTTTTTAATGTATCCAGTGGAATCTAAATACCACAATGATTTGATATCCACCATGATCCACTTTAAAAAAAAAATACATGAATGAATTTTTTTTCAGTACTTGGGCAATTTTATATCATTCTTTTTTTCCCCCTTGAACTGCATTTCCATTCTATTCTTATCTTAGAACAGTGGCTTTCAACATGGGTGGAGAGGTGAAGTCTCTGGAGGTGGTGGTGGGAATTTTGCCTATAAGGGGACATTTGGCAATGTCTAGAGACATTTTTTGATTGTCACAACTGAGACAAAGGGTGTTACTGGCATCTAGTGGGTGCCAGCGATACTACTAAACGTCATACAAAGCTATGACAACCCCCAACAACAAAGCATTATCTGATCCAAAATGTCAGTAGTGCTGAGGCTGAGAAGCCCTGTCCTACAGAAATATATTCTATGCCTGAAAGTCTTTTATTACATTATACTTGTCTATAACAAAAATACCTTTGTAAATTGATAAAAATATAAATTCCTCTAACATAAAGATCTAATTGTTAAAAATAATGTCTTCTGGAATGAGTTATTACAATTATCATTAGCACACATTAGTCTAAATAACGTGATTAAACAATTACCCAACATAAAAAGTGAGAATATATTAAGATGTTTCTGATGAGATGGAAGCAGCTTATTTTGTTATTTTCAATACTCTCATTTTTAGGAGAGCTGAGAAATCTCCATTACATAAATAAGTAGATGGAAAAGGTGTTCTGTTGGAATAATGTCACTTATTCTGTGGGCTTCTAAATTATATACATGAATTACACAGTAATCTGTTAAAAATTATTTCAGTGATCAGCTAATAACTTAAGTACATTCTCTTTAAACATTGTTAAAAGCAAAGAATGTGAAACAATTGACTTAAAAAGGATTTGTAATGGAATCCTTCAAGGCACGTACTTTCTCAATACCTACAGCTATTCTGGTGACCCAGAGATTTTTCAATTAGCAATAATCGCGCCTCGGATAAACCTCATTGGCTACGATACTGCCACTGCGCAAAGCTGTGACCCAGAGATTTTTAAACCTTTGCTTTACTATAGAAGCCAGATTAGGCCTTGTTTCTATGAAGGTTCTTTGGGAACTTCTCTTACTTCAATATGGGAACACAACTTTACTTTTCAGGTGGGGTCTGGGAAGTCTCAGCAGGCATTTTGAAATCTAGTAAGTTACTTCTGGAAAATCTCTGTTAACTGCCCCATAACCATGTCTGTTTATTAGTCTATCATGAAAATTCAGGCATGGTTGTCATGCCTAGGTCTTAGAAACCACACCATGGGTTTTATGAAAATTAGATTCTCAAGAAAGAAAATGGTTCAAATAGGACTAAAGTTCTCTCCATTACTCCCTTACCTCTTAGATACTCTGTACTGTGCTGTGGTCAATTTTCCAGTCTCAGGGTCATGTACTGTAGCTCGGCTCAGCTACAAAAAAAGAGAAAGGACAAGGACTTACTCACGTAGCAGGCAATTTGGGGCTTTTGTTTGTTTTGTTTTGCCAAGCCACAGGTGATTGGAAGAGTTCAGATTGGTCTGGATGCCAGGTAATGGTTTCAAATCAGCAAAAACATTTAGACAGGTGGCAATAAGAAAAGCCACTTCCAAATTAAGAGAAAATGGGTTGACATATTTTTTGTTGTAGATTTATTGTCCTTTCACTTTTTTTAAAAAAAATCATTTGAAGCTATATGTAAATGATTTATAGCACTGGGTTTCACAGGAGCTTTCTCAGATCTAGAAGTTTAATGTCCTTTAAGTATTTTGACAAAAGAATAGTTAATTTTTTAAAACTCTCACTGAGATAAAACTGTTAAGTCTCTTTGGTGAAGTAAAAGGCAAATAAGTTCTTGAGTAATTGTAGTTGGAAGACTGAGATCAGAAGCATAACTCTGTTCTTTCCATTGCCAACTTTCTAGTCAGCAAGTTTTTTTAAAATAAGTCCAACAGGAGGAATACAGATTACTCTAAATGACAATGGTATTTCACAAGATGAATGAACTAATGCCAATACAAATCACCATGAAGAATGATGTGAATTCACTGCAGCTTTTATGAATGTCAGAGAACTATATAAACAAAGACTACTCCCAGATTAATCCAAACTGCTGCTTTTTCTTTTTTTTTTTCTTTTTTTTCCCTTTTGGCAAGAAAAAGGAAAAAGAAAACAAGTATCAATCCATTTCCTGGAGATTTGATTCCTGACCTGAAGAGAAATGCAAAGCATATTAATTCCCTAAAAACAACACACCAATTAAAGATTTAAAAAAGAACTTCTAGTTAAAGGGAAAGACCTGTGAAACACAAAGCAGTTTATCCATGCGTATATAAATAGGCGGTGACTTGAGCTGGAGACTGAAAATGACCTACTTCCCTTAAATGAAAATTCCTGTAGAATGTACAAAACACTCATTAGAGGGCAAAATATGCAACATACACATCTCTTACCTTTTGCTAATTCTGTAATGTACCGTCTCCAAGTCTCCTGTTATTGGGTTTGAAATGGTGGCTCGCCTCAGCTGTGAAGCCAACCATCAAAATAGTTGCATTACAAAACAAAAAAAAAATGAATCACATTTATCCAACCAGTCAGAATTCTGGGACTTTTACAAAAGAGGATAAAAAGAGAAAATAACTCCACAGACTTCCAGTCACCTTGTGTTGAGCCTTGAGAGACAGTTGGCTTTTTAGCTTTTTGTAATTTTTAAAATTTTGTCTTTGCTTTGCATGAATGGAGGGTACACAAACAAAAGAGATTAGAAATTAAATTTCTTTCAGTGGTTGGAGGATGGGACCGTGAGGAAAGAAATTTCTAAAATTTGAAGTCTATAGTTATAAGAATGGCTATTTATAGTTAATGATCCATTTCAAACTTTTGATTTTAATTTTTTAGTGATGGGACTGTTTACAAAGCTTAATGTTGTCCAAAATTTGTTTCAAGGTCAATCTTTTCTTCCTTCAACATATCTGTTCACGTATTTCAAATATACAGTGAAATAATCTTGGACCTAGCAGAGAGGCAGATGAAAAGAACTCACAAATGTACAAAAACAGTAGGAAAGAGAACAGCCAAGATTACTTCAAACTGGAAAAAAAAAAAAAAAAAAAGATCCTAAGATTTACAAAAGAGTATATAATTTTTATTGGCATTGAGTTTTTTGATTAAAATAATCCAAATAAGGCATCCCCTTTGAAGACTGAGGCCTCCAAATCCAGAGATATAAGACTTGACCTCTAAAGCTGAAATGAATTCTTAAAAAATATTCTACCAAGATATTTTGTTTTACTTGGTTTACTGACCACAAAGAATGGATTAAAAGAGAAACTGAAAAGATACTGACAGAATATGTGATATAAGTAGTGCTCTGTTTGAAAGATCTATAAGAATTCCCTTGGACAGCACCTATACATATTAGACCACTTAAAATGTAATCTTTGGCTAAAAAAAAAAAAAAAAAACAATTTGGAATAGTAAAACTTAACAGCAACAAAAATTCTGACCTTAAGTTTATTTTGAGTACAGATATCCAGATAATTAAACTTTTGTAATAAGGATCAGCAAACTATGGCCCATGCGCCAAATTCAGCCTGCCGCCAGTTTCTGGAAATAAAGTTTTATTGAAATATAGTCACACTCATTTATGTATTTTCTATGGCTGCTTTCACACTACAGTGTAGACTTTAGTTGTGATAGATGGTATGGCCAGCAAAGCTAAAATATATTATTTGCACATTTACAGAAAAAATTTGTCAACTCCTGTACAATAAGAGCACAGATATGCCTAGTGTTTATTTAACAATCTCTTTACGAAAGTGATGGCAGTTTGTATTACTATCAATGAGATCAAATAGGTTTTAAGAACAAGCTGATGGGGAAAAAAGGCAAGAGCATAAAGGGTAGTCTTTCTCAAATTCTCATAAAAGAAGAATTTCTATGCTAAACACTAAGTTTAGGGGATTGTGCTTACATTAAATTGTTTTCCTTAATGAATCACTAAATTCTACCTTTGAAACTAATAATACACTATATGTTAATTAAATTGAATTTAAATTTAAAAAAAATTTTTAAATTGTTTTCCTTAAGATAAATGATAGGAGTTAAATTCAGAAAACTATGATGTCCTTATTTCAAATTAGCATGATGCTTGTGCAATTTTATCTTTCCAGTAATACTGTGCCCAAAGGGAAATAAAAATACCTCAAGTATTCTTTCAGATAAAAATATAGAAGATATAAGAAAGTTGGTCTTTGATTAGCCTATGAGACTAAAGCATTCGAAAATACATACAAAACTTTTTCAGGAAGATGCTGAAACATCTGTGAATAAAAATCAGTGTGAATAAAAATTTCGTCTATTATTTTCATAATTAAGTGCTTAAAACCAAGCTGCAGGGTATGTTATTTGTGTTAATAACAAACTGAGGAAAAACTAGTATAAATAGAGCTTATTTACAACTCCACTATGTTGTGACAACAATATCTAAAACTATCTGTGGGGTTAATGCCATATTAATTATCATTTTTGTAATCTTGCAAAGACAAAACTGATACACAGAGTAAATCTAGAAAAAAAAAGAGAAAAAAATTATTTACCCTTGGTTTTGCTAGATCTTTGACGATTTCAATTTCTGCATCAGAAATAATATCATGGAAGCGAATAATACGGGGCTTGTCCCACTCATCCTCCTGTTTGGCTGGAGCCAGAATGAATTTAGGATTCCGGTTTCCATCATGGTAACGGCAAAAGAGTTTTTTCTGTCTCCGAGGAGTCTAAACATAAAGTTAAGAAAATGATAAACATATTAGAGTAATAATGGTTTTAATGATTGTTCCTATGCAAAAAAGAAACAATAATCATGCTTGTATATACATAGAGCATTGATGGAAGAATGTATAAAAGACAGTACTCTGCAAGTATTTTGCATCAAATAGGACATTCAGGATTTTAAAAGTTTTATTAATGATTATTTTCTGGGAGAGATGCTAGGCCTTGAATAAGAAAAAAGGTAGGGTTTCACTTTTAACCTGTGTCTCATCAAAATAAAGTTCAGGTGTCTAAATATGAACGAAATCATGAAATATTTTATGAAAATATGAAATGAATAACCTGCATTGCTCCAAACTTCACAAAGTAACTGGGAAACACCCAGAAAAAAAGTTTTTAAAAGGAAAAACAAAACAAAACCTCACCAGGTTTTCCTAAATACCTCCCAGTTAGATGCTTACAGCATAAATAAATTTAGTTTTAAAAAGCAAAGATGAAAATGAGTAATTCTGAAAAAGAGAAAGTAACTTACTAAAGAAGGCAGGTGCTTTTATTGATGAGTATTAAAAATAGAGTCATTGACAAAACAAATAAATGTTCATTTCAATGTGTATTATATTAACTAAATAAATTATCTATTGCTGATTCTTCTCTTGTTTAAACATTATCATAAAAAGGCTCTGAAAAGTCCTGAGGCTGAACAAAAACCTATGTTCCCCAGACTTGAACTTTGTTTGTGGCCTTTTATCTATTAACACCTGAAGCACTAGTACTCTGAGTTATAAATACAGATACACAATAAAGAAAGGGATATTTATAGACACATTTAAGTACTTAAAAAAATAAATATTAAAGTCAAAATCTGCTGAAACTCTTTCTGCATTTTAAGTATTTCTTAAATAGACTAACACATTTCACTAAGCAATCCTGTTACGGTCAACTGGGAGCAAAAACACAAAAGATTATTGTATAGATGAGTTCTTTGTTTTATAGGACAGGTTAATATGGTATATTATTTCTGCTTAAGACTGCAGAAGTATCTTTTGCATTAAAATATAAGAAAAAACCTTATCACTTCCCTTAAATTATCTGATCCTTCATCTTATAAAAATAAGCCGCTTTTGGCCTATGCAAAGAGTTATATTACCAATGATAATATTCATGATTATCATAATTCAAAAGCTTTATCCTAAAGCTATTTTACTAATAGTTGGAGCACATTAAGTGTGACACCCACCACAAGCATACTGTAATACTTTAAGCAGTCAATTCTAATTTTTATCATGTAGGCTTAAATAAAAAAGAACTCTGATTCTCTCTAGAACTATGTACAAACACACATACACACACACACATTCATACATACACACAATTGGCTTTTCCACTTTACCATTTTGATACCCTCCCCACGGCACAGCATTTCGTACTTCTGTCTCTCTGGCAGGTAATCCACAGCAGCCCCTTTTTTCTTCAGTGTGGTTTTCTGATCAGATTGGTCATCTGAAGCAGACTTATTGACATCTTTTTCTTTATCCATTATATATTCAAAATATTTTAAGTTACCGTTAGCTCTCTGGTGTTCAGGATCTATTGAGTAAGGAAGAAAGCATGACCATGGTTAAGTTTACAGTCTTTCAAGCATCAGAATATAGCAACATAAAAATAGAGGATCATATAATTTACCTTCCAAACCAGGATACTTATGAGAGTGAAAGGAGGCACTAGTAAAAATTATTATACCAGGGGTCCCTGGGTGGTTCAGTCAGTTAAGCGACCAACTCTTGGTTTCAGGATCTGGGCTGTGGGATGAGCCCTGCTTCCAGCTCCACACTCAGCACAGAGTCTGCTTGAGATTCTTTCTATTGTCATCCCCACCCTGCTCATGCATGTTCTCTCTCTCAAATAACTAAATAAAATCTTAAAAAAAAATTATTGTACCAAAACAATAGGTATAAACCAGTACTGCCCCAGGTAAATCACATATAGTCACCTTATATAAAAAGTTTTGGAGAAGGAATCAGCCATTTATTGCAAAGTAGCAAATATTCTACTTTTAGAATTTATTAATCAGCCAAATGAATTATGAGCAATTTGATGCCAAATGAATTCTAAAATATTACTCATTCTCTTTATTTTAAGTAATGGAAAAGATTTTTCTGAGACTGAATGTAATCATCATGGGGAAGAAAGTGTATACAGTTCAAAAGCAACGTTCACCACAGATACATCATAAATGCAGAATAAAGCCTACTTCCGAGGGCTGAGAGAATTTCGGTTCCAAAATTCTAAGTGACATGGAAAAACAGAAACTAAAGGTATAATTTTCAAATAAGCCAGAATCCACTAATTGCCTCTGAATTGCTAGTCATCATTTTTAGCTATCTTTTAGTAGGGGAAAAGAGGACTACTCCACGCATCCCGGAGGAGGAAAAAATCCAAACCACCACACACACACACACACACACACACACACACACACACAACAGAACAATACACAGAAACTTCACTTGTGATATTAACTGAAGTGATTAGGAAATCTAGCCTTAGACTTGTAAAATACTTGTCTTTGAGAAGCTGCTCACAATATATGTTGTACTATACAATATATTAACTTTGTAAAAGAAACAGAAAAGTGAGTATGTGCAGGGAAGGGAGTATATACTACAAGGAAACAAAATTTGTGGGTATCTTCCAGTGATTGGCTTATGGAACTCTCCCATATCTTTTTCTATTTTTAAAACTCCTAAAAAAAAAAAAATCCTATAATGACTCTAAGTCAGGAGGAAAAAAATCACTACAAAACACTGAAAAAAAGAGTACTTGAACTAATATCTCAATTTATTAATTCACTCAACCAAGAAATAACCTGTCAGAAGTTCATTTTTCAATGACCAATCCTTTTAAATTATTGGACTCTTCTAACATACGCTTATTAACCTGTTCAGAAAAATATTAATTTTTAAAAAGTTGTAAAGCTTCATTTTATATATACCAAAGGCCACCTGAATTTATTAGCATACAACTCTGCCTCCAAAGATTCTGATTTAGTAGGTCTGGGGTGGAGATCAAGGAATTTTTCATTTCTAATATGTATCCAAGTAATTCTGATGCACGTGGTCTCTGGATCATGCTTAGAGAAACAAGTTCAAAATACTAGTGATCAAATCCTCATAGGATACCACATTATCTAACATTTGAATATGACAAATATATTTTCAGTCTATTTCAAATCACTATTTTTAAATATGAAATACAATAAAAACCTTCTAAGAAAAACCTTCAAAGGAGACTGGTTAATATTTAATATGACAACACGGTAAATAAGCATTTTTGACTCAGCTAGTTAGGTTGGGTACAATTTTGAAGTTCCTGAAGAGTACAGTGCAGAGAAACAGCCAATGTGTTAGCTAAGAAAAATGAGTTGCCATTTATTTAGTGGATTAATGGAGGAAAAATTTGTCTAACAGATAGATTCTTGACTTATAACAAACAAAAAGTACCAAATGGATATTAGTCATAAAAAAGAATGAAATCTTTGCAGTGACATGTATGGAGCTAGAGAGTATAATACTAAGTGAAGTAAGTCAGAGAAAGAAAAATACCATATGATTTCACTCATATGTGGAATTTAAGAACCAAAACAAATGAATATAAGGGGAGAAAAAAGAGACAAACTGAGAAACAGACTCTTAACTACAGAGAACAAACTGATGGTTGCTGAAGGGGAGGTAGGTGGAGGATGGGTCAGACAGGTGATGGGTATTGAGGAGGGCACCTGTGGCAAGCACCAGGTGTTGTGTGTAGGTGATGAATCACTAAATTCTACATCTGAAACTTATATTGCACTGTGTGCTAACTGGAATTTAAATAAAGACTTGAAAAAGAAAAAAAAAGTACCAGTTACATGATGAATTATGTATCAGAATTACAATTATCAGAATTATATATATTTATCATTACACATATAAGACAAGATATATAGTCATATATCAGAATTCTATATATATTTATCTTGTCATATAGCTTGACACTTATATATGATTATCATATACAACTTATAGATAAGTTTAGGCCAAATTAACATACCTAGTTCAAGAAGCTTCTTTGTGAGCAAAAGTGCCTTATCCAGGTCTCCCTGCTGGTATACTGCATAGCTCAAGTAATCTAGAACAGAGACTTTATCAATAGTAGAAACCTCGCCTTCATCCAGCTGCCTCAGCGCTTGTTCCATCCACAGTTCTGTATGGTAATAATCGGCTTCTGTATAGGCCACTTTGCCCAACTCAAAACAGTCTTCGACTGTTAGAAAAGATTTGTGTTTTACTCCTATGGAAAGAAAATAAAGAGAACTTTAAAAATATTTATTTAGGACTATACAGCTTTCAAAGTACTATCTCACTTTCATTTGAACTGTATAATAACCTTCTGAGGTAGAAAAACAAGAATCATCCTAAATCTATGAACAAAGGAACAATCTACAAGGTAATGAAACATGGTAAGAATCACACTAATAGGGGTCATGGACCTAGAAAACCCAAGACTTCAATTATCAGCTATCATACCAAGATGAAACATCAATTAAGTTGAAGCATGCAATTTTCTAGCACAGCAGGAATCACCATAGGACAAATATCTTACTCTTAACCAATAATCTGGACGAAAAACGAATGGACAGGAAGAAAGACGGACCTGTAAATTGGTTCCTTCTCTTTTCCCTTCCCTCCAACAGCATTAATAACATGTAATTTACATACCATAAAGTTCACCCATTTAAACAACACAATAGTTTTTAGTATATTCAGAGTAGTGCAACCAACATTGCAATCTAAATTTAGAACATTTTCATCACCCCAAAAGAAACCCTGTAACCACTAGCAATCACTACCCATTATCTCCCCCTCTGCCCCAGCCCTAGACAACCACTTATTTGCTTTTTGTATCTATAGATTTGCCTATTTTGGGTTATTTCATATAAGTGGAATCATGTAACGTAGGGTCTTTGTGACTGCTTTCAATTCAGCATGTTTTTAAGGCTCATTCATGTTGTAGCATCTTTTTTATTGTCAAATAATAGTCCACTGTATGGAGAGACTGTATTTTGTTTATCAGTTGATGGACATTTGTTTCTAGTTTTTTGGTTTTTATGAATAATGCTACTATGTACATTCATGTACAAGTTTCTGAGTGGACGTTTGTTTTCATTACTCTTATAGGCAGTAGAAGAATTGCTGGATCCCATGGAAACTCTATGCTTACACATTTTCAGGACTGCCAAACTGTTCTCCAAAGTACCTACACCATTTTACAATCCCACTAGCAATGTATGAAGTTCCAATTTCTCTACATCCTAATACTTGTTGTCCATTTGTTTTTATTATAGCCAATCTGTTGGGTATAAAGTAATATTTCATTATGGTTTTGATTTGTATTTCTCTAATGATCATCATCTTTTCATGTGTTTACTGTCCATTTGTATATCATCTTTGGGAAAATGTCTACTCAAATCCTTTGCCCATTTAAAAATTTGATTCTTTTTATTATTTTTAGAGCTTTTTTTATATATTCTGGATACAAGTCTCTGATCAGAATTATGATTTTAACATAGTCTCTCCCACTGTATGGATTGTCTTCACTTTCTTGATGGTATACTTTAACGTACTGAAGTTTTAATTTTGGTGAAGTCTAACTTAATTAATCCTTAATTATTTATGCTTTTGGTGTTGGTATGTCAACTGGTTTGTGAAGTAAAACTTCTGTCTTAAGAAAAGGAGAAAGGGGCACCTGGCTGGTTCAGTCAGTAGAGCATGCAACTACTGATCTCAGGGTTAGGAATTCAAGCCCTACGTTGGGTGTGGAGGCTATTTTTTTAAAAAACTAGTTAAAAAAAGATATTTGACAGTTCACATGAAATAAAACAAAAATTAAAAAGTGGGAAAATAGCCTCACTAATCATTAAATATGAAATTAAAACAAAATTGAAGAAAAATATTTTTAACAGCCTACATTTATTGAAGCCTTACTATGTGCCAGGCATTTGTCACTCATTTAACTCTCAAAGCAATCCAGATGAGGAACTAAGGTAGAGAGAGGTTAAGTACTATGCTCAAGGTCACACAACAAAGAGCCAGAATTGGAATCTGCACACTATGACTCCAGAAGTTTGTGTCATATCATAAAATGGCAAAACTTAATAGGGGAGGGAGTAGTAAACTAGTAACTTTACTCTTAAGACATCCTGCAATATGAAACTAGAGTAATCATTTTTGCCTACGAATTGATACCATTTTTCAGTTATTTTCTTGAGTTTAGTACTAGAGGGTTTATACAAGTACTAGGGTTTATACAAGACACACCTTGCATAAACAATTTCTGTAGCTGAACCAACTATTATAGCTAAAAACTAGAGTAAACTAAAAGCAAGGAAATGTATAGGCCAGTATGTCAACATAATGGAACAGAATTTTTCATTAAGAAAGATAATTTTTTAAAGATTTTTATTTATTCGAGAGAGAGAGAGCACAAGTAGAGGGGAGGGGCAGAGGGAGAGGGAGAAGCAGGCTCCCCACTGAGAAGGGAGCCCGACGACAACACGGGGCTTAATCCCAGGACCCTGAGATCACTACCTGAGCCAAAAGCAGACGCTTAACCGACTGAGCCACCCAGGCACCCAAGAAAGATAATTTCAAATGCCATATAGGAAAGCCAGAAAGATCTAGACAGAAATATGAAAATGTTAAATTGAGAGCAGAAGCAACATTTATACTTGGCCAAATGCACCCTTAGCTCAAGTTTTGCAACATTCCCACACAGAATCTGAAGAAGTATACACAATCCAAAATTAAAAAACACAAGATGGAAAGAGCCACTATGAGCAAAAGCAGCAAAACTATTTAAAAACAGTATTAGACATCCCCCGAGTTCTTCAGATATTGGTGTTATCAGATTAAGAATACGAAATAACTACGATTAAAATGTTTAAAGAAATAAAAAAAAAAAAAGAAAAGAAAAACATAAAAGACACCCTAAAAAAAGTACCAGGGAGACAGGAGTGGGAGAAAAAACCAGACCTTCCAGAAATGATAAATAGAATCAATGAAATAAAACTTACTGGCCAGGTTAAACTACAAGTTAGACAAAACAAAAGAGGGATAATAAACCTAAAAGAGAGAGCTGAATAAATTACCATGGGACAAACTACCCAGGATGTAGCAGAGGAGGGATAAAAATGAAAGTGCTAGTTAAAAGGAAGAAAAATAAGATCTACTTGGAGTCTCATCAGATGACAACAGAGAGAATATAGGAGAGGCACTATTTAAAGAAATAATAGTGGAAGTAGACCATTTTCGAGAATTAAAGCACATAAAACTTGAGAGTCAGGAAGCACAAAGAATCCAAAGCCAACATATATATGTAATATATATGTATAGGCTTCTTAAGGATGTGTTTCAAAGATGAGAAAAACATCTTTCTAAAGATTTATTTATTTGAGAGAGCGCGCATTAAGGGGCAGAGGGAGAGTCAATCTTAGACTCCACACTGAGCACAGAGCCCTATGTGGGGCTGGATCTCAGGACAAGAGTCAGACACTCAACCAACTGTGCCACCAAAGCACCCCTCAAAGATGAGGAAAATCATTCTACAAGGAAAGTCTGAGGTACAAGAAAGAATGATAAAGAAATTGATATACATATGAGCCAATCTAAATAAAAGTGAACTGAGGGCGCCGAGGTGGCTCAGTCAGTTGAGCATCTGACTCTTGATTTTGGCTCAGGTCATGATCTAAGGGACTGGGAGCCAGCCCTGCATTGGGCTTCGCACTCAATGGGGAGTCTGCTTGGGGATTCTCTCTCTCCCTCTCCTCCTGCTCTCATGTGCGTACTTTCTAAAATGAAAATAAATCGTTTAGAAAAATAAATTAAAGTGAACTATCAGGTTGTCAGAAATCTCAGTCTGACAACATTGGCAATATTTTTTTGGTGATGCTGTGGGGAAATTGGCACTCTCACATATTATTGGTAAAAATGCAAAATGATACAACCATTATGGAAGGAAATTAGGACAATAGTAGCAAAATTACCTGTGCATTTATTCTCTGACTCACTGACATCATTTCTAGAAAAAATATTCCAAAGATCACTTAGCAAAAACAAAAAATATATGTACAAGGATACCGGCAGCATTATTTTTATAATAGCCAAAGACAACAAATAAATCAGATGATCATCCTAGGGGCCTGGTTAAATAAACTATGGTACCTCCACAAAAATAGATTAAAATGTAGATGTAAAGAGAAACGAGGATTTCTATATATCATATGAAGTGATATCTAGGGTATATCAATAAATTAAAACACCATGGTAATACATTCATACATACATACATACATACATAAATAAATAAAACAAAACACCATGGCACACAAAGTATTTTTACCATACTTTCTGTGTTTATGTTGAGAAGAAATAGGAATATATACACATTTGCTTTTATTTTCAAAAATAAACAGTGGAAAGAGAAAAACTATTAAAGTAGTAGTTACATATAGGAAAAAGAAACAGGTTGAGGAGTACAGAAACCAAAGTAAGACATCTGTCAGTGGATGTCGCAAACATAACTTGGACTTCGAAAGAATATAAAGTTTGACATAACTAAAAATAGTATTGGAGGAATGAGTGAAGGTGGTCCAAAGGTACAAACTTCCAGTTATAAGGTAAGTCCTGAGGATGTAATGTACAGCATGGTGACTATACTTAACAATACTGTATTGTATATTTGGAAGTTGTTGAGAGTAGCTCTTAAAACTTCTCCTCATAGAGGGGTGCCTGGTGGCTCAGTCAGTTGAGTGTTCAACTCTTGGTTTTGGCTCAGTCATGGTTTTATGGTTCATGGGATCAAGCCCTACATCAGGCTTCACATTCAGTGGGGAGTCTGCTTGAAGATTCTCTTCCTCTCCTTCTCCCTCTCCCCCTCTCGTGCACATGTGTGCGCTCTCTCTAAGAAATAAAATCTTTAAAAAATATTCTCCTCATAGAAAAAATAACATTTGTAACTATATGTAGTAATGGATATTAACTAATCTTACTGTGGTAATCGTTTCATAATATATACACATATCAAGTCATTAAGTTGTATACCTATAATGCAACATTATATGTGAATTATATCTCAATTTTTAAGATTACTTGGGCATCTCTTTTAAATAGAAAACATCAATAACAGCATTTTGCAGTTTTAGCTGCAGTTTTTAGCTCATTTGATTCTCATGGCAATCCAATGAAAAAGGCATTAAGTCAGACCCCAAAATGGCTATTGCCCACTATGCTAACTATAGTTTCATGTTCCCATATTGGACAATCTGTTAATCTGCTTCATTTGTCAACAAATTTCTAAATATAAAAGATATTTAGGGGCGCCTGGGTGATACAGTTGGTTGACCATCTGATATAGGTTTCTTTCGGCTCAGGTCCTGATATCAGGATGATGAGATTGAGCCCTGCATCATGCTCTGCGCTCAGTGCGAAGTCTGTTTAAGACACTCTCTCTCTCTCAAGTAGCTGGGTGGCTCAGTCAGTTAAGCATCTGCCTTTAGTTCACGTCATGATCCCTGGGTCCTGGGATCGAGCCCCCACTCGGACTCCCTGCTTAGTGTGGAGCCTGCTTCTCCCTCTCCCTCTGCAGTTCCTCTGCTGCTTGTGTTCTCTCACTCTCTCTCTCAAATAAATAAAATCTTAAAAAAAAAGACTCTCTCTTTCCCTCTGCCCCTCCCCCCAACACACAGATACTCACTTTCTGGCAAATAAATAAATGAATTTTTTTTAGCTTTTTTTTTTTTTTTAAAGGGGGAAAAAAAGGAGGAGGGGGAAAGAGGAAAGGGGGGGAGAAGGAGGAAACAGAGGAGAGTTTTTTCCAACTTTTGACACCAATGGTCAAACAGTAACTGTTAGACTCGTGGTGGTTTAACCTTAATGTCAAAATATCTTGTCTCCTACCCCAACTTCTGACCTAAATAAATGGAGAGATATAACATGTTCATGGATTAGAAAAAGTCTATATTGTTAAAATGACAATGCTGCTCAAATTCTTTGCAAGATCCAACCCAATCCCAATCAAAATTCCTACAGGCATTTTTTTTTTTTGGAAAATGACAAGCTGATTCTGAGATTTATATGGAAATTCAAAGAATCTAGAATAGCCAAAGCAATTTTACCAAAGAACAAAACTGGAAGACTTATTCTGCTTGATTTCAATACTTACTATAAAGCTATAGTTGAGGGGCACTCGGGTGACTCAGTGGTTGGGCGTCTGCCTTTGTCTCAGGTCATGATCCCAGGGTCCTAGGATTGGGCTCCACATTGTGCTCCCTGTTCAGTGGGGAGTCCACTTCTCCCTCTCTCTCCCTCTCTCTGGCCCTCCCCCCCCATCTTGGGCTTGCTCTCTCTCTCTCTCTCTCTCTCTCTCAAATAAATAAGTAAAAAAAATTTTTTTAGATTTATTTATTTGACAGAGAGAGACAGCAAGAGAGGGAACAAAAGCTGGGGGAGTGGGAGAGGGAGAAGCAGGCTTTCCCGCCAAGCAGGGAGCCCGATGCAGGGCTCGATCCCAGGACCCTGGGATCATGACCTGAGTCAAAGGCAGATGCTTAATGACTGAGCCACCCAGGCACCCCAGTAAAATCTTTAAAAAAAAAAAAAACCAAGCCATAGTTCAGACTGCTTGGTATTAATTACAGGTAGACATATGAATCAATGGAATAGTATCGAGTCAAGAGAGATAGACCAAGTGATTTTTGACAGATGCCAAGGCAATTCAATGGAGAAAGTCTTTTTTTTTTTTTCAATGGAGAAAGTCTTTTCAATAAACGTTCAACAAATCAAGTATTCATAATAAAAAAAAAAACATCAATCCTTACTGCCTACCACATACAAAAGCAACTCAAAATGTATCCTATAGTTTAATGTGAAATCGCAAATTATTAAACTTTTAGATAAAAAAACATAAGAAAAATATGTCAGACCTCAGGGGAGACAAAGATTTCTTAGATTTGACACCAAAAGCACTACCCATAAGTGAAAAAAATATTGGGGTGCCCGAGAGGCTTGGTTGATTAAGTGTCTGACTTTTGATTTCATCTCCAGTCATGATCTCAGGGTTGTGAGATCAAGTCCCATGTTGGGGTCTGCACTGAGTGTGAAGCCTGCTTAAGATTCTCTCTCTTTCTCCCTCTCCTGTCCCCTCCCCACCTCTAAAAAATAAAATATTGATAATTTAACTATCAAAATTTAAAACTTCTGCTCTCTTAAAGGCACTAATATGAAAATAAAAAGAGACTGGTTAAAAATATTCACAACACATTTATCTGATAAAGAACTTACATCCAAAATATATAGAGAACTCATACACTCTTCACCAAAGAATAGATATGACTAGCCAATAAACACAGGGAAAGATGTTCATTGTTAGTCATCAGTTATAACATATATAACAATGTAAATTAAACAATGAGATACCACTATCCGCCATTATACTGGCTAAGATTAAAATGACTGAATACACCAAGTGTTTGAAATATGCAGAAGAAATCATACTGATGAAAGGAATGTAAAATGGTACAAAAAATCAGACAGTTTCTTAAAAGCTAAATATATGCCAACCATACAACCCAGCTATTTCACTCCTAGATATTTTGTTTCCAAAAGAAATAAACACAGACATGTACCCTGGGGCAAATAATACATTATATGTTAATTAAAAAAAAAAAAAAAGAATGACCAAGGTAGGCAGTATTTATACTTTTTAGACAAAGAGACAAATTAATGAGGAACTGACAGGACAAAGAAAAACTTTATGAGGTTCAATTAGTGAAGAATTCTAAAAAAAAAAAGAAAAAGAAACAAAAACAATAATAATAAAAAGAGAACAATCCCTAAAAATTGGAGAAAAAATACTGAAATGAATAAACCCATCTATACAACATTGAGGGCATAACCACACAAAGAAATGAATTACTTCGAGTGTTTTTCAAACAAGATTTTAACCGAACATATCCAGTCTAACATATACTCTAAGGATAATAAGTACAAAGAAATCAACTGTACTCAAAATCTTAATGTTATTAATAAGTACTGTTATTCTGAAATTATTTTAGGCCTATTATAGGATAATACAAAAAATTAATTATGTTTAATGTCATTGGAACCAAGAGTTCTGACACAAAAGAGATGTAAGTATATAAACTTTATAATCTTACATTTGAATTGGAAATTAACATGAACTCACATTATTTCCTATCTCTGTCCGTTGAAAAGACTTAGAATCAATGACAAATACCAATAGACATCTCTACAACCCAGCTACACTCCCCTCCCTATATCATTTCCAATTAAAGAGAATCAAGGTTCACTATAGCAAGGCCTGATTCTTCCTGCTTTGGGGTAGAAATTTATAAGATAAGCTTGGAAAAAACTGCCAAAAATTAAATTTCCTTAATAGCAAGGAATAATAAGATCATTTCAAAAGGACAAATTAGCCGATCTAAGAGGATCCCACTGGCCTCAAATAGGATAACTGGGCATCAAATGAATAATAATACTGGATTGAAATATAAAAATATATAAAAATCCATGAGTTTATAATGATACTTCAGATAAAAATCACTGGTCACTACTAGAAGTTATTATGACATTAAGTCACTCTGAAAATTGATACAAGAATAATAATCAAGGATTTATCTTGCCCTTCACATATAAACTCTAGTTCAGGGTAAAAAAGTGGTTCCTGAAAAAAAGTTCTTACTGATAGAATTCCAGCTAATAAAAGTAGAAGGAATGATGGGATAAGAAAATCACCATTTTTCAACCCCTAATGAAATAGTTCTAGGCAAGGATCATCAAAGTCTGCCAAAACAATTAGATGAAAACTCATGGAAAACTTCACATGGACTTATCAGTCTCCCACCACCAAAGCTACTCATCAATCACACAAAAAGTGTGATGAGATGTTAGGTAGCTAGTCATGCAATTCAACAGAAAGTTCAGAGCGCCACCTATGGAGTTAATTAAAAAACTTAACTTGAATCTAATTGAGACTCAAGCTCTAACCAGTTTGTAGGAAACACAGGAGTTAGAGGAACAAATTAACACAAAAGAAAAAATTGGGGAACTCCAAAATGTACATTCCACAAAACATATAACCAGGTTTTTCCAACTAAATCAATGGAATGGGAGGGGGAAGAGGGGAAGAGAGAAGAATAAAATATTTAAGAGATAAAACCAAGGGGCACCTGGGTGGCTCAGTTGGTTGAGCATCTGCCTTTGGCTCGGGTCATGATCCCAGAGTCCTGGGATGGAGCCCCGTATTGGGCTCCCCGCTCAGTGGGGAGCCTGCTTCTCCCTCTCCCTCTGCCTGCTGCTCCCCCTACTTGTGCTGTCAAATAAATAAAATCTTAAAAGAGAGAAAGAGAGATAAAACCAATATGTACAACTGTAAAAAGATACCTTTGCAATCACTAGAGAAACTGAGCATTGACTGAGTATTAAATTATATTAAGGAAATGCTGTCACTTTTTTAGGATGGATAATAGTGATTGTTATTTAAAAAAAAAAAAAAAAGACCTGATTGATTAGATCCGCATATTTACTTATTTATGGATAAAATGACATCATATCTAGGATTTGCTTTTAAAATAGTCCAGTAGAAACAACAATTAAAAGCAGGGGGTAGAAAATAAGAATGGCAAAGTGTTAAAAACTTTTGAAGCTATGTAATGGATACATGGAAGCTCATTATATTACTACTTTTATTTTTTAGTTTGATATTTTCCATAGTAAGAAATTTTATAAACAACATTAAGGAGAAAGTCATGTTCCATAGGGCTTTTTATGCCTTATAAAGGAAATCACCTAATACCCTTTTTGACACTAACAACAACAAAAAAGACAAATATGTGAAAAAAAAATAAAATTAGATAATAAAAAATAAATACTACTTACCTGACATTTCCCTTTGAATATACAGTTCTAAGAATCAGCAAAAGAAAGGTAGTGGTGGAGTAGGTGGACCCTAGGCTTGCCTTGTCCCATGAATACAAGGAGATAACTATCATCCTAAATACTCCAGAAATCCGTCTGAAGACTGACAGAATAAACTCCACAACTAAAGGTGGAGAAGAGCCCACATTAAGGTAGGAAGTGCGTAGAGGCAGTTTGGGAGAGAAAGGGATCATGGCCCCTGTAGTTGGGTGGGAGCTACCGTATCCAAGAAGGGCAAGAGACAAACTAACACACAGGGGAGCACATGGGAAAAAGGAATTCCCATAACAACTGGCTTAGAAAGTGAGAGGGCCTGAATTTCATGAGTTCTTGCAACCAGCAGGGCTTAAAAGCCTTGAGTTTTAAAAGTCAGTGTGCTTGACTCTGGGAAAGCTTGGAGGACGTTAGGGCTCCTTTTGGAGACTAGGCAAGGCAAACAGCCTGTGTACATATAGCATTGAAACAGTAATCTGAAGAACACCTGCGGAACACTGTCAGGAGGTTAGTTGCTCACCTCAGAGCATGTCTAAGAGAAGCAGCATTCTTGGAAAGACCCCTCTGTACACAAAGGAACTAGCAGACACCATTTCCCTCCCATGTCCCTCAGCATAAACACAGAGCCACCTGCAGGAACCAGCTCAGTGCTGGTATTTACTACTTGCTTACATTCCCCCTCACCTCCACCCCGAATCCAGAAGAGTCACCCTTCCCAGTCACACCTGCCCAGTAAGACCAGCCCAAACCCCTGCCAACACCATGTCCAATCTGGGAGTTTTGCGAGGCCTCGGTTCCGGTGGCAGCGGCAACAGGTTTCATTTCACAAGCAGACCAGAGCACACCTAGTTAAAACTCACCACATTCAGGCCAGGGTTTAAAAACTGCCCACAACAGGCAGAGAGAGCTCTGCATATGACTGGCCTGAAGAATAAAGTGGCCAGGACACAACAGCAGAGCACATGCAGCATACACTGGAGACACCTGGAAGCACCAGGACCTGGAGAACAGAAGACACAACACTGCAGGGCACTACAGAACCCCTTCTTCATAAACCCATTACCTTTGAGAACTGGAGATCTAACTGACTTTCCTAACGCAGAAAAACAAGCACAGAGACTTAGACAAAATGAGAAGACAGCGGAATTTGTCCCTAATGAAAGAATAAGGCAAAGTTATGGCTGGAGATCTAAGTGAAACAGATATGAGTAACATGCCTGATAGAGAAGTTAATGCAATGATCATAAGGATACTCACTGGACTTGAGAAGACAGTGGAAGACATCAGTGAGACCATTAACATAGAAATAAGGAATAACAGCAGTGATAAAGGACTCAATAAATGAAATAAGAAACACGCTTGATGCAATGAACAGCAGACTAGAAGAAACAGGAACAAATTAATGACCTAGAAGACAGAGTAATGGAAAGTCATCAAGCTGAACAAAAGAGAGAAAGAAAAGCTATGCAAAACAAGAACAGACTTAGGGAATTCAGTGACTCCATCAAATGTAATAACATTCGTATTATAGGAGTCCCAGAATAGAGAGAAAAGGGGGCAGAGGATTTATTTGAAGAAATAATAACAAACTTCCCTAATCTGGGGAAGGAAACAGATATCCAGATCCAGGAGGTACAGAGAAAGCCTAACAAAATCAACAACAGCAGATCCACACCAAGACATATTGTAATTAAAATGACAAAATATAGTGATAACAAAAAAAGATTAAAGCAGCAAAAGAAGAGAGTTACATACAAAGGGAACCCCATAAGGCTATGAGCAGATTTTTCAGCAGGAATTTTCCAAACCAGAAAGGAGTGGCATGATATATTCAAAGTGCTGAATGGGAAAAACCTGCAGCCAAGAAGATTATCCAGCAAGGCTATCATTCAGAATAGAAGGAGAGATAAAGAGTTTCCCAGACAAAAAGTAAAGGAGTTCATGACCACTAAACCAGCCCTGTAAGAAATATTAAAGGGACTCTGAGTGGACAGGGGAGACTAAAAAGGACAGTATAAAGGTAGGAAACACAAAAGCAGTAAAAATAAATTTTTCTGTGAAAAAATCAGTTAAGGAACTCACAAAATAAAAGGATATAAAACATGACACCATATACCCAAAACATGGGGAGGAGAGGAGTAAAGAAGAGGTTCGAACTGAAATGACCATCAACTTAATAAAGATTGCTATATGCAGAAGTGGTTATATACAAACCTAATGGTAACCACAATCCAAAAACTGCTAATAAATATGCAAAGAACAAAGAGAAAAAAATCCAAATATATCACTAAATATAAAACCAGCAAACCATGAATGAGACAAAGATAAGAGAGGATCAGAGAAAATCTTCAAAAACAATGACAAATCAGGTAATTAAATGGTGATAAATACATGTCTTTGGGGGTGCCTGGGTGGCTCAGTGGGTTAAAGCCTCTGCCTTCGGCTCAGGTCATAATCTCAGGGTCCTGGGATCGAACCCCTGCTCAGTAGGGAGCCTGCTTTCCCCCCTCTCTCTGCCTGCCTCTCTGCCTACTTATGATCTCTGTCAAATAAATAAATAAAATCTTTAAAAAAAAATAACTAAATACATACATACATGTCTATGGATAATTACTTTGAATGTAATGGACTAAATGCTCCAATCAAAAAACACAGGGTGACAGAGTGGATAAAAAAAAAAAGACCCATCTATATGCTGCCTAGAAGAGACTCATTTTAGACCTAAAGACACCTGCAGATTGAAAGTGAGGGGATGGTGAATCAGTTATCTTGCAAATGGATGTCAAAAGAAAGCCAGGGTAGCAATACTTATATTGGATAAACTAGACTTTAAAACAAAAACTGTAGGGGCACCTAGGTGGCTCAGTCGTTTAAGGGTCTGCCTTCAGCTCAGGTCATAATCTCAGGGTCTTGGGATTGAGTGCCACTTCAGGCTCCCTGTTCAGCAGGGAGCCTGCTTCTTCCTCTCCCTCTGCCTGCCACTCCCCTTGCTTGTACTCTCTCTACATACATATAAAATCTTAAAAAAAAAAAAAAAAAAGGGGAACTCTCATACATTGCTGGTAACAGTATAAATTGGTGCATCTGCTCTGGAGAACAAACTGGCCACATCTGGTAAAGCTGAAGAAACATATACCCTGACCTCTTATACCCTAAGGAAACATTTGCATGTGACTACATTAGCAAAAGAATACATAAACAAGGATATTTACTGAAATCTTGTTTGACATAGCAAAAAATCGGAGATGACCAAAATGTCCATCCATGCATAAAAAAATGAATAAGTCAATTCTGTCATATACCACACAGCAGTTAGAGGAGTTTACTCAAAAAATTGAGTAAAAAAGGTTGCAGAAAGATACACAGATTATTTAAAATTTTAAAACACCACAATGTATGTAGTAAAGAATAAAAAGACAAACGAATACAACCAAGTTCAGAGTAGTCATTACCTTGAGAGAGGAAGGAAAGGTGCACAAGGGGCCTTCAAACACATTTGGGAGTTTTTATTTTAACAGAGAAAGGTTTAGAGAACAAGAAAAGCCTAAAAACTGTGTATTACTTCACTCTAGTGTTATTTTGACCACTTATAGGACATAATATGCTTAGAAAATTTCAGGGACTCTACTTTTAAGGAATTTGCATGAAAGGAAAATTCAGTAAGAACTGAACCCAAAACAATGACTTGAAGAGAAAGAAAAGTCAATAAAGAGAAAAGGTGCCTGAGAAAGGATAAATATGGTCCCAATGAAAAATAGTTACAAAAGGATGCCTGGGTGGTTCAGTCAGTTAAGCGTCTGCCTTCGGCTCAGGTCATGGTCCCAGGGGTCCTGGGATCGAGTCCTGCACTGGGCTCTTTGCTCAGCAGGGAGTCTGCTTCTCCCTCTGCCAGCTGCTCCCCCTGCTTATGCTCTCTCTCCCTGACAAATAAATGAAAAAAATCTTTTAAAAAAAATAATAGTAATTACACATATTCTCAGGGTGTCTTATTTTTAGCCATTCTCTATGCAAGTCTTACCAAGTGATTCTAGATTAAAGGCAAAGTGTTCGGGGAACCCAGCGTATTTCCTAAGACTAAACACAGCAAAATTAGGGTTAAATAATATTCAGTGCCACTTTGATGGAGAGATAATAAAGTTTTAAACAAAAAGAAATATAGTAAACCAAATGAGATTTATTATCCCCACACACACCAAACTTGATTCTTTTGTGTTATTTTGCTGAATGGAACCCATTATAGTTGCTCAAGCCAAAACCCCATATCAAGTCCACCAACAAATTCTACCATTACACCTCCTAAGAAGCTTGATAACCTATCCACTTCCCACCATAACTACTAGCTACCACTATCATCTCTTAAATTTTTATAACAGCCTCCTCCCTGAATGCTTTGTCCCTACCCTCAGGTCTCAATCCAATCTCCATTCTGCAGTCAGAATGATACTCCTAAGATGAAAATCATATAACTTCCCTATTTAAAACTTTTCAATGGTTCCTTATTGCACTCAGAGGATTTCAAACTCCTCCACATGTCTTACAAAAGCCCTTTAAGAGATGGCTTCTGCTTAACATATCTAGTCTCATCTTGCACTACTCACAAAACCAAACCCCCAACCTTCATACACTCACCTCTTGAACAAACTACTTGTTAAAATATCTGAAATAATACAACACTCTTGTCTTCTCTAGGCTTTATACACATTCTCTCTGGAATACTTTTCTCATGCACACTTTTTTCTCCAATTTCCTCCATTTTCCTGGTTAATTCCTTATCTATTATATCCTAAATTTTTTTAATGTTGTGTCTTTCAGGAAATCTTCCTTTATGCCTCTTATCAAGTACAAAATTGGGTTTCCTTCTATATGCTCTCATGGTATCCTAAATTATTCTCACCAAGGCATTCATCATACTAGATCATAAGAATATAAGTACTCTAAGGGCAAGAGCTGTATCGGTCTTATTCTTTATTGCATGCCTAGAACCTAACAGAATGGTTGGTACATATTATATAGTCAGTATAGGAATGCTTCCTATTTCATTCTACAAGGCCAGCATTACCCTTACACCAAAACCAAAGACTCTACAAGAACTACAGACCAATATCCTTTACAAATATCGAAAAATCCGCAAGTATTGGCAAATAGAATTCAGCAGCATATTAAAAGGATTATACTCCATAACCAAGTGGAATTTATTCCTGGAAAGCAAGAATGTCTCAACATATGAAAATTGATCAATGTAATACACCACATTAACAGAATAAAGAGAAAAAAAATATGATCATCTCAACTGATGCAGAAAAAGTATTTGACAAAATTCAACATTTTTCACAATAAAAAACACTCAAACTAGAAGTAAAAAGAAACTAGCTAAACATAAAAAAGATATACTTGAAAAATCTACAGCAAATATATGCAGTGGTGAAAGACTTCAAGATCAAGAACAAAAATAAGGATGCCCACTTTCACTACTATTCAACTTAGTACGGAAGCTCTAGCCAGAGCAGTTAGACAAGAAAAAGTGATATAAGGCAGCCAAATTGGAAAAGAAGTAAAATGATCTCTCTTTAAAGACTATATTATCATCTTCTATGCAGAAAACCCTAAAGACTACACACACACACAAACTGTTATAGCTAATAAATAAATTCAGCAAAGTAGCAGAGGACAGTCAACACACCAAACTCAGTTGCATTTCTACATACTAACAATGAATAATCTGAAAACTACTAAAACAATTTTTTTTTAAGATTTTATTTATTTACTTGAGAGAGAGAGACAGAGAGAGAGCAGGAAAGGAGGGGCAGAGGGAGAAGTTGATTCCACTGAGCAGGGAGCCCGATGAAGGGCTTGGTCCCAGGACCATGGGATCATGACCTCTGCCAAAGGCAGACATTTTAACTGACTGAGCCACCCAGGCATCCCCACTAAAACAATTCTAAGAATAAAATACTTAGAAATTAACTTAACCAAGGAGGTGAAAGACTTATACAATGAAAACCACAAAACATTGCTGAAATAAAAGAAGACATAAATAAATGGAAACACATCCCATGTTCATGGACTGGAAAACTTAATACTATTAAAATGGCAATACTACCCAAACTGATCTACAGATTCAATACAATCCCTATCAAAATCCCAATGACATTCTTTGCAGAAATAGAAAAACCCATCCTGAAATTCATATGCAATTTCAAGAAATAGTCAAAACAATCTTGAAAAAGAACAAAACCAGAGAACTCAAACTTTTAGATTTCAAAACTTACTACAAAGCTACAGTCATCAGGGGTGCCTGGGTGGCTCAGCCGATTAAGTATCTGCCTTCCTCTGCCTTTGGTTCATGTCATGCTCTCAGGGTCTTCATATCAAGCTCTACTTCTGGCTTCGTGCTCAGCAGAGTCTGCCTCTCCCCCTCCCCCTCCCCACCCCTGCTCATGTTCTAATAAATAAATAAAAATCTTAAAAAAAAAAAAAGGTACAGTTATTAGAACAGTATTAATGTGGCATAAAGATCAATGGAATAGAACAGAGGGCCCAGAAATAAACCTTCACGTTCATGGTCATATACTTTTTGACAAGAGTGCCAAGACCAATCAATGCAGAGAGGGCAGTCTTTTCAATAAATGGTGCTGGAAAAACTGGATATCCACATGCAAAAACATATGAAGTTGGACCCTTACCCTAACACCATATGTTAAAATTATATCAAAATGGATAAAGGACCTAAATATAAGACCTAAAACAATAAAACTCTTAGGAAGAAAACAGGAGAAAAGCTTCATGACACTGGATGAGGCAACAATTTCTTGTATATGATCCTAAAGGCACAGGGAACAAAAGAAAAAGTAAATTGGACCTCATGAAAAATTTAAAATTTCGCGCATCAAAAGACATTATCAACAGAGTAAAAAGACAACCCGCAGAATGGGAGAAAATATTTGCAAATCATGTATCTCATAAGGGATTAATATCCAGCATATGTAGACAATTCCTGAAACAACTAAAACAAAAAATCTAATTAAAAAGTGGGCAAAAGACTTCAATAAACATTTCTCCAAGAAAGAAATACTGATGGCTGCTAAGCACATGAAAAGATGCTCAACATCACTGATAGTTAGGGAAATGCAAAACTACAATGAGATACCATCTCACACCCATAAGGATGGCTACTATCAAAAAAAAGAGACAATAACAAGTGTTGGAGAGGAGGTGGAGAATTTGGAACCCTTGTGCACTGTTGGTAGGAATGTAAAATGATGTATCTACTACGGAAAATAGTATGGCAGTTCCCCAAAAAACTAAAAAACTAAAAATAGAATTACCATATGATCCAGCAATTACACTTCTGTGTATATACCCAAACAATGGGAGGCAGGGTCTTGACGGATATTTGCACACCCATGTTAACAGCAGCACTATTTGTACTAGCTAACACATGGAAGGAAATCAAGTGTCCTGTTGATGCACGAAAGGATAAGCAAAACATGGTGTATATATATACATACATGACGTATTACTATTCAGCCTTAAAAAGTAAGGAAATTCTGACATTTGCTACAATGTGGATGACCTTTGAGAGCATTATGCTAAGTGAAATAAGCCCATCACAAAAAGACAAATACTGTATGATTCCATTTATATGACATACTTAGAATAGTCAAAATTATAGAAACAAAGAAAAATGATGGGGCTGGGGAAAATAGGGGATGGGGAGTTATTGTTTAATGGGTACAATTTTAGTTTTACAAGATGAAAAGGGATGGATGCTGGTGATGGGTGCATAACAGTGTGAATGTACTTGGTGCCACTAAACCACACATTTAAAAGTGATTAAGATGGCAAATTTTGCTATATACTTTTTGTACAATAAAAGATTTTTAAAGCAAATTATCATGAAACCAGCTGTAATCTAAATAAAAGGTTTTGCCAAAAATAGGTCATAAAGCAGGATGTTCATTACAAAACACTTTAAAAAGGGACGCCTGGGTGGCTTAGTCAGTTAAGTGTCTGCTTTCAGCTCAGGTCATGATCCCAGAGTCCTGAGATCAAGTTCCACATTGGGCTCCTTGCTCAGCGGGCAGCCTGCTTCTCCCTCTGCCTGCCGTTCCCCCTGCTTGTGCACTCTCTCTATCTGACAAATAAATAAATAAAATCTTAAAAAAAAAATTTTTTTTAAATCTGTGTACACCCAATATGTCTTGGTTTTTAAATTACTGAACATATAAACTTTGATTATCAATTCCTTTATAACTTTACATACAAACATTGGATGTTCTAAAGAAAAACATGAGGAAAACTGATTGTTTTTTTCCAGGCAAAAAATGCCTAAAGTTAAGTTCCTATAATATTAAGCTTTCACAGTAACAAGCTATAAACTTATCCACAACTATTAAGTCCTAGGGAAAGAGTGGGTTGTTTTGTCCTCAAAGACTGTGAAATAAATTAATGTTAAATGTCTTAAAATACATACATACATACATAAATAAATGTCTTAAAATACAAAAGTATTGGGCGCCTGGGTGGCTCAGGCTCAGGTCATGATCCCGGAGTCCTGGGATCGAGTCCCACATCGGGCTCCCAGCTCCATGGGGAGACTGCTTCTCCCTCTCACCTTCTCCTCTCTCACTCTCTCTTGCTCAAATAAAATCTTTAAAAAAAAAAAAAAAAATACAAAAGTATTGTATTCTTGTATCTGTAATTCTTTTAGATTAACATTCTAATGGACTGAATAGAACAACTAGGTAATAAATGTTTCATATACTAGAATAATTCTTACCTGGGAGATTACCCTTTGAGATGGTGTCTGTATCCAAATTGTAGGTGTCCTGGAGACGCAACAGAGCTTTAGCTGCCCCAACCTGATCTTCATCATTAGGAAAGTACTGTCTCTGAATGGTTAGGTTAGAGATAAAACCTTGAAATTTAAAAAAAAGAAAAGAAAAAAAAAAAGAAAAGAAGAAAGACTCTAGAACCTCACAGACTTCCAATTTGCAATATATACTGTTCACAAGGATTTTTCAAAATTAATTTTATTATAATTTTCTACCACACCATGAAAGTTCCACATGCTCAACAAGAAAAAAATTAAATACACTAAGACTTGAAATACCTCTAACTTATTCGATCTTCCCAAATTCTTATGTCACTTAAGTAATCTGAAGTCATTGCATAAATCATCTTAGGTAAAGACCAACATGATAATTGAATCTTTAGTTAAACAAAAGAGCCTCCACTAAGCTTGAAAAATGAATGGATTTATGGATTTGAAAATGACATCCACTGGCAACCAATTATACTTTCACATAACAGATGGTAAATAAAATGTATGCATTTTTAAAAAGTTCTATTTTCTTCTTCCATGTGTCACACATTATGTAAATATACAAAGTATGGTGGAATCCTTTAGGGGGAAAGAGATTAATTACATATTTAAGATTATAAAGTAGCTCATTTATTAAAATATATTTAGATCTGTTAAATTACTGAATATAGTGATCAACCAAGATTTGCTCTATATAAAATCTAATCTTAATTTTAAAAGGTTTTATATAAAATATAGCAAAAACCAAACTAACAAAGTAATTATGGTAATTATAGAACCCCTAAGGAGAATGGATGCTAAATACTCCTTAAGGAACCAAAAAAACAAAACAAAAAGTGATTTAAAATTTTAATAATAGTACTGTGTCATCATTTGCAAATAAAAGTTAGGTATGAAACTTCCCTCCTCTCTCATTTACTTACAATCAACTGTGTATTTTGATCAGCAAAAGGCCAGGCATTTTTATGTTAATGAAAATGTACAAATGAACAACTAGCTAGGAGAGGGCTAACATTCATATCAAGCATATTTTTTAGTTTTAAGACCAACTCTTAGTCACAATGTCCACATGGAATTTTACAACAAGTTTTACAGATTTTTTTTTATGACTCGAAATAAAATCCAAGAAGTTGCTTAAATCCCCTCCAATAAAAAAGAGGGAAAAAATATGTATTACAGCACTATGGGATAACTACCACAGATTAAAACATCAAAATCTCAAGGTTTACCTTATAAAAGAACTTAAGTCATAAAGATCATCACTTGAGAATTTTTTTTAAATTAAGTTAATAAATAAATGTGTATGTGTGCACACACACACACAGGACTTTAAAAATGTCATAGTGCTATATAAGAGAGCAAATAATCACCGGTATTTCCCTCTCGCAATGAAGTTTTCACAAGTGCTTGCCTTAATTTTTCTCCTCAAGCCTTTCTGTCCTATGGATAATAGTTTACTGCTCAGAAACACTCATAAGCACCCTTGGAGTATTTTCATTTACATAGCTAACTCAGTTCTCTCCCTCCTTCTTGCTTTTTTTTCATTCCACCTTCAGTCACTGAACAAGTCTTTTATCTAAGCATATTCCCTCTAGTTCTTAAACTCCAGGCTTAGTTTTCTGTTACTAAAATATCTAAAACACCTCAATACTCAAATACAACATTGTTTTAATTAGAAAGACCTTCATCGTTACTGTTTGCAGCCTTAGTTTTTAAATTTATTGTCTACGTAAAAGAAGTCTAAGATTCAAAATACTATAAAGAACACAGCTAACGCTTTTCCTTATAGTACCACTCCCAATACATTAACAGTTGATGAGACGAGATTTATCCATAAATTTTTGAAGTCTGACGATAAGCCTAAAATGGAAACGACTACTCTCAGAAATAAACTATATGTCAAATAATTGATTCGCTTTTGTAAATTTCAAAGCAAAAAGCACAGTGCTAGTCACCAACAGAAATTACTTATTTTTTTGACACTAAAGTTATTTTTATTTGTTTCCAGTTTTTATTCTTTTTTTTTTTAAATTAATGAATTCAGGATCTAGACTAGCTCCAGTCAAACCTGCAACAATTTAGTTACAACACTGAACACTTGATGCTCTGGGAAATGAATTTATTAGTATTGGCATTTCCACACATGGCAGCAATACTGTCTTACTTTTTTTGGCTCCTTAGTCTTACCATCTGACTTACCATCTGACATATCCTTAAGGACCAGATTCTCCAACTCACTCCATTCAGTGTTCAGACGTTTCATTAATTTGAATGCATTTACAGGGTGCCCAACAAAGCCTTCTGGATCTTTTGTCGCTGTGCTGGTTAGTCGATCTAACTTCTCTGCCCATCTATACACGTAAGACATATAAATGCAGTACACATACAATTAATAAGGAAGAACATAATTTAATAAAGCACTCAGAAAAAGAAAAAAGACAAGAGGTTTTTGAGTGAAAACTATATTCAAAAACTCTTTTTTAAAATAAAATTATAGGGGCACCTGGGTGGCTTGGTGGGTTGAGCCTCTGCCTTCGGCTCAGGTCATGATGTCAGGGTCCTGGGATTGAGCCCCGCATCGGGCTCTCTGCTCGGCGGGGAGCCTGCTTCCCCCCTCTCTCTGCCTGCCTCTCTGCCTACTTGTGATCTCTGTCTGTCAAATAAATAAATAAAATCTTTAAAAATAAATAAATAAAATTATAGATTTTTTTAAAAAGCAAGACTGTTATGGGTAAAATCTAGCTCGGTAAAATAAAAATATAACAAGTCCTTTTCTTTTAGTTTTGTTTCTCTCAAAAGGCTACAGTAAATGGAACCTATCTTAGAAAAGGTGTGATTGGATCCCTCTACTACGGGTCTAAAAATTCATCTCCCCACAGGTCCTTAACGCCAAATAATTGATTATAAAGTACAAATTAGCCCAATCAAAATTCAGTAACATGTACACTTAAATCAAACTTATACCAAAATTTTACATGCAGTATCTAAAAACTGTATATTAAAACAAACAGACAAAAAAACCCTGACTACTCAGCTACTCACTAAATAAAAGGCAGGAATCCTCATGTCAGGATTAACTCTAAGCTTGAGTCAGTTAAAAATAAATTAGCAGGTAAGGAAAACGAGTAATTAATGGTATTTATCACTGTAATCTCTAGAATGGAACCACAGGAGTGAAGGACAAATAGAATTTGAAAACTGCTCTAGAAGATGACATGATTAGGAAGGTTAGAGGAAGACAGAAGATATTAGCAACCATTTTGAGAAATTGTCAGTCAACACCTATACCCATTTATATTCTTATCTCAATCCATGTTCCTCTACCTAAACTCTTGGCCCAGGCCTAACTCTTGTTTTCTGTGCCCCTATTTTAGCCATTTCAGCCGGCTTTTAAGACAGGTGGCTTCCATTTCCACTCAAAGAATGTTTTAGCGCTAGAACGAAAACATCCAGGTGGGGTCAGAGAAATAATAATTAGAACGCTTTGCTTACTTTTTTATTTGTTCTAATTTGTCCTCTTCTGCCTTGATATAGTCTTTCAGAGAAGTCACCAGATCTTTCTCAGTATGGATCAAATCAGTCATCTGACCTAGAAGGAGGAGAAGGGAAGGTTTATCAAATAATCTACATTGGTCAACACAAGTATTTTAGAATAATTTTAAAATGATCAAGAATGCTTCATTATTTGAGAAGATTTAACCGGTACTAAAACGCAGATATGTTGGAGAAAACATCTTTTTTTTTTTTTTAACTAAATAAACAAAGACAACTGTGTTCCAATTTTAACTTTCAAGCTACTTCATTCTGCAAATTGGACCATATTGGCAAATTGATCTAAAAATTTGTTTTTAAATTACAAAACAACACTACTTTTCTTCTTCCTTACCTCTGCTCTCACCTTTTTTTGTTCTTGAGACTAATTAGAATTAATTTTTTATTCAATAAACTAAAACCACACTAACAAAAGGTATTATTTCACAAATGAAATTCAAATCATCCATGTTTAGTTATTTAGAGTGGGATAAGAAGACTCATCATTTTATATCCCAAAATTAGATATCACAAATATAGTACTTATGTTGTCGTTAGCATTCCGTTCACACAAGAGTAAAACTGGTTAACAGCATAAAGGAAAACATCTCATTTAAGGCATATGAAGTGTGCATATCGGAAAATATAAAAGGATACATATCAAACATGAGAAGTATTTCTGGGGGAAAGAGGACATATTGAAGTCTTATATTCTATGGATTTTTGTTTGTTTCTTCTTTAACCATATGCTATTTTAGTAATACTTTCAAAGATTTTTTTTAAATTATGATATAGAAAAAAATAACTTGTGTTCATAATAGATTCTTAAATGGAAAAAGCAGGTTATGAAATAATGTACAATGTATTATTTATATATGTGCACTAAAAAAGACTATTAAATTATTTGCTAAGTGGACTCATTAACAAAGAATTTTCTTGGTATGCTTTTCTAAATTTTCTTAAGTTTTAACCTGAAAATGTACTGCTTTTGTAACCAGAAAAAAATTTTTAAATTAAATTTTAGAAACAGAGACTTGTAGGGGGAAAGGAACTAAATCAATGCTTCACTCTCTGGGAATACACTGTATTTGTTTTTATTGATTTAAAAACACTAAAAAATGGGGCACCTGGGTAGCTCAGTCGGTTAAGTGTCTGCCTTCAGCTCAAGTCATGATCCCAGGGTCTAGGGATTGAGCTGCATCGGGCTCCCTGCTTAGTAGGGAGCCTGCTCCTTCTTCTCCCTTGCCACGCCCCCTTGCTTATTCCTTCCTTCTCTCTCTCTCTGTCAAATAAATAAATAAAAACTTAAAAAAAAAAAACACTAAAAAAATGGAAATTTTTTAAATACAAGATCAATATAAACCAAAAAATAGTAAGACTTACCAATTGAAGTAAAAAAGCCTGGATGGGCCAAAGACTGGGGAAGTAGAATCCCTATAATTAAAGTACACCAGATCATCTTGGAAGACTTAATTTTTCAGGTTCAGACACCTACAAGAGAAATAGGGCCATTACAACAACAACAACAACAACAACAAAAAGGGAGGAAAAGTTCCTAACCGATTTTTCCTATGAACAAAATGTATGTCAGACACTAAGGTTGCCCATAGACTGTTGTTAATTCTTGTAAGTTGATTTAATAATTTAATTAATAAGAGCTACTATCTTATTTTTCATTTAACTAAAGTACTAACTTTATATTTCATCTTAAAGAAAAATATAAAGTTTTGTTATCACTTGATAATTTACACTTAAGAATTCAACCGAAGTTTCTTTTCTCCTTAGTTACTACTATAATTAGAGTGATTAGATATTAACTCTTTCATACAGCCTAATAAGTTTTCTCTGTTATCTACATCTAAACTATGAATTTCCCATAAAAATTTACTACTCCATTAAACTAAGTTAAATATTACCAAAATACATTCTGAAATGTTAGAATGTTTTAAAGGGAAAAAAAAGTTTTCAGAGCCACTGATTTATCCTTTAAATTCCTAACTTGTTCCATGTTTTCCCTACATAGCTTTCAATTTTAAAATAAGTTCGATTAAAAGCTGTACATTTTCAGGGCGCCTAGGTGGCTCTGTTGGTTAAGCGTCTGACTCTTGATCTCAACTCATGTCTTGAGGTCAGGATCATGAGTTCAAGCCCCATGTTGGGCTCCATGCTGGGCATGGAACCTACTTAAAAAAAAAAGTTGTAGGCTTTTGGGGTGATGAAAACTTTCTAAAATTGACTGTGGTGATTGATGGTTGAAGAACACAATAAAAGTACTAACAACCACTGAATCATGACCATTAAATGGGTGAATTGTATGGTACGTGAATTTTAATCCAATAAAACTGTTATTTTTAAAAAGTTGTACAGAATCCAAAAAAGAATAAAGAGTCTGTCGATTTAAGCTAGTAATTTCTCTCAAGGGACCTAGTGTTGAGGTTTTTCTATCTACTATGTTCTATGTAAAAACTCTTAGCCTAGTACATAGCTATGGAATTTTTTTTTTTTTAAGTTGGCAGCAAAGCCCTTCTGTCTTTTTTCTTTGTCCCTGGTAGCACTGACTTTTCTAGAAAGAATTCTTCACAGCAGGTGCAAATATCAACTAACCATCAGAAAGATCTTACCCTTCTTTCCCAAATGTCCCAATAGCACTCTTTTCTTGCTCATTCGCCATCACATACATGGACTTTTAAGTCCTCCTTATTACCTTTCAGAAGAGTAAGTTACTATTACAGTACCTCTTGCCCCAGTAACAGGCTCCCACTGGTTACTCTTCTTGTTTCCCTATTCCTCTTTGAGCAGGCACTTCTGACTCTTTCCAAGCGACTTCACTTAAACCAACAGGTTCAAGTCCACATTGGAAAGCTCCCTATTTCGCCAAAACAAACAAAAAAAACAAAAACAAAACCCCTTTCCCCTTCTTGAATGTCAATAAAAAAAAAGATCACCACAGAAACTGACATTCTCCTCCCTCAAGTTTGCCACAAGCTTCCAGATACTTCCAGAACCACACAGTAGTGAAATACACTGCTTTCTTGGCTGCTTTACAGTACTCTTTGGGAAGGCTTCTAGAATGCAGCAGATGCAGACACTTCCTCTCTTGGGCTCCTGCCAAAGCACAATGCTTTTTCAAAATCCTGGGCTGTCTGAAAAGTCTAGAATCTTCTCACTGTTTACACAGATTTCTGCCATAATTTTCTTCATGAATAAATGTTATTTCCAGAAAATACAAATGCTTTCGCTATACTAACAAAAGGCTAATCAGAAATGCTGTCCAAATGTTAAACTCTGATAAGATGGTTTAGATTGGTCAGGTAAGAGGTTATTTTTTCATAGCTAAAATATATTTTGTAATTCAAGTTTTTTTGGTCATCTTTCAATGTCCTTAAATCCCTCAATGAATCAAGAACCATTAGCCTACAGAAATCACTAGAGTTTGAAAACTGCATTTTAACAACGATAGAACTTACATAGAAATTCAAAGCATTAATCAAATGAAGAATAAATACATCTTTACCTTACATCATGCTGCAAAATAAATTCTAGATGGATTAAAGAGCTATAACCAACAAAAAATAACAAAAAGTTACTGGATCTCTAAAAGGAGAAAAGAATCTTTAAACTTTAAAAAAGATAAAACAAATAACCTATCAAAAGCCAGATGGAATTTAAGTACACAAAATAATCTAGGCTTATATGTGTTTTTTAAAAACCTCATAAACAGGGCACCTGGGTTAAGTGTCTGACTCTTGATTTCAGCTCAGGTGATGCTCAGGGTCCTGAGATTGAGACCCACATCAGGCTCTGCGCTGAGCATTGAGCCTGCTTGAGATTCTCTCTACCTCTCCCTGCTCACACACAGCATGCATGCTCTATAAAAAAAACAAAAAACAAAAAAACCAACAAAACCCAAAAAACAAAACCCTATATATTACAAACTAGGAAACTAAAGAAAATGGAGCTCATTTAAGGAGCTCATGCAAATCAATAAGAAAAACACTAAGATATTAATAGAAAAGATTAAGAATGCAGAAAGTCACAGAACTAAAAATAGTTAAAAAAGTTCACTCAGTTATAAAAGACCCATTTTTTGTCCTTCAAATGAACAATTAAATTTAACAAATTCACAATTAAAAATATCTAATGAAGGTGCTATATATGTCACGGAACTTAAAATGAGTATATCCTTTAACTTGTGAATTTAAATGAAAGCACAAAATTTAAAAATTAACAAACTCACATTCATTGCTGGTGAGAATGCAAAACGTGTAAAGCCACCTTGGAAGATGGTTTGGTAGTTTCTTAAAAAATCAGACACACTCTTACCATACAATCTGGCAACTGTTCTCCTTTATATTTACCCCAAAAACTTGAAAACTTATGTCCACACAAAAACCTGCACATGGATATTTCTATATTTCTTCATAATGGCCAAAACTTGGAAGCAACCAAAATGTCCTTCAGTAGGTAAATGGATAAATAAACTGGTACATCCAGACAATATTATTTCATGCTAAAAGGAAATGAGCTATCCAGCCATGAAAAGACATGGAAGAATCTTAAATTCATATTTCTTTTTTTTTATTTTTATTAATATATAATGCATTATTTGCCCCAGTGGTATAGGTCTGTGAATCATCAGGCTTACACATTTCACAGCATTCACCATAGCACATAGCCTCCCCAATGTCCATAACCCAACCACCCTACCCTCCCCTTCCACCCCCCAGCAACCCTCAGTTTATTTCATGAGATGGTCGTGGGGGGTAGGGAGGGAAAAAATGAAACAAGATGGAATCGGGAGGGAGACAAACCTTAAATGCATATTTCTAAGTAAAAAAAGCCAATCTGAAAAGGCTATGTACTGTACGATTCCAACAAAAGACATTCCGGAACTATGAAGACAGTGAAAATATCTGTGGTTGGGAGATGGAAGGATGAAGAGACAGAGCACAGAAGATTTTTAGGGCAGTGAAAATACTCTGTAAGATATCATAATGATAAATACATAATTTATTTTTGGACATACATTTGTCCAAATCCACAGAATATACAACACCAAGAGTGAATGGGTGATGTAAACTATGTATGGACTTTGGGTAATTATAATGTGTCAATGTAGATTCAGTCATTTATAACAAACGTACCGCTCTCGTGGAGGATGTTGAGGCTATCCATGTGTGGGAGCATGGGGAAATCTCTGTACCATCCTCTCAATTTTGCTGTGAACCTAAAACTGCTTTTAAAAAAATAAAGTCTGGGGGCGCCTGGGTGGCTCAGTCGTTAAGCGTCTGCCTTCGGCTCAGGTCATGATCCCAGGGTCCTGGGATGGAGCCCCACATCGGGCTCCCTGCTCAGCAGGAAGCCTGCTTCTCCCTCTCCCACTCCCCTTGCTTGTGTTCCTTCTCTCGCTGTGTCTCTCTCTCTGTCATATAAATAAATAAAAATCTTTAAAAAAATAAAATAAAGTCTGGGGTGCCTGGGGGGCTCAGTGGGTTAAAGCCTCTGCCTTCGGCTCGGGTCATGGTCTCAGGGTCCTGGGATTGAGCCCCGCGTTGGGCTCTCTACTCAGCAGGGAGCCTGCTTCCCCCTCTCTCTCTGCCTGCCTCTGCCTACTTGTGATCTCTGTCAAATAAATAAATAAAATCTTTAAAAAAAAAAAAGTCTTAAAATAAATTAACATCATACAACCCTGGTGGAATCTTACCGAATTAGATTGTTTCCACTACTCTGACAGAAAGTCATAAGTAAATATGGATCAAAACAAAGAAAAAATTAACATCATAATATGATAACTATGCATGAAAATATAGAGGAAATTCACCAAAATGTAGTTGTTTCTGGACAGCTTATTAGGTAATTTTTTTCTATTTCTCTGTATTTTCCATGTGTCCTAGAGTATATTTTTATAGTGACAAAAAC
>CM052894.1:47163691-47245003 GCA_028534135.1 Potos flavus | reverse complement strand
TTTTTTTTTTAAAGAAGAGAGGGAGGACAAAGAAGGAATGCATTTTTTTTTTTTTAAGATTTTATTTATTCATTTATCAGAGAGAGCACAAGCAGGCAGAGTGGCAGGCAGAAGCAGAGAGAGAAGCAGGCTCCCTGCTGAGCAAGGAGCCCGATGTGGAACTCGATCCCAGGACCCTGGGATCATGACCTGAGCCGAAGGCAGCCGCTTAACTTAACTTGAGGCGTCCCTCACCCCAAGCTTTTAATGAAGTGGTAACTACCCTCTAATACAAAAAAGTAGCTAACAAATACAATCCACATTTGCACCTGTTCTACATTCTAACTGTATAAGCCTCTAGATTTCTCTCTCTGCTACAAAGATAGGAAGTTTACATGAAATTAACCCAAATACTCAGCCATGAACTACAATGTCAGAGTAACACACTTTTCTATTATCCTAAGCCATTCACTGACATAACATTTGAGGGGTGGGTTTGTGAAATGGTACAAAACAGCTCCTTCTGGAGTTGCTCAGCTCATAGGATATAAATTTGGAGCTGCCTGTGATGACAAGTTTCCCACTTGTCAAGGACACATAGGAGCCCAATCTATAAACAGAACAAAGTCATCCAGAGACAATTCCAAGCTCCATAGTCCTGATTCTTCCGATCATTGCTTTGCATCTGTGAGCTGCCCAAATAATCTTCCAACCCAGTAAAGGGAGCCTCTAAATTCCTTTTTTAAGGAATTTTAAACTACATAAAGTTGGATTTCTATCATTTGCAATATAAAGTTCAGACCCACAAAGCATTACTCCAAACTACTATGCCAATCAAATGAAGATAGCCCTATATAGCAGTGGTTCTCAAACTTCAGCTATCAGTATCACCTGAAGTTCTGAGGCACGTAGATATTTTACATAAGTTCTTACGTGATGGTGATGCTGCTGGTCTGGGGATCACACTTTGAAAAACCAGATACATAGATGCTTTCTACATTTAAAAGAGTAAAATTTTACTTCAATTTATTTTTTGAAAAATATAATTGAATTTCTAATTATTCTAGTGAATAGTTCCTCTTTTTTTTTTTTAAAGTAGGCTCCATGCCCAACATGGACCCCAACAGGGGGCTCAAAGTCAAGACTGTGAGATCAAGACCTGAACTGAGATCAAGAGTCAGATCCTCAACCATCTGAGCCACTCAGGCACCCCTCCTCCGATCTCTTCTAATACGATAGTTGTTAATAAGCAAGCATATCTTTTATCAATCACAGGTTTTTAAAACAATGGTTTCCTTACTTCTGATGTCTCACTTCCATTTATTTCCACCTTCAATCAGCAGCTTGCAAAGCAAATCATTATAAGCATTTAAGAGTCAAGCATCCTAAAAGACACTGGAGTTTTATCAAAAATAGTAAGATACAGGGGTGCCTGGCTGGCTCAGTCGGTAGAACATGAGACTTTTGATCTCAGCGTTGTAAATTTGAGCTCCACAATGGGTGTAGAGGTTACTTAAATTTAAAAAAAGACTTTTTAAATAGTAAGATACAAATGTCTCCTGTTCTAAATCCTCAAACAAGCTTGAAATAGAATGTAAATGGGTTAAAGAGGATGCAAGGAAGGTAAATCTCAGCTCCCTGAAAAGACCAGACTCAAAAAAAAGCCAAAGGAAGTCAAAGACAAATTTATACTAGCATCAAAATTAGTATGGAAATATTACAGACACATTACTGACAATATTTTAGTTCTTGGTTAGATGGTAGGTTCTTGAGTGATTATCTAATTTTTATAACATACATATACATTACACGTTTAATATGCATGAGTATTATATTTTAGAAACTATAAGAAAAAAAAGTATGGAAGAAATCTTTCCGGAAAACATATTCTCAGGTAAGCCCGAATAAAAACAGCATAGTATAATATTTATCCGAAAATTTCCTACAGTGCTTCTCCTAGGAAAAGTCCAATCCCACACACTCACAGGTCAGTCAAACCTGGGAACAGATTTTAAAACAGTTCTACTACATTGTAAATATTTACAACTTTGAGTTATCAGGATTCATTGAAGTGTATGTACAAGTTATTTAATGAATTACCAGGAACAGGGTATCTGGCAAATAATTCTATTAGTCTTTCAGTCTAACATTTTTCTTCCAAGAAAAAAATTGCAACATTTTAAAAACTTGATCTTTCCCGGATAGATCATTAAAAATTAATAAGGCCAACTAAAGAATGCTTGATATTCTAACTTAAACTTTCTCTGACACTAAAAACTTTCCACAGGTCTCCTTCTACCAATCTCTCCATACCTTCCACAACTGTTCCAAATCTTCTTTTAGGGGCTCCAGCTTAAATTTATTTAACCTCATACGAATCCCACATTCAACTATTGGTCTTCCTGACATCTGTGTTAGACTTTTTTTTTTTTTTTTTTTTTTTTGACAGTTTTTATAGTAAATGCAAAAGACCAGCACAAATCCAGGCTTCTAATTCAGGCTATAACAATGTGGTGTATATCAAGACTTGGCATGTCTCTCCCATATAAGTAGGATGGATTTTCTAAGACAACTAAGAGTACTTACTAATACAATAGTTATATTTCTGTTCTTCCCTATAATCCCTCTGGCAAACTGCCATTTGTTTTAACTTAACACCATGAATTCCTGTCATACTTACGCTCCCAAAGAGAGTAAGCCACATCTCTAATACATACAATCTGACGGACAAGTGCTTTAATGGCTACAACCAACTTTTCTATCAAAACCCAGAAATCATGCTAGCTTCCCCACAGCTTTCTGTACTTGAGAAGTGAACCCAGTCACTGGTATAATTCTAACTGAACAGCATTTTGAAATTTGGTTGGAAAGAAGCTCTAAATCAAAATATTAGCATTAACTGAAGTACTATATAGTCTGTCTTTTGGAGATTCTTGCAAAACTCAAAGTTTTCCTTGTCAGAAAGAACCTGAATATAGTATCATTTCAAAAACACACACCTATTTTGCCTCTACCACAACTACTCTCTCTTCTGGAAATTGCCCCCTTCTACCTTTTTTTACTGCCCCAATCTACCTTTAATTCATCCTCATAGTTTCATCAGTCATGTTATACAGTGTGATACTTCTTCCCTCACCAAGTGACCAAAGTTCTTTCCTGGAAATTTTGAAAATAAAATTGAGAAAAAAAAGACAGGCATTCCTTGAATGCCTCAATTACATAAATCTCAGGAGAAGTAACGGACCAAGTTTTGACATATAGGTCAAAAAGTAAATGAAGTTTATCCGGAAAGAATAAAAAGTGAAGCAAATATACAGAGAGGAACATAGACAAAAGACAGAAGAAAATATTCTGATCTCCTGATATTCTTAAAGTCTAATCACATTCCTGACCTCAATTGTTAAGACAACTCCCTATCCCCACAATACTTACATAAATTCCACTGTGTGTTAGTATGAGTTGGGTTTCTGTTTAACCCAGAGTCCTAATTGTTTGTCTAACACTGCAATTAATATTTTTATAGGCAAAATAAATAACAAGGTAATTTTTTTGGCTTAATTGCTAGAAATCCAATAAGTGCCACTTCTATATCAGAGACAGAGTTTAGAATAAATATTTTAATCTATTTTTAAAATGATTTAAATTGGAATTTGGATTCAAAATTGAATTTAAACTTCCTTTGTTTTTCTTTACCAATATTCTGCCTCACCTTTACTTCTGCGATGGTTATATTGCCTAGCAAGCACACCTGTGGTTGTGAAAATAATATAGCAAAAAAGGAAATCCCCAGTTACTGATGTACTAGATTTGTGTATGTCTTTTTTAAGATTTTATTTATTTATTTGACAGAGAGACACAGAGAGAGAGGGAACACAAGCAGGAGGAGTGGGAGAGGGAGAACCAGGCTTCCCAGCGAGCAGGGAACCCAAAGCGGGGGCTCAATCCCAGGACCCTGGGATCATGACCGGAGCCGAAGACAGGCAATGACCGAGCCACCCAGGCACCCCTTGTGTATGTCTTTTAAACAGTTCTAGTTTCCACTTTACATGGAATAATCAGGAAAAGTGTAAAAATTCAAAAGTGAAATAAAGTTTTATCAGTTAAAAAAAATTTGAACTTAAACTGAATGTTTAAAGTTTGTTTCAACTAGAAAAGTCGAGTTCCCCTAAACCAAAAACATTTTACAAATAAATGTAGGCTGATGGAGAAGGTTTGAGAAAAAAATGAATCTTATTATTTATTATTAAAATGGTGCTATTCTTCACTGACTCTTAAACTATGTATTTTAAACTGTATAATATACCCCTCAACTATTGCAAACACTTTAGTTAGAAATGCATACATTTCCCAATGTGGGGAGAAAAGGTCAGGATTCTTATGCCCAGGATACAGAATATAAAAAATTTACCAGAAGTGATATTAAAAGCCCCCTAATTAGTAAGATTCATCAATAATGTCCACCTTTATTAGGTGATCCCCTTAACAAGCTGAACAAGCAAAAACGGTATCAAAATATTAGGTCAAATTGGACTACCAGCAAGTAATAATAATAAAAAAAGAAACAACCAGTAATTTAGATGGATGTGCCTAGAGGATACTTGGCACATAGAAGACACTTAAGAAACATTACTTTAAAAAAAAAAAGAAAGAAAAGAAACATTACTTTTGGATGTTCGGCAAGAACTTAAGAATAGATGGATTTGTTGCCAAGGGTGTCTCAAGGGACATGGAAAAAGAAAAGACCTGGAGAATGGTGGGAAGCCCAGGAAACCTCAATCCTGGGTTAAGGCAATCAGAAGGAACAAGTAGCAGCCTAGTCTTCTAGCAGACAGATGCAGACTTTTATAATTTAAGAATTTGAGTAGGGCACCTGAGTGGCTCAGTGGGTTAAAGCCTCTGCCTTCGGCTCAGGTCATGATCTCAGGGTGCTGGGATCGAGCCCCGCATCGGGCTTCTCTGCTCAGCAGGGAGCCTGCTTCCCCCTCTCTCTCTGCCTGCCTCTCTGCCTACTTGTAATCTCTCTGTCAAATAAATAAATAAAATTAAAAAAAAAAAAAGAATTTGAGTAAAAGTAAGTGGACAAAGACAGTGGAAAGGAAAAGGGAAAAGAAGTAACCACTAAATTGTATATGATTTGTTGCTTATCAATGCCAGTATTTCCAAATATTAACATAGTTTATGTATTTCTCATTTTAAGAAAGACCTTGTGGCTGTATAAACTAGTTGTTATATTAATGAAACTGTGTGTATCTGTTAACATAAATGTCAATTAATATTGGTTAGGGCATTAAAAAAACCAGCAGTAATATAAAAAGCAGCAATTAGAGATTCAAACTCTTAAAATTAGGTTTGTTTTCTAATTTGGAGAGTGGTAAATACACATGTGAGAAGTTTTAAAGTCTAATTTCTAAGAAAGATTTTGTATAAACACACACACACTTTAAAACTTTACACAGTAACTAAAAGAACTCAAAAAAATGTTAACTGAGAGGTCAGATCACAATTATCTTCACTCAACTTCTGCATTTTCTTTAATAAAACACTTAATAGAACATTTCTATTTCAGTAAGTAAACAAATAAACTAAAAAAAAAGTAGCACTGAAGTGAAGAGACAAATTCAAATCATAGACTGAGAAAATTCAAATCTTTAACTCCCCAGCTCTAGTAGCTGACACAATACCACCATCCCTTTTGCTCCGAAACAAATTTCATCTATTTTTTATTTACACAGGAAGTTCTGATAAGACAACTTTACTGTCTTCACCACCCTAAGGATACAAGTGAAACATAAAATCTAGATTTTTACATTGTATAGAGTTTTTAAGCTTGAGTAAGGAATATGAGGCGATGGCAAAATATTCCAAAAGCAGAATTTTCAATGAAACATGTAGATTAGTGGAACAAAGTAGAGAATCTAGAGACAGAAAATGGTCTGTTTGGTTTTGGCAGAGGTATTAAGGCAACTCAACAGAGCAAGGACAGTCTAGTTGGATATTCATGTACAAAAAAATGTTTTATTTGGGCACCTCATATACCCTAATGGACACTGGGCAGCTCCCTGCCCAGGAATTTATATAAATTTGGGACAAATTCCATTTTTCTTAACCCTAGGCTCCCTCTTCTCATTCTAGCCTTCAATTTCCTCTTTTTCCTAATGCCAGATCCAAAGTTGTCAAGTTCAGGAAAAGATATGTGAAATAAAGTCATATATACTAGAATAGGGAGAGATGAATTCATGGTTGCAGAAGATATGAATCTAGATATGGGTTTCCATTCAGCACTTTTTCAGACTTAACATCAAGTAAAATGTTAGTAACATGCTTGCAAGGCATGTAACTTTCAGGTCTCATTTCTCCTACAGAACATTTCTTATTATTATTTTGATTCTCCCAGTCTACTAGACACATTATAAATATTTTTAAAATGAAATTAAGTGGAATGATTAAGTTAGTTATACTAACCAGGAACCCTATTTTTTTCAACCCTGGATGTTGAAAACATCTATAATACTTTGGTAATATGCTATTAAATTTTTTTTTCCATTCCATTTCCTCAGACTCAATCTGATCAACTATCAAGAATGAAGTACTATGAAATGTGAATCAGAAAACAGACGATCTGGGTCCAAGTCCTAGTTCTGAAAGTTACTATATTCTTGGGCAAATTAGTTGACTTCTTTGAGCCTCAGTTTCTTCATTTGTAAAATAAGGATGATATAAAACTACCTCATGGAATTATTTTAAGTTTCAAATTACATAATATATGAAACAACACTTTAAAAACAAAGTGCTTTAGTTGTTATCAGGTAGATTAAAAAATATTTTTAGAGCCTAGTCCAATGCCCCTAGAAAATTCTTTCAGGGGGAAGGAAAAATTATTGATAAAAGGTTTATTGTCAGGTGTTTCTCCCCCCGCCCCGCCAAAAAAAGAAAGAAAAAAGGAAAAAAAGCAGAAAGAAACCTGTTTAAAGTTTACTGGAGCTATACAGGTGGATAAAAGGAACCACTAAATTACAGCCTTCTCTTTGCACTTATTGTGGAGAAACAGCTCAGATGCCTAACAAGAGAGAAAGGCTGAGTATATTAACTTAACATCTTATATTATTATTTAAATGGAAAATATGTAAACCACCAAAACATGGACATATTTATATGAAACACTAAATAGGAAGAGAAAACATCTAAGATAGTATACATTCACAAATGACATTATGTAAGAAGCATGACTCCTATGCTGTATTTTTGCCAACGTCCAACCAAATATACTAATAGTCATACTGATACTAATAGTCATACTGATCATCCAAAGCAACATCAGGAAAAGGAATGTTTCTCATTACATCAAGTTCAAAAATTGTTGCAGTAATCTTAATGAAGTCTTTTGAACTTCTAGTTTTTATTAAGGCACAGTATTTGGCCAGAAGAAAACCAATGAGAAGATAGCTTCAATCTATACAAATAAATACACTGGATTGAATGAAGCTTTAACCAGTTTCACAAATATACATAAACACTTTATTTGGCTTGCATAGTCATATATTGTAGATACGAATGCACATTATGATTTAATTTTAAGATTCAAGTACTCGCTGTATGAAGAGCAACAGCTTCATGCCAAGGGCCTATGCAATTTATTTTTGTTTACATTCAAGCATTTTCTACTTTCAGAGTAAAACCAAAGACATATTACAACATACGGAGGGGGGGAAGGGGGGAGCAATATCATGTATGATTGCCTAGACAATTTAGCAATTCAACAATTCTCCCACCAACCTATCAACTTTTGCTAAAACCATTTGATCAGAAGTTTATTACTGTCATCTATATACTCAAATCCAGTCAGACTTACAGCTCAGTTCCATCTTCAGAAATATTCAAGAAATACTGCCTCGAGATACGAAGATGTACTTAAAGACTAACTTCATACATCTTTTATTCTTATACCAGTTTACAGATGTGCAAGGTTGGGGGAGGGGAGTATCTGTAAATGTTACATAATACTCCATGCAGATGTGCAAATTTCCATTTTCTGATCCAGAATCCATACCTTCTATCAGATTCCCAACAGATTTCATGACCTCAAAATAAGTTGAGAACTGCTACTATGTATCTCACAGGGTACACTTTTCAAATCTAAAAACAGTAATTATATCCTAGTTGATAATTAATTGCTAAATAAAAAAAGGCATCCCTTCCACAGAAATGAAGGCTCACAGCTTTAACACCGGGTCCCTGAAATAACTCTGGCTGCATCCCTGGAATAAAAGCAGGAGTTGGAACTTAACAGCCTTATGAAAGATACTGCTTGTCAGTATACAAGCCACTTTGCAGCATTAGAAAAGGTTAACATCTCCTTATCAGAAAGCCGAGGTTCACCTGTAACAACCTGGACCGCCTAGGTGGTATGAAGCTTTCTTTTTTCAAAAGTCTTTTACACTGTCTAAATTTTTCTACAGTAATTAAAAGTTGTATATATTTCTTTTATCTGTTTACTGCCTTAGTTACCAAGGCACAAAAGGACCAATGTAATTGTCCGCTTATCAAAGTCCTGGCTTTAAGTACTTCAAAATAAAACTCATTTTAAGATGTCAAAGGAAACAGCATTATCTATCTAAAAACGAGACAAAGTAGCCCTTTTCCTAGTTAGTCTATGTTAAACCTGTAAGAAGCATTTGCCATCAGCTTTCTAAAATACTGGCAGGACTCAAGGCATAATGTTTCAAAATCAAAACTGACATGGCTATAAAGGTAAGTGATAAAACCTATGCTTCCCACAGAAAGAAAAAGGTAAAATTTGAGGTTCTTATTTAAGATTCTGAAATTTTATTCACAGGCTAGAAGCCAAAATTAAAGGAAAAACACACGCAATGCCTATTTAAATTTCAAATGAAGGCAACACATTATAAGTTGTTCACTTTCAGCTTCTTGAGTATTTCCTGCTTAAGGTATCCATTTTCTCCATAGAAACTCAATCAGGAAAATCCCTTCAAAATGTTTTATAAATTCAATTGCAATGTTCCTATTTCATCTGATTATCTTAGAAAAACACTAGCCTCATTCATAAAGCTATTCACACATCTAAACCTAAAAGGGGAAGTAAGTTTCTTCCCAGAAATTTTTTTTTTTAAAGGAATAAAACCCTGATGAAAGAACACTGCTGCCACGTCTTTTCCCCTCCCCCACTCACGTAGTGGCTGTTTGATCCCTTCGGAGAGCATTCCAAGAGAAAGTCCGAGAGCCACAGCTCTCCTAGAAACCAGCAACAGTTAAGTTGAAATTGGCAAGTTTCTGTGGCCTTTCAGATCAATTCCTAAAAGGAGAGCTAGCTGCTTCTTCAACCCTTTCTTAAAGCAAACAGTGCAAAATTCCCAGTCTTCACTCCCCGGAACGCATCTAAGTGTCCGAAAACTAAACTCTACTTAATACACCCGATTATTTAGGAGAAACAATCTCCTAGAAATAGAAGAAATGGTACCATTCTTTCTCCTCCTTAAAACATACATCTAGGAGGCATTCCTGAAATCCAACTCAAAGTTCTCACAAAACCACGAAACTCGTTTTAACTGATGTGGACTTCTAAAAAGCAGCAACTCTGCTGAGAGAAAGAGAAGGAGGATGGTGGGGGAAGCTCATGTGCCTTTAAAAAAATCGTGGAAGAAGAGGGAAGGAAGAGTAGCTTCCCCGGCGACTGGGTGATCTGACAGCCGCCTTCCTCAACCCAACAGCCCGAAACTCGGCGCCTGGGGCAGCGTCTAGCTGCTCCAGCAGCACTCCCGCGCGCAACAGATGAGTCGAGCCCAAACTTCCCCGACTAGGTCCGTTTCCCAGACCCGACGACTTTTCCAAAGGGCAGAAATGCCTCGAGAGCTTCGCCTCCTGCCCTAAGCTTTAAAATCCGCTCTCCACTCCGCCACATGCTAACCATCTGCCGCGGCGGAGGCCAAAAACCCACGCCCCGCCCTCGCGTTCCCCCAGCTTTTGTAGGGAGGACCAGGTATGAGAGCAGCTCGGAAAAATCAACAGGGTGAGCCCTCCCCGGGAAGGAAGGAATATTCAAGAAAGTCCTGGTCTCCAGGGCGGGGACAGAAGCTGCCGCAGCCCCAACGGTCGGGGGCGCCGACCGGGCAGGAGGCGGGAGAAGGGGAGCACGGAGAAGGGCAGAAGGGCCTCTGGGGCGGCCAGGGGGCGCGGGGCGTGAGGCTGAGTCTCCAGAAAAGGTATTCAGGTTGCTGTGGTCAGCTGGAGAACCCTCCGCCCCCAAGCCATCCCACCACAGCGGGTAGGGAGCGGACCGCCACAGCTGTCCGAGAAGGGCCACAGCGGCCCCAGGGGCTGAGCCACGGTCTCCAGAGTCGGGGGAGCCTCTCACCTGGGAAGTGGGGCGGGAGGGACGGCGCGTTCTTCAGTCCCCTGTAGCCTGCTCTGGGGCCGGATACCTGCTCCCTTCCCTCAGCCCGCTGGCGGCGCGACTGGGCAGTAGAGGGAGCCAGTTAGCCCTTTTATAACCTCTAGGCTGCGACGGCAGCGCTAGGGAGGAGGCGACTGCAGCCCTCGCTACGTGAGCTCGATCACACCAGCGCCCCGGCGACTGCGCAGGCGCCCATCCCGCGCCTCCCTCCCGTAGGCAGCCGCGGCCCACACCCGTACTCCCCTCCAGCCCCGGAGTCTTAGGCGGAGGGAAGAGGGGGCGGGCAGGACGGCCTGGTATGTGATGCGCATGCGCAGGGTGCTCGCCACGCCGCGGTCGCCTGTGTTACTTTTTGCCTCTCCTTTTCATCAGGTTGTTTAAATGCGTTAATTTCAACTTCGGCCTCAGGCCTGGGCGTCGAAACCACTTGCAATGAAGTAACTTAAATTTGAGAAGAGGAACAGGGAGCGTAGAGAATGAAGCAGAAAAGAAGCCTCAGGTGGAAAATAATACAGTGCATTCTTGGTAACTCTGCTGTCGTGGCCCGGAGGCGTTTTGCTTTAAAAACCTCCCTTTTTCACCTCTGCTGTTATTTTATATGAATCTCACTCTGCCACCTACCACTCACTCTGCCTTCCGGAGACAGATTTTTCGAATTTAGTTCCTGGCTCAGCCCTGTAAAACGCAGAGCATTAACCTCTCTTTATTTCAGTTTCCTCCTCTGTAAAATGGGAATGATGTTCCTCATAGGAATACTGGGTGAATTAAATGAGATAATGTATGTGAAGCACTTAGTACATGCCTAGCACGCAGAAAGAACTTGGTAAATATTAGAAGCTGTCGTTACACCATATAAGACACTCAATGTTGTGTTTGGTCTTAGTCTAACGTTTGCCTTGGCCATTACATTCCTGAAAGAACAAAGCCTTGCTATCAGGGAGCAGACTATGAAGGAGATACTTTTACTCTTGTCAGTAAAAGGGAAGAAAGACTTCTCTAAGATTTGTGATTCATTAAAATTGTTGTTTCTAAAGTTTTCCATGTAAGCCAAAAAGCATAGCAGTAATTAACATTTGACCCTTACCTAGGAGGTGGAGTTGATTATATAGATACAGAAATAGAGAGTGGGTACTTGGAAGCCCTAGGCATCCAGAAAATAGATCGAATGATGTCTAACTCAGCGGTTGTCAAAGTGTAGTCACGGGTCCACGAGATCAAAATTATATCATACTGAGCCTGGGCTTTTCCAGAGACTACATGTTTGGTGATATTGCAGATATTACAGATTGAATGCAGAAGCAGATGTGAGAATTCTGTTAAGCCAGACATTATAGAGATTTTCAGAAACGTAAAATAGTGCCACTCTTCTACTAAATGCTTTTTGCTTTGAAATAATAGTTCTATTTCCGGGAGCCTGTGTGGCTAAGTCATTGAGCGTCTGCCTTCCGCTCGGGTGATGATCCCAGGGTCCTGGGATCAGGTCCTGGGATCAGGTCTTGGGATCAGGTCCGGCTGCAGGCTCCTTGCTCGGTGGAGAGCCTGCTTCTCCCTCTTGCACTCCCCCTGCTTGTGTTCCCTCTCTTGCTGTCTCTGTCTCTCTCTGTCAAATAAATGAATAAAATCTTTAAAAGATTAAAAATAAAAAATAGACACAAAACATAAAAGAAAAAATAGAAATCTTTAAAAAATAATAATAGTTGTATTTCATTAAAAATGTTATTTATGTTAACATATAATAAATTCATTGTTTTTGTTTTTAAATTAATTAATATTTTATGTTTGTTTTAACTCCTAATACCGATAATATTGACAGATATGAGCCATATCAAAGCTTTTTGGAGTCCTCAATACTTTTTAGGAGTGAAATGGTCATAAGACCAAAGAATTTGAGAATTCTAGTCTAAACAAATGGCCAAAAGCCCTTTGACACAAGAGATAAATCTTTGCCTCAAACGGAACTGTAATCAACATATCCACTGGCCCTATATGAGCTAATTGAAAATTGACAATCCACCCTATATGACCCCAGACCCCAATGCAAATTTAATGCAAAGCTAAGAAGGCTTCAGCTTCAGGGGACTTCATTTGCACTAGCTTTTTCCAAGGCTCTGGATGGCTTTAGCAGTATAGTCACACAATTCACAAAAATTTTAACTGCAATCTTTAGACTGCAAATTGGTTCCTCACTGATTTCTCTTCCATCACACTTCCCCTTGTCTAGTGGTGTAGGAGTGGCTAGCAGGCATTTTTTAAATTTAGCTAAGGGAAGTTGAGTTAGAATACATTTGGTTTGAGTTTAGTGGGATATATTTTTGTAACTCACAGTCACTTCTCTGCATAGTTAAAATATTGCCAGCTGTCCCAGTGTAGGAATGGCATCCAAGAATACTCCTACCAGCCATTGTGCCAACCCACCCATCATTGTAAAACAAAGGTGTGGGGCCAGACATTTTATAGCTATTTGAATGTGTCCTATGTTCTATCATCAAAAATATATGTATAGTGGAGCAGATGCAAAGGTGAAACTTAGGGAGCCTGAAACTAATCTGTGGGATATCCTTCTATTTATTGGATGTGTAAAAAAAACAACAACAACAACAAAAAAAAACTAAGTAATCTCTACACTCAACGTGGACTCACAACCCTGGGATCAAGAGTCACATGCTCTACCAACTGAGCCAGCTAGGTGCCCCCGAATGTGTAAAATTTTAATGAAAGATTTAATGCTTAGCTAGTAAAAGGAAGTTCTTTTCTGTTAGAATTGAATAAGGATATCCACAACAACTAGTTAGAGTATTATCAGTTTAAAGAAAACGGATATGCTAAAGTCACATATCAAACACTCTTATTTGAGATTTCTTCCAAATGTAATGACAATCCTAAAAATTTACATGACATTATCAGCAATGAGTTGTGAAGCTGAAAAAATGTCTAACTTGTCCCTATCAATATGGTTTGGTTGCCATATTGTCCAAAAGGACAACATATATGCCATATTGTCCAAAAGGACAACATATATGACTACTCAACCTGATCATCCCTGCTTGGTTAGAATGAAAATGAGAGGGGCGTCTGGGTGGCTCAGTGGGTTAAGGCCTCTGCCTTCGGCTCACGTCATGATCTCAGGGGCCTGGGATAGAGCCCCGCATCGGGCTCTCTGCTCAGCGGGGAGCCTGCTTCCACCTCTCTCTCTCTGCCTGCCTCTCTGCCTACTTGTGATCCCTCTCTCCCTGTCAAATAAATAAATAAAATCTTAAAAAAAAAAAAAGAATAAAAATGAGAGATACCTTTGAGAGCAGAAAAAGAATGATACGATTCCCCTTTGAAAGACCAAAACATTAGAACAGAACTGCTCCAGCCATGCTATAAACCTCCAATCTCTTCTTGCATCTGAAAAAGTTGAATAGGTTCATCAATTAAATATTTCTTGAACAAAATATTAAAAGTCCCATATTTTTAGGAAAATATTATTATATAGCTATGGTAACAACTAATGAACAGAAGTAATTTAAACTCAATTAATAGATCAATGGTGGTAACTCAATCTTCTGAACAAGCCTCTAAAAAACCAGCCTGTCAGTGACAGCTTCCCATTTTTTAAAGTTAGCCAAAGAGCAACAGCCTTACTCTTGTGAACACATCTCTGAAAATCAGCCAATTGTAAACAGTCTCTCCACCAGAATAATTAGGCTTTCATAGCTGATGTCAACCCAATCTACTCCCATCTCTGAAAGTCAGTCAATCCCTGAACTCCACCTTTCACAAAATACCATATAAGATCAGCAGAGAGACTGGACCAAACAAGTATAGTGCTTCTACACATAGAAAATAAAAAATCAGCTTTTTATTTCACATTTTGAATAACTGTTACTTCCAAGAAAAGAGGAAGCCAAAATAGAAAATGTAGACTTATTGAAGACAGTTTTAATCAAATTGCATTCATACATATGAAACCATTAGAAATCATTTGAAAGAGTAGATAAGTACTGAATTGTGAGGATTATAAAATACTTCACACTTTACTTGAGAGGAGAAATAATAAAGTTGAATTGGATAAAACTGAATTGATAAAATAGGTAACAGTGGATACGTTTTTCAGCAAGGGATTAAGATGATGGAAGCGATGTTTTGGAATATTATGCTATGTAAATTAGAAGAGAAAGAAAGTAGAGTCTAGATTAGTAGTCCAAGATTCATTGAATAAATATTTATGGAACGCCTACCAACGGTGTCCAAGACAGCCTGCTGGGCTGTGGAAGATCAAACTTTAATTAGACAGTCTCTTAAAGAGTTTATAATCTTATTGGATAGATATGATTCCTGCTGTCATATAACTTGGAGTCCTTTGAAGGAAACCAAAAATACACTAAATAAGTAAATATTAATTATAATCAAAGAAAATAGGTGCTATGGAAAAGAACAACAATAGGGACATAATTTAGATAGATAACACAGGGAAAGTGTTGCTGAAGACACGACATATAAACTGAGACCTGAGTTGGCCAAACGAAGTGTGTGAACAAGAGCATTCTAAAGAGAGAGAATAGCATGTGTGAGGAGCATGTGACAGGAAAAAGCTTGATGCATTTGAGAAGCTAAAAGAAACCTAGTGTATTCGTAGTTCCATAAGCAAGGGAGAAATCAGGATGATCAGTACACAGAGGCTAGACTAGGCGGGAGCTGCTTGGTACTGTAACACAGGAAGGCATCGAAGTATTTTAAATAATGAGGCAATATCATGTTATTTACCTATCACAAAAGAAAATGCAATGTAAAAATATGAGTTTTCCATCATGGGCATGAGGATGAGCCTTGGAACTAGAAGTGATAGGGACTTTCCCTTTAATCATGAGCAGGAACACAAAAGTCAAGAGATGAATGCAGCTGAAACTGGAAACCATTCCAGTTACTAACATCCTATCACTGCAGCATTGAGGAAAGTGGTTGCAATGGGGTAGCCAGACCATCTATGTCATGTGGCCTCAGTAGAGATGCTCACTGTAGCAGGCAAAATAATGGCCCCTCAAAGATGTCCACATCCTATTCCCCTACACCTGTGAATATGTTACTTTACCTGGCAAAAGAACTTTGCAGATGTAATTAAGGACCTTTAGATGGAGAGATTAGTGTGGATTATCTAGGTGGGCCCAATTTAGTTAAACGATTCTTTACAGCTGAAAACTTTTCCCAGCTGTGATCAGAGAAAGAGCTGTGAGGATGGAGCAAAGTAAGATATTTGCTACATTGCTGATTTGAAGATGGAGAGAGGGGACTAGGAGCCAAGAAATGTGGGAAGTCTCTAAAAACTGGAAAAGGCAAGTAAATGGATTCTTCCCTAGGACAATTCAGAAAAGGACATAGCCCTGCCTATTCTTTTGATTTTAACCCAGTGAAACCCATGGCAAACTTCCGACTTACAGAACTGTAAGATAATAAATTTGCACTGTTTAAGCCATCAAGTTGGTGATAACTTATCATAGAAGCAATAAGAAACTAATACACTCATCACTTATATGACTATGACTGAAACAATATTTGAAGACAATGACCTTTCCCGAGGGTCTGAGTAAATTTCCTAATGTTCTATCGTAGAAGTGAATATAGTAATTAGGACTGACCCCTTACACAGGATAAGTATTCTTGCATGGGGATTATCTGAGGAAGAGGACTCTAGAGAGGAAGAAAGACCTCTCAGTAAGCCGGACATAAGCATTAAGATGTTTAATTTTAGTAGCAAAAGGTGTATGACCTCATATTGTACCCTCAAGCAATAGTGTATTAGTTACACAATAATGGTATCAACAACCAAAATAAAGAAGTTGGGAAAGTGAGCTAAATTTGCAGAGCAGTCAAAGAGTTTGATTTTGAATCTTATTAGATTTGAAATGACAGGGGTCATCACCAGTTTCAAACTTATTCTGCCAATTAATAGTCAGTTTATCAATATTAAGCAAATTTCCATATCACAATGAAACCTCATATAAAAATGAAACTTCTGGGGGTGCCTGGGTGGCTCAGTGGGTTAAAGCCTCTGCCTTCGGCTCAGGTCATGATCTCAGGGGCCTGGGATCGAGCCCCGCCTCGGGCTCTCTGCTCAGCAGGGAGCCTGCTTCCCCCCCTCTCTCTGCCTGCCTCTCTGCCTACTTGTGATCTCTCTCTCTCAGTGTCAAATAAATAAAATCTTCAAAAAAAAAAAAAAATGAAACTTCTATCTACTTGTGGTTCTACTTTAAAATTAATTTGTGGTTCCTTTAGATTTAATTCTGCTAAACTTAAGTCAACCATGCATTAACTGCACATGTCTTTCTACCGCTGGTTGGCAAGGCAAGGCTACCTCCTCATAGTATTCATTAGTACTGTTCACCAAATATTTCTAAGACTTTTCCCAGACAGAAAGTTCTGCTCTTCTCCATCTTCTTTTTTCTTTTTAAGATTTTTAAAAATTTATTCATTTGAGAGAGAGAGAGAACACGCACAAGCAGGGGGAGAGGCAGAGGGAGAGGGAGAAGGAGACTCCTCTCCAAGATGGGAGCCTGACATAGGGCTTGGTCCCAGGACCTGGAGATCATGACCTGAGCCAAAGGCAGACGCTCAACCATCTGAGCCACCCAGTGCCCCTCTTCTCCACCTTCTTTAAAGTTAGTTGTGGCCAACTAATTTGCTTTGGCCATTGAAAGTGACATGTATGAAAGTCAAAATGTGTTTCATCATGGTCCCTTCTGAGATTTGTTGTCACCATGGAAGTCCATATCAAGATGAAGCCTTAATCAGTCCAGATCTCTTGAGTTGCTATGATGAACAAAGCCCCAAACTCTGCACTGCCTTGATAATCTCCACTGGGTGTGTAGTTTGAGTGAAAAAGAACTGCTATATTAACTCACTAAAACTTAGTTATTTATAACTTCAGTATTACTTAGTCTACCCTAACCTATGTACTGCCTAAATAAAGTCAAACTTTTCCTTTATAAAACTTATTACCAGAATTGTAGTTATTGATTATATTTATACCTGAAAGGGACACTGTGTGCTGCCTGCCTAGAATTCATCCCCCACTTTGCCAACCTTATTAAGACTTTCCAAACTGCCCAACATTTCAGTGTAGGTGTGACTTCTACTTCTGCTTGGAATGTGAAAAAAAAAAAAAAAGTGCAAAGAATTTTGCTCCCACAATGACAAAAAAAGCCAGATAATCTGCAAAATCATACATTTTCTTTGAGCACACCAGATAGCTGAGTTTGCAAGGCAACCAAGTAACTGGAGTTCCAAGGAGAAATGGGCCACTCAGTTTAGACCTTTGGCAGAGTAAGAAATAACTCACCAAAAAGTTTAACAAATTGCTAAAGGTTGTGTGTAGTTGTATGTCAGTTTGGAGCCTCAGACACAAAAGGAGATTACACTTGCAAGATTTTCCCCACAAGCCAGTGGTACTGAGATGAATGATTAGAGGCAGGGCAGGAAATCATAGAGAACCCCAAATGTTGCAGACATAAAGGAGGTAATTGGCAGCTGCTAGGATTGGGCATAAAACCCCCCAGACTCTTTTTCTTCAGACTCTTCTATCCTATGAAGGAAAAGCCATAAGCCACTGGATAAGGGGTAGCAAACATATTGGCCCCCAGGGCAAAGACAAAGATCCCTATGGATAGGGGAACTATAGAAGGAAAGCCCTTTATCTTTGCAGGGGAGGCAGGAAATTCTCTTACACCCTGGATCCTACATTGATAACAAATTGAGATCCACTATTGCTGAGGGAGGAGCAGAAACTCTTGCCCAAGACCAACCATAGATAAAACGCTGAGTTGGCTTCCACAGAAAGGAGACTGAGAACTCCCACCTCCCAAGGCCCAGGCACACAGACTCTCCCTGAGACTGAGACTGGACTAGGACACAGAAAATCTTTTTATTTTTTTTTAGATTTTATTTATTTATATATTTGACAGAAAGAGACAGTGAGAGAGGGAACACAATCAGGGGGACTGGGAGAGTGAGAAGTAGGCTTCCCGTCGAGCAGGGAGCCCGATGTGGGGCTCAATCCCAGGACCCTGGGATCATGACCTGAGCCAAAGGCAGACGCTTAACGACTGAGCCACCCAGGCACCCCAGGACATGGAAAATCTTTATCACAAACCGAGACTAACACTGAGCTTGGAGAGAGAGAGCCCCCCTTTGGCGTAAGAATGCAGGGGCAATTGAAAGCACAGGGGAGGGCGCCTGGGTGGCTCAGTCATTAAGTATCTGCCTTGGGCTAGGATCGTGATCCCAGAGTCCTAGGATCGAGCCCCCCATTGAGCCCCGCATCAGGCTCCCTGTTCAGCAGGAGCCCCGCTTCTCCCTCTCCCACTCCCCCTGCATGTGTTCCCTCTCTTGCAATGTCTCTCTCTGTCAAATAAATAAATAACATCTTAAAAAAAAAGAAAAAGAAAGCACAGGGAGGAAAGCAGGAACACTGAGAGAAACTCTCTGAAACACCAGCCCCCATGCTAAGCACAAGGAAACAGCATCTTCCTGCTAAATGAATTGAAGTCTGTGATGTACAAAGCCCCAGCCCAGCTCCACTCCTAACTAGATTGATCCAACCCCCAACGTTAACAACCTGACAGAAGAAGAGGTGTGTTCATTGTCAGATGTGTCAGATGTGGATACTGCTTACCGAAAATAGTACTGTTCTACACATAATGTCCAGCATTCATTATAAAACCATGAGACACACAAACAAAAATCCCATTGTCAAGAGACAAAGTAGTCAACAGAAATGGAGTCAGAGATGAGCCCAATGTTAGAACTATCAGATACGGACTTCAAACTAACTAGTGAAAAAAAGTGGACAAAATGCATGAACAAATGGAGAATTTCAGTAGGTAGATGAAAATTCTAAGAAAGAGTCAAAGGCAAGTGCTAGGGGAAAAATCCCATTATTCAGAGATGAATAATTCTTTTGATGGACTTATCAGTGTACTCAACACAGAAGAACAAGTTACCCAAACCAATACAGGTTTCACCAGCTATCCGAAAGTCAAGCATTTCTATGAGACCTTCCCTAAGCTGAAATGGCATAAAGTGAAGAAGCAATAACCATTAATTTATATGGAAAACTTTTTAAGCATTCCCAGAGCCAAAAAAAAAACAAAAAAAAAAACCAACAACGAAAAACCTCTCTTAGGCTTTTCTGATACCTTAGGACACATCTTGCTAACAAATGTACAAAATAAATCAAGATAAAGTACAGAGGCTCACAGACACAGTGCAAAGTTATGGTGGCTTGGTGCTGAGATGCTGAGTGTAGTTTTTGGGGAAGGAGCTTGACAGTGCCACTCTCTCTGCCTGGAGTGCATATTGCCTGTATAATAGCTCACTGCAAAACAAACAGTGAACACTGTGCTTTTTGTCTTTTTTGGTAAAAGCAAAAATCCTCTTCTGATTTCTTTCAGTTAGCAAAAACAGGTACTGATGTAGGTCTTTCATAAAAGCAAAGTGGTATTATGCAAACTTTCGAAAAGTAGAGGATGCCAGTAACCAAAGAGAAAAAAAGTGAAAAGCAAATAGAACAACAATAAAATTAGGTATGGGACAGTATCAAAAATCCTACATATGTGTAGTTGGAGTTCCAGAAAGGGAAGAGAAAGGAAATGGGCCTTTAGAAATCTCTGCAGAGATAATGAGACAGAACATTCCAAAAATAATAAAATCAAACTGCATATCCAAGAAATTTATCTACTCCAAAATCAGGGGAGGCCCCTCATCCTAATAAGCCTGATTCACATCAGTAAAGTGACAATGTGTCTTGCCATGGCAATTAGGGATGGTCACTTAACCCAGGTCCAATCAATTCATGACATTCCTTTGATGCCAGGAATTGTTTGGTTAGGGGTTCAGAAAGCGGGTAGTGTGGCTTAAATTGATCCAAATAGAATGAAGACCAATACTTTTGTTTCATGGCTGAGGGAGACATACTCTCTGGATAGTCACAAAAAAAGTAAATGGTCCTAAGATTTCCTGGCAGCCTTTGTCTACCATGATGAAAGCCAACTTGAGGACAAGCCAATACATGAAGTAGGTCAGAGCTGAAAGAGACTGAGTAAAACCTTAATCGAATAGTATCTGAGGCCCAAATTATAGTTGGATGTTTTAGCTATGCAAATTAATAAATTCGCTTATTGTTTAAGCAAAGTAAATGTGAATTTTTTCAAATCCCATTTGCAAGTAACCAAACACATCTTAACTGATGAGGTACCTCGTACTAGTATTAAGAGTCATTTTAGAGACAGCGCCAATTCAGCTCTCAGCTGTTTTCTTGTTTTGAACTAAATTTCTAATTCCCAAAGGAGGTGTACTTGTTTTCAAAAGGAAAACAATCATGTCAGGAGACTACTACCTTTTTACCAAGCAACTTTTGCCTTCACTCTATTTAGATCAATTTATTGCAATAAGGAAGCCTACTAGTGATTCACTTATTCATTCATTCATTCAACAAATATTTATTGAGCACTTATAATATTATATTGTAAGGCATTATAGGCATTATATCAGCATTGGAAATACATTGGTGAATAAGGCACATTTATTTATTAATTTTGGTTGTGAACAATTTTAGAATAGCATGACAGCTGTATCAAACTCCAGTTACTCCTTTCTCATTCTCTGGTATCTTTCCTTAGCAATGTATCACTCTTTGAATATAAATAACTTGAGTCCTAAGTATTACATATTTTCAAGTGCTACAGCTTGCAGGGGAATGTTCAAAAGCTATTCTGCCAAGCATAAGACATGTTCACAAAATTTAAAAAATATATTTTTATTGAAAACAATTAAGTTACATTTCAGAAGAATGCTTTTGTTTATAAACAAACAGCATCTGACTTAGCTGTCTGCAAGATTTGTACAGCTTGGCTAGTCCACGCATTCTTCCACCCAAAGGACCTTGTCAAGAGCTCAAACAAACCAGGCGAGAATGCCAGAAACCTCAACTTTATTTGGTGAAGCAAGATTCAGAGTGTAGGCCCTGGAATTCATTCAGTCACAGAATCACAATATTTGGTAGGCAGAAAAACTTTGATCTAGAAGGAGCATTGGTAGAATCAGTGAGCCTAGGTTATAGGTTATAACAGTATAGAAGGGTGCCCTAAGTGAATTGTTTTAACTTTGATGCTTCATCCGCCAAATGACCATAATAATATTTGCCCCATCAAAGACACAAAAACATGATGAGAATCGACTGAGATAGTTGTTTTGAAAATTCTTGGAGAAGCATGAAATACGATATTAATAGGAGAGTAATCATCATCAGATGCTGTATAGCATAGAATGTGTGAGATTTTGTTTCATTGTTTTTTAATCATAGAGCCAAAGTTGGTGAGTTTTAGATCTGTTTCAATGACTTTCACAAAAATTATGAAATGGAGTGATTAGTTCTAATCTTAATGGGTACAAGGGGTAAAGAGAAGGATGCTTATTTTATAATTAGTCTATGGGGTTAATGTTAGTTCTTAAGTCAATCCTAAAGTTAAAGAACACTGTTTAATATCCTATACCAATTTAAGGAATACTTTTAATAGAGCTACTGTATTAGATTCATTGAACTAATAGTCATAATTCTTCCCTACTTCCTATATTCATGCTTATGTCTTAAAAAAAAAAATTTACCTTGCCCAAAATGAGGTCTGGCTTTTGCCCTTGGTTTCTGGGAGGTAATCTCATACCTGATAGGAGTGTCTTGTTTGGCTGGAGGTCTTGGAACCCACCGAGTAATCTAACAATATGACTTAGGTGGGGATTGGCCGTACCCAATAGCCTTGAAATAGGGACTGTCCACACCAGAAAGCCCAACAAGGTGATTTACAGTGGGAGCTTTACTGATGGAGCCCCAGTAGAAACTCTGGACTCTGGACTCCAATGTTCAAGTGAGTTTCCCTGGTCAGCAGCATCCTATATATACTGTCACTCATTGATGCTGGAAGAGTAATGCATCCTGAGTGTGTGGGGAGAGAACAATGGGAGCTCCATTTTTGGTACTTCCCCAGATTGTACCTTAGGTGCTTCTCCCCTTGGCTGATTTTAATCTGTATTCTTTCCCTCTAATAAGCCATAATCGTGAGTGTAATAGCTTTCAGTAAGTTCTGTGAGTCCTATCAAAACTGAGAATGGGGATGCCTGGTTGGCTCAATTGGTTAAGCATCTGCCTTCAGCTCAGATCATGATCCCAGGGTCCTGGGATAGGGTCCTGTGTCGGGGTCCTTGCTCAGCAGGGAGCCTGCTTCTCCCTCTCCCTCTGCCTGCCGCTCTCCCTGCTTGTGCTCTCTCTCTCTCTGTGTCAAATAAAAAAATAAAAAATCTTTAGAAAAAAAACTGAGAATAGTTTTGGGAAACCTTAAAACTTGTAGCTGGTATCAGAAGTGAGAATGATCTCTTGTGGGGACTTGCATATTTCCATGTGTGCTTTTACTGTCTGCCATCATCATCAAAAGAAGGTGCCCATGCTAGCTTGCTAGCAAACGAGAGACACATAGAGCACAGCCAAGGCACCCCCATTGTCCTAGCTAAGACTATTTTCGATTATCTAACACCTCTAGGCATATAAATGAGCTTACCAAGAACAGCAGAATCACCTAGCCAAGCCTTCCAGTTGTGTGTGTAATAAACACTTGCTGTAAGCTTCTGTGCTTTTGTGATTGTTTGTTATGAAGCATTATTGTTACAATAGATAACTGATAACAACCACCTCCCAAGCTTCCATTGTAATGTAGGAATAAAGAGAATAGGGATGATGTAAATCAGGGGGAAATCTCTAAATTCTTTTCATCCAACATTGAAAACATAATGATCATGTATCTGGATAATATTTATGTTACAAAGTACTAGGGATTTAGGGATATCTCCAACTGAGGCTTAAAGAAGTAAAATAATTGCCAGATTAAATAACAGAAAAAATTACATTTGCTTTGGATATATAATGACACACAATATACACTTTTACTAACACTCAGAACCTCTTTAGATATTGGGGTAAAGGTGAAAGTATACAAGACACCAGTTATTTAACTATAGTCATAACTTATTATTGAAAGCCTTTTGCCGGATCTTTCAACTGATAATGAAACTGGTAATTTTTTATTAACTTCTGCCAATTTCCTAATGGAACTGCTAGTGACTACAGTGAAATAGTTCACGGTCATTTAAAAAAGGGGGTTGGGGAGCAAAAGCAAAGACAGTAAGAGTTCAATTAACAGGAAATAGAAATCCAGTCAGTTGAGTGACTGCATTATGCTAACAAAATCATGTATTCAAATTAAGCATCATCCCATACTTGGGCAGAGGAGAAGGAAACCTATTGTACTTCGCTCCTGAAGAGAAGCATAAGGACCTCCCAGTGCTTATGGCACCACTAGCTATGCAGATAGGGCTCTTTGAAAGTGGATTATTATTTAAGGGACTCTCACATAAACCCCTTCCCACCTGTTTGCTAAGATCTTTTTCTTGTTTCACATGTAATGAGACACTACCCAACCATAAACCTGCCAGCAGAATGAAGTTGTAATTTCTCTCCAAGTTTGCTCAGGTACACCCTACATCCTATGTCCATTCCCATAAGTGGCCGAAGACTGAATAAATGAGCTGTTGTCTCATATGCTTGCATGCTCACTCTCTCTCTCTCAAACACACATCATACACACATATACATGCATAATTAATTTTTGATGGCAAAAGCAGTATGTTATTCACAATTATAACCTCAATTCTAGCATGATGCCTGGCATATGACAGGTTTTCAATAAATATCTGTTCAATGAATTAATAAATACATATCTTTAAATACATTGTTACTTTCAGGGTGCCTGGGTGGCCAGCTGGTTAAGCATCCAACTTTTGGTTTTGGCTCAAGTCATGAACTCAAGTCAGAATCGAGCCCTGAGTGGGTCTCCACAATCAGCCCTGAGTCTGCTTGAGATTTTCTCTCACCCTCTCTCTCTGCCCCTCCCCTTGCTCATGTGTGAGTGTGCACGCTCTCTCTCTAAAATAAATAAATAAATCTTTTGGGATGCTTGGGTGGCTCAGTTGGTTGAACCTCTGCCTTCAGCTCAGGCAGGGTCTCCTCAGGCTCCCTGCTCAGGGGGGAGCCTGCTTCTCCTTCTGCCTGCTGCTCCCCCTGCTTGTGCTCTCTCTCTTTCTGACAAATAAATAACATCTTTAAGAAAAATAAATGTTTTTTAAAAAATAAGTAATAAATAAATACATTGTACTTTCACCACCAAAAGCTAGACTGGGATTCAACCACTTGAGGCTCAATTTTTGCCCTTAAAACAGTATTAGTTTATTACATGGTTAAACATTGCCATTGATTTAAACTTAAGCATATCTGGGGAAAGATCATTTTTATCTTATCATGACCTAAAAACATTATGAGGGTTATAGTTATTTATACCGCATTTGTCATATTTACTAATCATGCACTGTGATTGTTTAACACACTTAATGATTTGATTGAATATTTTTAACACCTTTATTGAGCTATAATTCAAATAACATATAACTTACCCACTTAAAGTGTGCAATTCCATTGAACGATCTGTACTTCTTGGGCTCACAGAACTATGCAGCCATCACCACAATCAATTTTACATTTCATCCCTCAAAAAACCCCCAAACCTCTGTTCCCACTAGCACTCACTCCTCATTCTCCTTTTCTGATGTTTCTAACCCTTTGTTTTTTCATCTGTAAAGTGCAAATAATAATACCTATCTCATAGGATGTGAGGATTAATGATAATATATGAAACACTTTTCGTGGTACCCGGACCACAGTAAATGTCTAGTTAATCTTCTCTATTTGTCTTAGTCCATTTGGTCTGCTGTAACAAAATTCTGCAGACTGGGTAGCCTATAAACAACAGAAATTTATTTCTTACAATTCTGGAGCCTGGAAGTCCAAGAGCAGGCTGCCAGCATGGTCGGGATCTGGTGAAGGCCCTCCTCTAGGCTGCAGACTGCTGACTTCTTCCCAAATCCTCACATGGTAAAAGGAGCAAGGAACTTCTCTTGGGCCTCTTTTATGAGGGCATTAATCTCATTCATGAGAGTTCCACCCTCATGACCTAGTCATCTCTTAAAGGCCTCATCTCCTAATACTATCACATTGGGTATTTTTATTCCAACATATGAATTTTGAGGGAACATGAGGATTCAGACCATAGCATTATTTTTATTATATAGCACTTAACACTTAGTTGCTCAAAAATAGTTATTTTGATTTTTTAAAAACTTATTAGAGCCCTAACTTTCTCTAAGCATGTTTCCCCATCTCTTTGGAATTTATTGACTTTATAATCTTGTATCCCTTTAATTTTCTGCACCTTCCTTAAGGACAATGAATCAATCTGATAAAATGCTTGGGTTCATGTGTTAATGGAAAGGTCCAAAAGAAATGGCAGGTCAACCAGAGTTACTATTCTTCCTTCCCATGTAACCAAGTTACATATTAATAATAACATTCAGGATTTAATAACCGGTATCCCCTGTAGTTTAACCTCCACACACATGGTAATTCCTTTACAGTGTAAGTCAAATCATCTTCTGCTCAAATTCTTTTGTCACATCCCATCCCTCTCAGAGTAAAAACCAAAAGGATTACAATGGCTCTATAAGAATTGTAAGATTTGTGAAGCCCTATGTGATCTGATACTTGCCTACGTTTTGACCTCATCTCTGACTATCATGCTTTGTCCTAGGCTTTCCTCAGACCTGCCAGTTACACTTCTTCCCCAGGTCCTTTGCATCTGTTGATTTTCTCCTGTCTACGAATTTCTTCGCATAGATTTCCACTTGGTTTCCTTCCTCAACTCTTTCACTGTCTTTGCTCAAATATCACCTTTACAATAAGGCTGGCCACCCTATATAAAATAGCAAAATCTTCCCTCCTCTTGCCTTGCTTTATTTTTCTCCTCAGCACTTATAACCAGACACATTGTATATTGTTGTTTTTTATTGTATACTTGCTTTTTCCTTTAGAATATAAGTTGCATGAAGACAGAAATTTTCATTTTTTCCCCCTGCTGTATCTGGTGCCTATTAACAGTCCCAGGTTGGTATTCATTAAATACATATTGAATGAAGATCCTTCAAAACTGTCTTCTCCTACAAGCAAGCAACTTTATAGCAAGAAAAGAGCAGAACCAAAGTAGTTTTGCTAGACTGCTTTCAGTCCTATGGGATCCTGCCCCAGTTGATCAAGGGATGCATTCTAACATAAGCTCACACACATTTAGACACAGTCGGGTCCTTTTAAATTTGCAGAATATCATGAAATGTTAGAACTAGTTCTAAAGCGGGCAGAGACAGAAAGTTTGAAAGTTAGCTGAGTTCCTGCCCAACACTCTTTTCCTTCCCCACAAAATATGCCTTCTGTGTACTAGGATGGGTTTAATGACTATCTTTTTGTTATTTAAAAGTGAATCTACTGCTTCTCCAAAGACAATGTCGGTAGTTTTTCTGGTAATGGATTTAGAAGATCGTAGTTCTTGCTTTTGACACTCACGGTTAACTTTGAGGTTGTAGTGGATTTCAACATGCCTCTGGATTAACTACAGTTCCCAGGGTGATCTCTAGGTGACTTCTGGGAAATGTGGCAAAAGAATGCTTACAACCATGGTTAACTTTGGAGGACTTAACAGCTAGCATGAAAACAGAACTACATTTCCCAGAGTGCATCTCTAGGGGGTTCTGGGAAGTGTGGCGGAGGCCCCTGGGGAAGGAAAGCCCTCCTTCCCAGGAGCGTTAGGAGTTCCTGGGTTTCTGCTGATTCTTGAGGCCTAGGAAGGCACCCTCCCACAAATTCAGAGTGAGTACAGCGGAACAGAAAACTGTTGAGGTTCTAAGCACAGGAGGTATTTTATGGGAAGGCATAATCAAAATTTAAAAAAAGCTCTTGGTCACAGCATTTTGTGATTTTAGCTTGGTCTTTTCCTTCTTGCAGAAACCAGGGATGGCCACAGTTTTGCATCATAACTTCTAGTACTATCCTTTTAACTAAAGCTAAAGCTAATAATTTAACTAAAGCTAATATTTTCTGGTACTTTATTGGAGAGTCATTTAAAAACGGAATTTGCTTACTTTTTTGCCTTGTGCCTGCATTATTTTTGAATTAAGAGAGGAAACATATTTTAGAAAGCAAACCACAAAGCTACTTAGGGAGACCTTGAAATTTGTATCCTTTGGCTCCTCAGTTTTGCGTATTTCCTCATTCCTTTGAGGTCCACAGGAATGAACAGACAGACTGAAAAGGGCTCTCTCAAACACTACCAAACTGGTAGAATAACCACAGAGATTTGAGATGGGCTTTTTCTTCATGCTGTAGTACTTTACAAAGTAATCTTTCTTCTGTTAAAATGAACAGGAAGAAAAATGTAGGAATTATTTATTACAGGGGCTTGAAAGATGTTAATCTTAACGGCCTTGCCTCCTCATCAGATAATTTTTGGTAAAATAATACTATCTTTCATCTCTACCAGTCTTTGTACTTTTTAAAGACATAAGTCATAAATGAACGTTGAAAAATGCTTTCCCATGTATTTCTTATCACAACATGAGTTTTGGAGCCAGATAGCCCTGGGTTTGAAACTGCTGCTGTCTAAACTGTGATTTCGGATTAGTTAAAGCTTTATCTTCCTCACTTGTAACATAGGATAAATTCATTCATTCAGTCATTCATTCATTCATCTATCTCTGTTGTGTTTTACATTGTGATAGAGACAGTGCTAGGTGCTATAGAAAGGGGAAGATACAATCCCAACCCTTAAGGATTTTACAGTCCAACAGATCTGATAATTAGGTATGTGAAATCCTGACATGGTTGTAATACACTTTAGATCCATTTTCTCTCCTTTCTTCCCCTGTGAGAAGTGAGACAGAAACCAAGCTCCGAGGAGTTAGGCGACAGCTCCAGATCACAAATTCAGTCAGTGGGAGAATAAAAGTCCAGAGTCTCTTCAGTACTTACTTCCCTGTTCCTTCCTCAGTTTGGAGATACACACAGACTGTAAGCAAAACAGAAGGCAGGCCTGAGCTTGTCATCTAACGTAAAATAACGGTGCTAGTATTTTCTTCCAAAACTTATTTCGTGAATAGTGAACTTTTATCCCCAGCATGCCGTCAGGAATAAAATACCATAATAGTTGCCAATTCAAACAAAAACAATTCTGTTTGTAATGTGGATTTGAGTATCATGGCAGGTTTACCAGTTGTGTTCCAGCATGTTTTCTAAAGGTGAGCCCTTGAGCCAATACACTTTAAATAAAACATCACACTGAAGACCTCTAAAAGAGTAAAAAATCACAAACCATTTAGAAAAATGTAACAAATTTTCCCTGCATTAGATTTCTAAATAGAATGGAGTTATAAGAAATTATATTTTCATTCTAAAAGTAATTTCACAAATCATCATTGTTAAAAGACCTCTTTTTTTTTTTTTGTACTGAGGTACACAAAGAAATGCAACGCATATGGCAGTTGGTTCCTTTAATGTGTTTCTGTGATCATGTTATGGAAAATGCTGGAAATGTACTATAACATTCTAAAAATCTAGAATGGTCAAAACCACAGTAAATAAATGAGCACAGGACATCAAACAGTTTGCAAAAGGGGAACTAGAACTATTAAATCTCAAAAGACTTTCAATCTCGGTAGTTGTCAAAAAAATATAAAATGAGGTTTTTTTTCAAACCAAACACTACTGAATCTTGTAAGTGTGGCAATGTGTAGAGCCATATGATTTTTAAACTAAATTTTGTCCCAGTAATTCTACTTTGGGAAACTTAAAAGAAGTAACCTGAAAATATCAGCACACAGGTATTTAGTGGTATCTTATTTCTGGTAATTTAAAATCAGAGCAACCTAAATGTCTAAAATCAAGGGAATGTTTAGCAAAATAAGGATGAGTCTACCTAAATGTAGTATTTTGCAGCTAAAAAAATTATATAGCTGGGCGCCTGGGTGGCTCAGTTGGTTAAGCAACTGCCTTCAGCTCAGGTCATGATTCTGGAGTCCCGGGATCGAGTCCCACATCGGGGTCCCAGCTCCGCGGGAAGTCTGCTTCTCCCTCTGACCTTCTCTCCTCTCATGCTCTCTCTCACTTTCTCTCTCTCTCAAATAAATAAATAAAATCTTTAAAAAAAAATTATATAGCTTATACAAAAACACAGAAAACTGCTTGTGATGTGTTTCATGAAAGCGAGTTGACAAAAATGTGTCCTCTTATTACAATTATGTAGAAGCTGTACATGTAAAAAAGATTAGAAAATACAAAAATTATATTTATGTGGTCATATTATGGACACCCTCACAATTCTCTTTTCTAGATATCCTGTAATGTAATTATGTTAATTTTATACTTTATCTATTTAAAAGAGAAAATTACAGTTAAAGCTGATTTTTAAGGAAATCATTTTCTCTTCTTTGACTTTTCAATAATCTCTATACTGTTTTTATGTAAGATGTGTATAAAAAATATACAAGGAATAGAAAAGGAATTAGACTTAATTTTTATCTACTAGGTTTATGACTGTACCAAGAAGGTACAAGTCTCAATTGAAATAAGTCTGGTTTTCCTCTTGATTGTAATGTTTTTTCAAAGTTACATTACGACCTTCACTGTGTTTTTTACAAGCTCTGTGACCACCATCCCATGAGTCAGCAGGCCATGATAATCCACAACTGGCTAAGGTTAATTTAGTAACAGAAACTAGACAAAACGTCAGGCAGCCAAGTACAGTGGGCCACACGGATAGCTCTTGGTTCTCAGGGTTCAAGGAACTAACGAAAAGAATTAGTTTTGGCTCCCTGGGACTGCAGTGAGATACTCCTGTTAACTATTTGGTATATGTAGTTCTAGTCACTTCAAAAATACAAATAGGGGCACCTGGGTGGCTCAGTAGGTTAAAGCCTCTGCCTTCGGCTCAGGTCATGATCTCAGGGTCCTGGGATCAAGTCCCGCATCGGGCTCTCTGCTTGGCGGGGAGCCTGCTTCCGCCTCTCTCTCTGCCTGCCTCTCTGCCTACTTGTGATCTCTCTCCTCTCTGTCAAATAAACAAATAAAATCTTAAAAAAAATACAAATAAATATATACTTAATTTATGTTTACTGATATGTATGTATCCTTTTGTTTTTCTTTTTTAATTTTTATTTATTTTTTAGAGATTTTATTTATTTATTTGAGAGTGAGAGAGAGTGAGAGAGAGCATGAGAGAGGAGAAGGTCAGAGGGAGAAGCATACTCCCCATGGAGCTGGGAGCCCAATGTGGGCCTCGATCCCAGAACTCTGGGATCATGACCTGAGCGGAAGACAGTCGCTTAACCAACTGAGCCACCCAGGCGTCCCTTTTTTTTTTTTTTTTTAAGATTTTATTTATTTATTTGAGAGCGAGAGAGAGTGAGAGAGAGCATGAGAGGGGAGAAGGTCAGAGGGAGAAGCAGATTTTTTTTTTTTTAAAAGAGGGAGAGAAGTAGGGGGCCACCCAGGCACCCCATGTCCTTTCCTTTATAAATTAATTAGATCATGGTAAACCAACCAAATATTACTTGCTTTTCTTACTTAAACATATATTGTGAATATCTTTCCCTGTTACTATATATGAATGTTTCCATCTTTATCTTGTATTTATTTATTTTAAAGATTTTATTTATTTGAGAGCGTAAGGGGGAGGGGCAGAGGAAGAGGGAAAGAGAAAACCCCAAACAGACTCCTTGTTGAGCGCAGCCTGATGTGGGGCTTGATTCCAGGACCCTGAGACAATGACCTGAGCCCAAACCAAGACTCAGACACCTAACTGACTGAGCCACCCAGGTGCCCCCTTCTATTTATTTTTAAGAGCTGTATATTATTCCTCTTTATCATACTTTGCAGTTAACGTTCCTATACATATCCTTTTCTTCATAAGATAAATTCCTCGAAGTGGAATTGCTAGGTGAAAGGGATGTTTAACATTTCAACAGATATTCCCAAATTGTCCCCTAAAAATATTGTACCAATTTACACTCTCAGACTTTGTTCATGAGTCATATACATAGGACATATCTATGTACAAGAAAAATATATTTCTTCCAGTATATCACACAAGTCTTCAGGTTATTAAACTACGAATTATGCTTTTAATACTCTTCTAGAATGCTTTTTAACCCACATATCACATGTTGCCTTCTGGGAAAGCTATGTTTGTTTTCTCTCTCCTACTGGAGTCCCTTGACAGCAGGTTTTTCATCCAGTACATTTCGGTGTTCCTTAAAGGACATTGCATAAAGTCAGTTTTCAATAAACACTTTTTGTTGAATGTTGTTTGCTAAATATATTTTACCCTTGGCTAGGACACTGATTATAGCCAAAACTGTCCAAGGATTAGTCATCAGTGATTCATAATTATGCAACCAAGAAGTGAGCCTAAACTTCAGATGTTCCTCAGTGATTTGTTTAGTGTCAAAGCTTCCTCCCTTGAGCACAGTTAAAAGGGTGGTTGGTTATTTGTACTGATTTTCTCGTTTCAGTGGAACTTCTTGACTTTTATTGCCAATGTGATATTGTACTTTTCATGGGGAATAAAATACTTATTGATATACAATTTAAAAGGAATCACCTTCTACAGAATGGATTCGTAAGATACAGAATTTTTTTTCTCTCACAATGAGATACACAAAATAGAAAATATCTTAGATTCATGTAGATTTACATAGCTACCTTTTGAAATATTTTCTTAATGGCCATGATTTTTATATTTTTCTTATCTATAGGATTCCTCTTACTTCATTCTCAGAGGGACTTTGGCTTTCATATATCCTGAGAAACTTAGCTCCATTACTTTGGAGACATTCCCAGTCTTACCTGGTCTTAGAGTAATGCTAGCTGCTGTAACAAACTTCGGAAGTTCAGTTGCTTAATATGGTAGAAGTTTATTTCTCACTCATAAATTGTCCAGAGTGTGTGTGTGGGAGGGGGTCCTTTGGTTGGCAGGTGGCTTTTCTCCATGTTGTGATTCAAAGATCCAGGCTTCTCCATCTAATGGCTCTGCCATTCCAGAGTCTTCCAAGCAAAAGGAGGAAAGAGGATGATGGCATACCCACTTCTTTTATTATTTTTAAATTTTTATTTAAAGATTTATTCATTTATTTTAGAGAGAGTGTGTGTGCACACACCGAGTGGGGGGAAAGGCATAGAGAGAGGGAGAGAGAGAATCTCCAGTAGACTCCAAGCTGATGGCAGAGCCCGGTATGGGGCTTGATCCCACCACCCCGAGATCAAGACCTGAGATGAAATGAAGAGTCGGATGCTGAACCGACTGAGCCACCTGGGAGCCCCTCGGCATACCTACTTCTTAGCTGCTTCATCCTAGAAGAGATATACATTACTTCCACTCACATTCCAGTAGGTTAAGACCTACTTTTGGCACTGCTTAGATAGAAGGAGAGAAATGTAAATTGTGGCTTAGCAGCTACCTTCTAGCAACAATTCTACAATCTGGAAGGAGGAACATACTTTTTGTAGATAGCAGAGTGAGTCTCAACCTATTAAGTAGGCAGAACAGATTGCAATTTTGTAGATTAGAAAAGAGGTACTGAAAAGTTGAAATCCCACAGGTAGTTAGTGGCACAAATGCAATTTAGAAGCCAGATCACCTGAGTCCTATTCAGTTTCTTTCCTCAATATTAAAAAGTAATCCTATCCTGGCTTAAAGTATAACCATCTTGGTGATTCATTACTTTAATTGCATACTATGACTTTTTTTTTCTTTTGACTTCTCTTTTCTCTAAGGACCTGACAATGTCCCTGTATTATGGAATTGCTTGCAGGAGAAAATCTTTTTGGTACTTTAGGCTGCTGTCAACTTATGTCACTAAGACCCGGTGAGTTGTGACCAACCTGAGCTCTGATTATTCTCTCTTTGGCCCATTAAATTATAATATATAAATATTTCAAAATCTTATATTGAGGATGAAGGATACATGATTAAGATTTACATATAAGGATAGTCATTGCAAATTATTTATAATTGGAAAAATTCTAAATAAACTAAATTTCCAATAATACCTAAAATATCTGACATACTTAAATATTAAGTTCTATTAAGATAAGAACTTTGTCTTTCCCAGTCTGGTACCCCTCGTGCATAAAACAATACCAGCTGCACAGTAGGCACTAAAGGACTATTGAATGGATGAATGACCATGAAGGGAGAAATTAATTAAACGATGGTACACCCCTATGATGGAATTAAAAACTATACTGAATAATAATAGTTCATGAAATTTCCTGAAAATAAGGTATATAGTTCTAATTACCTCACCCCCTAAGAAAGAACTAAACTACCAGTTAAAGGTAGACCAGGAGAAAAAAACAAAAACAAAAACCCTACACCAGTACAGGAAGATGGTAAAGGACTTCTTTGTCATAGCCTGGGCAAATTTGAAATCTGTGAATTTGAAATCACTAGCCTATTCTCATACATTTGGGGTTTAAATTTGCACCATCTGTGTTATGTTCCCCAAACCCCAACCTAAGAAAAGAATATAAGTAGTAGTTGTAGACTTATAAGACCCCTGGGCACCTTGCAGAAGCAAAGGTAAAACTCCTTTGAAGAAATACACTCATAACCAGGGTCTCCTACGTGAAAAGTTCTGCCAAAAATGAGTGCCCAGTCCAGAATTTAAAGGCACATAAGGATACAACAATACATGAACAAGAGTGAGAAAAGAAAATTGTGGTACTTACATTTTTGTGGGTTATTTTGCCGTTTCCAGGCTGAGACTCTGAGAACAATAACTGAATTACTGTACAGTTATTGAATGGTCTAGAAATGACTGTTAAAGTGATTTTAAAATGAGTAAAAAATCATGAGAGAATGAAATTATATCAATAAAGAACATGGCGTGAAAAGAATGTTAAAGAAAAAAGGCTACAAATTAATAGGTATGATTCTGAATATACCTATCTATGTACAGGTTCACAATAAATAGTTTGAAGAATTCCCAGGTGTAAACAGTGATCATCTCTGAATGGTGAGATTCTTGATAATTTCCCTTTTTTGAACAAATTGCTAACTGTATTTTCTTATTGTTATGGGATGACTTTTTATAAATAGGAAAATAAGTTTATGTCCAATAATCTTAGTGTTGTTTTCATGCTATTATAACTAGAGGGGGGAAATGAATTTTTTAAATTAGTGTTCCTGATCAAGAAGGAAAATCTAAGGAACTTTTGGGATCTCAGTTCCAGTTCCAGTGAGGCCCCAGATTTAAGACCTTAACCTGGGTGTTTTTGTAGGTGTTTTGCTTTTTAGGGTCATTAGAGCAAAGCATAAGTTCTATCACTCTTTACTGTTCTTTTAGGAAGGCACTGGTGTTTGTTCTTTTGTTTATATTTGGTAACTTCTGAGTGGCACAAGTCTCTCAAAGGAGAGATGCATAAAGTCTTTGCCCCAGGAAGTGACCGTCACTTATAAGTTTAAAAATACCGTGAGTATTAAAATCTCAGGTTTCCTTGGTCGTGTTTATAAAGAGCTCATTGTAACCTCTTTTATCATACAGTCAAAAATAGGTTCTTAAAGATGCCGCTGGGGCACATTTATCGTTTTGCTTTGTAGTTTTATGTTGAGCTAACTCTGTTAGTGTTACAAAAGCTCCCAGATTGAAACATCCATAAACTGCTTGCCTACTTCAGTGACAATATCTGCCATAAATCTGAGTCTGTTTGGGGCTTTTAATAGGCAAAAATGGTTATCCCTAAGGCTCCAGAAGGATAATCTATATTCAGTACCCCCTGAATCATGTGGACCCTGACCTGATTTCCAAGGCTCTTGAAGGGATAAACTTACGTAGTCTTTAATGAAGGTGCTTGAAAAACCTAGATCTGGATCCAGTACTATTTCTTCTAGAGAAGCTCATGATAGGATGTTGTCTTTTCCACATTTGTATTTTGGCCATTGAAGATATTACACTTATTAAGTAAGTGTAGGTCAAGTACAGGCTTCACTTTCCCATCAGTGGTCTCTTTGGTAGAGCTAAGGAACTAATGGTGTCCACGTGGGGGACTAGGTGTTGGAAGTAGGAAGGCATCTGCTCTTTATCATCCCTAGATTGAAAGAGAGTTAACTGAAGGTATGGTGTTGGCTCTTTGTCTATAATAAAGTCTGCACCCATCCCTAGGTATTCTGTGGTTGATGTTTTATCACTGTACTTGTTTTCCTTTCACTCCACTGCATATAAATTCTTGCCTCACAGTGTAATATTGGCAAAGTACCTTGAGGTTCAATTCAGTAAATATTTATTACCCTTGAAGTTCAATTCAATAAATATTTATTGAATTGAGCCATTCAATATGCTAATTACTGGAGATACAGAACTAAGGCTGACCCAGCCCTTAAGGAGATCCTAGTCTTTCAGGTGAAAGAGCAATTGAGGATATAAATAAAAGGAAATAACTGTGATAGGAGAGGGATGCAAGGACCGAATTCTGAAAGATGAATGCTGTACAAGTACCTAAGTGTGGTTTAATAATGCTTTATTTCCAAAATACAGGTATTTATTTGAACTGAAGGAAGATGATGATGCATGTAAAAAAGCCCAGCAGACAGGAGCATTTTATCTCTTTCACAGCCTGGCTCCTTTGCTTCAGAAATCCGGACACCAATACCAGGCCCCCAGGCATAGCCTACTAGGTAAGCCCAAAGAGGACCAGTAGAGTAGACAAGCCTGTGGCCATTAAGCAGAATTTCATCCATATCAAATCCCTGAGAAGGCTCCTTCAATTTTAGAGTCCAGATTTTTCAAACTACTTCTACCAATTAATTATTTAGTGTATAAACCTGAGTTGCCCATATATTATTTAGTGATGGTATGAACCACTATTGCCTTAACTAGGGGTCAGTGAATCTGCTGTCCAAATTGGAACCCACTGCTTGTTTTGTAAATATTGGAACACAGCCATGCTCATTCATTTACATATTGTCTGTGGCTTCAAACTACAGTGGCAGAGCAGAGTGGTTGTAACAGAGAGCCACATGGCTCACAAAGCCTAAAATATTTGCCCAAACCTGCTTAAACCAGTGATTTCCAGCCTCCATGGAATTGCATACTGTTCTACTATTTAAGATTTGCACCATGACTTCATTTCTTCTAGAAGAGTGAAAAGTAAAAGTGAATTAAAATTAATTTGTTTTGAGAAGTCTTTTAGGGTATGTAAATAAAGATATTTAAGGCACTGGGATTTGGCATTCAAGATACTTTCAAAAACTTTCAGTTTTATATGATGTCACTATACACTGACTTACTTCTAAATATAAAGCCAGTGAATTTCCTCCATGGGTCAGATGTTGAATACTTGGATAGATAGTTTCTAGCAGTGCAGAAGTGTATCAGCATGCCAACAGAAGGCAATGTTATGTTGTATTATGAACAAATAAATATGTCCTTCACACACGAGAACAGATTTTCTCCCTATACAGCATTTACCTTATACAGACTGGGATCTTGAATGAATAGTCTACCCTAGGCCACACACGCAGCATAATCTGGAGACTAAATTGTATGTAACTGATTTAGTCTCTAGCATTTTAGGCATGACACTTTTTTTTTTTTTCCAGCACCATAATACATTAACTATCACGTATCTTTTGAACTAGGGAATATTCTCCTTTCATGATACAATCATAGAATACAGTGGTACATAGCAAGAATTCCTTCTTTAGTCTAAACACTTCAGGTTGCTGATGGGAAGATGGAGGCCTAGAGAGACTAAGTGATTAGACCAAGATTCCATAGCTAATTAGCTGCAGGGCAGTGGCTGGAAGCAGGTATACCTACTTCGAGCTGAAGTGGATGATTTCCTAGAAGGTTAATATGGCTGTGGTGATTTAATGAAAACGTCTGTTTTCTTCCCTTCTCCTTTTCTGTTTCTTAGAGTTGGAAAGGCTCCTGGCAAAGTTTGGACAGGACACACAAAGAACAGAAGACTCTGTGCTGATTGGATGCTCTGAACAGCATGAAGCATGGTTTGCTCTGGATCTAGGTCTAAATAGCTCCTCTTCCATAAATGGTATAGAACATTATTTCTAATGGGTACTTCCCAGTGGTGCTCAGACGTTGGGATCTCATGCAATAGTAAAATTTCAAAGAAAATTTTGTGAATACCAAAGGTTATCAACCTTGTATTTCTTTTTTTTTAAATTAGGACATAAAAAATACTACCCATCTACTGTCATCATCATTTAAAAGAAGATAAAGAACATTTTAATACTTTCTAAGCGAGGTGGTAGCTACACAGATGTTTATTATTTTATTCCCTGTGCCTTTTATACATTTTCTTTTTTTTTTTTTTTTTTTTACATTTTATATTTCTTAAATGTTTCATGACATCATTCTTATCTTAGGTAAATAAACATGTTACCAAGCTTGGGGTCTTCAGACCTGCATTTGGGAACCAGTTTGGTATAAGACTCATGGTTCCTACTAGGGTTTCCTCACCTTCTGGATCTAGTTGTAAATGTAATGATGCTGGAATGCAGTCAGATAGGAGCTTAGAGGTGCCATTTTACCTCTTTTCCAGGGATAGTGTATGGCTAGTGCAAATATTCTTATTACTCTGAAGAGGATCTTGAGAAATACTATGCTCTGATGTTTCTCAGATTTGCCTGAATATGAGAAATCACCCAGTGCTTGTTAAAAAATAAAAGATTTCTGGGCCTCACTCACCTGCTGTTCAGAATCTCCAGGTAGGGGCTTGAGAACCTGTATGTTTTTTGTTTTCCCTAGTTGAGTATTATCAGGTGAGTTTGAGAAACACTGCTCTAACAGGCATACTTGAGAGAGGCCCCAAGGCAAAGTTCGGTGTTTGTTTCATTTTATCCTCTGTTCTCATTTTCTAGCTTCCTTACAGAAACCAGAAATGGAGACAGAGCTCAAGGGCTCTTTCACTGAGCTGACGAAGGCTCTCTTTCAGTTGAACACAAAGGATGCCTCCTTGCTGACCACGGTAGATTCTGACTTCTTAGTCCTGTAGGAAATGTAGTAAAGCAGTGTTTATGGGTGAATACATGCATGCATGCACAAGGTCTAGAATGGACATCTGGTTTCCTCTTGAGCAGACAGATCATAGTCCTTCCTGCAAACCTTGGCAGAAGGACAATGTGCTGTAGGGAGATTGCTCATTCTCCTTTCTTTTGCCCTTATTTTTGCCAGACCATTTTCTCCTAAGGACATGCAGATCTGTCAGCCTCATATTTTTAATGACCCATAGCATAACATACATCATTATGTTATTCGTATGAGAAATTATTTTGTATTGCTTTAATGACTTACCCTCACAGCTTTAGACTTCGCTTGTTAAAGTGCTTTGGGTTGTTCATTTAACTTAAAAAGACATCTCTAAACATTTTTTTAAAATTTTTTTTTTTAAATATTTTATTTGTTTATTTGACAAGGAGAGATCACAAGTAGGCAGAGAGGCAGAGAGAGGAGGAAGCAGGCTCCCCGCTGAGCAGAGAGCCCAATGCGGGGCTTGATCCCAGGACCCTGAGACCATGACCTGAGCCTAAGGCAGAGGCTTTAACCTGCTGAGCCACCCAAGCGCCCCTCTAAACATTTTTATTTGCAAAAAAATCCCACCTTTATTGGGGAGGTGTACTTGTTGGGGCATTATACTACACTGGAAATATCTTGTTTTTAAGTTGGGTCCTAAGTACATGGGGCATTCATTATAATAGTTTATATATTATATGTATTTTAAATGAATCATACTTTCTCTTACTCATATTTCAGATGCTAGAGGAGTATGTCCAGATAGTTTCCTTATTTTAAAGTTCAAACAGTTAATACTCATTTAAAGTAGGTGAGCTGGAAAGGGATTGGCATTTCCTTTTGAATTGCTCTAAATACTAGGCCCAGCCCTATGATAGACGAGCTTCACATTCTCTCCAAATGAAATCAGCCTACCTTTGTATTCCTAGGCTCAGGCTCTTCTCCGTTGGCATGATGCTCATCAGTTCTGTAGCAGAAGTGGGCAGCCCACCAACAAGAATATGGCTGGCAGCAAGCGTGTGTGCCCTTCCAATAAGATCATCTATTATCCACAGGTAAACACTACTTTAAAAGGACACTACTTTAAAAAATCCAAGAAGACTGTGTGCTAGGTTGTCCTGGGGATAGAAGCCTATATAGTTAAAAGGCTTTCCTTAGTTAGTCATTCCTTTATCCCATTAACAGGCCCAAAACTCTAATGTCTAAGTTTCCATTCCCTTTTCCTAGATGGCTCCTGTGGTGATCACTCTGGTGTCAGATGGGACTCGATGCCTGCTTGCTCGCCAGAGTTCCTTTCCCAAGGGAATGTATTCTGCCTTGGCAGGTTTTTGTGATATAGGTAAGAAGTTTAGGGCATGTACAGATGACTGGAGGACAAGAAAGCTTAACAATAGTAGGTATTTCTTTATCTTGTTGCTGTTGTGCTTGGAGTCTCAAGCACACTGTTCCCTGTCAAGTCAAAAAACTGCCTTCTGGCATTGTAATTGTCCAGTATTAGGCAAGTTTTTAAATACATGGCATACCTGAAAGAATTATACAGTTAATACTCATCCATACACTTAACACCTAGATCCTACAATTGTTTTCTTCATTTACTTTATCACATATCTATCCATTTTATCCATCCATCAATCCATTTTATTCTGATGTATAGTTTGCAGACATTAGTACACTTCTCCCTAAATATTTCAGCATGCACTGTATTAATTAGAATTCAATAGATATTTACAGGTTGTTTTTTTCTGTCTATTGGGGTAAAATCTGCAAAAGGTGAAACATGGCATTATAATTTTATTAAAGCTGAGGTCAGCGGTAGCCTCTCTAATTGTCACTCTTATTTTGCATTCTCACTAAGTAAGTAGTATAAGTATTGTAGTTCAGCAACCAACTCCAGATTTGAGTCCTGTTGTTGTAGAGACTCAGGGATTTAGGGCTCTCCCGAGAGTACTTCACTAAAACTTTGGAGCCAGTTTTGGGCTCCTTTCACAAATGGGCATTTGTATCACCCTTCCCGCTGCAGGGCTGTCCTGAATTAATCTGAGTGCTTATAGGTGAAAGTCTGGAAGAGGCTGTCCGGAGAGAAGTTGCAGAAGAGGTGGGACTGGAGGTGGAAAGACTGCAGTACTCCGCATCCCAGCACTGGCCCTTTCCTAATAGCTCACTCATGATTGCTTGTCATGCAACTGTGAAAGCAGGGCAGACGGAGGTAAGTTCTGATGCTTCCCTTATGCTGTGATATTTCCTTTGCTTCACCCATGTTGGTCAGTAGGCACCTGTCTAGTTGAGCATTGTCTATGTTATTCAAAGATGTGGAATGTAGGATTTTGTTCCCTTAAGGAGTTTGCAATCTTATTTTTTTTTTTTTTAGGAGTTTGCAATCTTATAAAGGAAACAATCTCCACGCAAATTCAGAGCACCCACACAATTACCATTCTTCTTTGTATGTATCTCAGTCATGTGACAATTTATTTTTCAGCAGGACTTAACAGAGCATCTTATAAAGAGTAGGCACACAATAAATATATCAAATTAAATGACTGATTTCAGGGTTGGTCTTATTGTTTAAGTCTCTTAGGATGTTGGGGACCAGTTACATAAAATCAAAGGAACTTCTGGGTGAAAGGGATTTAGATGTTGTCTTATCCAATCTCATCTTGCTCTTCTGCAGCATCCCTGATAGATGGCATTGTGGTCCCTACCTGCCAAAGTCTATTGTGTTTTGGTTTGCATAGAATTAATAATATCTCATCTGTCTCAGCTTCCTGTGGATGCAATGTGCCTTTGATAATCATTAATTATCCCTTATCCTTTAGAGAGGAGTAATTTTATGTTCTTTTTAAATTGAAAGTTAATCAAGAATTATTTATATATTACACCTCACTGTTAACCACTCTTTAGTATTCAGTATTTGTGTTTCTGGGATTTTTAAAAGGCACTTTTTTCTTTTACACTATTTAAAAAATATATTTAACTCTCACCTTTTAGTTATGCCTCTTCTGCTTCTGTGCAATATCTAAAACTAATTATCTCCCAGCCTGTAGATCCCAGGTATCACTCAGTTCTGGGAACATTTTCTCACCTATGGCCAGAGTATTCTAAATTTTGTAGCTCCTAACCTTACATTCTGTTTTATGTCTTTTAGATCCGGGTGAACTTGAAAGAACTAGAGGCAGCTGGCTGGTTCAGTCATGATGAGGTGGCCACAGCCCTGAGGAAAAACAATCCATATACTCAACAACAGAATGGGACATTCTGGTTGCCCCCCAAGTTGGCCATTGCCCACCAACTGATTAAGGAGTGGGTGGAAAAGCCGCCTGCTCTACCCTGCCCGCTTAGCTCAGATTGAGCCACCTAGATCCCTTCTCAGCAGCCTGGAGGGGCATAAGAGAGATCAGTTGATAAAAGGGGAGGTGACCAAAGGCCATCTCCAACTTCATACTAGGGCAGAGTGGGAGGTGACCCTACAGCAGGATGCCTCTAATAGCAGTGTTAAGGAAGTTCCTATTCATAGACAATCACAATGCCAAATTGATTATGACGATTGTCAAAATCAGAGGGAAGTCTGAAGCATTAGTTTGGATGTAGGCCCCTGTGCACCCATTTTCAACTGGGGTCTTGGAAGCAAACACCTTTTGGCATGTATCTCATTAATGCTGGGTTTACACTAACTGCCAAAATGTGCCTGGTATAATTTTAATGTTAACTTAGTAGTGAAGATATATAGCAAATCTCAACGCACTACCGAGTTACTTTTCATCCTCATAGAATTAAGAAAAATTGAATAACATTAAAAAACTTGTGTATAGGTAGTTATTTTATACATGTTATTTAAATAAAAGCCCTATTTCTTTAAGTCATCTGAAGGGATGAAGAAAGTGGGACCCAAGGTCTTCCTCAGAGTACTCTGTAATAAATCCGATGCAGTGATGTTCTGCTGAGGCAACTGCATCCCAGTGGGGCTTAAGATAGCTAAGTCTTTTGTTATTACTTGCTCAGCTTGTGACCCAAGGAAAAGATGATCACTTTGCCATGTCTGATTTCCTAAATATAAAATGGTCGCTGCCATTTGCATAGTGTTAAGTGTTGTAACGTCAGCTAAGGGATTAGTGAGGGTGAACCATTTCTTGTTTTATGGGATAAACTAAATTTAGGATTGCTCATCATTCATATATGTCATTCTATACCTTGTCATAGGGGAGAATTTATATGGAGGAAATAAAATAAATTCCCACACCTTGGTTCAGATGTATTTTTCTGCCTTATGAAGTGAGGAAATAGTAGAAAGTGAGAATCTGGGGCAGAGGGGAGAGAGAGAGAAAGGAATCTATTTGTATGATAAACATTGAAATCCAGGTTCCAAGTGTGGAACAACTGAAGTGACGTGCAGAAGAAATATTGTTAGAGGTCTGTTTGAAAACAAGAATGGCCGGGAAAGATTTGTATCTTTGGATGATTTTAGGTACTAATTGTGATAAAAGACAAAAGTGCCTAAGACAAAAGAGATCCTAAGATTATTCACACATTAAAGTCTACAGGACTAAGCAAAAGAGATTCTAGGACTAGACAAGATGAAGTGCTGAATTTCTCTTTGATCCCAAAAGGTCACTGCTTTTGCCATTGCCGGCAAATCATCAGTGCTTTGGGGAAATCAAAGTGCCTTCATCAGGAAATGTTGAGGGATAGTATGTGATGGGACTTGATTGTCCTGTTAGGTTGGCAGCTTGCCCTGACCTGAACTGAACCCAGCATGTAGAAGGGAAAAGCACTCTCGAAAGAGAGGTCCTGAGATTTCTTCATATCTTGCAGTTCGAAGAAAACAGTTCAGGGTCCATGTGTATTACCATCTCCCAATCTTTTCTATCTCTCTGTGGGTGTGTTTGTGAGCACATGTGTACACATCCCCAATCTGAAAATACTGATAGAAAGGGGAGTGTGCAGGATTCCTGGTTATGAGTTTCTCAAACTTACCATGGAGTAACTGTTTGCTTTTGGATTAATGTGTTGTTTTGGAAAAGAAAAGATGAGAGAGGCTAATAGAGGAGCTGTGACATTGAACTTTGTTTCCCAACAGTGAGTGGAAAGAGGGCTTTGCTTCTTAGAACTCCAAGGATATCTGAAAGTTGAGGCAAAAGAGGGCAGGCTTGGGGTACTGAAAATGGCAAATAAAAGGAACTTTGGTACAGGGCCTACCTGGCTGGACAATATTCATGTGGCAATGACTGATGAAGGTGCTAAGGACAAAAAGGGCCCACTCAGTCCATGGAGCAGGAGAGCAAAAACAGGTAAAATATTAAAACAAATGTATGTGTCACCAGAGTCAACATGGCTCAAGGTCATTTCTGGTAACTGGAATAAAAAAGCAACTCGTTCGCTTCTCATTTTTGCCTATCACCCTCCTTTCTCTTCCTTTAATCTTCAATAAAGATAAACTTAATATTCTAAACACAGACTATGTAAATCTCCTCTAAGGGGCTGTCCAGGGGCTTGATTTTTCTCTCTTCTGCTGACTTCAAAACTTTGTATGTACCTCAGCTGAGATCACAAAGACTTATGCAGAGTGGACAACATTTGGGGCTCACAGAGAAGTTACCCTGTGAAACTTGTACTAAAGGAACATTTTTACTAAATGAATCATCTAAACTAGACGTGAGCACAGCGAGACTCAATATTTATTTAAGAAGAAAAAAAGAGAGGCTAGGTGTGCTGGCTAATCTCGCATCGGCTTACTTGTGGGTCTGTGATCAGTGTTATCAGGCAGCTGTACTCCCATGCTTTGTAAAAGGTTCGACGCAGGTCCTGCTAGTCCAGCTTGGGAACTATAGGATTCCAGTATATTTGAAACCAGGTTCAGATCTACATCCACTGGTGTCATAAGAGATCCTCCTGCACCAGAATCTTCCTCATCTGAATTATTGTTGGTAGTCTGGGATAGAGGTTCCTTATTTATGGAGAGAAAACAAAATCATGGGATAATAGGCCATTAGATTAGATGGTAGTTACAATAAAAACTAAGCAATAATGTAAAACTGAATTCTAAATTAAAAAGGAAATTTCTTATCCTTTTAATTTAATATCTTATTAAATAGAAAATAAAAATGAGGTCTAATAAACTTCACAATTTAACACACATATTAGAATTTGGTTCCAAAGATTTTAACACACTTCTTTCTAGGAAAAGTTTCTACAAGTTGGATTTCTTCCCTGTTTTGAAATAGCCCAAGGGAGATAACCAAGGTTAAGGAGACATATTTATAGCTTGCCTAAGAGTTTTAAAAGAGATATGCAAACATGAACATTTAAAAAAAAGAATCTAATTCTCTGGTTTCACAGGTTGGGGAAAGGATTTGAAAGACTGTAGCTTGATTTACAGGCCTTAGTATCTTTGCTATTCCAAGTGCAGTCGTGAATCAGCAGCACGCTGATCCCAACACTGCTCCGGCGTCTTACATGTTAGACATGTAAGATCTCAGGCTTCACCCTAGACCAACTTAACCCGAATCTACATTTTATTTTCTGTATTTTATTTTTTTTTTTACTTCACTTTACTTAGATCTTTAGATGGCTCATATACATATTGATATTTTAGAAACACCGCTTTAGATAAATCTAACATATGGTTTCTTGGTTTCTATTAGGTTTGGGCAATACTTGATTATAGTTTAAATGTAGTTTAGATGATCAAAGCAAGGTAAATAACATTTATTAAGGGCCTTATTATGGATTTCACTGTTGGCTTGTTTAGTTCTCACATTAATTCTACAACATAAGGATTACTGGTTAATGGATATATATTCACACTGGATGGCTGAGCTGGACCTCAAACCCTAATCCCCAAGACTCCAGGGTCCACTCTCTTTCATAATGTCTCTTAGGTCCAGGTTAGACACTGCTGGTATAAAAACTAGGATAAAAAAATGAGTGGAAGATGAATTCTTAATTTGGTCCTAAATTAAGAAAACACAGAACAAACACTATTAAGACTTGAAAATTATTTGGATATTTAAGATCCTTTCTGTTTTTAAAGTCCGTGTAAGCTGTTAGTAGTAGAATGTAACCACAAACCAGTCTGACCACATCGTATGACTTTTTTTTAAATCGTAATGGATAACATAAAATAAGTAATATAATTAAGCTTATATTTAGGAGAACAAAGTTAATAATCCTTCATCCTATTAGTTAGGGAAACATTAGCAATCTTATATTCTTATTTATTTCAAATAAAAAAATCAAATTCAGCACCAAAAAAAGGATAAAAATAAAAAAAACTAAGATAAAATATAGTTTTAGCTCTCCTTCATATATTAAGATATTCTCCTTCATATATTAAGATATCTCAATATTAAGATATTCAGATGGGGAAGAGGTTAAACACTCACGCACCATTTGCTTCTGGGTGGTGAAACTTTTGCCAATGCTGGTATGCGCCAATTCCTGGTCCATCTGGGCCATGTATGACTTGAGATTATTAAGAGTTCCTTTTATAGATGCATCTTCCCCAGTCTCCTGTGTTTTAAGATCCAAATCATCATCACTGTCTAAACATTCAAAGTCTTCCTCATCCAGATCATCGGAGTCTGATTCATGAGAACTTGGCCCTACACAGACCCCAACACAGAAAGAGCCACATGGTAATTTTTTCTTCAGTGATTATCCCTCTCAAAAGAGTTAAATATTACATGCAGAAAAGGGCCAATATACAGAGGTAAATTACTTCATAAAACTCCCTTCCGGAAAATGGTACTATGGGCAGATATTAGCAGAAAAATACACAGGCTGAGCTGAAAAATATCACTTTATTTTTTACTATGAATTTGATTACTAAAATTTTTTACTTAAAAAATTTAAAAGCTACAGAATACATGAATATATTTTGATATAAATATTCAAGCCATACGAATTGTTATTGTCTCACATCTCACTCTCTTCCCAGAGTTAAGCATCTTTTAATAGTTTGGTGGGTACCCAGGCCTTTATGCAGTTCTGTACATATGTATAAAAACGTAAGGGTGTGTATGTATGTGTGTGTGTGTGTGTGTGTGTGTGTGTGTGTGTGTGTGTATAACCATGATTTGCTTTTCCACTTATTTATATGTCTTGGAAGTCCTTCTTTGTGAAAACATATAGATGGACCTCGTTCTTTCTTAAGACTACATAATAGTTCATAATACGGTTGTACTATAATTTATTTAACCATTTCCTTCTCCATGGACATTTAGGATGTTCCACTTTTTCCTACTACAATGCTGTAATCACCATCTTAGCACATATGTGTCTTTTTCATAGAGAAAATTCCTGGAAGTGAAATTACTAAGTCAAAGGTTATAAACTTTCTAGAGTTCCAAACCACCCTGTGAAAGACATCTTATACTTCCACACTCACAATTTGACAGTACCCATTTCTTCAACCCTTTGAGAAAACTGGGTATTGTCAATATTTTAAATCTTTGCCAATATGATAGGCAAAAAAAAAATAAGTTCTTATTTTGTATTGTGTATTTACTTACTAGAAACAGTTAAGTATTTTCAAATATTTATTTGTCTATATTTCTTCCTCAAGGCATTGCCTGTTTATATCCTTTGTTGATTTTTAAAATTGGGTATTTGTCTTTTTATTATTAGTGTTAAGTACTATAAGTAAAAGAGAAAAAAGAGTGTAACATGGAAGCCAAGGTAAAACCATATCTAGCCACAGAGCATTCACTCATTCAACAAATATTCAGTGAGCAGCTACTATGTTAGGCACTGAGCTAAGTATCCTCTGCAAAATCATTCAACTAGGCAGAAGTTCATGGTTGAAAGCAATTCAAAAATCATAAAGAGAAAGCAAATACTTTGACTTCCAAGAGACCCAATGCTCTAGTACTCTAGCAACAGCCTTGCTATGTACAGTTTCAAAATGAAAATAAACATCACACTGTAACTTACCTAAAATCTTGTCAAAATAATTAAAAAAAGAGTCTGCATCAAAAGTGATTGGAGCCTTAGAAGGTTCTCTGTAAGATTAAAGGAGAAAGAGCATTTATCTTGAAAACAACTCTCTGGAACTTTTTTTTTTTTTAAGCAGTGCCATTCTTAGGACTACTACTAGAGATATGATCTCAAAAGAAGTGCAGCAAGAAAAACTGTAGTTTAAATGGTCTTGCAGGCAAAAGAAATGGGAAAGACTGATAAAATAAGAGTAAAGGGCGCCTGGGTGGCTCAGTTGGTTAAGCATCTGCCTTCAGGTCAGGTCACGATCCCAGGGTCCTGGAATCAGGTCCTGTGTCTGGCTCTCTGATCACCCGGGAGTCTCCTTCTCCCTCTGCCTCTCCCTCACCTCTTGTGCTCACGATCTGTCTCTCTCTTGCAAAAATAAATAAAATCTTAAAAAAAAAAAAAAAAAAAAAGAAACAAAAGTAAAAATTTCACTTTGTTTATGCACATTTAGCTTATGCTGATTTAGGGACCTACCCACCCTGCACCTCCCACAAGATATATATATAGCATTAGCAGAAGAAATCACGTCTCTGAGTTAATTTTAAAAAAGTCTGTTTCTTTAGGAACTAAACTTTTAAAAGTAAGAACAAACTTTCTCTTATCTCTGCTTTCTTTCTTTCTCTTTTTTTTTAAGCTGGCTCTATGCTCAGTGTGGAGCCCAACATGGGGCTTGACCTCATAATCCTGAGATCAAGACCTGAGCTGAGATAAAGAGTCAGATGCTTAACTGACTGAACCACCCAGGCACCTTCTCATCCCCTTATCTCTGCTTTCTTAAAAAAAGAATACTGAACATAAATTTTAATCTTCTCATGAGGCTCAAGAGCATCAACACGAATAAAGATATATTTGCTGTACAAGTGATAATTCCATCCACCTTATTTTCCTATTACTTGCCAAATATAACTTCCCATTTCTTCTGTTATTATTTCTTCCTCTGATAAATTCTTTTATCCCCCTCTTTTGAATGTGAAGCTTCCAACTGGCTTGTGGGGTGGCAGACTGATTGGAAGTATGGGTTTGCTGAGAGCTAGATGTTAAGAGTCCATAAGGTTCTGAGTAAGTTTAAAGAATAAAATACACAATTTCCTTGCACAGCTCTGGGATAGACATTTTTAGATCTGTTGAGTAGTCTCTCTGACTTACCTCAAGAATTGCAAAGAATCAGGCTATTAGAAATACAACTCCAGGGGTGCCTGGGTGGCTCAGCGGGTTAAAGCCTCTGCCTTTGGCTCAGGTCATGATCTCAGGGTCCTCGGATCGAGCCCCGCATCAGGCTCTCTGCTTAGCGGGGAGCCTGCTTCCCCCTCTCTCTCTGCCTGCCTCTCTGCCTACTTGTGATCTTTCTCCTCTCTGTCAAATAAATAAATACAATCTAAAAAAAAAAAAAAAAGAAATACAACTCCAGATAAGTTATCATGGAACTAGGCACCAAAAGAGGGAAACACAGTACAAATCATTTACTGAAAAGAAAAACAAGAGTGGAAATGGCAATGACTAGATGACTTCAACATCTGCATTCTAGCTACTTAGATATTTATATTCTAACAAAAATTACCGAGGCAGCTCTGCTCCTTTGTGGGTTGAGACTTTGGAAATGAAAGCTTTCATGCTTTCTGAGACTTGACTTAAGTCATAGTTCTCTCCCTCCTTGGAAATCAGCTCTGCTTCTTTTTTGCCAGCAGCTTCCTGCAGTAGCTGGTCCAGCTGATCTGGTGAGAGATCTAACCACTGGTCATCTGAAAAACAAGAAAACATGACACCACCATACCACACTGAACATGGCAGGTATTCTCAGAGAAGGGCTCTGTGAGACTTAGTGGAATCTTTTCATTTTTCCTAACCCTTCTGCTCTATCCTGGTCCATCACTTACCATCTTCTGGGGGAAGATTAGCTTCTTCCTTCTTAAGCTCTTCTATATCAAATGGTATGGTCTGTAATAAGGTTAAGATTTCTTCACCTGGGCTCATAGCAAGAGAGCTATAAAAAAAATAAAAGATATAGGGATTTTTTTATAAGACAGCTCAGAATAATAATCACAAAAAATAGTATTTTAAAGCTAGAAGGAATAATCTAGTCTAATTTGTTTTTGAACAACTGTTTTAGGTTATAGACCCCTTTTCCTCAAAATTTTACCAGGAACTCTAAAATGTAAAAGAGCTCAAAAAAAAAAAAACTGCTTTGTACAGCAAAGGATACTATCAACAAACTAAAAAGGCAACCTACTGAATGGGAGAAAATATTTGCAAACTCATAGATCTAATAAAGGGTTAATATCCAAAATAAATAAAGAACTCATACAACTCGATAGTAAAAAAAAAAATCTGATTTATTTTTTTTAATTTAAATTCAATTAGCCAACATATACTACATCATTAGTTACTGATGTAGTGTTCAATGATTCATCAGTTAAAAAAATCTGATTTAAAAATGGGCAGAGGACCTGAATACAAGATGTACAAATGGCCAATAGGTACATGCAAAAGTGATTGACATCACTTCATCAGGAAAATGCAGATCAAAATCACCATGTGATATCACCTCACACCAGTCACAATGGCTATTACCAAAAAGACGAGAGAGTTGGCCAGGATGTGGAGAAAAGGGAAGCCTTGCGCATTGGTGGGAAGGTAAATTGGTGCAACCACTATGAAAAACAGTATGGAGATGCCTCAAAAAATTAAAAATAGAACTACCATATGATCTAGCAATTCTACTTCTGGGTATAAATGCAAAGGAAATGAAAACAGGATATTGAAGAGATACCTGCAATTCCCTTCTCTGCAGCGTTACTCACAAAAGCTAAAGACATGGAAATCACCTAAGTGTCCACCGGTGGATGACTGGATAAAGGAGATGTGCTATATTAATACAATCACATTACAAATACATATAATATATACAAATATGTTATTCAGAGAAATATATATGAGAAAGAAAGAAATACTGTTATTCGTGAAATGGATTGACCTTGAGGGAATTATGCTAATGGAATAAACCAGACAGAGGATGACAAACACCGCATGGTATCACACGTATGTGAAATCTCAAAACTAAATAAATAAATAAATAAATAAATAAAGCTTTATAGAAACAGAGAGTAGAAAAGTAATTGCTAGGGACTAGGAAATGAGGGAAATAAGGAGGGTTGGTAAAAGAGTACAGAGTTTCTGAATACCATCTAAGGATCTAACGTAAAATGTGGTGACTGTAACACTGTATCATGTAACTGAAATCTGCTCTGAGAGTAGAACTTAAATGTTCCAAACACCCCACCAAAAAGATAAATATGTGAGGTGATGGAACTGCCAATTAACTAGATCCCTTCACATGTACAAATATCAAATCACCACGATGTACACTTTAAGTATCTTAGGATTTCGTTCCTCAATTATTTCTCAGTAAAGCTGAAAAAGAAAAACTGCTTTGACTGAGATGGAGTTTGGAAGCTCAGAGGTGTATCCATTTCACCTTTGCCTTTGGTTCTGCAGCAGAACGCATGGAACACCATTATGAAGCTGCTGACTTAGTACAACTCTTTCAGTTTATATATAGCATATATATGAGGAAAAGAAAACCCAGAGGAAAGTATGAACTAAAATTAATCTTGCATGTATGATATGCTAGGTTAGCACTTTATTTTTATTATTTTTTCTAAGATTTTATTTATTTACTTGACAGAAAGAGAGAGAGCACAGCAGGGAGAGCAGCTGGTAGGGGGAGGGGGAGAAGTAGGCTCGCCCTGAGCAAGGAGCCCGATGCAGGGCTTGGTCCCAGGACCCTGGGATCACGACCTGAGCGGAAGGCAGACGCTTAACTGAATGAGCCACCCAGGTGCCCCTAGGCTAGCACTTTATACTGTTTCTTATTTAGTCCTCTAATTACTATTATGAGGTAATAATCCTGTACCAGAGCTCAGTGAAGTTCTATAACGTTTGAAAGGTCACTGAGTTAGAGCAAAGTCTTGAAATCAAGTCTTCTGATACTAACTTATGATCCTCCTACAATAGACTGGTGAGGAAATATGCACAGAAATATTATCTGTACGATGAGCATGTTATTTTATGATAGCAATGTGACCTGTGTAGCTGATGGAAACCTGCCTGACCTATTTAGAATGGAGCAAATCAAGTTATAGAATGGACTTACATTCATTTAAATAAAGATTTGCACACCTTGCTAAATCATGTAGGTGACAGGGAAATTATCCCTACTACATATTACGCAAATATTACTAGGAGAGAAAAAGAAATACACAATCATAATAAATTACATAATATAAAAGCATATTTGTTTTAGAGAGAAAGAGAAAGAGAGTATGAGCAGGGGAAGGGGAGAAGGAAAGGGAGAGGGAGAGGGAGAGAATCTCAAGCAGACTACCTGCTGTGTGCAGGGCTCAATCTCACGACCCTGAGATCATGACCTGAGCTGAAACCAAGAGCTGGACCTAATGCTATGAAGAGTCACAGGAGAAGGTAATTAACTACATTAACCATAGAAAAGTTAAAAAGAAATGATAAAGACAATGGAAGTGGTTGAGTTAGGCCTTAAAGAATGGGGTGGGGGGCCTGGGTGGCTTGGTCAATCGGTTAAGTGTCCAACTCTTGATTTCAGCTAAGGTCATGATCTCAGGGTCCTGAGATTGAGCCCTGCACTTAGTGGGGAGTCTACTTGAGATTCTCTCTCCCTCTGCTCCCTCCCCTGCTCACATGTGCTCTCTAACTCTCTCTAAAATAAATAAATCTTTTTTTAAAAAAATGGGGAAAGATGTTTTCTCAAGATTTATTTATTTTGAGAGAGAGCGAGTGCATGAGCAGGGGGAGGGGCAGAGGGAGAGAGAGAGGGAGAAGTAGACTCCCACTGAGCAGGGAGCCCAATGTGAGGTTCAATCCCAGGACCCTGGGATCATGACCTGAGCCCAAGGCAGACACTTAACCAACTGAGCCACCCAGGCGTCCAGAATGGGGAAGATTCTGACAAGTAAGATAGGGTAGAGGAATTTCAGGCAAAGGGGAAAATGAGCATTTGTATAAAGTAAAGACGTGAGGAACTTGTTCACAAAGCAAATGGTGTTCAGTTTGGCAAAGCGTGGAAGACGAAGCTGAACAGATGGACTGGGATGAGAGCACAGTGAGCCTGAAATGGCTAAGTTTAGACTCAATGAGATCAGCAGTGGGTGATCACTGATGGCTTCTTTTTTATTTTTAATTTTTGTTTTAAGAGATTTAAATAATATGGACAAGTCCAAAAGATACAGCAGAAAAAAAAAAAGATGATATAACAAATGTCCATATCCTACCACCTAGAGTTATAATTATTGTTATACTTACTTCTAGGCTAAAGGTATGATTAGCCTTAACATAAAAAAATAAATAAGTAGCATATGCATATACTTAAAAAATTTATAGATAAAGCTAATATTTTTCCTTTCATGACCAACACTATCAGTTCCAATCCATTTCGTTATTACCCAGAGGTGACTGCTCTCACAAATAATCCTTCTGGTCCATTGAGCGTGTGTGTGCACACGTGCACACACACATGTATTTGTTATATTTGCTTTTGTTCTCTTTCCCTGGAATTTTATTCCCCCCAAATACCCATATGCCTCATTCCCTCACTTCATTTATATCTCTTCTTAAACAGAACCTCCTTGGAAAGGACTCACGGACCAACCTATTTAGAATAGCAGTCTAGGGGTGCCTGGCTAGCTCAGTTGGGTGAGGAACCGACTCTTGAGTCTCGGCTCAGATCATGTTATCTCAGGTTCATGGAACTGAGCCCTGCATCAGGCTCCATGCTCAGTACAGAGTCTGCCTGGGATTCTCTCCTTCTCCCTGTCGTCGCACAATCAATTAATCAATCAATAAAATCTTTAGAATAGCAGCCAATACCTCTCTCTCCTCATACACTGTTTTCTCTTTGAAGCACTTACCACCGTCTAATATCATATAGTGGTTTATTGTCTTTCCCCTACACCAGAAAGTAAGCTCCATAAGGACAAGGAAACTTTAGGTTCATTTGTTTTATCCCTAGTACCAGGAACTGGGCCTGGCACATAGGAGATACTCAATAAATATCTGTTGAACAAATGAATAATATATGGCACTTTGTGTGCTAAACATTTTTGTAAGTATAGCATCCATACTCTACATATTTACAACTTGCCTTTTTCAGTCAATATCATGTTTTCAAAATCTATTTATTCAGATCAGTCGTTTTCAACTAGGAACAGTTTTGCCCCCAGAGGACATCTGGCAATGTTTAGTGATATTTTTGGTTGTCACAACTGGGGGTGGGGTGGAATGCTATTGGCATTTACTGGGTAGAGACCAGGGATGCTGCTAAACATCCTATAATACACACAGCAGTCCCCCACAACAAAGAATTATCTGGTCCTAAATGTCAACAGTGCCAAGGCTGAGAAATCCTGGATTAGACTTAGGTACATTTAGCTAATCTCTGGTTAACTAATGGATAGTAATCCATCATACAAATACACTGCAATTCATTTATCTACTATTGATGGACATTTACATTGTTCAATTTTTCACTATTACAATCTCTAATACTTTTAAGAGAGGGATTAAAGATGATTGAAGACATATTTCAAGCAGATTCTCCTGGCTCTAATGGTTGCATTGGAAGTGAAGAGTCACTAGAGGTTGTAAAAACAAATTTAGGTATTGCCATAGTTCAAGAAATAAGTAAGAAAAAAAAAGAAACAAGTGATTAAAGTAGGTAGTCAGTAAAAAAGAAAAATGCAAGACACAAGATAATAATAAAAAGGATCAAGAGACTGGATTCAAGGAGAACTAGGAAGTCTGGGTAATAAAGAGGATGATGGTACTTTTCTTTTTTTTTTTTAGAGAGAGACACAGCGAGAGAGGGAACACAAGTAGAGGGAGCGGGGAGAGAGAAGCAGCCTTCCCTCGAGCAGGGAGCCCAATGCAGGGCCCAATCCCAGGATCCTGGGATCATGACCCCCTGAGCCAAAGGCAGATGCCTAACCACTGAGCCACCCAGGATGATGGTACTTTAAAAAAGAGAGTGGGAAACAGTCTGTGATATTAATCCAGGTATTGAAAAAAAACAAAACACTGGGAATTCAACAACAGGTCTGGAGGGAGATGTGAGTTCGGTTTTAAACTTTTTAGAAATTATCCTGGTTTGGGGAATCGGGAGTCTCTTTTGCAACACTATTTAAAAGTTTGGACATGTAGGGGCACCTGGGTGGCTCAGTTGGTTAAGCATCTGCCTTTGGCTTGGGTCATGATCCCTGGGTCCTGGAATTGAACCCTGCATCAGGCTCCCTGCTTAGCGGGAAGCCTGTTTCTCCTTCTCCCTCTGCCTGCCACTCCCCCTGCTTGTGCCTTCTCTCTCTCTGTGTCAAATAAATAAAATCTTTAAAAAAAAAAAAAAATAAATAAATAAAAATAAAAATAAAAATAAAATAAAATAAAATGTTGGATACGTAAGCTACTTATAATTCTTTCTCTAGTAGTAAAAACGTGGTAAGTTATGGCACATCCATTTACTGAAATGTTATGCAGTTCTTTAAAATTATGCTTACAAAGACTTTTAATGTCATGGGAAAAAGTAAGATTATAATGAGTAAAAATTATGGACAGGATACAAGATTTCTGTATAGCATACAAATGTTTTAAAAATAACTAGATGAATATGGAGGAAAATCCTGGAAAGCAGTAGATCAAAATAATAGTAGTTGACTCTCTGGTATAAATTTTTTCCTTATTACATCTTTCTGTATTTGCTATAATGAGTGAATGTTATTTTATAACAATGAACTTATTTTAAGATTTTATTAGAGGGAGAGAGTAAGAGAATGAGCATGAGCTCCAGGGGAGAAGGAGAAGCAGGCTCCCCACCAAGCAGGGAGCCTGACATGGGGCCTGATCCCAGGACCCCAAAATCATGACCTGAGAGGAAGGTAGACACTTAACCGACCAAGCCACCCAGGCATCCCATGAACTTCATTATTTTAAAAGAGCTACCCAACCACCAATCTATCTTGTTTTGTGCAAGGAGCCCTAACTCTCCTACATGAGTCTAATTTCTTGACATCTCTTTAACCTGTCTGTAAAGTAACACTTCTCCACAAGCAGAGTGGCCCTTTGAGGCAGATGGGAATCCTCCGGGGGAGATTCTCCTAACCATGAGGGCCACCTCTTTTAGTCTCCTTTCCCACGTTTTCTGAAATGATACCCTAAGAAGGAATCCTCTTACCACCAATTACTGCCATAAAACTGATGGGAGTGGGACAAAGGCACACGCAGACACCTCTGAGAGTAAGGACTGCTGTAAAGTCATTATCTCACAGACAACTGCGGTTAGAGTTCTCTCAGCATCAACTTTGCTTCACCAGTCCTCACAGAACATTCTATTACACATATAAGTGATGTTTGCGATGCAAGCAAAATGACTAGAGTTCAAAACCAGTAAGTTTTACTTGACCAAAAAAAAAAAAAAAAGCCCAACAACAAAATGAAAAACACACACAACTTTGGACCTTTTAACCATAATATATACAAAGCTATTCTTTCATGTTATTTAACAGCTTTGAGTATCTTAAATTCAGTTTTGCAAACACAAATTGAATTTTTTCCCATACTTGAATTCTGACCTTTAATTCCTGAGCTCAATAAGACTAAGGCTTTCTGCTACAGCTCTATTTTCTCCTTGGTGCTGCACTGACTAGGAAGTGACCTCAGGGGACAACTCAGATAATGTGGACCACATCTGTTGTGATCTTCTTTCAAGGGTTCTATTTCCTTCAATTTTTGCCTTATTTTGTTGTTCTATTGTGTCTTCAAATAACTGTTTCTTACATACTATCCAGAGTTCATAATTACAGTTGGCAGGGGGTTAGTCAGATATGTTACTCCACCATTATGAGACCTCCATTTTATTAAATTTTAAAGGGGTGTCATTTCCTCCCAACCTTGTGCTCATTTCTTTCTTCCCCCAGGAAATGTATGGCAGGTCAGAATGAGATTTGATTTTAAAGATGAATATCTGCTTTATCCTGTGGTTCAGACAGACCTAAAAGTAGCTAGACACAGCCAAGGGCTCCTATAGGAATTAAGCATATGCTCAATATCAGACTACCTGAGTTCAAATCCTGTATCTGTCACTTATCAGCTGTGTGACCTGGCAAACTACTCAATCTCTCGTGGTCTCAGCTTCTCTGCTGTAAACAGGGAACAATAATAATCATACTTATTTCATAGGACTGCAAGAGAGATTTAACAAATTAAAGTGGCCTACACTTTGTAATTAGCAAAAAATGTTAGCCATTAGATGATGATGATGATGATGATGATGATGACAGGTGCCAGACCCAGTGATCTTCTGTAGCAAAACCTCCTCTCCCCTAATTCAGCCCCTTCAGCAGTCATGATCCTTGCCATTAACTCTTTAAATACGGCAACTTCAACTTCTGAACTCCTTAACTTCCAGCAGGTTACCACTCTGCTGCCACGGTTAGGTACTGATAAACTCACCTTTCTGATCGGTTTACTGAGAGTTGGAAGTAGTTCTTTGCCATTTCTAGCCTTGTCTGGTACTGAGCAGAACCTTCTATCAGTCCCTTAAAGAAAAGAAAAGGCCTATCAGAACATTGTTTACATGCTATCATCAAAATAACCTGCTCAACAGCAATTTCAGGGAGGCAATGTGTGATATACTCTTCAAGAATCATAAGGTTTTAGTCCAATCTCTGTTTTGTCATTAATGTACCTTTTGGGCTCTGGTTTCTCCAAATAAGGGGACTCGGCTATATGTAGTAGCTCCTAATCCTTTTCACCATTAAGGACCTTTCCAATTTGGAAGATTTTCTACCATTTTCTAATATTTAATTAGTTATTAAGAAACAATTGATTAGTAGCTAATTTATAAAACAAAGTACAAATAGAACCAAAAATAGCATAATCCCACTTTAACTACCACTTCTGCTTTTCACATGTATGTTTATTTTGGCATTCATAGTTAATATTTTACATTCTTTCAAAAATAGATTATATTATCATAAGTATTTTTCCATATTGCTACAGTCTTTATATCATCATATTTAAAAAAATTTAATTCTAGTATAGTTAACTTACAGTGTTCTATCAGTTTCAGGGATACAATATAGTGATTCAACAATTCTGTACATTACTCAGTGTTCATTATATTAAGTGTACTATTAATTCCCCATCACCTATTTCACCTATCCCCCCACATTCCCTCTGGTAACCATCAGTTGTTCTCTATAGCTAAGAGTTCATTTTTTGCCTTTTTCCTTTGTTCATTTGGTTTGTTTGTTGAATTCCACATGAGTGAAATCATATGGTATTTGTCTTTCTCTGACTTTTTTCGCTTATCATTTTACCCTCTAGAGTCATCCATGTTGTTGTAAGTGGCAAGATTTCATTCTTTTTTATGGCTGAATAATATATATATCACATCTTCTTTACCTATCCATCTATTGATGGGACACTTGGGTTGCTTCCCTTGGCTATAAATAATCTTGGCTATAAATAATGCTGCGATAAACATAGGAATGCATGTATCCTTTTGAATTAGTGTTTTCATTTTCTTTTTTTTTTTTTTTAAAGATTTTATTTATTTATTTGACAGAGAGAGGGATCACAAATAGGCAGAGAGGCACGCAGAGAGAGAGGGGAAGCAGGCTCCCTGCTGAGCAGAGAGCCCGATGCGGGGCTCGATCCTAGGACCCTGGGATCATGACCTGAGCCGAAGGCAGAGGCTGAGCCACCCACCCACTGAGCCACCCAGGCGCCCCAAGAGTGAATATTTTAAGAAAAATTTTTCAGTTGTCTTTTTGTAATTTTTAAATCCATGTCCTTGTTCATTTTTCTCTTTGCTGTCTTCATGTTTGCCTTATGATTTGCCCAAGTTGTTCCTCTGATACAAATGATAACTTTCAGTGTTCTATATAAATGTTAGTAATTTTTCTAAAATTCTGGAAACAGTTCATAGTTACCCCCTCATTAACACTGAATTAGAATGGTCCTTTTTAACTCTAGCTTCTATAATAATGTTACACATTAAATATGGGCCACCGGACTTTAATTCACTGGCTTGATTTCCCCGGAATTGTACAATTTTATAAATGCATTGCAAGTCCTACCTTAAAGTAATCATTCTTTTTCAGACTTTCAAGGAAGCCAGCCCAGAGTGGTGAGGGGGTCATGAAGGATTTCTTGGAGTCAGAAAAATGTAGGCTAAATTTGGAGCATAAGATCTCAAATCCGTGAGCCTAGATGGAATAGACAGAATTTTCATTATTAAGTTACTTTCTTTCCACTTAGCCACACTTAAGACCTAGGTAACTGGACATATGAGCATACGGACATTTATAACACTTTGAACTTTATGAAAAATAGAACTATTTCCAAGTTTTTCAATTTTTATAGATTACTAAAAATTATAAAGGGAAAGCAAATAATACAAAACAAAGATTCTTGTCCTCCTCAAAGAGATTTCTTTTCTTGTTGATTACAAAACGAGAAATTTAAATATTTCGTTTGCTTAAAAAAAGGCTTGTAAAAGGTTTCTTTCTTTCTTTTTTTTTAGATTTTATTTATTTATTTGACAGAGAGGAGAGAGATCACAAGTAGGCAGAGAGGCAGGCAGAGAGAGAGGGGGAAGCAGGCTCCCTGCTGAGCAGAGAGCCCGATGCGGGGCTCAATCTCAGGACCCTGAGATCATGACCGGAGTCGAAGGCAGAGGCTTTAACCCACTGAGCCACCCAGGCACCCTAAAGGTTTCTTGTCTAACAGAACTATAAATGAGTTCAGCATGGTCTTAGACATAGGAAAGGGAAGGGAGGGAATCACTTCATTTTAAGTGCCCTCTGACTAAAAAATATGATGAATGAGCATGGCAAAATAAGTCAGACAGGGAGCTTTCCTCATCACTCTAGAGGAAACTACTGCTACCAATTTCTTGTATATCCTTTCAGAAGTAATGTATGCACTCAAGCAGATGTGTGGTTTGTGTCTGCATATCCTACTGCATCCCTTTGGTCATTAAATGGCAAGATATACACTATTCTAAACCTTGTTTTTTCACTAAGTTATATGCCTTGGAGATCATTTTATATGATCCTACAAATTTATCCATTTCACTGCATATAGGCAGACCATAATTTATCTAATTATTCCCCTACTAAAAGGCATTAGGTGGGTTCCAATCTTTTGCTACTACAAATGATGTTGTCATGAGTACCCTCATACATCTTTGTACACATGTAAAACATACGGAGGATAAATTATCTAGAAGTGAAAATGCTGAGCAGAAGGGTTTGTGCATTTATATATTGGTGGATATTGACAAATTGTTATAAGAGATTGAATCAACTTATATTCCCATCAATGATGTTTTAAGGTATCTCTCTCTATATATATTTTCACCAATCCAATATATATTATCAAACTTTTTGATATTTGGCAAATAGTAGAAAATACTGTTTTATAGATTTAAGTTGCATTACTTTTATTATGAGCAAGGGCCAACATTTTTCTTATGTTTAGATTAAAAATCATTTGCATTTCCTTTCCCATGGACTGTCTATTCATAGTTTCTGAACATTTTTTTATTAATCGGTATTTTTTTCACATTGACTTGTAGGAACTCTATATATATTAAAGAAATTAGCTGTTTTTAATTTAAATTGCAAATGTAATACTTTCTTCAGGTTTACTATCTTTTGACTTTAGCTATGGGGTTTTTTTTTCCCCACACAGAAATGCTTAATTTTTTTTTTTTTCTAGGAGGGAGAGGAGCAGAAGAAGAGAGAGAGGAAGAGAGAAAATTTTAAGCAACCCGGGATCATGACCTGAGCTAAAACCAAGAGTCAGACGTTTAACTGACTCAGTCACCCAGGTGCCCCAGAAATGCTTAATCTTTAATAATCAAATTTATCAGTCTTTTTTTTTTTTAATAGCTTCTGGTTTTAAGTCCTGCTTAGACAAGCCTTTCCTACTCAAATTATCAAAAATTCTCCTGTGTTTTCTTTCAGATTTTATGGTTTCGATGTTCTCTTTTAAATATTTGGTCCACCTGGAATTTATTTTGGGATAGGTGTGAGGGAATCAACTTTAATTTTTTGGATGGCTTCACAACTGTTCTATTATCATTAACTGAATACCCCATTTTTCCTTCTTGTTTGAGATGCCATATTTTACTACAATCTCACATATGTAAGGTATATTTCTAGACTTTCTATGCTGTCCCATTATTCCATTTAGAGCCCTTTTACCTAAAGGAAGAATATAAAATTTTATGGTTCATTACCAACTTCATGCCCAATTCATGGGCTCGATACTGGGGATGAGATGGAGGAGGCATCTTGTATCCACTCCGCCGGTCTGGCACAAACCTTTGTTGTACCAACTGTGCGTACAGACATTTAGTGAAAGTCACCTGGACATTGGAACACAAAATACATGAGTCTTCCTGAAAGTAAAAATTTGACTGCCATTTCACAGTTCATTATTTCATTTATGAGCTTCATATTCATATGAAATGCAAAGAAGATCCAACCTATTCACTGCCAACATTTTTTAGTAACAGCTTTATTAAGATAGATTTCACATACCACTAAATTGACCTCACTGTCTACTTTTTAGTTACCACTAATGGAATTCTTCTCATTAGTTACATTATATGGCAATTTGGGTCGGTAGAAGACAAAGAATAATTCTTAAGTCTCTGGAAGAAATGAAATGTCTTATTCTTAAGAAGAAAATAAAAGAGGAAAAATATGATCAGAAACTATCTAAGAAACATTTAGATGTAAAATAGGAAGTGAAGTCTCTTGAAATCTTCCTCCACAGATGGGAGAAAAGAAAAAAGAAAAAAAAGTATATTAACTTGCCATGAGGAAACAGAATATTTCCAGTTTTTCCCAGTGCACAATTACAATGGTGTTCAACTCTCTTTCCAGTGACAGAAACTTAACAACCAAGAAAGCTATCTTACCGATGTCATTATTCGTGTTTCAGGCAAGAAAGTCTTGAAAACACGACAGGCTCGCAGGTCAATGGGGTCCCGTAGGTAAAATGCCTGGACCCCTGCAGCCACCAGTCTGGGGCGCTGCTTTAACACTGCCGCAATGCCAGCTGGAAGGAAGCAGTGCGCACGATGAAGAGAGGCCTGAATTTTTTCTGGGTATCTGTGACAAGTAACATAATTATTTTTATTTTATGATATGTAAACATCTAGAATTCTTCTACCATTTACTTCCTCTTATATTGTCTTAGTTCATCAAGAGTAAGAGGTACAATGATAAGGAAGGTGAAAAGCTACCATATACATATAAAGCTACCATATATACTAAAAACTGCAGAAAAGAAGAGACAGAAAGAGAAGGAGGAAAAAATGGAAAATAAAGAAAAGGAATTACGGTAGTTCAATAGGGGCGCCTGGGTGGCTCAGTGGGTTAAGCATCTGCTTTTGGCTCAGGTCATGATCCCAGGGTCTTGGGATTGAGTCCCACATGGGGCTCCCTATTACAGGGGAGTTTGCTCCTCCCTTTCCTTCTATGCACCGCCCCCCATGCTGTCTCTCTCCCTGTCTGAAATAAATAACAAAAATCTTAAAAAAAGAAAAAAAAAAAAGGCAGTTCAATAAAGACAAAACAAAAACCCTACTATTCTTTGGAACAAGGATAAAATCAGAGTTTATTCTTCCAAAACAATGGTACAAAGTATATTGAGCAAAGTTAAAAGAGATTTTATATTGTTAAAACTTGAATGGTGCTAAACATTCAATAGGTACTCAAATTTGAAAGGCCAAACTAATATGTTATCAGGTGAAGGCTGTCTTGTGAATAGAGCCTAAAGTGTTCTGCATAGGTCAAAGAATCCCATCCGATGCCCCAGAACCACAGAGTACATTGTGCTCCCTTAGGTTTTCATTCCTATTGGTCTCAAAATTTTTATCTATGGATATAGATAATACTTAGCTACAGTATCTAAGTAAATAAATGCAAAAATATTGGGAGTAGAATATTAACACCTATGAATGGGAATGAAAAGATGTATCTACTCCTTAATTTTAAAACATGCAAGTTTATCTTTTTTTTTTAAGGATTTTATTTATTTATTTGACAGAGAGAGAGAGCAAGAGAAAGTGAGCACAAGCAGGAGGAGAGGCAGAGGGAGAGGGAGAAGCAGGCTCCCTGCTGAGCAGGGAGCCCGACATGGGGCTCGATCCCAGGACCCTGAGATCATGACCTGAGCTGGAGGCAGATGTTCAATCGACTAAGCCACCCAGGTGCCCCAAAACATGCAAGTTTAATTTATTAGCCACTTTCATGAAGGAGGAAGACAGGATGAAAATGAACATTAACATAGGTGAAAGAAATTCTACATGCAATGAAAGACTTGAGCTGCACTAAATCAAAAGGTTCCTTCACGAGCAATGAAAATATTTTTCTTACCCTCTGATGCGCCTATTTACAGCAGCTCGTATAGATTCTGAAGCCAAAATTTCTTCTGGGTGTGTTGAGATTATATCCAATGCTTGCGGGATTGTTGGGGGTGTGGTGGGTAACCAGGGCACTGCTCCAGGTTTCCTTGGAGCAGGAATAATGCACAATTCTCCATGGTGGAAAAACACCTGTAAAATGAGACATTTTAATTTTCATTCTGGGCACTGACAAACTCTAGGTACATATGAAAAATGTTACAACATGATTTCATCTCTGTAAATTTTCCAAAATTGGGTATACTTACCCTATTGGCACTATTATCAGGATCCAACCATTTAGGGAGAAAGTCAGCAGCTTCTATTAACAAGAATTCACCATCATTGTCTTCAATCCTAATGCAAAAGAAATTCCAATTATGCATTCAAAAAGCATATATATGCTACTAATCAAAACACATTTATTCTAATATTTTTTCTTTCATCTTAGTAAATATCTGAGGACATGCTATGTGTTGATTATTATAATAAAGCAAATAATACTTAATACACTTAATAATACTTAAGACACTGAAGGAGATTCTAAAATTGAAGGAGGGTTTGAAGGAGATGATAAGGAGAAAAAGTAAGTACATAAATAACACCAAAAATATGAAAATACGAAAAATATACAATAGGGTGTCAAAGAAGAAAAAAATCACCTAGAGCCGAGATTAGGAAAGCGTTTATGGAAGTTACTTGGGCCTTGAGAGATAATTTTGTTTCACCGCATTTTTATCACTTTTTTTAAATGTAAAATTTTTTAAAGATTTTAATTTTTTTAATGATTTATTTATTTATTTTATAGAGAGAGCACAAGCATGTGAGCAGGTGGAGGGGCAGAAGGAGAGAGAATCCTGAAGCAGGTTCCCACTCTGAGCACAGAGCCCAATGTGGGGCTCAATCTCAGGATCCTGAGATCATGACCTGAGCCGAAATCAAGAGCTGGCTGTTTAACGAACTGAACCACCCAGGTGCCCCTAAACTTAAATTTTTAATAGGTAAGACAGCCACATGATTAAACTTCAAAAAATACATAAAAAGTTACACAATGAAAAAGTTTCCTTCCTACTTTTGTCCTTATATGCCCCTTTCCTACCCTCCAACCACTGTTTAATTTCTTGTTTATCCTTCTAGAGGTTCCTTATGCATAATTTAGCTAATAGGAATATAAATTCTTATTTTCTCCTCTTGTCACACAAAAGGTAGCATAGTTTATATACTGTTCTAGATTTTTTCCCTTTTAATGGGTGGCTATAAGGAGAAAAGGAGAGATGTTCTTGGGAGAGGGATAGTATAAGCAAAATCATGGAGGTGGCTATTTAAGGGGGATATCTGGAGACGGACAATTAGTAAAGAACAAGACTAGACAAGCACAGTTATGGGGCGACTGGGTGGCACAGTTGGTTGAGAGCCCAGCTCTTGGTTTTGGCTCAGGTAGTGATCTCAGGGTTGTGAGACTGAGTCCTGGGTTGGACTCCTTGCTAAGCACAGAGTCTGCCTGAGATTTTCTCTCTTCCTCTCCCCTCTGCCCCTCCTGCTCGTGCTCTCTCTCTCTCTCTCAAATAAATAAATCTTAAAAAAAAAAAAAAAGGTACAATTATATCATTTTGTGAAGAGCTTTAAATGTTAGCAGTCAGGTCGCCTCGGTGGCTCAGTCAGTTAAGTGTCTGCCTGCAGCTCAGGTCATGATCCCGGGGGCCTGGGATCGAGCCCTGCATCAGGCTCCCTGCTCAGTGGAGAGTCTGCTTCTCCCTTTCTCTCTCTCCTTCTGCCTGTCCCCCAGCTTGTGCTCTCTCTCAAATAAATAAAATCTTTAAAAACTTTTTTTAAATGTTAGCAGAGTCAATGAGAATGAACTTAGTTTTACAGACAAAAGGAATGAAAGGTTTCAAAGCAGGGTAGAAAAATGGTTAGAGCCCTACCTAAGGAAGATTAACCTGTCAGAGACATAGAGGAAGTTCCTTTTTTTTCTAATTTGTTTAAAAAACTGGTAAGATAGTAGATGTCTATTATTTAAAAGGCTTTATAGGCCTAATGTAGGTATGAGCCATCATTATATAAAGATCAGAATCTGGGGCAGCTGCCTTCAGTTCAGATCATGATCCTGGGGTCTCAGTATGGAGCCCTATGTCAGGCTCCCTGCTCAGTGGGGAGTCTGCTTCTTCTCCCTCCGTTCCTCCCCCTGCTCATGCTATCTGTGTATCTCTCTCTCAAGTAAATAAATAAAATCTTAAAGAAATAAATATCAGAATCCATACACAAAAGGCATTGCCCTCTCCTTAATATCCTTGTAAGACAGAAACGAGTATCTCTGTGTTTGTTCACTTATAATTCTATCATTTATTAAGAAATTATTGTTAATTATTTTTAGGTGTAATAACAGTAGTTTTAAAATAAGCATTATCTTGGGGCGCCTGGGTGGCTCAGTGGGTTAAAGCCTCTGCCTTCTGCTCAGGTCGTGATCGCAGGGTCCTGGGATCAAGCCCCGAGTCGTGCTCTCTGCTCAGCAGGGAGCCTGCTTCCCCTCTCTCTCTACCTGCCTCTCTGCCTACTTGTGATCCCTCTCTCTCTGTCAAATAAATAAATAAAATCTTAAAAAAAAATTAGCATTATCTCTTATATTTACATCTTAAAGTATTTAAAGATCAAATGGCATACTGTTGGTGATATGCTTTTAAAATAATCTTGCTATATAATGGGGGATTAAGGGAAAGGTATAGATAAAGTAAGAATGTCCATGAATTGACCATTGTCAATTGTCCAATTACAAAATTGTTGAAGCTGCATGTTAAGTACATATGGGTGCATTCTCTCTACTTTCGTGTTTGAAATTTTGATATAATAATAAGTTTTTTGACATAATAATAAGTTTTCGGATTTGTTTTTCTTTTTGTTTTGCTGGGGAAGAGATTGGGGGAATAGAATACAATTCGGGGACTGACAGGAAAACTAGGATATGTGGAAAATAGGTGAAACGCCCTCTGCTGACACAACTTGATAATTACAGAGAACTATCAGTTCCCATCTTAAATAGATTTAGAACGCTGTGTTATCTTTGCTTTCAATACAATTGTCCCCTGATTTGTCATTAAATTTTTCTACATTTCTCAAAAAAATATATATAGTTAAGGTATAATAGAGGAAGACATAGTAAAGAAATCTGTAAAATATGTATATGTAAATACAAATGGGATTTTTTTCCTATAATTTTTTAAACAGCAGTATACCCTTTGGTATTGTTTGGATTTTTTTACCATCTGTATTTAGCCTTTTTTTTTTTTTAAGATTTTATTTATTTGAGAGAGAAAGAGAGAATGAGGACAGAGGGAAAAGCAGACTCCACACTGAGCAGGGAGCCTGACATGGGACTTGATCCCAAGACCCTGGGATCACGACCTGAGCTGAAGGCAGACGCCCAACTTGACTGAGCCACCCAGGCATCCTGTATATATTTAGTCTTTCATAATGAGAATTATTTAAAAAAAAACTAAAATAGGCAGGGTTTTGTTTAAAAATTTTGGAACTTAAGCTCTCCAATGTACTTTAAATTTTCCTCAAGAAAAGGAAGTCACAAGAGAAAAGGAAGAAAACACAAAGTCACTTTCAAAATCTATGTCTCAAATTTGTACAGTCTCCACCAGATTACCGGAAAAAAATTTACTAAATGGATAAAAATGTAGTCAGTCTCAACAAGAGAATTCCTTTAGATTATTAAAATAACTAATACCTTGCTACTAACTCTGGAAATTCCTTTGTAATTTGCTTTACTACATAAACGATAAACCATTCATCCTCAATGTTATCCCCAAACTTTGTCATGCCAAACATATGAGCAGGAACATCTCCTAAAAACAAGAGAAAAGCAATCATATAACCAAATAAATTTGTCAGTGCACATAAAAACACAAGTAATCATTCAAATAAACAAACATTCATTGACTGATCATGTTGCAGGTACTATACGGGAGCTGGGGTTGCAATCCTGAACAGGATATAAGAAGCCTACCTGTGAGGACCCAAGGGTCTAGACAACAGGAGATGGACCATCATGCCATCTCGAACCAAGATGATGAACACATGTATGCACCGAGGGGGATCTGAGCATAAATAATGCGATATCTGAGCTATGCTCATTTGAAGAAATGACAGGGGTAAGTCTTCCAGAAAGAGAGAACAGCATGTGCAAAGGTAAGTAAGCATGGCAGACAATAATAGTGTTCCGGGGATATCAGGAAGCTAGATTTAGATGGAGCAGAAATTTTTTAAACAAGTGCCATATTCAAAAATATGTAGGACTTAATACACTTTTAAATAACCCAATGGGTCAAAGAAGAAATTACAAGGGAAATTAGAAAATACCTTGAGACAAATGAAAACAAACATGTAACATACTAAAAGCAGTGCTAAGAAGTTTAGTTATAAAAGATCTCAGATCAACAACCTAACTTTAACCTTAAGGAACGAGAATAAGAAAAGCTAACCCAAAGCTAGCAGAAAGAAGGAAATAATGAAGATTAGAACAGAGATTAATGAAACAGAGAATAGAAAAATAGAAAAAAACAAAGTGATTTGGTTTGTTGAAACATTACAAAATTGACAAAATCTCAGATTAGTAAGAAAAAAAGGAGATGTAAGTACCTAAAATCAGAAATGAAAGAGGCGATATTACAACCTATACTACAGAAATAAAAAGGACTATAAGAGAACATTATGAACAACTACACCAACCAACTGGATAACTTAGAAGAAATGAGTACATTCTTAGAAATATACAATTATCAAGACTGGATCATGAAGAAATAGAGAATCTGAACAGACTCGTTACTAGTAAAGGACATTGAATCAGTAATCAAAAACTTCCCAACAAAGAAAAGCTCACTAGAGAATTTTACCAACATTTAAAGAAGAATTAACATCAATCCTCTTCCAACTCTTAAAAACAACTGAAGAAGAGGGAACACTCCCAAATCCATGTTATGAGGCCAGCATTACCCTCATACGAAAGCCAGACAAAGCCAATACAGGAAAACTATGACCAATATCCCTGGAATATTGATCAGAAATCCTCAACAAAATACTAGCAAACTAAATTGGACACACTGAAAAAGATTATACACCATGACCAAGTAGAATTTATTCTTGGAATCTAATGTAATGCATATGAAAATCAGTCAAGGTAACCTACCACATTAACAGACTAAAGGTCAAGCAATCACACTGTGAAGTGTCTTCAGAGCTGCCATGGCAAAAAAAGTAGGAAGAACAGCCCAATCGACTCTTCTCTCCACCCCAGATCTCTGAAATTTCTCCAACTAGAGAAGCTCCAAGTAGAGTGTTTATTTTTATCTACCTTATATATTAAACTTCAATTTGAACTTTATCCAGAAGCAATGGGTAACTAGTGAAGGATGTTAGGCAAAAAACTGACGTGATCAAATTTGTGTTTTACAAAGGTTACTGGCAACAGCGCGAGAGAGGAACTGGAGATACTGGAACAAGAGGTTAGTTAGGTGGCTGCTGTGGTCTTCCAGACGAAGAGATAAAGAGGGTCTAGATTGTAGCCAAACAAATGTACAGAAGGGGGTTGTACTTTAGGAGTAACCACACTAGGATTTAATGCTTGATAGAACATGGTCAAGCGAGGAGTTGAGTATAATTTTGAATTATTAACAAGCTGAATAACTAGGTGGATAACAACACCATTAAGCAAGACAAGAAAACATTGGGCAAAAATGATTTTCTAGGAAAAAGATAAGGAGTTGGTTTTGGCGTGCTGTGCTAAAGTGACAGTGTTCTTGCCAATAAGTATCACATGTGTTTCAGTGAATAGGGGTTCGATAAAATTAACACCAGGGAACACATTTGTCAACTGCCAGCCAAAAGATAACAGATAAACACTACATTGAGACCTAGACTGACAGTATCAAAAGATGCCAGACTCCTGATCTGAAAGAAGACCCTGCATGATAAGAGCCGTGGTCACCAATTCGTTTGGTGACTAAACGAATTTTACTCATTTTACTAAAGCTATATGAAATAACAAAAAGTGCCGTATTTGGCCAGAGGTCACATCTCAAGCATGAACAACACAGAGAAGCAGTGAAGCAACCTCAAAATGATTCTGAGTAGCAAATAGTGGCCGTAAGCCCAATTATTTCTCTTTATAAGCCAGGCAGAGCCACATAGTTTCACAACTATGTCAAACAAGGCAGCCTACTGAACACATGATCAAGAATGAGGAATATAGAGTAACCACTAATGGAAGCTATGGTTAAGGAAGCCAGATGCCTGAACCTGTTTAGTATAGGTACCTAGATATACTATAGCACAGAAAAGTAAACTTCCAAAGAACAGCCATAGTTTAATAATGTTAAGTATATATTAGTTCTCAAGGTAATTACTATTAGAAAGCTTTCATCAAATGAATTTAAAAAAAATTTTTTTTGGTAAGTTTAAGGACCTAACTAAATATAGGCAAGCATCAGTAATCAAAAAAGTTCAGGTTATAAATCTCCTTACAACACTGAGTGAACTATGGACTATATTATAGATCACTGCTGTCAGAATTAGAAGTCACACATATCACATCAAAATAAGTAAAAGAGCCTTACCTTTCCCAGGTTTATATTTGAGATTGAAAGGCTGATTCTGCCAGATATAGGGGACCAGCAAAGGTGCCAAATGAGTCATTATCCTCTCAATATACTTTTGAAGAATCTCTTTGTGTTTTTCTGAGTCCCTTGGTTCATCTGGTATCAGGAAGAGGTGATACTCCACAGTGTCTTCCACTGCAGCAAGCTTCATATTTTCCTCCATTCTTCTTTGAAAACTACATTTAAAGTTTCAATAATTTAAACCACATGGAATAATGTAGAAGTAAAATCCAATTCTCTGAACTATTTGACATGATTCCATTGTTTTCCAAAATTCAGTTATCCACATGCTATCATTTAATTTTTTGCCTCGATCAAGTATGAATAGTAACACCTATTTAATATTCTTTTAATGATGTTTTTATACTTAAAATTACATTTTTCATACTTGAAATTATATTAAAGGAACTTTTGACATAATACAGTAAATGGAAATCAAGTATCACATTCCCAAATTAACTAATAGCATGCAAGAATAAAGTAAAAAACGTTTGGAAAAAAATACATTAAAAAAAGTTTACCCTCATACTAGCATTTGTGAATGAAACACACTTTGAGAAGCACTGCAATAACATCTTATGTTTAAATACTATCAAAAGTCCCAGTTCTGCCACTAATCAGTTGTGTCACTTTGAGCACCTCAATTTCTCTTTCTGGGGCTTTTTCCTTAACTGTAGAATGAGAATGCTATTCTTTCACTTCGAAATTTCTCTCCCAGTTTAAACTGTTTTTATTTAAAAGCTTTTTAGGGCACTCCCCCTCACTCTGCAGAATTTAAATCTCTTTTTATGAACGTTGTAGGGCATAGAGCAATCCAAAACCACAAAACATTCATGTCCTATCATCTCACACCAAAACAATATGCCCATGGTTCTTGATCGTACAGCTGTCCTAAAACTGCCCCTTTTTCGGGGAGGGGGGCATAACCCCGGTATGTTAAGAGAAGGTAGATATCTCTAGTTTCTAAGGGTTTCCCTTACAAACAAAAGTACTAGCTTACTCTTGCGGCCAGATGAGGCTTGGTAAAGGGATGCACTGTACTGGATGGTCCATTCTAAGGCACAATTCGAGTTTTATTCTTACTTGTTTTTTTCATGGGCTAATAAAACGAGGTCGAAAGGAACCTATATCCTCTATCCAGTCTGTCCAAATCATCATTTGGCTTCTCAACCCAGAGGGACAGATAATTCCATCCACCTAGCCCATAATGCCAAGCACACATTTTTATGAAGAATTGTGTCAGAACTGGAAGGGACTTTGAGATCACGCAGGCTAACTCCTTGCCGTACAAGTGAGAAAACTGGCACACACAGAAGCGACCACGCAGTCGAGGACTGAGCTGGAGTCTAGTGCTCTTTACTCAAACTAAACTCCCTCCCTCCATTCGACAAAAGGAAGCCAATTCCGCTTACAATTCTCCCCCACGCGTCTCCGCTGCGGCACCTTTCCTGGACCGCCCCTCCCACCGCGTGAGCCGGTCCGGAGCTGCCAGCAGCAGCTAAAGCCTTGCCCAAGGTCAGTCCAGACGCCTCCCCGGTACCTGAGGCCAGCGGAAGCTCTGAAAGACCCGCTCGGCCCCGGAAGCCCCGGTGGCGTCACTGCTGCGCGTCCTCGGGCGCATTACGCGGGTGCCCCGGTGCGTTCGTCACTTCCGCCCCTGCGGGGAAGCAAGGAGGGCGGAGGACTGGAGGGGTGGGGACCCAGGGAGTGGCGGCGGTCCGGAGTCTAGGCGACGGGGCGTGACGGGGCCGGAAGGTGGCGGGAGGGGGCCGGGCCGGAGCCGGCCGGAGGGCCAGGGCCGGAGGCCCCCACCCTGGCGTGCCCGCCCCCTCCGCGGCAGAGGAGGAAGAGGAAGATGATCTCCAGATACACTCGGAAGGCGGTGCCACAGAGCTTGGAGCTGTGAGTGGACTGCTCAGCCAAACTAGCCCGGGCCGGGGGAGGCTGAGGCGGGCGCTCTGGTTGGGACCCTTCCCAACCAGTGCTTCTTACCTTTCCGTTTCCAGGGCGGGGGAAGGAAAATTTTCATCGGAATTCTCTCCTCCCAGACATGTCAGACGCTGTCCAGTCTGCCTCCATCTCCAGCTAAGGGCATGTCACTTGTGCTGTCCTAGGACTTGGCTCTCTTGGGCTGCACTTCCTGAACTCAGGGACTGGGTCTCCTAAGGCATTTGTAGTTTCCCCAGTGCTTCATGCCTGTCAGTGGCCATTGACGAATCGAGAAGTTACTAATAGCTGACTGCTACAGAAAATTCTAATTTGTCTAGTGCCAGGCACCGTGCAAAGCTGATTATATGCATTAGCTCACTTAATCTTATCAGCAAGGATACAGAATAGGGATTACTATTTTGCACATTCTACAAATAAAGATCCCAGATTTAAGATTGTAGCATGCCAAAGATTATACAGGCAGAAAATGGTGGAGCACACAAACCTGGTGTCAGTCTGACCCTGAAGCTTTGGTCATAATCGTTACATATACTCCTTCCCCATCTCTGCAGTTAAACATCAGAATCCTTGAGGATAAGTTTTGCTCTAGAGAGCAAATAGTTAAGCTTAAAAACCCACCTCCCACCCCTGGTGAAGTGTTGTAATTTAGCAAGTAATGATAATGTACATTTGTTAATGCTTTATACTTTCAAAAAGACTTTCGTTCACATCTTGATCCTTGCAACAACTCTGTAAGATGGGTATGATTATCTTTCAGTTTTTCAGAACATGAAATATTAGAAAGGTTACACACTCTAAGATTATATAACCAATAGGTTTCGAGCTTGGGCTTTTTATTTTATTTTATTTTATTTTTAATTTGTTTTTTTAAGATTTTATTTATTTATTTGACAGAGAGAAAGAGATCACAAGTAGGCAGAGAGGCAGGCAGAGGGAGAGGGGGGAGCAGGCTCTCTGCCAAGCAGAAAGCCCGATGCGGGGCTTGATCCCAGGACCCTGAGATCATGACCTGAGCTGAAGGCAGAGGCTTCAACCCACTGAGCCACCCAGGCGCCCCGAGCTTGGGCTTTTTAATTCTCAAATTCCAACTTTTTTTTTTTGCCTTAGAGCTATGTAACTTTAGTAACCATACATTTAAAAAGTAAATACTAACTGTACATGGTAATAGCAAGCACGGAATCTTCAGTCAGTCTGGGTTTCAGGCTAGGTTCTTTTCTAGTCATGCGACTTTTCAGCAGATTAATAAATATTTGAGCATCCATTTCTGTAATATAGGACTAAGACTTTCTCTAAAAGCCTATCTAAAGTGATGGCACAGGGCTTGACACATAGTAGATTCTCAATAATTGGTAATTTCCTGTCCTTTCCCACCTTTACTTGGTACAGTAGCCATACAAAGAAAATCTGTGATCCTTCCTTGCCTTTCAGAAGCTTATTATCTACTAGGTAATAGGATATCTACACAGTAGCAATTCAGATAATAAGCTTTTAAGGAAGTTGAAAGAAGAAAGTAATTTTCCAATAAAGGGAACAGGAGTTAGCTAAAAGTCTGCTTTTATAATTATTCTGACCATTCTGAGAGTAAAAAAAAAATCATTTGTGGAAAAAATTGTTGGTAGGCATTTAGTAGGTGAGAATTACTCCAACATAGTTACATTACTTGTTCTCTACTGTTGATTTGATTGATACTCTCTAAAGGCAACTCTCAGGGCGCCTGGGTGGCTCAGTGGGTTAAGCCTCTGCCTTTGGCTCAGGTCATGATTTCGGGGTCCTGGGATCCAGCCCCACATCCGGCTCTCTGCTCGGCAGGGAGCCTGCTTCCCCGCCCCCCGCCTGCCTCTCTGCCTACTCTTGTGATCTCTTTCTCTCTGTCAAATAAATAAATAAAATCTTAAAAAAAAAAAAAAAAGGCAACTCTCTTTAAAGATGATTCTCTAGAGGAATCAGGATGATATGAATAATGAAGATAAGGGGATTATATGTATCTAAATGACAGTAAAATAAAACAATTTTTATTTTAGGTGTTAGAATGATAATTTGCTTTGAAGAAGGAACTTTAGTTTTCTCCCTAATAGTTCCAAATTATAGATACCAAAAGAGTTTGAAAAAAAAAAGTGATTTTCAACATACAGCTTAACACCTAAAAAGTGATAAATTTCAAACATACATGGACAGTGAATAATATAATTAACCACCTATCACCCATATTCAACAGTTATAAAAATTTGATATATTTGCTTCATCTATCTTATCTTTTTTCAGCCTCTGTCCATCATCTGTAAATAAGAAAGCAAAACCCCAGACACTTATCATTTTACCCCTGTATACCTCAGTATGCATCTCTAAAAATTACAGGTATTTTCTTTTTTTTTTTAATTTTATTTATTTATTTGAGGGAGAGAAAGAACACAAGCAGGGGGAGGGGCAGAACGAGAAGAAGAAGCAGACTCTCTGCCGAGCAGGGAGCCTGATGCGGGGCTTGATGCAGGGCTTGATGCAGGGCTAGATCCCAGGACCCCAGGATTACAACCTGAGCCAAGGGCAGACAGACGAACGCCCAACCAAGTGAGCTACCCGGGCGCCACTAAGTATTTTCTTACGTGAAAACAATGCTATGATGAAATCTAGTATTTCTTTGGTATTATCTAATCATCATTTCACAGATTTCTTTGACACACTAAAAAATGTCTTATGTTTCTTTTTTGTAGCTGGAATCCACATTTCTGTTCACTACTACTGTCTCAAAGACAAGTTTTTGGTTGTAGGATCGTTGAATGAGAGAAGTACAAATAGCTCTGCACAAATCCATCCCCACTATTTGAGAAATAATTTCAAGTACAAGCACTGCTGACTGGGCCCTTAGCTTTATCTTTATATACATTATATACATTCACTAAAATCTCAAATTATTCATTTGCTCTGAGAAGCCTCAGAGCCAGAGTACTTGGATTTGAATCCTGGCTCCATCGCTTCATAGACATATGACCTTAAGCAGGTTACTTAATCTCTCTGTGCTTCACTTTCCTTGCCTATGCAGTAAGAGTATTAGAGAGTATTAGAGATTTATAATATACATTTACAAACTAAAGACCCTAAAGAGACCTTTGATAAAGAAACCTGTGGCGGCGCCTGGGTGGCTCAGTGGGTTAATCCTCTGCCTTCGGCTCAGGTTATGATTTCAGGGTCCTGGAATTGAGCCCCGCATCTGGCTCTCTGCTCAGCGGGGAGCCTCCCTCCCCCTCTCCTTCTGCCTGCCTCTCTGCCTACTTGGGATCTCTTTCTCTCTGTCAAAAAAAAAAAAAAACAACCTATGTACTTTGTTTATCATGATATTACACGATAACCTATGTACTTATCATGTTCCCTAAACTTATTTTATTGCAGAATTTTGTGCGGGAGGAAAGTCTACTATAGATGATTGAGACTGGAACATATAATAATTGATCACTTAGTTTAATGTACATGTTGAACTCTCTAGAGCAGCTCTGTCCAATAGAAATATAATACAGCAACATGGAATTTTAAATTTTCAGGTAATCACGTTAAAAAATAGTAGAAACATGAAATTAATTTTTTTACTTCTTATTTTGAAATAATTATAGACTCATTGTTACAAAAATCATACATAGAATCCCATGAACCCTTCACCCACCTTCTCCCAATGATGACAACTTATGTAACTAGTGTAGTGTCAAAGCCAGGAAAATGACATTGTTACACATTTTATTAGAAACTATGAGACTGGGGCTCCTTGGTTACTCAGTCAGTTAAATTTCAGCTCAGGTCATGATCTCAAGGGTCCTGGGATCAAGCCCCACATTCAACTTCATGTTGGGCTCCGTGCTCAGTGCAGAGCCTGCTTGTCCCTCTCCCTCTGTTCCTCCCCATGCTCTCTTTCTCTTTCTCTTATAAATAAATTTTTTAAAAAATCTTAAAAAAAAGAGAAACTATGAGACTATTCCAGAGTGGCTGTACCTTTTTATATTTCCGTCAGCAGTGTATGAGACATCTGGTTTCTCCAAATCATCGCTTGCCTTGGGTGTTATAACCGTATTTTGTGTTAGCTGTTCTAAAAGGTTTATGGTTATAACTTACTGTAATTTATTTTTTTTTAAGATTTTATTTACTTATTTGACAGAGAGAGAGATCACAAGTAGGCAGAGAGGCAGGCAGAGAGAGAGGGGGAAGCAGGCTCCCTGCTGAGCAGAGAGCCCGATGCGGGGCTCGATCCCAGGACCCTGAGATCATGACCTGAGCTGAAGGCAGAGGCTTTAACCCACTGAGCTACCCAGGCGCCCCAACTTACTGTAATTTAAATTTGCAGTGAAACTAATTTTAAGAATATATTTTTAACCCAGCATATCCAAAATATTATCATTTTAACATGTAATCAAGATAAAATTATTGATGATCTATTATACATTCCGTTGTACTGAGACATCAGAATCCCGTGTTTTATACTTAAAACACATCTCATGTCTGACTAACTACATTTTTAAAGTTCCTATTTAAATTCCAGTTAGTTAAAATACAGTGTAATATTAGTTTCAGGTGTACAGTGTAGTGATTCAACACTTCCATACAACACCTGGTGCTCACCACACCGACTAACCACATTTTAACTGCTAGTTGCTAGGGGCTACCGTATAGTACGGTGCAGTCACAGAGCAGCAGGACATAGGTGACTAACCTGTAGTCAAGTTATTGAAAAGTATATGTTTTTTCTTTACAGGAAATATAACTTTTTAAAAAATCTTTCACAGGAAAGGAGTAACAAAACATGCTATTAATCATCATCCTCTTCCAGAGCAGCTGGATGAAATTTCTTCTACCAATGACAGCCATGAAAAAGACACAAGTTCCCAAAGGTAATAACACAAAGTGTACTCGTTTGCTTATTACACTTGATAATGGCAAAAGTGTTTTTTGGCTTAGGCTTGATATCTAGTCTTGTACTAATGAAACAAAACAAGAACTTTTATCACATTTCCAGTACCATTCAGTTTTCATTCTGGAACAACTAATGGAAACATCATACTTACAACCCTTGAAAAGTAGTATTATGACATAGTTAAAAGCCAAGACTCAGAAAGAGTCTAACATCTGATTTTTATTTTATTATTATTATTTTTTAAGATATTATTTATTTATTTGACAGAGAGAGAGAGAGAGACAGCTAGAGAGGGAACACAAGCAGGGGGAGGGGAGAGGGAGAAGCAGGCTCCCCGCTGAGCAGGGAGCCCGACCCCTGACTCAATTCCAGGAACCTGGAATCATGACCTGGGCCAAAGGCAGACGCTTAACAACTGAGCTACCCAGGAGCCCTAACATCTGATTTTTTTTTAAAAAGGTTTTATTTATTTGACGGAGAGAGACACAGCGAGAGAGGGAACACAAGCAGAGGGAGTGGGAGAGGGAGAAGCAGGCTCCCTGTTGAGCTGGGAGCCCGATGCAGCTCGATCCCAGGACCCTGGGATCATGACCTGAGCCGAAGGCAGACGCTTAACAACTGAGCCACCCAGGAGCCCTAACATAGTATTTTTTAATCCTGGCTCTGCCACTTATTAGCTGGGTAACAGTAGGCAAGTTACTTACACGGATAGTTGTATCTCTTAAAGGGTGTTGTGAATATAAATGAGATGAAGTATGTAAAACTTGGCACAATGATTGGCATATGGTAAATGAGTAAGTATTAGATGCAGTTATCATTTTAAGAAACAGCATACTGTAATTTCAAAGAGGGTTCTGAGAAACAATGTGATATCACAGAAAAGTTATGGTCATAAAACCTAATTTCAAAATCTAGAACTCAATCTCAGATTGTCTTTAAAATGAGGTTAATTGGGGTGGGCTTGGCTAGGTCAGTTGGAAGAGCATGCATGAGTTTGAGCCCCACATTGGGTGTAGAGATTACTTAAATAAATATAACTTAAAATTTTTTTTAAATGGGGTTAATTGAGTTCTGCATCACCAGGTTGTTGTGAGGATAAAATGGAATTACATCTATAAAAGTGCTTGGTAAACTGTAAAAGTGCCATACGAGTTCAGACATTACTGTTCATCTTTCTGAAATGTCTTTAGTTTTCAAGGGTAGATGTTGTAAGTGGAATGTTAAAGTATTTGTTGTAAACTATGACTAGAATTATTGAGAATTGCCGTCATCAATTCTATAGGAATTAGGACTTTTCCATGATGCTTAAATGTTAAGTTCTTCATTTATTTTTGTTTCTGTGGATATATTTGTATGCATGACTGTCACCTAGTAAATTGCTGAGTAGTTACTGCTACAGAAACTTGAGGAAGTATAAAAACTTTTCTGTTTTCTCTCTTCCTTCCAAATTGTGCATTTAGTGAGTCTGACATCACACAAGAATCCCCTTTTACATCAGCTGACACTGGGAATTCAAGATCTGCTTTTCCAAGCTATGCAGGCACAGGGATCTCAACAGAAGGCAGCTCAGACTTCTCCTGGGGCTATGGTGTGAGTTGTATGTTATTGGTCTGATGGAATGCTTGGGAGACTATTCTGGGAGTTAGGATTTGTCACTTTTGTCAGTATATTTCATTCCTTCACCCTGTGAAGATTGGTTCTTTACATTTTAATACTTCTTATCAGTTTTTACCCTCTTTCAGTATTTGCTTTGTTTTATGGATACAGTAGTTGATCCTTAGCTTATCAGTTTTTACCCTCTTTCAGTATTTGCTTTGTTTTATGGATACAGTAGTTGATCCTTAGAAATGCTTAATGTTTGACTTAACAGTTGTAGGTTAGTATGGATCTGGGCCCTGGGTCTACTTTTGCTTCGTGTAGTCCACTAATGTGTCTCTCCACCACTAATGTTCCTTGTTGTTTAAACTGTTCTTGGAACTTGATTATTAAGCCACTATAGACTGGGAAAATGATTATCTATTAAATGAAAAAAAAGCAGATTAAAAATAGTATGGATAGTGTGGTTCTATTTTGAGTTTACATATGATTTTTACTTATATGCATTTTAGAAAAAAGGACTAAAAATATGTACCCAAAATGTTATTTAGTCATTATTTATTAGGTGTTGAGATGAGATTGACTTATTTATTTACTTACTTATTTATGGCTATCTCCCATTATAAAATATTATTTTTAAAAGCCCAAAACCTTAACAGAAAATTTTAAAGCCACATTTTATGCATGTTTATTGCCTTGATGCAATACGTATTTTTATTTCTGTGTCTTCTTTCAATCTATATTAATTTGACCTAGCTGTAATCATGGTGTATATACAATGTTATGCTCTGTTTTTTTACTTAATATTATTTTGTAAGTACTTTTCTACAATACTGACTTTATCCCATATTGTTGTCAGCAACTTGTTTTCTTTACAAAAGTCTGTTAATTGTTATAATCTATTATTATCACCATGAATTATTTTCCAGTAATTTGAATTTGGTTGTATATACACTTTCCTTACTTAGTTGTATATATGCATCCTACTTTGTGGTCTGCTTTTCCATTCACCATTATTCCATATAAATATTTCTTTTACTACTTCCATACCTGTCAATTTGAATAGTTTTATATAGTTATATAATATTCCTAATATCATAATTAGAGCTTTCCCTTGTTTTTTTTTTTAAAGATTTTTATTTATTTATTTGACAGAGAGAGAGAGATCACAAGTAAGCAGAGAGGCAGGCAGAGAGAGAGGGGGAAGCAGGCTTCCTGCTGAGCAGAGAGCCTGATGTGGGGCTCGATCCCAGGACCCTGAGATCATGACCTGAGCCGAAGTCAGAGGCTTTAACCCACTGAGCCACCCACGCGCCCCGAGCTTTCCCTTGTTATCTGATGGTTGAGTTTTCAGTTTTTCTTTATTCATTCAATAGATATTTATTGAGTACATCTGTTGTTGTACATTGTTCTGGGGAATATAGGTTGAGTGAGACTCACGCAATTGAATAGTCTAATGAGGGAGAATGACAAGAGCAAATAAAATACAAAAGATAAGAAGTGCTCTAAGGAAGATGACACGGTACTGAAACAGGACATTATAGGGGGTATTTACTTTAGATAGGATTATCAGACAGGGTAGATCTGAGACTTACAGATTAAAGAGTTAACTGTGTGAAGAGTGAGGAAAAAGCTTTCCTGACAGTTAACCAGCAGCATGTGCAAAAGCCCTAAGGACGAAAAGAGCTTCATGTTTCCAAGGGAAAGTGGTGTGTTTATGGAACTGAAAAATGGTCAGTGTGGTTGGGGGATGGTATCAGGCAGAGAAAGCATAAATGAAATCAGAGAGGCAGGCAGGACTAGATGATACAAGGCCATGGTAAAGAATATAAATTTTATCCTAAGGGAATTAATTAATTTGATGGTTTATTGTGAGATTTTTAGTATATACTAACTATATATTTCCATTAGTTGTCTCTGTATTGCAATTAGTACTTTATAAGTTATGAATGTCATACAGTGTTTCCCTTTGCTTTCCTTTTGTTATTTATTGTGTAGCAAATTTTTTTAACAATCCAATATTACCATTTCACTTTTGACCTTCATTTCTACTACTACTTCTTTCTACTACCTTCATTTCTATACTAGTCAGGATTTTATCTTTAGAAAGATGGACTATAACAGTATTCTTCTTAATAGCATTTTATAAAATTTTGTGTTTATCTTTTTAACTCATCAGACTTTTTAAATAATATATGGTGTGAGGTATGAATTAAGTTTTTATGCTGTCAAACCTATTTTGTTTGAACCATTTTTCTATATTTGATTTAAAATCATGTAGTTTTCATTGTATTTTTAAAATATTTAGGGCAAATCTATCAGTGTTCATTAAACAACATATATTATTTAGTATTCGTGCCCTCTTTACATTTTTTTTTCCTCTTTACATTTTAAGCTGAATTTTATTTTCACTTGCATCAGATTTTATAAAATGTTCATCAGGGATTTAATTGGTCTAGCATTATAACTTTATATTAGATTAGGGAAGGTGTAGAGAGAATTAAAATTTATTGAATATTTAGTAGATGCCAGGCACTGTGCTAAATACTTTATATACACATTTCAATCATTTCTCATCTCAACGTGGTATTCTAGCTAGAAATATAGTCCTTTTATTTAGATCTTCCTTTAGTTTATCACTTTATTATTTACTTTGAGTAAAATATCTTATTGTAAGTTACAACTGATACTAAAATTGAAGTTAGTATTTATACATTTTATTTTTATTTATTTATTTTTTAAGATTTTATTTATTTATTTGACAGAGAGAGAGAGACAGCAAGAGAGGGGAATACAAGCAGGGGGAGTGGGAGAAGGAGAAGCAGGATTCCCACCTAGCAGGGAGCCCGATGTGGGGCTCGATCCCAGGACCCTCGGATCATGACCTGAGCCGAAGGCAGACACTTAACGACTGAGCCACCCAGGCGCCCCTAGTTCCTCAATTTGTGATACCACAGATACGTTTTCTTCATTGCATTCTTTTTTTTCCCCCCAAATACTTTTATTTTATTTTTTCAGTATTACAAGATTCAGTGTTCATGTACCACACCCAGTGCTCCATGCAATACGTGCCCTCCTCAATACCCACCACCAGGCTCACCCTTCTCATTGCATTCTATTTGGTGGCACATGGTTCATTTGTCCCATCATTGATGATGTTCACTTTGATCACTTAATTAAGGTGTGGTGTCTTCTGCCCTAATTTTTTTTTCTGTTGTTTAATAGTATTTTGTGGAGGGGCACCTGGGTGGCTCAGTCAGTTGAGCATCTACCTTTGGCTCAGACCATGATCACAGTTGGGTTCCCTGCTTAGTGG
>CM052894.1:47142457-47163191 GCA_028534135.1 Potos flavus | reverse complement strand
TAGGACTTCGAGTATGGCAGAATGAATAGCTTGGCAAGTCCTTTCCCCCCAAAACAGCAATAAAACTGGATAAAATGGTCAAAGCAACCATTTCAGGGCCCTGAAATTGACCAAACGTACTTAAAACAGCAAAGCAGTTATTCATGAAAATCAGTAGAACCATGTGTTAAGAACTGTGAGAGCCTGTTCTATTACAAAGGGACAAGCTGTGATAACTAGCAACTTAACCACCAGACTGGAGTGGAACTTGGACAGACTCTATACCCAATGCCATCAGCAATAATAGTAGCAAACTCAGTGGCATACAAACAAGGCAAAATAGTGGCTCAGATAGTCTGTGGATTTAGTAGTGGGTAGGGCAAAAAAATGAACTGGCAGACTATCCAGAAATTTATCAAGGAGATCTGGGAAATAAGATAGTCATAGTGCTGGGACACCTGGGTGGTTCAGTCGGTTACACGTCTGTCTTTGGCTCAGGTCATGATCCCAGGGTCATGATCAAGTCCCACATCAGGCTCCTTGCTCTGTGGGGACCCTGCTTCTCCCTCTGCCTGCTGCTCCCCCTGCTTGTGTGCTCCCTCTCTCTCTCTGTGAAAAATAAATAAATAAAATCTTTTAAAAAAAAGATGTCATAGTGCTCTGATAAACTCTCCACGTATCCAAGCAGCATGCAAATATAGAGGAGATCATGAAAGGCCACAGAAATAAAAAGTCAAGGCAGACAAGATAGAGACTACTACTAGGAAAAAAAAAACACATTTCAAATGATAAAAAGGTCAATTCATTAGGAAAATAAAGCAATTATAAATATATCTAACAATCAAGACTTAAAGTACATGAAGTAAAACTTGACAGAAGTGAAGGAGAAACAGACGACACAGCAATTAGAGCGAGACTTCAATACCCTACTCCCAATACTTGATAGAACAACTAGACAGAAAATCAGCAAGCATACTGAAGACTCAAACAACACTATTAACCAACTTGACCTAACATTCCACCAAAGACAACAGAATATATATTCTGTATATATAAAACAAGTCTCATAACTCCACAAGGACTAAAACCATGCTGGAATTAAGTTAGAAATCAACACCTAGAAATTTGGGATATCCCCAAATACTTGGAAGTTCAGTTCTCTTTTAATTAACTAATGTGTTGAAGAAGAAATCTACAAGGGAAATTAGAAAATATTTTTAATTGAATGAAAGAGGAAAACCAAAATATCAAAAATCTGTATGATGTAGCTCAAGTGGTACTTAGAGGAAAATTAATAGCTTTAAATCCTATGGGGGAAAAAAATCAAACTCACGGATGCAGAGAACAGATTGGTGTTGGCCAGAGATGGGAGTTGGGGGATGGGCAAAATGTGTGAAGGGAGTCAATATTTAAAAGCTTCCAGTTATAAAATAAATAAGTGATGGGGATGTAATGTAAAGCATGGTGACTACAGTTAATAATACTGTATTGCATATTTGAAAGTTGCTAAGAGAGTAGATCTTAAAAGTTCAAGAAAAAAAATTCTGTAACTTTGTATGGTGACATATTTTAACTAGATTTATTATGATCATTTCACAATATATACAAATATTGAATCATGTTATACACCTGAAATAATGTATAATAAAATTTTAAAAATAGATAAAAATGTCTACAGAAAAAGGGTCAATAACATGAGCTTCTACCTTTAGAAACTAAAAAGAAGAGTAAATAAAAAGCAAGCAGAAGGAAACAATACAGATTAGAAATTAACAAAATACAAAACAGAAAACAATAGAGAAAATCGATAAAGTCAAAAATCAGTTCTTTGAAAAAATTCAGCAAAATTGACAAGTCTTTAGGTAGTCTGATCAAGAAAAAAGACACAAATTAACAAGATTAGAAGTGAATGAGGGGGACATAATTATTGACTCTTCAGAAATGAAAAGGACTAACGGAATGTAATAAGCAACTTCATGCCAAGAAATTAGATAATTTAGATGTAATTGACAAATTTCGAGGAAGACACAATTGCCAAACTGACTCAAAAAGAAATAAAAAATTCATATAGATCTATAATAATTAAATAAATTAGTAATTAAAAATCTTCCTACAAAGAAAAACCCAGGCATAAATGGCTTCATTGGTCAATTCTACCAAGTACTTAAAAGAATAAATAACTATCTTTCATAAACTTGTTCAGAAAATAGAGGAAGGAATACTTCCCAACTCATCCCATGAAGCCAATATTACCTTGCTACCAAAACCAGACAAAGACATCACAAGAATTCTGTATGCAAAAAATTCTATAGAATCCAACAAAAATTTGACTATTAGAACTAATAGAGTTCAACAAGGCCACAAGATACAAGGTCAATATAAAAAAATTGTAGAAATTATAAAAATCAATTGTACTTCTACAATTGATTTAAATATTTAAAGAAGAAATATTGCCAGTCTTTCAGAAAAGAGGGAACAGTTCCTAATTCATTCTATGAGGCCATTATTAGCCTGATACCCAAGTCAGACAAAGATGTCACAAGAAAACTACAAATTAATATCCTTCTTAAATCAGACACAAAAACTTTAAATTATTAGCAAACCAAATCTAGCAACATATAGGGATTATTTACCCTGACCAAGTGGGATTTATTCCAGAAATTCACTGCTTGTTAAACATGAGAAAATTAATACACCATAGTAATGAAATAAAGGGCAAAAATTGACATCATCTCAGTAGACGTAAAAATAGCATTTGACAAATCCAACATTCATTCATGACAAAAACTCAAAAAACTAGAAAGAAAAAGGAACTTCATCAACCTGACAAAGAGCATCTAAAAAAACAGCTACCATTGTATGTAAAAAGAAGACTGAATATTTTCCTCTTAAGATCAGGAACAAGGTAAGGATACCCACATACCACTTTTTTATTTAATTTAATTTATTTTTATTTTTATTCCAGTATAGTTAACATATAGTGTTATATTAGTTTCATGTGTACAATATAGTGATTCAACAATTCTATACATTACTCAGTGCTCATCATAAGTGTACTTTTTTTTTTTTTTTAAGATTTTATTTATTTATTTGTCAGAGAGAGAGAGTACAAGCAGGCAGAGTGGCAGGCAGAGGCAGAGGGAGAAGCAGGCTCTCTGCCGCCAAGCAAGGAGCCCAATGTGGGACTCGATCCCAGGACCCTGGGATCATGACCTGAGCTGAAGGCAGACGTTTAACCGACTGAGCCACCCAGGCGTCCCCATAAGTGTACTCTTAATCTGCTTCACCTGTTTCACTCATGCCCCCACCCACTTCCCCTCTGGTAACCATGTTTGTTCTCTATAGTTAAGAGTCTTGTTTCTTGGTTTGTCTTTTTTTTCTTTGTTTCTTTTGTTTCTTAAGTTCCACATACAAGTGAAATCATACAGTATTTGTCTTTCTCTTATTTCACTTAGCATTATACTCTCTAGATCTATCCATGGAGCCATCCATTCTTGCAGATGGCAATATTTCATTCAAAGAATTTTCATTCTTTTTTATGGCTGAGTAATATTCATGTGCGTGTCTGTGTATGTGTGTGTGTGTATAGGATATATATATATATATGTATATATATATCCTATATATATATGTATGTATATGTATATATATGTATATATACATATATATATGTATATATATCCTATACACACATATACCACATTTTCTTTATCCACTTATCTATAGATGGATACATGGGTTGCTTCCATATCTTGGCTACTGTAAATAATGCTGCAGTAAACATAGGGATGCATATATCTTTTTGAATTAGTGTTTTCATATTCTTTGGGTAAATACCCAGTTCCACTTGTCACTTTTATTCAGCATTGTACTGGAGGTTCTAGTCACTGCAATAAGATAATATAAGGAAATGAAAGGCATCCACATTGGAAAGGACTAAATAAAACTATCTTCATTCGCAGATGACATGGTGTAGAAAATCCTGAAGACTTCACACTCTTTCTGCCCCCACAAAATCTGCTAGAACAAAGAAGTAACTTCAGGAAGGTCACAGTATATTATATCAGATCAACTTACAAAAATCAATTATAAATGTGGCATGTTTACATAGCAGAATATTATCCAGCCATAAAAAGGAAAGAAGTACTAATACATGCTATACTATGTATGAACCTTAGGAACAGGCTCAATGAAAGAAGCCAGACACAAAAGGCTATGTATTATATGACTCCATTTATAAAAAATGTCCAGAAGAGCAAATCCAGAGACAAAAAGTAGTTTAGTTGTGGCCAGGAACTGGGTAGAAAGAGAAATGGAGATAGGGTTTCTTTTCAGGGTGATGAAATTTTCTGGGATTAGTTACTGATGATGGTTGCACAATTGTGAATATACCACAAACCTTTGGAAATATACCCCAAAGCGCTAACTTGCACACTTTAAAAAGATAAATTTCATTTATATGAATTGTATCTAAATTTAAAAATCTTCCTACACATTGTAGAAACATGAACATGAACAACTGTACATGAACAACTCTGAAAATGAAAATTAAAAAATTTAATTCACAATACAACAAAACGGATAAACTTAACAAAAGAAGCACAAAAGTTGTACAAAAGAAGAAGTTGGAAGACTTACACTATCATATTTCAAAACTTAATAAAATGGTGCTATAATCAAAACAGTGTGGTATTGACATAAGGATAGGCATAACGATCAATGGAACAGAACTGGTAATCCAGAAATAAAGCCTTACATTTAGAGTCACTTGATTTTTGACAAGGATGCTAAGGCAATTCAATAGGTAAAGTATTTTTTCCCCATAAATATTGCTGAGACAATTGGATATCCAGATGCAAAAAGATGAAATTAGATTAACTCACATATAGAAAATTTACTCACAATTATAAACTTAAATGTAAGAGAAAAAAAGTGTTGATCTTTTAGAAAAAAATATGAGAAAACCTGCAAGACAACAGTACACAGATATGACACACCAAAAGCACAAGCCTAAAAAAATGGATAAATTTGACTTCATCAAAATTAAAATATTTTGTGCTTTCAAATATTCCATCAAGGGAATGAAAGGAAAGCCACAGATAGGGAGAGAATATTTGCAATAATACATATATCTGACAAAGGACTTGTATCCAAAACTTAAAAACTCCATATTAAGAAGACAAAGCATTTGAAAAAAATGGACAAGAGACTTGGAATCCATGAAAGAAGATATATGACCAAGTAGAATATAGAAAGATGCTCAGTATCATTAATCATCAGAGAAATGCAAATTTAAAACTGTCATGATGCACCATTTCACGCTCACTAAAACTGCTAAAACTATAAAGACTGACAATACCTAGTTTTAGCTAGGATGTGGAGCAAAATTTAATGCTCACACATTTCTAGTAGTGCTAAATTGTATGTATATATGCATGTGTGTGTATGTAATATATATATATGAATGATATATCTCATATATTAAATGAGATATATAAATATATGATATATTAGGATGCAATAGTGAAGGCAAAATAAAGACATTTTAAACATCTATAGAACAAGAGTTTCCCACCCATATATATACACGAGAGAACCATTAAAGGACAGATTATGCCAAGAACAAAAGGCAGAAGAAAGGAATGAGATACATGAAGCAACAGAAAGCAAAGTAATTGGCAAAGCATATTGGTAAACCTAAGTAGTTACCAAAACAGATAACAACATCTTATGTGTTAAAAACAACACTAATACTAATATTCAAAATAAAACATGAAAAATACTTAGAGGGAAGTTAAAACGTATCAAAGTCCTTTTTAAAAAATGTATTTTACATAGTTGGATTGTCCTTCATTGTCAAAGTGATGAAAGATGCCTCAAGCCCCTACATCCCTTTCTGTTCCAGTCAATACTCTAATCCTGTAAACTGAGGTAAGGAGGGTTTCCACTAGAAAAATGGCTTGTTGGGCCCTGTCTAGATTGGTGGCATCAAGCTTTTAAAACTGCAACTCATACTAAGACATGTAATTGACATGTAGTTGACACAGACATGTAGTTGACTCACTGTGTGTACAGAAAACAGAAGACAAAGTTCCATAAAGTAATAACCTTTATATGAGTAATACTGTTATATTATACATTCTGTTCTACTTTATTCTATTTCACTTTTGGGGGGATATTATTTAATAACATTTTATATTGATTTCATTATCCACATGCTCTTAAAGCTTGAAAAAGGACTGGTAAGAGTGTTTCCTGAGAAGTTCCAAGTGGTTTACCTCTCCTACTTTAAAGATACCTGATACTAAGTCTGAAATTAGGTCAAAATAAAAAGTTAAGCAAAAAAACATATGGTACTGATAGGTTACATAGTATAAAGACCACTGAGATCTTCTCAATTAAGGATATCTTATTTGATAAATGCTCACTATTATTCTAGCATCATCCTTTCTATCACACAGCATAGAGGCTCAGATTTATCTTCATTAACCATCTCTCTCATCAAATTAGTCATCAAATTCTGTGTATTCTGTCCTCACACAACATGGCTCATATCTTTGTTCTCCTTTTCCCCTCATCTTAATTTTTAAATTTAATTTTTAAAAAATCGAGATATAATTGCAATAACTATGTTAGTTTTAGATATATAATATAATTATTTGATATATGTATATATTGTGAAATGATCAAAGTTCTTGCTTTGTTTCAGTAGAGAACAGAAATGCTAAAAAAAATCAGACTTTGTTAGAAAAATAAAGAAGTATGGATGCTAAAATTTTAAGTGTAACTACTAATAGAATATAAACATAATAACTTCCAATTAATAGGGGAAATAAGGAAAACAGTATAACAGAAGGAAAAGAGAATAAACAACACAAGAAAAAGAAGGGTAAATACAAACACAAAACAAATCATAGAAATACGTCCAAATATTGCACATTACAATAAGTAAAAGTGGATAAAATTTACCTAGCAATAAAAGAGACTCTGAAATTGGATTTTAAAATTCCAGCTACATGCTATTTAAATAACATGTCAGAGACAGAATGACACTCAAATGTTGAAAATAAAGGAATGGGAAAAGTTATAATAGGCAAATACCAACAGGAAGAACAGTATTTTAGTAGATAAATATTTAATAGAAAAAAATAATAAATTAGTCAAGAAACAGGCTCTTAACTATTGAGAACAAACATGGTTACCAAAGGGGAGGTGGCTGGGGGATGGGTGAAAGAGTAATGGAGATTAAGGACTGCAATTGTTGAATCACTGTATTATATACCTGAAACTAACATAGCACTATTGTTAACTATACTGGAGTTAAAATTAAAAAAAAAAAAAAATGCATGCAATGAAAAAAAAAAAGATATCTTGCTAGGAGATTATGCCTAGTCACTTCTTTCTCAACATTATCCCATTCTCATCTATAATAACAAACTTTGACCTCCATGAAAAAATAATAACAAATTTCACTGAGACTAGTTAAGTCTCATTGTAGCCCCCCAGGAGTTTGAAAACAGTAAGAAATTTTTAGAAATTAGAAAATTTTTAGATATTTTTAGAATTTTTAGAAATTTTTAGAATATTATTTGTGTTAAGTCTTGTGAAAATAAATAAATGTCATTAAACATGGAGTTGAGAAGCCCTAAAGGAGATCTCTCACACACTACCAACCTTCCTAAGAAGCCATAACTTGCATTCCCCAACAGGAAGAGGCTTACTTTCTATATCCTAACAGAGGAAAGAAGAATTTCTTCCTACCCAGCAACAGCCCAGCTAGTAAGAAACCACCACACTCAGCCAATGAGAAGCCATAACAGCCCTTTTTAGCTTCCTCCTTTTACCTATAAAAGCAAGCCCCTCTCCTCTTTTCTGGACTTGCCTATGGTTTGCCATAAGTTTGCTTGTCCCCAGTTCCACTTCTCTGCTATTGCAAATAAGCTCATTTTGCTTATAAAATAGCTGACTCTTGTTTTTTTTAAGGTCAACAGTCTTTAAAGTTAACCTTCATATCTATTTAGCAAACCTTTTTTAATTGGGTAAAAGATGATTTTCATTCTTGGAGTGAAAATACAGATTTCTTATCTTATACTTTTGAAAAAGGTTTAACTTTTCTTCCACCAGAATATAAAAGGGTGCATAAATACAGATGAACTAGTGGGTAAGCAGAGAATCGGGATAACAGGATCGGATTTACATATTATAGCCATCCCTATGGCTGCTGCTAAAGAATTACATAGGGCAAGGACATAACCTAAACTGTCAACTGAAAATACAGACTTACTTTATTATAACTTACTTTATTATAAAAATACAGTATGTAATACATATATAAAATATGGGATATTGGTAAAGCTTCTAATCACCAGTGGACTATTAGTAGTTAGGTTTTTGGAGACTCAAATGTTATATATGGATTTTCGACTGTGCATCTGGGGGGAGGTGGTGGTCAGCACCCCTAAGCCCCATGTTGTTCAAGAGTCAAATATATAGGATTGACTGAGACAGCTCTAAAAAAAATACTGGAACCAAGCAACAATGATACTAAAATTAGCAGTCATCATATTTGGTAGAATTATTGGTAATTTTCATTTTTCCTTCATATTTTTCTGGATCTTTCAAAATGATTACAATAAACGTAGTATTTTTATGATGAAGAAAATGTTACTTTTAAAAAGTAGATATTTCTTTTTTTTTTTTTTAAGATTTTATTTATTTATTTGACAGAGAGAGAGCAGTAGGCAGAGCAGCAGGCAGAGGGAGAGGGAGAAGCAGACTCTCCGTTGAGCAGGGAGCCTGATGCGGGGCTCGATCCCAGGACCCTGGGATCATGACCTGAGCCGAAGGCAGCCGCTTAACTGACTGAGCCACCCAGGTGCCCCATTAAAAAGCAGATATTTCTATAAATTTTCTTTAAATAGGACTAGAAAGGAAATCTGAATATTATAAGATACAAAAATTCAATAGTTTTTCTTTCATGGAAATTCAACAGTATTTCAAATGGATTAAGTATTGAAAACAAAATTTGATTGCTTTCAACCTCTATGATTTTAAAAGCTTACCTAAATATTTTGGTGTGGTATTTTCTTCTAGGAACTTGATCAAAATGCCACTGACAAAGTCCAGGCAATGTTCACAGCCATTGACGAGCTCTTGTATGAGCAGAAGTTGAGTGTGCATACTAAGAGTCTACAAGAAGAGTGCCAACAATGGACATGTAGCTTTCCTCACCTCAGGTATTGAAGCCCCATGATTGGCTTGTATTCATGGCTAACACTAAAACTTGAAAAGCAGATATCCAAAAAAGCTTCTATTCTGAAATCTTTATACACTTGGTTTTAATGAATGTAAATAAGGCCATATGGTATATAGACTCAGTTGAGAGAAAATTCAAGTCAATGGAAGTTTCTTGGAGTTTTCCTAACTACCACTATGTTGTCCTAATTGAGTAAAACAATTTCTATACCAGTAGCTGAGATCTGTGTACTGTGGCTGTCCAAAGAGCTCTTCTTTTGAGCAAGAGGGTCAGAAAATGTATTTCTTTACAGTGTTGTCTACAAGAAAATTCTCATGTATCCTTGAAAGCAGACATACGCTGTTAGGAAATGTTCCTCAGAAACCATATTACCGTACTTATGACAAAATTTATGCTTAAAATTTATAAAGCATCATGTTCTGAAGAATATAATTCATAGTTTTCATTAATTTGGCCTGGCTTTCATCCATTTTGGCAGATTTAATGCAGATTATTGTAGAGGATGGAGGGAAAATTACAAATGTTTGCTCAGCTTCCTTGGATTTTTTCAACAGTGGGAAGGCTATAGCTTTATTTTTTCATCTCCATTTTTTGGAAGAGAGCTATACCTCTAAAAAGACTCTGGATTCACAGTTTCTCCCAGAATTATTCTTAATCGGTATCAGACTAAGTATGTACTGGACTTTTATGTAGAGCCAGTAAATTTGTTCCAAAAATATCTACATTTTGTATGAATGACAGGTGAAGGTGCTTAATTGTCTCTTTATGTTGTTCATTTTGAAGGATTCTGGGTAGGCAGATAATCACTCCAAGTGAAGGTTATGGGCTGTATCCTAGATCCCCTTCTGTTGTTTCAGCTTCACATGAGGCAACACTTTCTCAAGAAAGAGATTCTACTATGTAAGTATTTCTAATATGTAAGTATTTATATATCCAAATGTGCAAGTGTTACATTCTGCCAGTTATACTAGGGGATTAAAAAACTTTTTACTTGTTGGTATTTAATAAAGCACAGAAAATTGTTAAGATTGACTATCGTTTTTGTGCATATAAGAATTTTGTTGTATAATTTTTTGTTTGAAAAGTAAGACATTCCCTAGGGTTTAAGGATAAAAATGTTATTTAGATTCATCTCTATCTCTGTATTTATATTATTTATAAATACAGGCACTTCCTTCTTGAAATAAAGTGTAGATAGACTGGGTTAAAAAAATTTAGAGGTCTGAGAAACACACTTTAAAGATTTTTTGAGGGACGCCTGGGTGGCTAGTTGGTTAAGCGTCTCCCTTCAGCTCAGGTCATCATCCCACGGTCCTGTGACTGAGTCCCACAATCAGGCTCCTTGCTCTGCAGGGAGTCTGCTTCTCCCTCTGCCTGCCGTTCCCCCTGCTGGTGCTCGCACTCTCTCTCTCTCTCTCTCTGACAAATAAATAAATAAAATCTTTTTAAAAAAAAGATATTTTGAAAAAATTTTGAAAAAGTGATTTTTTTCTTAAACATGTAGTATTGATTACAACTTAATTTCTTTATAGAAATTAAACTATTAGTTTATTAGCTTAAATTGGGTAATTAGTATATTATTTAGAACAGCTAATTCTTTTGAATACTTCGAACTCTTTAAACAACAGCAAAATAAACCTAAATAAGATTATTCCACTTTCTTACACCATACCCAAAAATAAATTCAAAATAGATTAAAGGGGTCACCTGGGTGGCTCATTAGTTGAGCGTCTGCCTTTGGCTCCGGTCAATATCCCAGAATCCTGGGATCAAGCCCCACATCGGGCTCCCTGCTCAGTGGGGGTCTGCTTCTCCTTCCTTCTCCCTCTGCCATTCCTCCTGCTCATGCTCACTGTCTCCCTCTCAAATAAATAAATAAATAAAATCTTAAAAAAATAGATTAAAGACCTAAATGTGAGAACTGAAACCATAAAAATCCTAGAAGAGAACACAGGCAGTAACCTCTTTGACCTCGGCTGTAGTAACTTCTTTCTAGATATGTCTCCTGAGACAAGGAAACAAAAGCAAAAATAAACTATTGGGACTTCATCAAAATAAGTTCTGCACAGCAAAGGAAACAATAAAAACTAAAAGGCAACCTATGGAATGGGAGAAGATATTTTCAAATGACATATCTGATAAAGGGTTAGTATCCAAAAATATATAAAGAACTTATAAAACTCAACATCCCCCAAATTAATAATCTAATTTAGAAATGGGCAAAAGACATTAACACAAATTTTTCCAAAGAAGACTTACAAATGGCCAACAGACACCTGAAAAGATGCTCAGCATCACTGGTCATCAGGGAAATACAAATCAAAACTACAATGAACTATCACCTCATAGCTATCAGAATGGGTAAAATAAACAATATAAGAAACAATGGGTGTTGGCAAGCAATATGGAGAAGGGGGAACCCTCTTTTTTTAAAGATTTATTTATTTATTTGAGAGAGAGAGCGAGCAGGAGTGGGGGAGAGGTGCAAAGGGAGATGGAGAAGTAGGCTCCCCGCTGAGCAGGGAGCCTAACGTAGGGCTCTATCCCAGGACCCTGGGATCATAACCCAAGCCGAAGGAAGACACTTGACCGACTGAACCACCCAGGTGCCCAAAGGGGAACCCTCTTGCACTATTGATGGGAATGAAAACTGGACCAACTACCCTGGAAAAGAGTATGCAGGTTCCTTAAAAAGTTAAAGATGGAACTATCCTGTGATCCAGCAATCATACTACTAGGTATTTACCCAAAGAATATAAAAACACTAATTCAGAGGGATACATGCACCCTGATGTTTATAGCAGCATTATCTACAATAGCCAAATTATGGAAACAGCCCAAATGTCCATCAACTGATGAATGGATAAGGAAGATGTGAGATATATATATATATATATATATATATATATATATATATATATATATATATATATATATATACACACACACACATACACACACACACACACACACACACACACACACACTGGAATATTACTCAGCCATAAAAAGGAATGAAATCTTGCCATGGATGGATCTAGAGAGTATAATGTTTAGCAAACTAAGAGAAGGACAAATACCACATGATTTCACTCATATGTGGAATTTAAGAAACAAAACAAAGAGAAACAGTCCCTTAACTGTAAAGAACAAACTGATGGTTACCAAAGGGGAGTTGTGGGGGGATGGGTGAAATAGGTGATGGCGATTAAGGAGTGCACTTGTGATGAGCACTGGGTGATGTATGCAAGTGTTAAATCACTATATTGTACTCCTGAAACTAATATCACACTGTATGTTAACTAACTAGAATTTAAATATTTTTTAAAAACCTAACTAGGATTATTTCAAAACCTATGTTTACCCTTAAATCTACTGTAAAATATCATAGTTTTAATTCTTTTTGTTGTTGTTTTTATTCCTAATTTTTTTACCGAGACTGTAGTTTTACTTATTTGAATCACCTGCTAAGAGTTGTAGTAGCAGTGGTTTTGATGCGTTTTCTGGGCTTGTGGTCTTTTCAAAAGACCACAAAGTAAAACATTACTGCATTAGGCCAGTTATGGTTATAGGAACTGGGTTATCAACTAAATTAGTCAGAGAATGGGATTTGTTTACTTTTCTCAAAGGATTTAAATTCAAGTTTCTTGTCACTAGGCTGAGCTTTCTTTTTAAATTTAAACCTCATATATTACATCAATAAGCCTTTTTAAGTTTACTCTTTTTATATAACTTCCCCAGATTTTTACAAAGTAGTGTCTTCCACAGAAATGATGTATTCTTTCTCACTGACCAAAATTACATAATTCATGCCATGTCATTAATATATTTACCTGACGTTAGTATAAAATTTATATATGCCTTATTATTTTATAAGTAGTAGTTCCATTTACACACTCATCTTCAAGGAAATAAGTAATCAAGCCTGAGCAATTAGTCCCTCTTTGTTTAGGATATCTGACTAAATCATTCAGCAACATACTGCAAACTTCCTTTCTTTCCTTTCTACTTGCTACCCCACTGCTGATTAGCTCTTCTTATTTTTGGATTTGCTTTTCTGGACTATTTGCTTATAGTTTTCAATTTTTACTTTCATTTACTATACAGATAAACATCTATCTATACTTCATACACAGACATACACCTAGATGAAACAAATTACTCAGCTTTATTAGCATACCACTGCTTATGGAAAGCAATAACAAACATAATCCAGACATTTAGTTTCATGTAACCACTACTTTGTCCACACTTGATATTTTCTTGAGTACTATTTTGAACTCAGAACATTGAAAAATATATATTTTAATTAATCAAAATTACTATTGATGCTCAAATTGTTAAAACTTGGCCATGTCAAGCTAGTACTTTTGTTTTTGTCTTGACGGTATCCTTGCTTTGTGGTTACAGCAGGATGTTCCAGGCCTATCTTTAATTTTTTCTTCAAGACATAGAATCAGCTGAAATGTAAGGAGACCTACTTCTGTTGAGAGGCTAAGAATATTTGAGAACAAAATTTGGGTAGTGAAGATCTGTAACTTGGTGCTGCTGCTATTTTATTACTTTTTGCTGTTAAGAGGTATGGAAAAATACGTCATGAATTCATTTTTATTTTTTTTCAGTTTAGCAAATCAATTTGCCACAAAATGAGGTTTACAAATGATTGAGACTTTCTACAAAAATAATATTTCAAATTATATCCATTCTTGCCACTCAACATTATATCAGATTATCCTTTTAAAATTGAGGGTTGATACTTTCTGTCTCCCACTTAAACATCTTCAAGAACTTCCCACTGAATTTAAGATAAAAATGTAAAATTTTATCGTAAGCTGACTTAAGCCTACATCTCTATTGCTGTCTTTCTGTCATTCTCTCTCTCATTCACTAATCCTCTAACATTGGCTTTCTTTAAGGTGTCAAATGTACTAAACAAGGTATTTGGTCCAGTTTCTTTTCTCAAGTTTGTGGGCCAGAGAAAAGTGGTACAATAAAAAAGACTGAAATACAGTATTTTCTTCTTTGTATTTCTTAACACCTAGCACAGTGATTACAACATGGTTAGCATTCAGTGTTTTTTTACTACATTAAAGCATAACATACTTATATGATACCAAATGATATAAAATGAATTAAGGTATACATTGATATTATGGTTGCAAAACAATGTTATCAATCAAAACAAATATTGGTGCCTAGGTCAAAATGGAATTCCAGGAGCATAAAATAATAGAAGATGGTGGCAGCATAAGGAGAAAACACAGACAAAAAAGGACCATGAGAATATGAGATTAAGGACATTTCCACTTGAAAAAAAAATATGCACATTACTGTTTCAAGGTAGCATAAGGAGCTGTCTACCTTTAGTTTAAATACATACCTCAGCAGAAATTAGCTAACTATAATACCTACCAAGATGTTAAGATGTATGACTATATGCAGAATTGTAATCCTTGAAAACCACTAATAGAATAGAGAGCACAGAATAGAAAAACCTTTGTGTAAATGGCCAAATGACTTTCAACAAGTGTGCGAAGACGACACAATGGGTAAAGGACACTTCAAAAAATGGTGCTGGGAAAACGTGGTACCCAGATGCAAGAGAATGAATTTGGAACCTTACCTTGCACCACATATAGAAATTAACTCCAAGCAGATTAAAGACCTAAATCTAAGACCTAAGACTATACAACTCCTAGAAAAAAGCATAGGAGGAAAGCTTCCTGATATTGGATTTGCTGAATATGACACTAAAAGCATAGGCAACAAGAGCAAAAATAAATAAATTGGACTACATCAAACTTAAAAATTCCTGAGCATCAAAGAAAAAAAAAAACAGTCAATGCAGTGAAAAAGCAACCTATGGAATGGAGGCGAATATTTGCAAATCACATATCTGATAAGGGGTTAACATCCAGGATATAAAGGGAACTTCTACAACTCAACAACAACAAAATAACCCAATTTAAAAATGAACAAAGGACTAGAATACACAATTCTCCAAAGAAGATATATGCATGGCTAACAAGCATATGAAAAGATGCTCAACATCACTAATCATAAGAAAAATGCAAATCAAAACCACAATGAGATATCACCTCACACCCATCAGGATGGCCACTGTCTACAGAACAGAAAATAATAAGTACTGGCAAAGATGCAGAGAAATTGGAACCTTTGTGCTCTTTTACTGGAAATGTAAAATGGTGCAGCCATTGTGAAAAACAGTATGGAAGTTGCTTAAAAAATTAAAAATAGAATTATATGATCCAGCAATCCCACTCCGGCTATATGTATCCAAAGGAAAAAAAAATGAAAGCAGGATCTGAAAGAGATATTTGCACAACCATGTTCACTGCAGCATTATTCACAATTGACAATATATCTGGAAGCAACCCAAATGTCTATCAACAGATGAATGGCTAAAGAAAATGTGATACTTATGTGCAATAAAATAATATGTCACTGTAAAAGGAAGGAAATCCTGTTACATGCTAGAATATGGATGAACCTCAAAGACATACGCTAAGTGAAATAAGCTAGTCACAAAAGGACAAATACAGTATGATTCCACTCATGTCACATATCTAGTGTAGTCAGAAGCATAGAAAGTAGAAAGGTAATTGGCAGGAGCAGGGGAGGGGATTAGTATTTAATGGGTATTAGAGTTTCAGTTTTTAAAGATAAAAAAGTTCTTGAAATCTGCTACACAATAATAATGTGAATATACTTAACACTACTGAACCATTCAGTTTAAAGTGGTTATGATGGGGGCGCCTGTGTGGCTCAGTCGTTAAGCGTCTGCCTTTGGCTCAGATCTTGATCCCAGGGTTCTGGGATCAAGCCCCGTGTCGGAAGCAAGACGCCTGCTTCTCCCTCTCCCACTTCCCCTGCTTGTGTTCCTGCTCGCTCTCTCTCTCTGATAAATAAATAAAATCTTAAAAAAAAATAAAGTGGTTACGAGGGAAATTTTAATGTTATATTTTTTACTACGATTTACAAAAATCATTAAGGTGGTATGGTATGACTGCTGTTTATCCTAAGCCTACCTCCCTTGTATCACTCATTATAAATTATAGCCTTTGTTTTCATTTTCTTTAATTTCTTTTTTACAACTATCCTGAATGGGAGGGCCAGTTAAACTCATTACAAATCAGATTTTTTTTTTAAGACATAAAGAGTTTTCTGAAGCTCTCCAAAGCCATGGAGGTATTTCAGTTCTACTGGCAAGTTCATCTAGTCTTATTTCCTTTCCGGTATACTAAGTTATCTTTTCTTCCTTTTGGCATCATGAAATCACACCTTCATGTAAATTTCCTCAGTTCAATCCTTTCTAGAGGTCCACTGGATAATAAGGTTGGTCTGAAATGGAGTTAAGAGTGGCTAATTGTACTTTTCAGATCCTGGTCAGGAAGGTGCCCTTGGCCACATGTTCCTTTCAACCACCCTTGAGGGTCTTGCAGTGATTACCTCCATGAAGGCTTACACCTAGATGGCCTGGCTCCAAATTAAACTCTTTGTCTAAAAAACCTAGCAAAGTCATTTTATCCTCCATGCATGTGGGAGAAGAATGAAGTGCCATGATTTTTTTCCTCTCACAAGAAAACATCTCAAATTAAATATTACTACCAGAGCAATACATGATTAGACAAGACCACTGTTATTTTTTTACTAAGCAAAATACGTACATCCCATGTTGGATGTAGAGATTACTTAAAAAAAAATCTTTGGGGCCTGGCTGGCTCAGTTGGTAGAGTATGCAACTCTTGATCCTGAGCTGGGGGTAGGGGGTTGTGACTTCAGGCCTCACGTTGAGTGTAGAGTTTACTTAAAAATAAAACCAAGGGGCGCCTGGGTGGCTCAGTCGGTTTCAGCTCAAGTCATGATCTCAGGGTCCCGAATTTGAGCCCCGCATCCAGCTCCATGCTCAGTGCAGAGTCTGCTTGTCCCTCTCCCTCTGCTCCTCCCTCCACTCACGCTGTCTCTAAAACAAATAAAATCTTTACATTAAAAAAAAAATTCCATTAGTGGGATCGAGCCCTGCGTTGGGCTCGCTGCTCAGCGGAGAGCCTGCTTTTCCCTCTTCCTCTGCCTGCCGCTCTGCCTACTTGTGCTCTCTCTCTCTCTCTCATCAAATAAAGAAATTAAAAAAAAAAACTTTAAAAAAAAGTTACCACAGATTAAAGAAATTATTGGTTAATAATACAAATGGAATGACACAATAGCACCATAACATACGGAATACTGGATATCCAGCATTTGACATGGGTTTGACAGCTTTTAATTTGTTATCATAATAAAAAAAAAAGCAAAAATTAACATCACTATTTTATAAAAGAAAATACATGTTAACACACAAAAAAGCATGAAGTACATAATCTCAAAATAAGGACAATCCTTTTCAAGAAAGGAGATCTGGCAGTCTTCTGGGCATTGTCCTTATATTCCTCCTTTTGGTGTAGATCAGTAAAAATGTTGTCATGAATTGGCATAAATCTATTGGCTGGATTTGGGAATCACTGTTTAGAATTTCAGAACAGAGACTTAAAAAACATTAAGTCTCAAATTTGAGACTTTTTATAAACAGTAACACCAGCTGATTTGTATGTGTTGGTTCTCCAAACTGTTTCTCACCTCTTAACCGTCTCTCCATCCCCAAATACAGTGTGCCTCCTGCTATGGTCCAGACTCTCATCAGCCTATCCGATCTTGTTTTATCTTTTGCACGAGTCTCCTAACCACATTATCTTTTTTTTTGTTTTTTAGATTTATTTATTTATTTATTTGAGAGAGAGAGAGAGAGTGCACATGTGTGTGCAAGAGTCAGGGAAGGGGCAGAGGGAGAGAATCTTTAAGCAGATTCCCCCACTGAGCACAGAGCTCGACATGGGGCTCAATCTCAGGACCCATAAGACCATATGACCTGAGCCAAAACCAAGAGTCAGATGTGCATTATCTTCTTCATCACCACCATAGCAATCTTCTTCTTTTTTTTTTAGACAGAGCAAGCGAGCGAGCAGGGGTTGGGGTGAGGGGAGGGGCAGAGAGGGAGAAAGAAAATCTTAAGCAGGCTCCTCACCGAGCATGGAGCCCAATGCAGGTGATCTCATGACCCTGAGATCATGACCTGAACCAAAATCAAGAGTTAGACACTTAACCAACTAGCCCATCCAGGGGCCCCACCACTCAATCTTCTAAAGCAAGGATCTTGTCATTCCTCTTTTTAAAAACTTTACTTTTTGTTGCTAACAATTAGCCCTAGTTAACATACAAATTTCTGCACAGTCTAGCCACATACCTTTCCAGCCACTTCCTATATGCTGTACACTATTTAATGGCTTACATAACAGTTTATTTCTGTTTTATTTTTTAAAAGGTTTTATTTATTTGAGAGAGAGGGAGAGAGCAAGCACGAGCAGGGGAAGGGGCAGAAGGAGAGGGAGAAGCAGACTCTATGCTGAGCAGAAAGCCTGATGTGGGACTCGATTCCAGGACCCCAGGATCACGACCGGAGCCCAAGGCAGACACATAACTGACTGAGCCACCCAGGCACCCCTAGTTTGTTTCTGTTTTAAAAGAAGTCTGGAGGAAAAGTATCTAAAGGTAGTATGGTGGTGGTGTGGTGTTTTCAGGGTCTTAGACTCTTTTCATCTTTTTGCTATACAGTGCTAAATCAGGATGTTTTTCTCTTGGTTTTCTTCATGGTCCAAGATGGCTGATAGAGTTCCAAACATGACATTCACTTCCCAGATAGCAGAAAGGAAAGGCAGAAGGGCAAAAGGGCACTCCTTATAGTCAAGCCACTTTTCTTTAAACAATCTTCCCAGCATCCCACAAAACAATTCTGCTCATATTTCATAAGTTACATTTGACTACATGGTAATAGAAATGCAGTCTTTGAGATTGATGTATTGCTCTCCTGAATTAAGTTGGCATTATTTACTAGGAAAGAAGGGGAGAATAGATATTGGGGAGCACCTAGCCTTCTCTGCCACGTACATGTATAGTTTTATAAAACAACATATTTGTAATCTTTTTATACTTATTTTATTGTGGGCATCTTCCATTTTTTCCCACAACATTAATTTAATGACCTGATAATGTTCCATTGCATGAATATTCCAAACTTAAACAACCAATCCCCAACTGTGTATTTTGGAACACTTGGGCTAGTTTTCATTTTTGGCAATTATAAATAATTCTATAATGATAATTTTTATAGCTAAATCTTGTAGGTCATATCCTTGAAGGAAATCCCTACAGAGAAAATAACTGAATGAATGGAATCAACAGGTATGTTTATTTTAAAGCTTCTAATACATATTTCCAAAATATCTTTTTTTTTTTTTTTAAAGATTGTATTTATTTATTTGACAGAGAGAGAGATCACAAGTAGGCAGAGAGGCGGGCAGAGAGAGGGGGAAGCAGGCTCCCCACTGAGCAGAGAGCCTGACGCGGGGCTCGATCCCAGGACCCCAAGATCATGACCTGAGCCAAAGGCAGAGGCTTTAACCCACTGAGCCACCCAGGTGCCCCTCCAAAATGTCTTCTAATATGATTTTCCCACTAGCCTTGCGGAAAATTGCCACAAGTTTATTCTTTTTTTTCCATTAAAAAATACCTAAGGTACACGGGGCGCTGGGTGGCTCAGTGGGTTAACCCTCTACCTTCGGCTCAGGTCATGATCTCAGGGTCCTGGGATTGAGCCCCGCATCGGGCTCTCTGCTCAGCAGAGAGCCTGCTTCTTCCTCTCCCTCTGCCTGCCTCTCTGTCTACTTGTGATCTCTTTCTCTCTGTCAAATAAATAAATAAAATCTTTAAAAAAAAAAAGTGTGAAGAATAACACAAAATATACATTGGTTAAATCTAATATTTGGTTAAACAGAGCCATTTAAAAAAAACTATTGCTCAGATTTGACTGGCTTTCTCCAAAGGAAATCCTGCCCTTAAGGAATATGCATTTTGACTATGATGGAGTTACTGAAATAAGCATAGAACCTCCTGAGGTACCTGAAAGTTGTAATTCTTAATAAATATTCTTAATTTTTTCATTAACTTTTTATTGAGGGAGAGTTGAATATAAAATATTAGTTTCGGTGTATACCATAGTGATTTGACAATTATATTCATTACAAAATGCTCACCATGCTGGGAAAATTGGACAGCCATATGTAGAAGAATGAAACTTGACCATTCTCTTACACCATACACAAAGATAAACTCGAAATGGATGAAAGACCTCAATGTGAGGCAGGAATCTACCAAAATCTTAGAGGAGAACATAGGCAGTACCCTCTTCAACATCAGCCACAGCAACTTCTTTCAGGACATGTCTCTAAAGGCAAAGGAAACAAAAGCGAAAATGAACTTTTGGGACTTCATCACGATAAAAAGCTTCTGCACAGCAAAGGAAACAGTCAACAAAACAAACAGGCAACCCACGGAATGGGAAAAGATATTCGCAAATGACACTACAGACAAAGGTCTGATATCTAAGAT
>CM052894.1:47069524-47141957 GCA_028534135.1 Potos flavus | reverse complement strand
GAGAGACTGTGAACTCAGAACAAGGGACTGAGAGTTTTGGAGGGGAGGGGGTCGGGGGAAGGGCGAGCCTGGTGGTGGTTATTGAGGAGGGCACGTATTGCATGGAGCACTGGGTGTGGTACATAAACAGTGAATCTTGTAACACTGAAAAAATAAAAGTATTTGGGAAGAAATAAAAAAAAAATGCTCACCATGGTAAATGTATTTACTGTCTGCCACCAAAGTTATTACAATATTATTGACTATATTCCCTATGCCATACTTCTCAACCTCACGACTTATTTATTGCATAATTGGCAGTCTGTACCTCTTAATACCTTTTACCTATTTCGGCCAGTCCCATTCCCTTGAGCAACCACCAATTTGTCCTCTGAATTTATGTCTGTTTCTGTTTTGTTTGTTCATTTGTCTTGGTTTTTAGATTCCACATTTAAGTAAAATCATATGGTATTTGTCTTTTCCTGTCTGACTTATTCCACTTAGGATTATACCCTCTAGATCCATACATGTTATAGCAAATGGCAAGTTTCAGTCTTTTTATGGCTGAGTAATATTCCATTGTGTGTGTATACCACATCTTCTTTATCCATTCATCTATCTGTGGACACTTGGGTTGCTTCCATATTTTGGCTATTGTAAATAATGCAGTAAACATCGGAGTGCATATATCTTTTCAAATTAATATTTTCATTTTCTTCAGGTTAGTACTCTGTGGTGCAATTACTGGGTTGTGTAGTATTTCTGATTTTTTGAGGAACCTCTGTACTGTTTTCCATAGTGGTGGCACCAATTTACATTCCCACCAACAGTGCACGAGGGTTCCCTTTTCTCTACCTCCTTGCCAACACTAGTTATTTCTTTTTATTTTTTTTTAAGATTTTATTTATCAGAGAGAGAGCACACAAGCAGGGGGAGCAGAAGGCAGAGGGAGAAGCAAGCTCCCCGCTGAGCAAGAAGCCCAGCGTGGGACTCGATCCCAGGACCCTGGGGTCATGACCTGAGCCGAAGGTAGATGCTTAACTGACTGAGCCACCCAGGCATCCCAACTCTAGTTATTTCTTGTCTTTTTGATACTAGCCATTCTTACTCGTTATTCTTAGATTTTTTTAAACTTATCTTATAGTCCTAGCTATTGCATCTGAAAAGATAACAAGCAGTATTTAATACTGCATAATATACCTAGGCAGAATAGGTTTATGGTTAGTGTTTATTCTTCCTGTACTGAGAAATATTAGGTATTAAGGCTTAGAGTAGTTCAGGAAGGTGTCAGCAGGACAATGGATTTTGAGCTGAAACTTCTATGACTGAGTTGCTCTAAGAACTGTTGATGTTGTACATAATTAATATTTGTTTTTTCCTCTCCCAGATTTGGTATTAGGGGAAAGAAGTTACATTTTTCATCTTCTTATGCTCATAAAACATCTTCCATTGCCAAATCCCCTAGTTTGTATTCTATGGAGAGAGAAGAGGAAGACTGTGTAATCTTCTCTGAAGGAATAATAGAGGAATACCTAGCATTCGACCACACTGATATGTGAGTATTATGTCTTTTAAGCTTTTTACTCCCCTCCTATTTTGTTTATTAATATCTACTTTTTCTAAAGTATACTGCCAATATTACCTGTAATTAGATTTATGTCACTTGGTTATTTCCTATCACTTCTCAGGTATCCAGAGTTCATGTGCTAAGTTGATACAAATTCCTATTGCTTCTTTGTACCAGACTTCCTCCTGTATTTTCTTTCTGCACGTCTCATTTGCCTCTTTCTGAGATTGAACATTTAAAATGAGTTAATTTTTTTCTTCACATAGTTTGATTTTACCTTTTGTAAATCATCACCAGTTAACTCATAGAAACTCTGAAACTCTTCAAAAGAACCTAGTTGAGGAGGTGTGAACTTTGTTTACACAAATCCTGTTTGAAAGGTATATACAGTTTATATAAAACCTTAACTTAGCACAAATTTTACAATTAATAATGTTTGTTTATATCCTTACTGTATTCTGACAACAGTCCTGTGACATAGATATTATTTATAGGATAGATGAGAATCAGAGTGGTTAAATGATTTGTCTGAGGTAAAGCTAAAACCTAAAACTTTATTCATCTTATACTAAATCCAGTGCTCTCTTCATTATTCTATGCTTTCTTTCTCAAACAGTAACCTCTTAAGCTATTCCTCTAAGCCTTCAAAAGTTCCAGAATTTATAGTCACAGCAACATATATGGAAGTGGGAATTTCATTTTAGGCAACGAGGCTATAGTTAGGTCTAGTTTCTACTGTGTCACATGATTCTGGACTTCCTATCATATTTTCCCACTGAGCCATGCTTACTCTTGTGCTCAGTCTAAACAGTTCTAGGGTCAGCTAAACATAACCCAGATTTCTATATATAACACCACTGAGCAAGCTCACTGTTGCAAGAGAATAGTAAGTATGTACTTTTGGTTTTCTAGAGACTGTCCCCTGCCCCTTCATTTCATCTGGCCTAGCTCAAATTATCTCTAATTTCTCTTCCTTTTCCCCAAATCAAAGGTCTTCTCCCTTGGTTTAACTTATAAAAAATAAAGTTGAATTAACTAATTTAAAATGTGATTTAAATGCATCATAGGTGTCCCAACGGCATTTCTTTTCCTTTTCCTGATAAATAAAAGTTAATTTTCAGGTAACACAGGTAGATTTTTTTTCTTAAGAATCTATTTATTTCCGAAAGAGAGAAAGAAAGTGTGCACGTATGAGTAGGGGGAGGGACAGAGGGAGAGGAAGTAGGTGGGAGAGAATCTCAAGCAGACTCTGTGCTGAGCATGGAACCCAGTGCAGGACTCTGATCCTACAACCCTGAAATTATGACCTGAGCCAAAACCAAGAGTCAGATGCTTAACCAACTGAGCCACTCAGGCACCCTAACATAGGAAGATTTTTAGAAAGACAGCCTTCCCTTTAGAATTACCACTGAGATATTGATTAAAAAATGACAGAGTAGTTGAACCTTTAGAATGTTTCTAATTGAAAAGATTAAGGGCCCAGAAATAAACCAAAACACCTGTACGAAATCAGGATATATAATAATGTCAGCAAATGATTTTGATGCAACATGGAAAAATCATATAAAAAAAATAAGGTTCCTAACTTATTCTTTAAATAAAATAAATTTCACATATATAAAAAATTTAACTGTGACAAATCATATAAATTTAGAAGAAAATAAAATATGAAAGATTGTTTTCTAAAAAAATAATTTGGGAATAGGGAAGGCCTTTCTAACAAACCATAGCACAAAATCTATAAGTCATTTAAGAAATTCTTAAAAACTACATAAAATAAAATTTCTACATAAAAACCTCATAAATTCAAAAGACAAATGACTAACTGGCAAAATATTTGCAGTTTATATATGCATCCGCAAAGACTTAATTTCCTTAATATGTGCATCAACAAGGAAAATATCAAGGACAAAACAGATAAAGAATATGAATGGCGCCTCGGTGGCTCGGTCATTAAATATCTGCCTTCGGCTCAGGCTCAGGCACCCGGAATCAAGCCCCATGTTGGGCTCCCGGCTCTGCAGGAAGCCTGCTTCTCCCTCTCTCACTTCCCCTGCTTGTGTTCCCTGTCTCACTGTCTCTCTCTGTCAAATAAATAAAATAAAATCTTTAAAAAAACAAAAAAAGAATATGAATGGTTCACATAAAAAGAAAATGGATTTTATTTTATTTTTTTAAGATTTTATTTATTTGAGAGAGGGCGTGCAAGTGGGCGGAGGAGCAGAGAGAGAGGGATAAGCAGACTCTGCGTTGAGCGTGGAGCCCTACATGGGACTTAATCCCACAACCCTGAGATCATGCTCTGATCTGAAACCAAAAGTTGGACACTCAACTGACTGAGCCACCCAGGTGCCCCAAGAAAATGGATTTTATTATTATTTTTAAAAATATTTTATGAATTTGAGAGAGAGAGGACGCGTGCGTGAGAAAGCACTAACAGGGAGGAGGGGCAAAAGGAGAGGAAGAGGCAACCTCCTCACTGAGCAGAGAGCCCAGGACCCTGGGATCATGACCTGAGCCGAAGGCAGACACTTAACGGACTGAGCCACCCAGGCACCCCAAGAAAATGGATTTTAAGTAAAGGAAATAAAATTTAATCTCATTCATAATTAGCAATGCAAATTAAAACTACAATGAGATAGTATTTTATCTGTCAGAGAAAAAAAATAAAGAAGTTTGATAATTACTTGAATGAGAAAAAAAGGCATATTTTTTCAACACTGGAGATTTTTCCTCTTTAGAGGAAAGTGGGCAATATCTTTCCAATTGGAATGCATATATCCTTTTACTCAGTAATTCTGTTTATAGGTATTTATCCTACATATATAATACCCATGTAGCCAAAGAACTGCGTAAAAGGATATTAAAGACAGTACTGACTATAAGAACAAAAGGTTGGTTGATCAGTAACTGGCCAGTTAGATATGCTATGGTATATCCAATGGAATACTCTGCAGCTATTTTTTTTTAAGATTTTATTTATTTATTTGAGAGAGAGAGAACAAGCAGTGGGGAGGGGCAGAGGGAGAGAGAGAAGGAGAAGCAGGCTCCTCGCTGAGCGGGGATCCTGATGTGGGGCTCGATCCCAGGACCTTAAGATCATGACCTGAGCTGAAGGCAGACGCTTAACCAACTGAACCACCCAGGCGCCCCTCTGCAGCTATTTTTTAAGAGGTATATTGATCTGTATTAATAGGGATCAAGGGCTAGTTACACTGTTAAGTAGACCAAGGTGCAGCACAGTGTATAATGTAACAATTTCTCTGGACCAAAGTATAATGTTGGCTTCTGGGAATGGTGACTGGGGGACAGAGATATAAACTTATTTTTCACTATATATATACATTTCCTTCTGTATAATTTGAATTTTTTTCATCATACAAAAGTGTTATCTCCTGTAAAAAAAAAACAAATTTAAATACAATTAATACTAATCAGCCTTCTCCCCCACTTAATGCCAGGTCAGCTCTTCTGGGGAAAGAAGAGGAGAAAGTCTTTAGTTGCCCTGTATAAACATCTTAGCATTCTTCTTTCCTGCTTACAGCTTCCCATTTAATTCCTAACACCTCTGCTACCCTAGGGATAATTTTCACCGTAGAGGCCTTAAAATATTTCTTTGTACCCCAACTGTTCCAGAATTTGCTTTATCTTAATTTATAATACATCTATCATAGTAAGTACATCTGTCAGCTAGAGTTTTGCCCCCAAAATACTGGGGCTATTGGGACTCCCTGATAGAGAAGACTTGGCTAACTGAGAGTTTCTGGCCTACAGATACATGCACGGTCTCCAGAAGAGCATCAGAGTAGCTTCTTGTGCTGTTGGGCTCCCCTCCTTTTCCTTTCCAGCCAATTACCAAACGTTTATTTGGATTAGTAAAAGTATACTATTCCCCTAGTGAATCATTGCCTCAAGTAATTATGTGGCACAGTTATATACCCATGATTAGATATTACATCAATATTAACCTAAATGGTATCCAATTACAACAAAAAGATTATTTCTGTATGCTTGTCATAGCTTATTGCTCAACTGACAATGTTCATCTGTTTAAAGCTAAAAAATAGACACTGAGTCTCAGTCTTCTTTTCTTGTTCTTTTTTTTTTTTTTGGCAGAGTAGTGGGGTAAGGTGGGAGTACAAAGGGAAACTCACTCTCCTCTGTTGAGAACTCCCTTAGGTCACAAGGCAGCTTAACACATCTGCTAACATACTTACGCTGAGTCAGTGGTGGGGAAGGACACACAAACCACACTCCTTAAGAAGCCCAAAGGACAGGGGCGCCTGGCTGGCTCAGTGGGTTAAAGCCTCTGCCTTCGGCTCAGGTCATGATCTCGGGGTCCTGGGATGGAGCCCCGCATTGGGCTCTCTGCTCAGCAGGGAGCCTGCTTCCCCCTCTCTCTGCCTGCCTCTCTGCCTACTTGTGATCTCTCTCTGTCAAATAAATAAATAGAATCTTTAACAAAAAAAAAAAAAAAAGAAGCAGCCCAAAGGACAGTGGTGAACACACAGTAAAGAATAATCATGAAGTCTTGGGGTGACTCGGTGGCTCAGTCGTTAAGCGTCTGCCTTCGGCTCGGGTAGTGATCCCGGGGTTCTGGGATCGAGCATCCTGGGGTCCTAGGATCAAGCTCCGCATCGGGCTCCCTGCTCGGTGGGAAGCCTGCTTCTCCCTCTCCCGCTCCCCCTGCTTGGGTTCTTTCTCTCACTGTCTCTCTGTCAAATAAATAAATGAAATCTTAAAAAAAAAAAAATAAATAACCATGAAGTCTTATTTGTTTCTGTTACAGGGAAGAGGGGTTTCAAGGAAAGAAATTACAAGCAGCTCCAGAGAAACAGAAGTTAGGATATCCTCCCATTGCTCCATTTTACTGCATGAAAGAGGATGTCCTTGCTTATGTGTTTGACGACGTATGGAGCAAGGTTCTGAGCTGTATGGAGCAGCTGACACGTAGTCATTGGGAGGGATTGGCTTCTGGTAAGGATCTTTGTTAAAACAATATAAAAAAATAATTGTTTATGATTTCCAAAGCCTAACTAACTAGTTTATGAGATTATATATTTCCTTAGTGTAAACAATTCATATTTGTATTTCTCAGGCACTAACAGATATTGAGAAAATATTTGAGAATGAGTAGATGAGTAACAAGACCCATTCTATGATAACTAGACTGTGATTTCTTTGAATATGGTTATTTGTGAGAAAAAAATGTGCAAGTGGCAAATACATTTTAAAAACTGCTTTACTTAAGAATAATTGATATACAATAAACCATATTTAAAGTGTGCAATTTGGTAAATTCACCTATGTATACAAACATGAACCACAAAACAGTGAATATAATGAACATATCCATTACCCCCAAAAGTTCATGACCTTTGTAATCTTTCCCTTCTGCCCGTGCCTGATCCACCATCCCCAAGTGACAACAAATGTGCTTTCTGTCACTATAGTTTAGTTTTTATTTTGTAGAGTTTCATATAAATGGAATCACAGTATTTACTTTTTCCCAGCTTCCTTCATTCAGCATGATCATTTTGAGATTCATCCATGTAACTGTGTGTTAGTAATTTATTTCTAACAAGTATTCCATTGCTTCATAATTTGTTTATCCATTTACCTGTTCATGGACATTTGGATTGTTTTCAGTTTGCGACTATCACATGTAAAGCTGGTCTGCATATTACTGTATAAAGAGTTTTTTGAATATACATTTCCTTTTCTCTTAGGTGGAATGGTTTGATTATATGGTTAAATGTATATTTAGCTTTTTAAGAATTGTTTTGGTTTTCTGTGTTACACAAAAAAATTTATCACAAACTTAGCAATTTCAAACAACACACATTTATTATCTCACAGATTTATGGGTCAGAAGTCCCAAGAATGGCTTAGCTAGTCCTCTACTTAGGATCTCACAAAGTTGCAATCAAGGTGTTGGCCACGACTAGGTTCTCATGTAGGGGCTCAACTAGGAAAGGATCCACTTCCCTTTTTGTGTGTTCTTAGAAGCATCTAGTTTCTTGTAGCTGTAGGAGTCACAGCAGCTTTCCTTTTAAAAGCCAGCAAGAAAGACAGAGCTAGTCAGCTAGCAAAACAGAAGCTTATGTAACATAACACATTCATGGGAGTGACATCTCATCACTTTTACCATAATCTTTTGGTCTGAAGCAAGTCACACTCAAAGGGAGCAGATTTCACAAAGGTGTGAAGACCAAGAGGTAAGAATCACAGAGGGACCACCTTAGAGTCTATCCATTACAATCTTCCCACTGCCCCCCAATTATTCATGTGATCCGGCATTCAAAATATATTCAATTCCCATGGCTTCCAAGAAACTCCTCCTATTATAGCATTGGCTCTGAAGTCCAAAATACTATCACCTAAATCAGACCCTGATATGAATGAGTTCCTGGATGTAATAAATTAAGTAAAGTTACTGGGGCACAATTCCTTTCCATCTATAGACCTATGAAACTAAAGCCTATATACACAGGTATATAAACATCTAACTATATAATCCAGCCATTCCACTCCTAGAGAAAATTTACCTTACCCCAATACACCCAACATATAATAGTGGGCCAGGGAAGGGATCACAAACATTCCAGATGGGGTGTGTGTGCAGAAATGGAAGGTAAAAAAAGGTTCATAGCAATTCTGAAGTCCAGTTGGGAAAATACTGGGAGTTCCAATCCCAGAAATAATCCTCTCAGCTCTATGCTCTAACCTCTGGGCTCTTGGTTTTTGTTTCTAAGATTTTATCTATTTATTTGAGAGAGAGAGAGAGAGAAAGTGAAAGTGAGAGAGAGAGCACTAGAGCAGGGTGAGGGAGAAGCAGACTCCCTGCCAGGTAGGGAGCCCGACGTAGGACTCAATCCCGGGACTCCAGGATCATGACCCAAGCCGAAGGCAGATGTTTAACTGATTGAGCCACCCAGGCACCCTGGGCTCTTGGTTTTACCCTCTTAGTCATCCTTCCTTTTTCATAAAATGTATCGCAAGTATGCAGCTAAGTAGTTTTATTGGGCTGCCTCCTGCCAGTAGAATTTTGAGGGTCTGACAGCCTTCGTTCATTAAACTCTTTTGCCCTCTAGAGATACAGAATTTTCAAAATCATCAAGTATGGATTTCTTTATATTTAATAATTTTTCCTTCACTTTCTCTTCCTCATCTCATGTTTTATTATAAGTAGCAAGAAAAAAAGTCAGGCCTCACCTTCAACACTTTGGAAATCTCCTTAGCTATAAAACCAGAATCATCACTTAAAAGTCCTGCTTTCCACTTGACCACAGAAGACCATTTCACTAAGCTTTCTTCCACTAAATAAGCACCTCTTTTCTTCCAGTTTCTAATAATATGTTCCTTATTTCCTTCTAAACCCTCCCCTACAGCATCCTCCAAATCCAGATTTCTACTAAGTCTGTTCAAGGCAATTTTTGCTTTCTCTCTCATACTTCTCAAAATTCTGCTAGCCTCTATCAGTGAATCATTGAAAATGAAATTAAGGAAACAATTCATTTATAATAGCATCGAAAAATAAAATACTTCGATTAAACTTAACCAAGGAAATTTAAGACGTTTACACTGAAAACTACAAAACATTATTGTAAGAAAATAGAGAAGACCTAAAGAATTGGAGAGTCATCCTGTGTTTATGGATTGGAAGACTTAATATTGTTAAGATGGCAATATTCCCCAAACAGACTACACGTTGAGTGAATGTCTAAAATAACACTAAAAGAGAACAAAATATAAGACTTCACACTTCCTGATTTAAAAACTTGATACAAAGCTACATTAACTAAAACAGTGTGGTATCGGCATAAGAAGTGATATATAGATCAACAGAATAGGAGCAAGAGTCCAGAAATAAACCCACACATCTATGGCCAATTGATTTTCAACAAGGGTGCCAAGACCACTGAATGGGAGAAGAATAGTCTCTTCAACAAATGGTGCTAAAACAACTGAATAGCCACATGGAAAAGAATGAATTTGGAACCTTATTTCACAACACATATAAAATATCAACTTAAAATGGATCACGAACATACATTAAAGAACTAAAACTATAAAACTCTTAGAAGAATACAGAGGAGTAAACCTTAATGAGCTTAAATTTGGCAGTGGAATCTTAAATATGACATCAAGACCATAAACAACAACAGAAAAATCGATAAACTGGATTTTATAAAAATAAAAAAAACTACGTATCAAAGGATATTATCAAAAAAGTGAAAGACAACCTACAGAATGGGAGAATATAAGTGCAAATCAAACACCTGATAAGAATCTAGTATCCACAATATGTAAAGTACAATTCAACAACAAAGGGACAAACAACCCAATTGAAAAATGGGCAAACAACTTGAATAGGTATTTCTCCAAAGATTACACACGGCCAATAAGCATATGAAAAGATGTTCAACATCATATCCTTTATGGAAATATAAACCAAAACCAAAATCACAATGAAATACTACTTCATACCAACTAGGACGGCTATGTTAAAAAAGAAAAAAGGCAATAACAAGTATTGGTGAGGATGTAGAAAACTCATACATTGCTGGTGGGAACGTAAAGTGGTGCAGCCATTGTGTAAATACTTTGGTAGTTCCTCAAAAAGTTAAACATAAAGTTACCCTATGACCCAGCAATTCCATTCAAAGGTATATAACCAAGAGAACTGAAACCATATTCACACAAAAGCCTGTGCATGAATGTTCACAACAGCATTATTTGTAATGGTCAAAAAGTAGAATCAGGGGTGCCTGGCTGGCTCAGTCGGTGGAGCATGCGACCGCTGATCTCAGTGATGCAAGTTTGAGCCCTACATTGGGTGTAGAGATTTCTTAAAAATAAAATATTTAAAAAAAAAAGTAGAAACCCAAATGTCCATCAGCTATGAATGGAGAAACAAAATTTGGTATATCCAGCTGTTATGGACCGAATTGTGTCCTTCTCAGAATTTATATGTTGAAGCCCTAACCTCCAATGTGACTGTTTGGAAATGGGACTTTTAGGGAGGTAATTAAGGTTAAATGAAGTCATAATGGTGGGGCCCTAATCCTATAGAGTTAGTATCCTTATAAGAAGAAGAAGAGACATCAGAGCTCCCTTTCTGTGCATGCAGAACATTCTGTGCATGCAGAACATGCAGAACAAGCAAGGACACAGCTGCCTACAAGCCAGATAGCACCTTGATCTTGGACTTCTAGCCTCCAGAACTGTAAGAAAATAAATTTCTGTTATTTAAGCCATCCCATCTGTGGTATTTTGTTATAGCAGGCTAAGTAACTAATATACTATGCAATGTAATATTATTCGTTCATAAAATAAAGTAATCCTGCATGTTTCAGCATGGATGAACCTTGAAAATATTATGCTAAGTGAAAGAAGCCAGACACAAAGAACCATATATTGTATGATTTCATTCAGATGAAATAAATGTCCAGAACAGGCACGTCCATAGAGAAAGAAGGTGGTTTAGTGGTTGCCAAGGGATAGAGGAAGAAGGGAATTGAGAGGTATGTGGTATCTCTTTGGAAAAACAGATATTTTCTGAAATTAGATAGTGGTGCTAGTTGCACAACATTGTGAATATGCTAAAAACCAATTAATTGTATACTGTAAAAATGGCTAAAAATGGTGAATTCTATGTTATATGAATTTTATCTCATTAAAAATTTTTTTAAAACTTTCAACCTGTATGTAAATGTGAGTCTGTTGATGGTTAATTTTTTTATAGATATGAAAAAAATTTTAATTCAATTTATTCTAAAAACAAAAATAAAAAATGTTCACCCATTTCTCCAATTCCCCACCCCCTGCCTCTAGCAACCACCTATCTTTTTTTTTTTTTGTAAGATTTTATTTATTTATTTGACAGAGAGAGATCACAAGTAGGCAGAGAGGCAGGCAGAGAGAGAGGGGGAAGCAGGCTCCCCATTGAGCAGAGAGCCTGATGCAGGGCTCGATCCCAGGACCCTGAGATCATGACCTGAGCCGAAGGCAGAGGCTTCAACCCACTGAGCCACCCAGGTGGCCCGCAACCACCTATCTTTTATCTATGAGCTTTGGTTTATTTGTTTTTAGATTTCATCTATGAGAAAGATCATACAGTATTTTTCTTTCTCTGATTTACTTCACTTAGCATAATGACCTCAAGGTCACAAATGGAATGATTTCATTCTTTTTTATGACTGAAGAATATTCCATTGTATATATACACCACAATTTTTTTTAACCATTCATCTATTGATGATTGATGATTTCCATATTTTGGCTGTTGTAAATAAATGTTGCAATAAACATGGAGGTACATACATCTTTTCAAGTTAGTGTTTTCATTTTCTTCAGATAAATACCCAGAGGTGGAATTCCTGGATCATGTGGTAGTCTCTTTTTAATTTTTTAAAAACACTTCATTATGTTTTTTAGATTCTGTTTATTTATTTGCAAGAAAGCACGAGCAGAGGGAGAAGCAGGCTCCACACTGAGCAGGGAGCCCAGTGTAGGCTCAATCCCAATCAGGACCTGAGCCGAAGGAAGGTGCTTAACTGACTGAGCCACCCAGGTGCCCCTATTTTTAATTTTTTGAGGAACATCCATACTTTTTTCCATAGTAGCTACACCAATTTACATTCCCATGAACAGTGCACAAGGGTTCCCTTCCTCCACTTCCTTGCCAACCCTTGTTATTTCTAGACTTTTTGATAATAGCCATTCTGACTGGTGTGAGGTGATACCTCATTGTGATTTTGATTTGCATTTCTCTGATGATTAATGATGTAGAGCATCTTTTCGTGTACTTGTTGGCTATCTGTATTTCTTCTTTGGGAAAATTCTATTCAGATCTTCTGCCCATTTTTAACTTGGATTTTTTTGGCTATGTATATGTTTTCATATATTTTGGATTAATGCCCCTTATCAGATAGATGATTTGCAAATATTTTCTCTGATTCAATAGGTCGCTTTTTTATTTTGTTGCTTTGTCATTTTGCTATGCAGAAGCTTTTTAGTTTGATGTTTTATTTTGCTTTCCTTGGTTTTGCTTTTGGCATGAGATTCAAAAAATCATGGTCTTGGCTAAGAAGCTTACCTCATATTTTTTTTTCCAGGAGTTTTGTGGTTTTAGGTCTTATGTTCAAGTGTTAATCTATTTTAAATTGGTTTTTGTGGATAGTGTGAGATACTGGTCCAGTTTTCCAAAAACTATTGAAGAAACTGTCCTTTCCCCGTTGTATGTATGTCGTAAATTAATTGAACATACATGCATGGATTTATTTTTAAGTTAATATTCTGTTCTATTGATTCATGTGTCTATTTCTATGCCAGTACTGTACTAATTGCTATAGCTATGTATATGCTATATGCTATAGCTGTGTTTGAAATATCAGAGCAAGATGCCTTCAGCTTTGTTCTTTCTCAAGACTGCTTTGGTTATTTGAGGTCTTTTATGGTTTCATGCAAATTTTAGGATTGTTTGACCTATTTTTGTGAAAAAAAAAAGCCATTGGAAATTTGATAGGAATCACATTGAATCTGTATTTTTTGGGGGTAGTATGGACATTTTAATTCTAAGAGAAGTAGTAATTCTTCTAATCTATGAGCACAGAATATCTTTCCATTTATTTGTGTCTTCTTCAGTTTCTTTCATTAATGTCTTGTAGTCTCCCTATACAGGTCTTTTACTTCCTTGGTTAAATATATTCCTAGGTATCTTATTCTTTTTGATGCAATTATAAGTGAGATTTTTTTCCCCTTAATTTCTCTTTCTGATAGTCCATTGTTAGTGTATAAAAATAAACAGATTCTTGTGTATTGATTTTGTACCCTATAACTTTACTGAATTCATTTATTAGTTCTAACAGTTTTTGATAGAATCTTTATGGCTTCTATATATGTCATCTGCAAATAGAGTTTTATTTCTTCTTTCCCAATTTGGATGCCTTTTATTTCTTTTGCTTGCCTAACTGCTTTGGGTAGGACTTCCAATACTATGTTGAATACAAGTGGTGAAAGTGGACATCCTTGTCTTGTTTCTGATCTTAGAGGAAGCTTTCAGTTTTTCACTGTTGAGCACGATGTTCTCTGTGGGCTTGTCATATATGTACTTTATAATGTTGAAGTACATTCTCTCTATACCCACCCACTTTTGATGAAAGTGTTGAATTTTGTCAAATGCTTTTTCTGCATCTAAAGAGATTATTGTATATTTATTCTTCATTTTGTTAATGTAGTGTATCATACTGACTGATTAGTGGATGTTGAACCACTAATTCCTGGATTAATACCAATCATGATGTAGTATTCTTCTTCTTCTTCTTCTTTTTTTTTTTTTACTATATTATCCTTTTGATGTATTGTTGAATTTGGTGTGCTAAAATTTTGTTGAGGATTTTTGCATCTATGTTCATCAGAGTATTGGCCTGTACTTTTCTTGTGGCATCCTTGGTTTTGGTACCAGGGTAATGCTGGCCTGAAAAAAAAAAAAAGAAAAGAAAAGAAAAAGAAGAAGCTTTCTTTCCTCTTCTGTTTTTTGGAAGAGTAGGGATTGGTATTAATTCTTCTTTGAATGTTTGTTATAATTCACCAGTGAAGCCATATGGTCCTGAATTTTTGTTTGTTGGGAATTTTTTTTTTTTTTTTTTTACTCAGTCTCCCTCAGTTACACTAGTAACTGGTGTGTTCAGATTTTCTGTTTCATTATGATTCAGTCTTGGTAGGTTGTATGTTTTTTGAAATTTATCCATTTCTACTAGGTTATCCAATTTGTTGGCATATTCATAACGTTCTCATAATTGTTTGTATTTCTGTGGTGTTGTTATTTCTCCTCTCTCATTTGTGATTTTATTTTTTTCTTCTTGATACATCTAGCTAGAGGTTATCAATTTTATTTTATTTTTTTCAAAGAACCACCTCCTAGTTTTATTAATCAGTTCTATTGGGGTTTTTTCCTTTCTTTTTTTCTTTTTTTTTTTTAGTTTCTATGTCAATTATCTCTGCTCTAATCTTTATTATTTAGTATGTTATTTAACCTCCATGTATTTGTGGTCTTTCCAGAGTCTTTCTTGTGATTGACGTGTTTCATAATGTTGTGGTCAGAAAAGGTGCATGGTATGACTTCAGTCTTCTTGTATTTGTTGAAGCCTATTTTGTGGCCTAATATGTGATCTATTCTGGATAATGTTCCATGTATGCTTTAAAAAATGTGTATTCCACTGTTTAAGGAGGAAATGTTCTGAATATATATGTTAAGTCCAACTGGTCCAATTTGTCATTCAAAGCCATTGTTTCTTTCTTGATTTCCTGTTTAGATGATCTGTCCATTGATGTAAGTTAAAGACCCCTACTATTGTTGTATTATTGATTAGTTCCTTTATATTTGTAATTGTTTTGTGTATTTAGATGCTCCAATGTTGGATGCATAAATATATACAATTGTTCCCTTTATTATTTATAGTGCCCTTGTCTCTTGTTACAGGTCTTTGTTCTAAAGTCTAAACAGTCTAGTTTGTCCAATATAAGTATTGCTATTTCATTTGCATAATAAATGTTTTTCTGTCCCCTCACTTTCAATCTTCAGGTGTCTTTATGGTCTAAAATTAGTGTCTTCTAGGCAGCATATAGATTGGTCTTGTTTTTTTTATCCACTGACACCCTATGGTTTTGTTGGAGTGTTCAGTCTGTTTACATTCAAGGTAATTAATAGTTATGTATTTATTGCCATTTTATTACTTGCTTTGTGATCTTTCTGGAGCATTTCTCTGATTCTTTCTTGTCTTTCCATCTCTCATGTTTTGCTGATTTTCCTTAGTGATATATTTGGATTTTTTTCTCTTTCTTCTTTGCATGTTTATTAGTGGTTTTTGATATATGGTTACCATCAGGTTCGTATATAACCTTTTCTGCATAACAGTCTATATTAAGCTGATGATCACTTAAGGTTGAACCCATTCTTTTTCTCCTCCTCACATTTTAGATATATGTTATTATATTTTATATCCTTTTTGTGAGTTCCTTGACTTTTATAGAAATATTCATTTTTACTGCTTTTGTTTTTCCTGCCTTTACACTGTCACTTTTGGCCTCTCCTTTCCACTCACAGAGTCCCCTTTAATATTTCTTGCCAGGCTGTTTCAGTGGTCACAAATTCCTTTAGTTTTTGTTTGTCTGGGAAACTCTTTATCTCTCCTCTATTCTGAATGATAGCCTTGCTGGATAGAGTATTCTTGGCAGCAGACTTTATCCTTTCAGCCCTCTGAATATACCATGCCACTTTCTTCTGGCTTGCCAAATTTCTGTTGAAAGATCTGCTAGCCTTATGGGTTTTCCCTTTTAAGTTAATGACTTCTTTTGTTGTGCTGCTTTTAATATTTTCTTTATCACTCTATTTTGCAAATTTAAATACAACATGTCTTGGTATGGGTGTGCTTTTGATGATTTTGATGGGAGTTCTCTGTGCCTCCTGGATCTGGATGCCTGTTTCTTTTCTCAGATTAGGGAAGTTTTCAGCTGTTATTTCATCAAATGAATTTTATGCCCCCTTTCTCTATCTTCTTCTGGGACTCCTATAATACAAACATTATTACATTTGATAGAGTTCCTGAGTTCCCTATGTCTATTCCCATTATGCATAATTCTTTCTCTCTTTTGTTTAACTTAATACTTTCCATTAGTTTTTACTCTAGGTCATTAATTTGTTCCTCTGCTTCTTCCAGCCTGCTGTTCATTGCATCAAGTGTGTTTCTGATCTCACTTATTGCACTCTTCATCCCTGTATGATTTTTTAACTTTTACCTCTATGGTCAGAGTCTTACTGATGTCTTCTGTTCTTTTCTCAAACCCAGTGAGTATCCTTATGATTGTTGCTTTAAATTCTCCATCAGGCATGTTACTTATATCTGTTTTGCTTAGATCTCTGGCCATGACCTTATCTTGTTCTTTCATTTGGGATAAATTCCTGTCCTCTCATTATGTCTAAGTCTCTGCCTGTTTCTGTGTCAGAAAAGCCAATTATGTCTCTTGTTTCTGAAAGTAATGGCCTTATGAAGAAGAGGTCATGTAGTGCCCAGGGTATGGTGCTTCAGGGAGTGTCTCCAGTGTGTGCTGCATATGCTGTACTATTGTGTTCTGGTTGCTCTATCCTTCCAGCCAGTCATTTGCAGAGGCTTTCCTTTCCTGCTATGGGCAGTGTTTGATGCCTGGCCTAAATGTGGTGAGTTTTAACTAGGTGTGCCCTGGTCTGCTTGTGAAATGAGACCTGTCACTACTTCCACTGGAACTGAGGCCCTGCAAAACTCTCTGGTTGGGAGACGTGATGTGGGGAGGGGTTTGGCTGGTCTTCTGGGGGAAGGGGCCCGCTACACTAGGACGAAGCTAGCATGACTGAGAAGGGCAGCTCAATTGGAGCACAGGGCTTAGTGTAAGCAAGTTAGGTAGCCACTGTCTGTGCTGTGCTGCTTCCTGCAGGTGCCTCTATGTTTATGCTGGGGCGGGGAGGAGAAAATGGCACTTGGCCAGCTCCACTGTTCTCAGAGAGGTCTCTCTGAATATTGCCTCAGGGACACACTCTGAGAAGAGCAAATAATCTCTCCACTCTGTGCCCTATGTTTTCTTCAGATTGCTGTTTCCACACTGTATGTTCCCTGGTTCCTTGCCTACCTTCTCTCCAAGAGCAGGACAGTACCCTCTGGGTTCTATCCCAGCCAAGCCTGCTGACCTTTTAAATTCCAAGCTTTAAGCCCCACTGGTTGCAAGACCTCATGAAATTCAGCCTCTCTCATTTTCAAAGCCAGTGTCTATGGGGAAATGTTCTCCCTGTGCATTCCCTGTGTGCCTCTCTTTCACCCTTCCCCTCATCCATGGCTCCCTCCCATATGCATCAGCCATGATCCATTTCTCCCCTAAATCACATCTCCATACTTCCTACCTTCTTTGATGTGACCACTTCTCTCCCTTTAGTTGTAGAGTTTGTTTGGTCAGTCTTCAGTTAAATTTCTAGGATATTTAGGATGATTTTATAGTTATCCAGTTGTATTCAAGGGACAAGGTGAGCCTGGAGTCCTCCTACTCCACCACCATCTTCCTATCTCCACAGGAAGATTTCTTGACTAATTTTAGGACATATGCCAGAGAAGTGGAGATGTGTGGCAGCTTTCTCTGGGAACAGAAGTACTTGCAGGCACTATTATCCTTTCCCTTGCCCAATGTAGATAGCCAGACACCCATGGGAGGCAGTTCTGACACCTCGGTTTTTCTTGTTGGTACTACTTGCTCTGCCCCAGCATTGCCCTCCAGTCTCACCCCACCCAACCTGACCAGCCTGACAGTCAGTCACCTCCAAAAGCAGCTCCACCCCACCATACCTGGCAGTCAGTCCTGGCGAGGAACAGCTCACCTACAAAACAATACCTGCCCTGGGGTGTGGGGAAGCTAACCCCACACACCAGTATGCTGATAGTAGCATGCTGACAGTAGCTACTGATCAGTCTCTCAGCTAGCCTCTCCAGGAGCAAGCTCTGCCCGATACTGCACCTGCAGCAGTCACAGTGGGTCACTGAAGATGGTGGGGCTGAGGGCTAGTCCTGCTCACCACTGAGCCTACAGTGAATGCAACCAGGCCTCTCAGTGAGCTGCTCAAGAAGCAAACACTGCCCACCAGTGTGCCCATAGTAGCCTTGGCTCAAGCACAACAGGAGGGTGCAGGCAACCCACATAGGGGACAGCCCTGCAGCACCTGCTCCTTATGACCAGGGTATATTGCACTACAGAGCACCATAGGATGCCTTCTACATAAGGCAACTACTTTCAAAACCAGGCCTACCTAATACATGGAAAAAACATGGAGTCAGAAAAAATCAGAGACCAAGGAATGGGTTCTAAATGAAGTAACAAGACAAAACAACAGAGAAAGAGCTAAATGAAATGGAAATAAGCAATCTACCTGATAAAGAGTTCAAAAATACTCATCAGACTTGATAGAAGAGTGTGGGACAGAAAGGGATAGAAAATAGAAAATATAAAAAAAGAACCAACCAGATAAAAAACTACAGTAACTCAAGTGAAAAATACACTGGGGTTGGGGGTGCCTGGGTGGCTCAGTCAGTTAAACGTCTGATTCTTGATTTCAGCTCAGGTCATGATCTCAGGGTTGTGGGATTGAGCCCTGCATCGGGCTCTGTGCTGGGCATGGAGTCTGCTTAAGAATCTCTCTTTTTCTCTTCTCCTACCCTCAAAAAAAAAAAAAAAAAATACACTAGAGGGATCAACAGCAGATTAGAGAATGTACAGGAATAGTTCAGCCATCTGGAAGGCAGGGTGATAGAAAGCAACCAAATTGAAATAGCAAAAAGAGAATGAACTCTAAAAGAGGATAGATTAAGGCAACTCTGTGATAAAACTAAGTGTAATAACATTCACATTGTAGAAGTCCCAGAAGAGAGAGAATGGAATATAAAATTTATTTGAAGAAATAATAGCTGAAAACTTCCCTAAACTTGAGAAGGAAACAGACATTCAGGCCAGGGAATCACAGAGAACCTCACACATGATGAACTCAAGGAAGTGAACACCAAGACATAATAATTAAAATGACAAAAATTAAAGACAGAGAATCTTAAAAGCAGCAAGAGAAAAGGAAACCTATCAGTTGATTTTTCAGCAGAAATTTTGCAAGCCAGACGAATGTGGCATAATATATTCAAAATGCTGAAATGAAAAGCCTATGACCAAGAAAACATTACCCAGCAAAGTTATTCAATGTTGAAAGAAAGATAAAGAATTCCCAAACAAAAGTTAAAAGAGTTATCACTACTAAACTGGCTCTATAAATAATGTTAAAGGAACTTTAAGTAGAAACAAAAAGGCCATAACTAGAAGTAAAAATTTTGAAAGGAAAAAAAATTTCCTGTTAAAAGCAAACATACAGTAATGGTAGTAATCAATTACTTATAAAACTACTATGAAGAGGGCACCTGGGTGGCTCAGTGGGTTAAAGCCTCTGCCTTCAGCTCAGGTCATGATCTCAGGGTCCTGGGATCAAGCCCCGCATCGGGCTCTCTGCTCAGCAGGGAGCCTGCTTCCCCCTCTTTCTCTGCCTGCCTCTCTGCCTACTTGTGATCTCTCTCTCTCTGTCAAATAAATAAATAAAATTTAAAAAAAACTACTATGAAGGTTAAAATGCAAAAGTAGTAACATGTATTATATCTACAAAAAATAAGTCAAGGGACGTCTGGGTGGCTCAGTTGGTTAAGAGGCTGCCTTCAGCTCGGGTCATGATCCCAGGGTCCTGGGATCAAGTCCCGCATCGGGCTCCTTGCTCGGCGGGGAGCCTGCTTCTCCCTCTGCCTCTGCCTGCCTCTCTGCCTGCTTGTGCTCTCTCTCTAACAAATAAATAAATAAAATCTTAAAAAAAAATAAGTCAAGATACACAAAATAAAGATGTAAAATATGATATCATATACATAAAACATGGAGTAAAAAATCAAGTCCTTTTAGAATGTGTTCAAACTTAAGCAACTATCAACTTAATATAGACTACTTTATATATATAGGGTATTATATATTAACCTCATAGTAACCACACTGAAAACCTTTGACTGATCCACACACAAAAAAGAGAAAGGAATCCAAAAATAACAATGGAAGTCATCAAACCACAATGGAAGAGAGTAATAAAAGAAGAAGGGAACAAGGAATAATGCAAAAATAACCAGAAAACAGTTAACAAAATGACAATAAGTACATACCTATCAATAATTAAATGTGAGTGGACTAAATGCTCCAACCAAAAGAAATTGGTTGAGTGAATAAAAAAACAAGACCTAGCTCTATGCTGCCTAAGAGAAACTCACTTCAGATGTAAGGACACAGAGTAAAGTGAAGGGCGGGAAAAAGATATTTCATTCAAATGGAAACCAAAAGAAAGTTCGACTAGTAATACTTATATCAGACAAAATAGACTTTAAAGACTGTAATAAGAGACAAAGAGAAGCATTACATAATAAAGGGACCAATCCAACAAGAGAATATAACAATTCTAAATATCTATGCATCCAACATAGAAGCACCTAAATACATAAAGCAAACATTAACAAACATAAAGAGACAAATCGACAGTAATGCAATAATAGCAGGGGACTTTAACACCCCATTTACATTATAGATGGGTCATTCAGACAGTAGATCAATAAGGAAACTGGCTTTGAATGATACATTACATAAGATGGAGTTAAACCTTCCATCCAAAAAATGGCAGAATACACATAGAACAAGTACACGTGGAACATTCTCCAGGATGGATCACATGTTAGGCCACAAACAAGTTTCCATAAATTTAATATTTAAATCATATCAAGGGCACCTGTGTGGCTCAGCTGGTTAAGGGTCTGACTCTTGATTTTGGCTCAGGTCATGATCTCAGAGTCCTGGGATCAAGCCCCGAGTCCAGCTCCCCGCTCTGAGGGAGTCTGCTTGTCTCCTTCTGCCCTACCTCACCTCGTGCTCATTCCCTCCCTCTCTCTTTAAAATAAACAAATAAATATTTAAATCATATCAAGTATCTTTTCCAACCACAATCGTATGAAATGGGATACCAATTACAAGAAAACTAGAAGAAATACATACACATGGAGGATAAACAACATACTACCAAACAGCCAATGATCAAGGAAAAAATCAAAGAGGAACTAAAAAAATACCTGGAGACAAATGAAAGTGGAAACAGGACAGTTCAAAATCTTTGGGACCCAGCAAGGACAATTCTAAGAAGGAAGGTTACAGCAAAACAGGGCTATCCCAAAAACCAAGAAAAGTCTCATTCTAAATTTACATATAAAGGAACTAGAAAAAGTAAAACAAAGCCCAGAGTTGGCAGAAGGAAGGAAATAATAAAGATCAGGGTGGAAATAAATGAAATAGAGACTAAAAAATCATGAAAAGATCACTGAAACTGTTTCTTTGAAAAAATAAAATTGAAAAAAATAAAATTGATACAACTTTAGCCAGACTCATCAAGAAAAAGAGAGGACTCAAATAAAATCAGAAATGATAGAGAACTTACAAACTACATCAGAGAAATATGAGGCCTATGAGAGACTGCTATCAAAAATTATATACCAACAAATTGGACAATCTACAAGAGATGGGTAAATTTCTGGAAATATAAAATTCTCTAAGACTGAGTCAGGAAGAAATCGAAAATTTGAACAGATCAATTACTAGTTACAAAATTTTGAACTGGTAATCAGAAAACTCCCAAGATGGGGCGCCTAGGTGACTCAGTCGGTTAAGCATCTGACTCTTGATTTCAGCTCAGGTCACGATCTCAGGATTGTGAGACTGATCCCTGCATTGGGCTCTATGCTCAGTGGGGAGTCTGCTCGAGGATACTCTCTCTCCCTCTGCCCCTCACCCTACTCATGCTCTCTCTCTAAAATAAATAATTTTTTTTTAAAAATTTTAAAAAATAAATAGCAGGTCTCTAAAACAAAACAAAACAAAACAAAAAACTCCCAAGAAAAGTCCAGGACATGATGCTTCATAGATGAATTCTAGCTAACATTTAAAGACAAGTTAAAACCTATTCCTCTCAGGGCACCTACGTGGCTCAGTCATTTGAGCACCTGACTTCTGATTTTGGCTCAGGTCATGATCTCCAGGTCATGAGATCAAGCCCAACATCAAGCTCTGCACTGGGCATGGAGCCAGTTTGGGATTCTTTCTCTCCCTTTTCCTCTCCCCCTCCCCTGCTACTCACTCTTTCTCACTCCAAAAAAAAAAAAAAAAAAAATTATCCCCCTCAAACTATCCCGAAAAATAGGAGAGGAAGGTATGCTTCCAAGTTCATTCTATGAGATCAACAATATCCTGATACCAAAACAGGACACTACAAAAAAATAAGATTACAGACCAATATCCCTGAAGAACATAGGTGCAAAAATCCTTAACAGAATATCAGTAAACGAAACTTAAAATTACAGTAAAAGAGGGGTGCCTGGGTGGCTCAGTCGGGTAAGCATCTGACTCTTAATTTCAGCTCAGGTCATGATCTCAGAGTTGTGAGATTGAGCCCCGTGTTGGGCTCCATGCTCAGTGGGGATTCTTCTTGAGATTCTCTCCCTCTCTCTCTGTCCCTCCCCCAAATAAATAAATAAATATTTAAGAAAATACATTAAAAGAGTCATTCACCAAGATCAAGTGGGATTTATTTCAGTGATGCAAGAATGGTTCAACATCCACAAATCAATGTGGATTTTGACAAAATGTAGGATAAAAATCACATGATCATCTCAGTAGATACAGAAAAAGCATCTGACAAAATCCAACATCCAGTCATGATAAAAACCCTCAGCTATATGGGTAGAGAAGAAACATACCTAACAAAATAAAGACCATATATATCAAACTCACAGCTAACATCATACTCAATGGTGAACATGAAAGCTTTCCCTTTGAGATCAAAAACAAGACAAGGATGTCCACTCTTACCACCTTTATTTAACATAGTACTGGAAGTCCTAGCCATAGCAATCAGACAAGGGGAAAAAAAGGCATCCAAATTAGAAAGGAAGAAGGAAAACTGTTACTATTTGCAGATGCCGTATTACATTTAAAAAAAAAAAACCCTAGACTCTAGCAAAAACCTGTTCTGATAAACGAATTCAGTAAAGTTGCAAGATACAAAATCAGTATGCAGAAATCTGTTACAAAACAGGAGAATGAGAAATTAGGAAGACAATCCCATTTACATAAAAAAATCACATAGGAATAAATTTAATGAAGGAGCTGAAAGATTTGTATTCTGAAAAGTATGATACTAATGAAAGAAATTGAAGATGACACATATAAATGGAAAGATATACCATGCTCATGGATTGAAGAATTTTGTTAAATCATCCATATTATGCAAAGTAATCTTCAGATTCAATGCAATCCCTATTAAAAAAAAAAAACAAAAAACCTAACAGCCTTATTCATAGAACTAGAATGAAAAATTCTAAAATTTGTGTGGAACCACAGAAAGCCCTGAATATCCCAAGCAATCCTGAGAAAGAAAAAAGTTGGAGGTATCTCAATCTCAGCATTCAAACTATACTACAAAGCTACAGTAATCAAAACAGATAGTACTGTCACAAAAATAGACACATGGATCAATGAAACAGAATTAAGAACCCAGAAATAAACTCATGTTTATATGGTCAATTGATCTACAACAAAGAAGACAAGAATATACAATGTGGAAAAGACATTCTCTTCAATAAATGGTGTTGAAAAACTAGACAGTTATATATAAAAGTTTGAAACCAGACCACTTACAGCATACAAAAAATACACTCTAAATGGATTAAAGACTTACGTATAAGACTTGAAATCATAAAACTCCTATAAGAAAATATAGGCAATAAACTAATGGGCATCAGCCTTAGCAATATTTTTGGATATGTCTCCCCAAGAAGAAAAACAAAAGCAAAAATAAACAACTGGGACTATATCAAACTAAGAATCTTTTGCACAGTGAAGGAAATCATAAAAAATTAAAAAAGAAAGAAAAGGTAACCTACTGAATAGGAGAAGATATTAGCAAATGATATTCAGTAAGAGATTAATACTTAAAATACATAAAGAACTCATACAACTCAACACCAAATTATGTGATGAAAAAATGGGCATAGGGACTGAATAAACAGTTTTCCAAAGAAGACTTACTGATGGCCAACAGACATGAAAAGATGTTCAGTATCACTAATCATCGGGAAAATTCAAATCAAAACCACAATGAGACCTCACACCAGTCAGATGACCAATATCAAAAAGACAAAAACTGAAGAATCTGTCTGGCTCACTAAGTAAAGCATGATCTTAGGGTCATGAGTTCAAGCCCCATGATGGGCATAGAGCTTACTTTAAAAGAAAAAAAAAAGACAAGAACTAAGACGTGTTGACAAGGATGTGGAAAAAAGGAAACCTTTATGCACTGTTGGTGAGAATGTAAATTGCTGTAGTCACTATGGAAAAGAGTATGGAGGTTCCTTAAAAAATTAAAAATCGAGTACCATACGATCCTGTAATTTCACTTCTGGAGATTTAGTGAAAGGAAACAAATACCTAATTTGAAAAGATATATGAACCCCTATGTTTATTGCAGCATTATTGATTTACAACAGCCAAGATGTGGAAGCAGCCTAAGTGTTCACTGATAGATGAGTGGGTAAAGATGTGGTATATATACACAGTGGAGTACTACTCAGCCATAAAAAATGAAACCTTGCCATTCCCAACAACATGGATGGTCCTAAGAAGTATTATGCTAAGTGAAATAAGATAGAAAAATACAAATACCATGATTTCACTTATACATGTAATCTAAAAAACAAAGGAACAAACATGAAAAACAGAAACACTCACACAGAACAAACTAGTTGTTGCTAGAGGGGAGGATGGGGGGTGATAGGTGAAATGGTGAAGGGGAATAAGAGGTACAAATTGCCAGTTATAAAATAAGTATGTCACTTGGATGAAAAGTACAGTATAGGGAACATAGTCAATAATAATGTAATAACTTTGTATGGTCAGAGATGGTAACTACACTTATTGTGGTGAGCATTTTGAAATGTACATAATTGTCAAATCATTGTGCTGTGCACTCGAAACTAATGTTAAATAGGTTTCAATTTAAAAAAATGAATCCACACGTATGACCAGCATCCAGACCAAGAACAGAATATTATCAACATTTCATAAGCCCCTCTCATGATTTCTTTCAGAAAGTCACTTATTAAACTCCTACACCCCAAAGAGTAACCCTAGCCTAACTTATAAGAATGGATTCCTATAGTATATACCATTTTGCATCTGCCTTTTTAAACCCAACATGGTTAGATTCAACTATTTTGCTTGGAATAATAGTTTCATTGTTATATCGTATTCTATCGTATGACTAGATCACATTTTACTGTTGATGGATATTTGAATAGTTTGCAGTTTATATTTGCCAGCATACAGTGTTGTCAGGAATGTTCTTGTACATGTCTTTTGGTGAACATATGTACTAGATACATAAGAGCAGCACTGCTGGGTCATAAGATATGCTATTCCAACTTCAGTGGGGACTATCAAAAAATTTCCAAGGTGGTTGGACCCATTTATACTCTCCAGTATTGTACGAGAGTTCCAGTTGTTCAACATGTTTGCTACATTTGAAACTGTCTATGTGGGTTCTTCTTTAAGCCACTCTGTTGTATGCACGTCAAGTTTTCTTTTAAAGCTGGAATTGGAGGGGCGCCTGAGCGGCTCAGTCTGTTAAGCATCCAACTCTTGATTTCAGCTTAGGTCATGATCTCAGGGTTGTGGGACTGAGCCCCATGTGAAGCTCTGTACTCAGAGGGGAGTCTGCTTAGGATTCTCTCTCTCCCTCTCCCTCTGCCCCGCCCTCATCAAATAAATAAAATCTTAAAAATAAATAAAGCTGGAATTGGAAAACAGAACACCCTTTAAAAACTAACTGGTTTAGGGGTGCCTGTGTGGCTCAGTTGGTTAAGCATCTGCCTTTGGCTCAGGTCATGATCCCTGGATCCTGGGATCGAGTTCCGCGTCAGGCTCCCTGCTCAGTGGGGAGCCTGCTTCTCCCTCTCCCTCTGCCTGTCCCTCCCACTGCTTGTGAGCTCTCTCTCCGTCAAATAAGTAAATAAAGTCTTTAAAAAAAACCTGATTTATATCATATGTGTTTAAGTTTTTGGAAATAACAGATAAATGATGAAGTCCATAGTTACATCTGAACTGCAGTAAAATAAACACTGGTGATAAATAAAGGAGCTCTTTCAATTTTCAGTATCAAGTCCAACATATCAGAGAAAACTTCCAATTTTCACAGTTTACCAATGTTGGGCTGTAAATTAATATCCTTTTAGTTTATTTTTCTGTACAACCATAAATTTAGGTTATTTCACTGTATTAGTTGATTTTGAAACTTAAAGTCTAAAAAAAAAAAAAAAAAGAGAAAGAATCTGATCTTGAGATGGAGCTGGGGGATCTCTAAGTGGTTTAGTGAGTTGACCCCCTAAAAGAGGAGTCGCCAAACTTTGTGTATAAGAGCCGGTCCTTGCCAGCCATCTGGTCTGTTGCAGTTACTCAACTCTGCCCTTGAAAGCTGCCATAAACAGTATGCAAATTAGAGAATGTGGTTATGTACACACCCCTGTGCTCAGTGTATATGCTCACTAAAACATACATAAGAATGTCCATAATAGCACCACATGCTGGACAATATAAACTTGCAACTACCCAAATGCCCCTCAACACTACAGTGATACATTCATACAAGAGAGTATTATACAGCAGTGAAAATAAAGTACTGTTGCAACTTTATTTACAAAAACTAGCAATAGTAATGGGCATGAGATTTCCCTTTGAGGTAATGAAAAGGTGATGAAAAAGTGGTGATGACTGCGCATTATGCATGTACTTAATACCACTGAATTGTACACTTTAAAATTGTTAAAATGGTAAATTTTATGTTATACATGTTTTACTGCAATAAGATAAACAGGTAATGGATCGTATGTGGCCCATGCATGGGCCATAGTTAGCCAACCCCTGCTCTAAAATTTATCCCTGTGAGAAGTCATGTCCTATGATGGTTAAAAGCAGTTTGTTACCAGACAACCTGGACTTGAGTTCTGGCTCTGACACCAACTTTATACCCTATGCAAGTTTCTTAAACTCACTGTGATTCAGTTGTTTTTTTTTTTAATCTATAAAACAATATAATACTAACATAGGGTTGTATAAGGAATAAATGAGTTACATTAAATTAAAGCATATACAATGGTTCCTAGAATATGTAACAGTGCAATAAATGTTAGGTGTTATCATCACTTTTTTAAAATAACATCACGAAGTATGAAAAGAGAACTCTTGGTCCACACAAAAGCCAAAAATGGCAGGTTGCTCTCAGAGCCAACCCGTGGGTGCTGGTATAAACTTATCCCTACTACTAAAACAACTTTTTCTATCCCTACATAAGAAACAAAACCAAACTACATAGGATCATCTGACAACTTGTGCAATATTAAGGTTTGTCAACTGTAACCCAGAAGTATATAAAATGCTAAGAAAATATAAACATTTTTCTAACTTATTTCAATGGTCATTTAAACTTTTAATCAGGCCAGTTTTAAAATCAAAATTATAACAAAATATTTTAAAATAAAAACAAATAATAATATAATTATTTAAAAGGAATAATTATTTTTACTATTAATCCTAATTTGCTAATGGGGAAACAAGCTTCACTGGACATTTTTGTCAAGAAAAGATATACTTTCTCTGAATGAAACCACAGTATACTGTAAACCAAATGACGATAATGAAGAGATTTAGAAACAATGAAGACCCAGAGTGCATATTAATTCTACTCAGAAACATGATTCCTCATTTGAATTGAGCTTCGGAGCCATAACTGATGGTAAGAAGTGCTAAAATCCCCAAGTCCAGTGTTTTGCAATTATGATCAATGATGCTATAAACAATCTTAAATATTTCTCTTGGTACACATGCACAAGATTTCCTCTAGGGTATATACCAAGGAATAGAGTTGCTGGGTCATAGGGAATATACATCTTCAATCTACTAGAGATCACATCATATTATCCAACAAGACTGTGCCAGTTCTATATGCCCACTAACAGTTCCTGTGATGACAATCTCATCAGTACACTGATCAACGTTTAACTGTCAATGTCAAAAAGGATGTTTCACTGTGATTTTATTTGTCCATTTTTAAAACTAAAGCATAATTTCCATATAGTAAAATTAACTTTTTATTTTATTTTTTTTTAAGATTTTATTTATTTATTTTAGAGAGAGAGAGAGTGAAAGAGAGCATGAGAGGGGAGAAGGTCAGAAGGAGAAGCAGTCTCCCCGTGGAGCTGGGAGCCCGACGCAGGACTCGATCCCGGGACTCTGGGATCATGACCCGTGTCGAAGGCAGTTGCCCAACCAACTGAGCCACTCAGGCGCCCTAAAATTAACTTTTTAGAGTACAGTTCATATTTTTCATCTCCTTTCCTCTGCACTGAATTCAGAATTATTTCTTCACATCTTTTCTTCCAGTTCACTAATTGTCTTCGGTAATAGATATCTAAATCTATTATTTCTGTTTTTAATTTTAGCAATTTTAGTTCTCCTTTGTGGGTTTTTTTTTTTTTTTTTTTTTTTCTAAATCTGCTTGGCTATTTAAATTTTAATTCGTTAAAATTAACAAAAATTTAAAAATCTGTTGCTCAGTAACACTAGCCAGACTTTAAGTGCTCTAGAGCCACATGTGGCCAGAGGCCATTATATTAGTGCATCTGTAGAACATTTCCATTAACTCCAAGTGTTCTATTGGATATCTTTGCTCTAGAGATCTTTGTTTTTCTTTCTGCTGGGTACCAATAGGCATCCTCAGCCTGGGAAACCACTTTAAACTAACTTAAGGGTTTTGTTGTTGTTGTTTTACATATGCAGGTGGTATGAAATTGGGCTGCAAAAATGAGTGAAGCCTAGCTTGAGATTAGGAATTCTTCGGGAAGATTTTTTTTACTGTTTTGCTGTGGGTCTGAAGATATCCATGGATAACAGATTCTGTTCCTTTGCTCAGATGATGAGAGTAGTGTTGCAATCACCAGACCAGCTTCAGAGAGCCCCTGCATGCTGAGTGAACCACAACCTTTGGTCTTACCTCGAGTGCCACAGTCGAAGGCGCCATCCGTCACCTCAAATCCAGTAAGCCCCTCACAGGAATATACTGGAGAACCTAAGACTGTTCTTGCCAGAAGAAGCTTGCTCAGAGTTACTTGCCTTAATTTTATTATTTATGACTCAATTTTTTTCAGTAAAGTTATATGTTTATCACAATAAGCCAGTGACTCTTTGCATTGATAAGTTTAAGTTTAAAAAATTAATACTGGGACACCTGGGTGCCTCAGTCGGTCCCACTCTTGATTTCAGCATCCCACTCTTGATTTCGGCTCAGGTCATGATCTCAGGGTTGTGGGATCAAGCTCTGTGGCAGTTTCTGCACTGAACCTGGAGCCTGCTTAAGATTCTCTCTCCTCTCTCTCTCTGCGCCTCCCCTTCCCCCAGCTCTCACTTGTGTGCGCACACATGCGCTCTAAAAGAAATTTTAAAAAAATTAATAGCAAATTAGGGTTGATAATTTTTGTCAGCTTTTTTTTTAACAAACGGCCTCTTTTAAAAAATATTTTATTAAGATTTATTTACTTATTTATTTGAGAGAGAGAGAGCATGAGCGGGGGGGAGAGGGAGAGGGAGAAGCAGGCTCTTCACTGAGCAGGGAGCCCGATGCGGGGGCTCGATCCCAGAACCTTGGGATCATGACCTGAGCCAAAGGCAGATGCTTAACCAACTGAGCCACCCAGGAGCCCCTCAGTCCCCTCTTTTTAAAGTCATCCATAAGTTATGCAATGTAGAATCAGCTATGTGGTTAGCCTAAGTCTGTTTGGGGAAGAATAAAGGATATGACAGAATGGGGGACCAATTCCAGATGTTCTGTGGCCTTAATATCCTATCCTTTGAATCTCTCCATTTGACTCCCTTTTCTTTTATCTCAGCCTACCTGGTTTTTATTTTTGATATTTGAATCTATTGCCTTTTCTGCCTTTTGCATGTTTAGGACTGGTTAATAACTGAGGTGTAAAAGGCAAGCCAAAGTAAGGAACGAGTGGTCCCAATGAAGTCTGTGGACAAGCAAAAACATGGCCATTTCTTGCAGAAGGCTAACGAGCCTGGTCTCATCCCTGTGTAATGATTTATCTAGTTCCTACATGATAGTTTCCCAGTGTTACTTGTGGCCAAAAACAAAACAAAACAAACAACCAAAACGGGATGGGCGCATGGCAGGGGGATTCTAAACCTTGAGCCATGCTCATTAACCCTGGGTTTTACTAACAGACTCAGTATTCGCTTTGTTGGTTTACTGGCCTGATATTGTGCTACTGGATTTACAAATGGGTTATTTAAAAATAAAATCAGCAAGGTCCATCCATATCTTACCACACTGGAGGATTAACTAGGTGAACTAATGTTCCTTTCGTGGTAATAAAATACTTCTAACATGCTGAAGTGGTCTGACTATGGGTTAGATAGCCTAAGTTATGCATAATTAACTTAAATGTTTCTGGCTGTTAATGACCAAAGGAAAAAGAAGCATTAATTCACATATACCTGAGAGAAAGTAGGAGGAAAATGCATGCTATGGCAGAGGAGCTGGCCAGAAAGGGCACTGAACTGATGACCTGACAGAGAAAATCAACAGCACTCCAAGGTGGCACTGTCAGTCCATGGAAGATTAAATCCTGCTAACACTAGAACTCTTGCTAGTTACAGTCTTCAGAATTTAGGTTATGACTAATAGCTGACTGCTCCAGGGGTAGTGAAAGAGAAAGGATTAGTTTTCGCAGAGCATGAGACTGTTTGATGGTGAAAGAGATTATGTCAGAGTTTACTCTTAATTTTTTCTACATTTGTTCCATATTTTTTCTTCTTAGGTTTTCTTTTCTAACGTAATGTAAATAATGATAGTAATGGAGTTCTCACTCCCCTATCTGAGTGGCTGTTAACTGCTTTCATCTCAGTTGATCAGACTTCCCCTACCTGCTGTCATTTAGAAATGAAGAGAAAAGGAGTCTGACTTGTCATCTTGACAGTGGACTTGGAGCCCCTACTGGCTCCAAAAACATTATAAAAGTTAATGCATAGGAGAAAAATGTACAGATTATCTAATTTGAAAATACTAACTTTTGGCAAAGTTGGGAAACACAGCAAGTGTCTTCACCAACCAATAACAAGTAACATTTTCTTTTGACATATAGATGAATCTCTGTCAAGCAGCAAGTGGTCACCAGCCAAATGTGAATGGTCTCTTGGTTCATGGGATGCCTCTACAGCCAAGAAATCTCTCCCTAATGGACAAGCTACTGTAAGAAGTGTAAAATTTTAATAGACTCTAGAATTTACATAGATCACTGAGAAATAAAAGGAAATCTAAATCAATCATCATACATATATTGAGTACCTACCAAGAAACCAGAGACATCTGGGGAGTAAAAACATCTAAGGGAAATGGTTTCCCCCCTCAAGGAGCTGATAATGTAACTGGAAAGAGAAGACACACACGGGCAAAAAGAGACTTAACCATATAGGGCACTGTTGTGACTGAATGTCAAGTGTGTGGTACCCAGAGTGAATGCATGACAGTCCCAAAGAAGGGAGGCATTTGGGTGGCTAACTATACTATGAACTTTTCCTTCAAAGATGGGAGTTTGGATAAGCAGAGAAGAGCAATAAGACTATTCTAGGTAGGAGGAATGATGTGGGAAAAGGTCTGGAGACAAAAAATATAAACTATAATGGGGCGCCTGGGTGGCTCAGCGGGTTAAAGCCTCTGCCTTCGGCTCAGGTCATGATCTCAGGGTCCTGGGATCGAGCCCCACATCGGGCTCTCTGCTCAGCGGGGAGCCTGCTTCCCCCTCTCTGCCTGCCTCTCTGCCTACTTGTGATCTCTCTGTCAAATAAATAAATAAAATCTAAAATCAAACAAACAAAAAATACAAACTATTTAGAAGGGAAAGCAGACTGGTTTTGCTTTAGTAAGAAAAGAGATAGGTCAGAATTTTAATGCTTCTGACCAAAGATCACTGACAATCTTCCAGAATTAAAATAGATCGTGGTGTGATTTGTGGGAAAGAAAACTGAAATTAATGAAGGCTGTGACCAGACTGGATGGTTCTGAATGCCATGTTTTTGAGATCCATTCATGTTGTTGCATGTGACCTTTTCTTTTATTGCCAAGTAATATTCTATCGTAAGAATACACCACAATTTGTTTTCTATTCTTCTGTTAATGAAGAACATGTGGGGTGCTTCCAGGTTACAGCTCTTATGCATAAAGGCACCATAAACATTCTTGCACGGGTCTTTTTGTGGACCTATGGTCTACTTTTCTTGGGTCAATATGTAGAAAGTGTCATAGGACAGATAAGTGTGTTTAACTTTGTAAGAAACTGCCATACAGTTTTACAAAGTAATTATGCCACTTGTCACTCCCACCAATGTCTGAATTTCACTTGGGGAGCGCACGCATTTCAGTCAGGAATCTGAAAGATAGATTTTACAGCAGAAGAGCATAGACTCGATTGAAGCAGGAGGAACTGAAGGTAAAGATTCTAATACAGGAGTTCAAGCATAAGCTACTAAAAGTCTATACTCAAGGTCGTCACAAAGGATAAAGGAATGTAATATTTTAGGAGATACTGCAAAAGAAATCAGATCCTACAGAGGAACCGAAGCCAACTCTGAGATTTCAAAGCTCAAGGGAAGTTTGTTGTGGGGTAAAGATAAGTTTGGTTTGGGGCGTGTTGAGTTAACAATGCCAAGCTACCTCACTGGAAACATGGAAAAGGTCAGATTTGGAGGTTGATCTAGAAGTTACCAGGCTAAAGGTGATAACTGAATCCAGAATTATGAATGAGTAGTCCAGAAGACAAAATAAAGATAAGCGTAGAGCAGCTAAGGCCTAAAGCTTCTGTCATAGAAAGCAGTTAGGATGTGTAAAGAAAAGGCTAATAAGTGAATGGTTACGGAGGCAGGAAGACCAGCATGATCTCTTGTGAGTAATGCTCAAGGTTTAGCTCCATTTCTTGGTGCGTATTTTCCCTTCAAAGTCCTCCAAACACTGAGGTATATTTTGTACTACAGGATAGCAAAGTGGCCTCAAAGTTTGAAGAACTTGCTGAAAGCCAAAAGAGCATGTGGCAGAGCTTAATTCTCTCTCCCTCCATTTCCTTGTCCAAATACTGTCTCTCGGGTTGTCTTACGATACAAGTATCGCACTATCTTAAAAAACAAAAACCGGAATCTGTAGGGTAGAATTTGAGTTCCTTAACTGTTTGGGCGCGGTATGCTACTTATCAGCGTACTTACAGGATGTTGTACTTCAGTTGCTCATGCAGACAGGGATCTACAGTAGCCCCAGTGCCCTGCACAGCATGAGGCTCTGGACCCTTTGCCTGCTTCCAGCTTTCCAAGGAACCAAACATCCTTCTCCCCCCCACCCCCCGCAGGCTCCAGTGAGCCATTTTAATCTTCGAGTGGGAGCCTCGCTGGTGCCACACTGCTCCTAAGCAGTAATTATTCGCCTTTCAACTAAGTCTTTCCTTCAGCACAAAGAAGGCCTCCAGTATGGTAGGGATCTCAGTCCCTGAGGTGAATTTTCGGGAAGCACTCCAGAGCAGGTAATCTTCAGGTCAGCCTTCGCGGTAACTGAAGAAGTGACTGTCATGGCAGGTGAATAATGGACTTGCTTTCCCAAGTCTCCATTCTAGTAAATTACCTAAATTACCTAAATTAAATTACATTTAAATTACCTAAAATGCTGTCCTTTTTTTAAGAACACGTTCTCATGCCTGAGCTAGATTATGTGTTTTGTATAAACTAGGTTACTTACTTTTGCTTTTTTTTCTCCCTTGAATATATTTTATAGTCTAAGCCTTTGAGTCCTGTTTCCCTATACAGAGTAATGTTGATTTCATTGTGGGTTTCTGATTTGGCCACTAGAGATCTTGATGACAAGTTACTTATGAGACCTGGATCCAGTACCATCCTTTCAACGCGAAATTGGCCAAATCGAGCCCTGGAGCTTAGTGCATCGGCTCTGTCATACACAGTACAGTCTGCCAGGAGACGCAATCCCCCACCACGTACCCTTCATCCCATCAGCACAAGTCATTCACGTGCTGGAACGCCAAGACCTGTGGAAGAAATACTCAGAGGATCCCGAGTGTAGGTTTCAAAAGCAGAATTTTGGGAAACTGTGGTAAAACTAATGAATAATTTTATATAGAATGAATTTAAATGTAAGGTTGAAGTATATGCCTAGAAACTAATCATTAGATATTCTCATGATGGACTACACACTGGTTTAAATCCAATAGAAAAAGAAATGTGGTTAAATCTGAATAAAATTCAGGCATTAGATCTGTTGATTTAGCTAAAGATTTTTACTTTTACAATAAAATGTCGGCTAGAATACTTCAGTGACGCTTATCGAAGGAATAAGATATATGTATCTTATCAAACATTTTCCCTAATGCTCAGTGAAATTCATTCCAAAATAAGTTAAGTCTCCTTTAATATTTTTCTGTACCACTGGGATCTGCTTATTCCATTGACAAATGATAAAATTTTAACCTCAGATAAGTACTTATCTATATACTGGGAAAAATATCCCTTAAGCACTTCTTAGGAAATAACACTAACCACATTCTCTTTCCTTTTCCTACCCTTAATTCACTCTGAGCTTTGTCACGCAAAAAACACTTAGAAGCCTACTTTTTAAAATAAAATTCTTTCACTAGTTGTTGATTCACAAAACATCTTAGGATGTTTGAGTCTAAGCCTATGATCAAGGGTATAAGGTAATATGGCTGTAACTATGTTTTGAATTCAGCTTCTAAATTATGGACGTCATTATACTTCTCTCCCAACATGTTATTTGACTTCGATTTAATTCATCCCAACAGATTCACTAAAAGAGATGTCCATAACGCCCAAAAATCTGTCAGGACACCAGAGTTCTCCCCTACTTACTATTTTATTATTGATGCTGGTATTGATATAGATTCACTTATTTGAGGATGAGCGTTCTTGAAATATAATTAATCTCTCATACCTTCTGACAGTTTCTTCAAAGTGGAAACAAGTTACCTTGTTTCTTCTGGGACATGAAAATATCATTGATTTTCAGGTACTCTCTTGAGTATGAGTAATGCTACAAACTGCTGGAAATGCCATGGAAGGAAAGCTTAGGAAATTTACCTGGGACTTATAATTACAGTAGTCTCCCCTTATCCCCAGGGGATATGTCCCAAGACCCCCAGTAGAACCTGAAACTGCAGATCGTACCAAACCTTATAGATACCATGTTTTTTTTTATACATACATACCTATGATAAAGTTTAACCTCTAAATTAGGTATGGTAGGAGATTAACAATAACTAATAATAAAGTGGAACAATTCTAATAGTATACTGGAACAAAATTTATGTGAATGTCTCTCTCATATCTTACTGTATTACACTCACCCTTCTTCTTGTGATGATGTGAGATGAAATGTCTACGTGATGAGATGAAGTGAGGTTAACGATGGAGGCACTGTGATGCAGCATTAGGCTACAGTGACCTTCTGACAATACATCAGAATGAGGATCATCTACTTCTGGACCCCAGTGACCATGGGTAACTGAAATCATGGAAAGCGAAACAATGGATAAGGAAAGACTACTGTTATTAGTGAAAAGGACAACCAAAAGGCCCAGAACTGTGAATTCCACCAGATGTGAAATCACAAATCCATAATAGGTTAACACCAAAATAGTATAACACCAGCTCTCTGTGACAACTTCTGCTGTGTGCCCAGGATAGAGTTTCAACAAAAATCAGAAAATACTATGAAAACCACCCCCCAACTCTGATTTTCCAAAATCCTTTCACCAAGATTGCTTTACTTAAAATCATAGGAAGCATCCTGTGCATGACATTAAACTCATCTCCCTCATTTATTTGATTCTAATCAGTTTGCTTATATTGTTATAACTTTATGCTTTCATATCTTGGTGTTTGCTGATGGGATCTGCAGCCCAATAGCCGCTGACTCACTCTCTCCCTCACCAATGCCCCTGAGTCGAAACAATCTGCTGCCCCCTATTGGCACAGCCGAAGTGGAACACTTGAGCACCGTGGGGCCACAAAGGCAAACGGTACGTCTTTCTCCTGTTGCCTTTCCATGTGCTTATAAAACCTCATGGATAGTAATTCTGCAAGGATCCCTGTTCTGGAATTAATTTATACTATACTTTATCAAGAGTACAAACTGAATCCTAACTTTATGACAACATAACTGGAGCTGCTTGGCCTGCAGTTACCATGCCTACTTGGGTTGATGTAGGACACGCATAGCTCTCACTACAAATTGTTTTAACAGTTTCTGTAATTTTTGCCTTCCCTGCAGAAAACCCATGGTGATTCCAATCGAGCTCGAAGTGCGGTGGTGGATGAGCCTAACTATCAGCAGCCCCAGGAGAGGCTCCTTTTACCTGACTTCTTCTCCAGGCCCAACACAACTCAATCATTTTTGGTAGTGACATACTTCCTCTATGGTCTTGACAGTTGGGGAAGGAAAAAAACTAGTTTGGCAGACTTAAGATTTCACATAGTGCCTTAATCAACTCCAGGAATAAAAGTGGAGGCTCTTAACCATAAAAATAGTGTTGTAAGTACATTTTACTGAAATTCTAACTGGCCTCTGACACTCAAATAGAATTTAAAAAGGTAATAAGGTAAAATGCTTTATATATAAGTCACAAATTTTAAACAATTTAAATTGTTAAATACTAAATTTTAAATATTTCTGAGAATAAGCAAAAAAATGTTAAACTCCAATACATCAAATCAGCGTAACTCCTCTCACACTGCTCCTAGGGAGTTACACCAAAAGTGCTATCAGATTACGATGTGGACTGATGGATGGCAAGTCAGGACATTCATTTTTTTTAAATTGGTGTTTGAGATGCTCACATCACCTTACCATTTAATGTGCATTTACTGGCCCTTTTACCTTTAAGCAAGTAATAGAAAAAGCTTAGTTGCGAGGCTGGAGGTCCCGCACTGACTGACGTTAGCCAGTTGTAGGCCAGCCACTAAGCCCCACCTCATCTGCTTTGTGGCAAAAGCGCTTGAAGAGCCTGCGGAACTGGAGCCACATGCAGTGTCCAGGAGCCAGGGGCCTCGAATCCCATACCACTTTTCAGGATGGTTATTTGAAGCCGACTTATTCCAACTTATAAGCCTTGTGCTGTATCAGCCTCAAGCACTGTACAATTCTCCACTAAAAGAGTGGTGAGAACAAATTAATGGGACGGTATATTAGTTTCCTAGGGCTACCATAACAAATCACCACAGACTGGGTGGCTTAAACAACAGAAATTTATTCTATCAGTTCCAGAGCTTAGAAGTCCAAAGTCAAGGTGTCAGCAGAACTATGTTCCCTCTCCAGGCTCTAGGGAAAGATGTTTTCTTATCTCTTCTTGGCTTCTTGGCTGGTGGTCGCCAGGAAACCTTGGTACTCCTTGGTTTGCGCCACATCACTCCAATTTCCGCCTCTGCCTTCACACAGCCTTCTTCCCTGTGTCTCTTGTGTCCAAATTTCCCTCTTATAAAGATACCCATCACTGAATTTATGGCTGACCCTAATGTAATTGACCTCATCTTATCTTGACTACATCTGCAAAGATCCTATTTCCAAATAAAGTCATATTCACAGGTTCCAGGCAGACATAAATTTTGGCGGGGGTAGGGGATGGGGGACACTATTCAACTCAACAGACCTCAAAATGCTTTATTTAGGGGGAGATTCACCAAAACAGGAGCTAAAAGGAAATGTGAGCATTGCTCATTCTTACTCCATGTGAATCCTAGAAAGTCTGAAAACCTCTATTAATCTTCTCATAATTTGATTCAGAGCATGTTACAGTGTTTGATGATTATGTTCTACAGCTAGATTCTCTATAAAAACATTTAATTTTTGGTTGTCTTAGCAATTAAACTAAACAGATGAAGTCATTTCAGTTTCTTCTTTTTCTGATGTTTATAATGATAAAGTAAGAATTTCATACCTTAGCTATTTCTCTCCCAATGGGCTGTCATGCAAAGGGAGATGAGCTGGTAGCTCAATGTGACTCAGCACACCAGATCCAAGTCCCTGGCTTGGCACTTCCATTCCAGACTAGCACTCTGCTCCTTGGTGTTCTCATCTCGAAGAGGGGTCAAGCAAACGACTGTGATAGGCCATTTGGCTTCCCACAAAAATGGCCTGTTTCTGTACATAAGGTTTTATTAGCATAGAGCTACCATACTCATTATGTACTGTCTAGGACTGCTTTCCCACTACGACAGCAGAGTTGAGTAGCCGCAACAGTATGTGCCACAAAGCCTAAAATATTTACTGTCTGGCCCTCTAAAGAAAAGAAGTTTGGTGACCCCAATAAAAAAAAATTGGGCTTCACCAGAAAAAAAAGTCCTGAAATCTCTTGATTGCAGTGCTCTGACAGGGAATGGAGAGGGATGTTTTTTTATTCCAGAAGCACCAGCAGGATGGCATTGACAGTTTTTGATATTTGCATTTCAGTATTTTAGCCACGTCTTAAAATCTTTAAATTCCTTGAGGTAATTTTGAAATATTTCATATTGAGAGTCACATCTCAAGTATGGCGGTAAAGTCATGGATGTTTCAAGGTTACTGAAAAGGCTCCATTCTACTGTTTTAAACAGTCAGTCTACATTTGATAAACTTCCCTTGGCAGCCAATTATAAAACCTTAGAAATACTCAACCATATGGATTATTTATAAGTGCTAAGATTTTCTTAAAGGCATATTAATTAAGTTTTAGAACTTGAAGTTAAAAAATACAAGAATGCATTCAGCCAACTTGTCCCTCAGATTGTCAGACAATGCCATTTATGTGGTTGTCTGATTTCAAGGTTTTCTCTTGTAAACCTAACACATTATCCTTTGGGAGAGTCACATAAGTGTGTCATCTTTTCTCTTTTGCAGCCAGATACACAGTATCATCATTCATGTGCTGTTGAGTATCCTCATCAGGCCCGACCTGGAAGGGGATCTTCAGTGACAGGTGGGACCATGGCTCTTATTTTACTATGATGTGGTTATGTTAAGACACTGCCTTTGTTTTCTATGTTTATTTTCCCTTCTTCTAGATTTTATTGTATTTTGTTTCCCTTCATCTTTGTAAATCACCTCAAATCCTTTTGGAAATGGGATAATAAGAAAGACAGAAGAGACCTCTGTTGCTTAGAGCCAAGTTCCAGATTTGTTTTCCCATATGTAAATTAACTCCTCACCACTCTGGCAAAGTAAACTACTTTTTTTTTTTTCCAATCTAAAAAGTTTAAGCTAAATAAGTCATGTTTATAACATTCAAACACTGCATGGATTTTATTATGTAGGCAAAATCCATACTGCTTTAGAATAAACTGCTGTGGTCAGTTAACCTGCTAGGCCAAGGTAAAAAAAAGAAATTAAAAAATATCAAGACATGTGGAGTCTGAGTCCATCCCATTAATTTTTGATTTCTAAGTCATATTCTACAGATTGTATTTTCACAGGAGGGGAGAAAATTTAAGGATATCTTAATTCTTCCTATAATGATATATTCACGACCATCGGGGTCATTCTTACGATGTAGGTGAAATCAGAAGTATTAGGCAGTTGAAATGTTTCCTGTTAATAAGATTAATCAACAAGTTACTTTAAAAAGTAATCTGCAATCTGCAATCTGCCTCAAACCATCTCTGTCATTCAAGTGAATTCTCTTGTTCATTTCCTATTAGCATTGTTTCATAGTCTCTGAATGCTTCCCATAGATTCTTTCTTGGATTCGTCCTCATACAGAAGCAATGCTAACTCTGAGCACGAGTTACTACATTCAGCCTTGTTGACAGTCGTAACATTTCAGACAGACGCGCTAGTCCTTTCTAATTAGTAGCCTCTTCTCTGATGGTTTTTTTTTTTTTTTAAAGATTTTATTTATCTATCTGAGAGAGAGAGAGCACAAGTAGGGGGGAAGGGCAGAGGGAGAAGCAGACTCCCCACTGAGCAGAGCCCAATTCGGGGCTCAATCCCAGGAGCCTGGGATTATGACCTGGGCCGAAGGCAGATGCTTAACCGACTGAGCCACCCAGGTGCCTAGTGGCCTCTGCTCTAAAACTAGATTTCTATCTTAATAGTTTTTCTGGTTTTATATGATAAAATAATGCAAATGTGGTTTTTATTGCCTTGATGGATATATACTTTATCACTTAGTCCCAGTCTCCAAATTTAAGTCTGACTGATAATTGGAACAAAAAAGCCCTTAGATATGCACTTGAGATTACCAAACTTAGAATGTCTACTAATGTTACTCTATGATGTCATCTTTGTCTGACAGGTCCTCAGTTACATGGGTCTACAAAATCTCAAAACAGAGGTGGACCAGCCTCTAGAACCAGGCAGGGACCATAGGGGAAATGAGAAGAACCTGCTTCAGGCTGCAGGGAACACATGAGAAAAATTCATGAATCAGTGTTCAGTCATCTTGTGACACAAAGCTTGTATACAAGAGACAACTTAAAACCATCTTCATGAAGTGTTTGTCTGGTATAACTGACTGAGAAAAAAAGAGGATCCGCCAAAGATTACATGGGTACTGTTTCTCTCTCCAGTTTCTGTCTTCTTTCAGCTTAAGTTAACCCATTCCATTGGACTTAAAATTTGTACCCAAAGATGTAACAAATGAATTATTATCCCCAGATCTCATGTTGTTTGTTAACAATGATCAGCTAAATTATTACAGGATTCTATGAGACTATACATACACAAAAAGCAGCAAATAATTGTTTGATAACATTATCACCGGCTTCAGAATACTTCTGCTTATGTGAATTTCTGGAGAGTTGCACTCATTTTTAAGGCAGTTTTAGGAGACAGAGCTATCAAAAATCTGAGTTACTCATCAAACAGATGTCATTCCTAAAGTTTTCTCTTTAGATGTCCCATCTTATAGGCAAAGAGATATGGAAGGGCTAAGTAAGTAAAGACATAAATGTGGAGCATTGGTATAAACTAACTTACATAAGTTATAATGTATATATATTTTCAGATAGGACAGCTCAACCTCACAAGGCCTGCTTCCTATTAGATTATGCTTCTTTTCTTCTTAAAGGACCTCAGTGGTCATATATATATTTTTTAACTATTAAACTCATCTTACCAGATTTTCTACTTAAACTCTAAGTAAACTTTAAAAATTTGTAGAACCTGTTAGTGAGCCAGCAATACCTTAACATTTCAGAAACTCTGGTAATTAGTTTAGTATAAACATATCCTAAGAGCAGAAGTACAGAACTTCAGCATTCTTCTGACTTCACCATGGACCTTTTTGGGAGGACACTCATAAATGCAGCAGTGGTTTTAACTATGGCTTAAATTTATTTTATTTAAATTTCACTGAACTTTAATTTTGATGATCATACCAGTTTTAGATCTTATTGTAAATCTTCAGAGGGGATAAAGTCAAATGATCATAAATAGGGGTAATTTTTATTTTATGGAAGTGTACTAATGCTATCATATGAAGACAGATGCTTCAAACAACCTGCATTAAATTATATTTTAATATAATTAAAGAGTATTTTTTAACCTATTTGTAATCACAAACTAAAAATGTGTCATGTGCTTACCTCAGATAAATTATCATACATAAAACTCAGTAACAGAAGGGTTGTTATATATTCAATACCATATGCATAAGTCTATAACTCAGAGACTTTAAGTTATCAGTTGCCAAAAAAAGTCCATATATTCCAAAGATTACATACCAATTTGACTAAACATAAGTAACATCTCTATACTATTCTCACAAATCAATACCATGAGTGCATGATAACAAACCACCGGATCAAGATGGCCTGCCTTTCAAAGTTAAGAGAATCAGAAGGAACCCCTAAGAAGTCATTTAGCCCAACTCCCTCACCCTTTTATAGATGAGGAAACAAGTTCAAACAAGATCTGTGAACTGCCTAAGGACAGACATTCAATAGTTACAAGCAGGACAACTTCTCTTTATTCTACATAATTCCAGCTACCTACTATAAAGCTGACTTGGTTTACTTTTCCTCTCTTCTCTCAACACCATAGTTTTTCTAGATCATAGTTTAAATGATCACTGAGATCATTTAAAAGGCCCCAGAACTTAATAGTCATTTTTAACTTGTTTATTTCATCATGTATAAGTCTTACAAAGACGCTTGAAGTAATCTCAACATCTGTTTCTCCTATACTTCTAGCAAAGAGTACAAAACCTGGCTGAGTAAAACAAAAAGGAGAGAGGATCTATTCAAGAACATTAAACCCAAAAGCAAATTGGCAAATATTTGAAAGACAGATGTCCAGCAAGTGTTCTGAAAGCGTTCTAGCTAGGCAGAGTTACTGTTCAAATAATCATACACATCACTCTGAATACTCTGTGGCTGTGTGCACACTCCTGCATGGCAAACCGACAACTGCTGAAGGCAATTATGAGATAGACCCACAATCTAGATAAGAGTTCCTTGTACAGAAGATCACAGATGCAAGCATTGCCAGGAAGTACATCACTCTCCCCCATTCCCTCAAAAATCGCCAAATTCCTTCATGAAGGACCTGAAAGAATGTCAGGATATTTCTATGATTACTAAAATCAGGTTGAGAGATTGTGCTTGGTTTAGAGTTGAGCTGAATAATTTAGGCTGGAAGGACAACTTTTCTCAAGAGCGGGGTTAACTTCTGTCTTCAAATCTTGACTGTATCTTGCCTACAATGGCGCCAATTAACACCTAACGGCTTTTGAAGAGAAAATTCCATTATTTCTTTTCTTTCTTGAGAGGCGGTTTTTTCCCTCCTCGTTTAGAAGGTTTGCAGTACTTTGCTTCCATTTGGGCCAGAAAATTGTCCATTTCTTTTTGCCGATCCTTTTGTCTGCTCTGTTTAAGAAGTTAAAACACAAGCTTTCAAAACACAAGGCTATCCAGAGACAAAAATACACAGTGGTTGCCAGAGGCTGGTGGAAGGGAAAACAGGGAATGACTGCTAATGAGCAAGGGGTTTCTTTTTAAGGTGACAAAAATGTTCTGTTATTAGTGCTGTTCTACAACTTGATGAATATGCTAAAAGCCACTAAATTATGCACTTTAAAAGGATGAAAACAGTATATGACTTATGTCTTAAAAGAAGAAAACAAAATACCCACAACACTATACACTACAAAGAAAGTATTAGCAGTAGGAATCAGAACATGAAAAAAGTAGAGACAACCTTCAAAGATGCCTGCCAAGCTTACCTGAATGACTGCTTTCAAATTATCTACTCCTTCGTCAAGGCCCAGCTCCTTCCTGCTTATTTCTGCTTCTTTAGCCTCTTCCTGAGCCTAAATCAGAAATTCATGTTAGACTCCATGGCAACCTAGCATATACTAAAAATATACTCTCTTTCCTAAAAACAAATCTATGGTAAGAACCTTTTAATTTGAGGGTTATATAGATTAAAAAAAAGACAATTACATAAATATGTCATTCATTAAAAGACAACACTGTGGACAGCATGCAGTAGATCCTCTGATTCCAATAAGCATTTCTGGTTTTTCCCCATTTTTACTAGCTAGGGGTATCAAGTAGTTTAGTATTCATAAAGCACATGGTAAGAATGAAAACAAAATGCTAGGAGAGCGAGGAAGGGTCATGTAATCAAGGACATCTTCAAAATGTTGCCAGGATTACACGCATCTCAAATTCCTCTACTCTGGAAACCTACTTTTTAACTACATGTAACTTGGTGGCAGCCTTGAGAGTAACCCTGGTTTAAAATTCCCAAGTAGTCAGAATAAACACTAACAAATTCAGTTTTAACCTTTCTTTACCTAATCTCAAAGACACCTTCTGCCAAATTTTCCTATGGCACTGATTCCAAAATACCGTAAGAATACCTTGGGAAAGATTAATGAGTTTGTTCTTTCTTTCAAGGCAACAACACTATAATAGGTCCCAAACCCCAGTCAATTTTCTAAATAGCAATGAACACTCTTAATACTGGAATGCTGATACATTAGGATTTTGTTATTCCAATAAAAAGTGTTTCCATTGTCTACTTTCAGTCCTTGTATTCAATTCTTTTAAAACTATATATCCACTCCCCAGGTTTGCTGGAGTCTCTCTAAAGAACTATGCCATCCACCTGCCCCCAACTCTCAAGCTAATATCCTATTATTGGATACAGTTGTGCTCAGTTTCACTGGAGAAAATGACCACCAACTGAAACTGTGAGAGCGAGCCTAAACAGATGTAGCCTATTAGCCAAAATGATGACCTTTTTTGTCTAAAGTAGGTCTCATGCCCAACGTTGGGCTTGAACTCATAACCCTGAGATTAAGTCACATGCTCTATCGCCTGCGTCAGCAATGCACCCCCAAAATGATCATCTTGATACACATTCCACTTTGCTCAACACATACACACACACACACACACCCCAGCTTTCCCCTGTATATATCTTGTATCAAAACTGCAGACCTACCTCCACCTCCAATTCAGCCATAGAAAATAAGGCACCCACCTTAGGTACCCACCAGAGATCTAAAATATTACACTGCTCTCCACTGAGCTCCCACCAGGAAAGCCAGGTTGAGGCAATGGTTACTTCAGTACCGGTCTGGTCCTCCCCAAAAGACCAGTGACACAAGAGGCTTGCTGTGCATCCACTCCCTCCCAGAACTTCAGCTGTCTGTCCTTAAGCTCCTTTTCCCTGCCATCTTCCCTACTACCCTCACCAACTCCACAGTTTAATAAGATACAGAAGCCACAATTTTTGATTCTTCATAAGTGTTCCTCTCCAAGTATGTTTACTTTCATTGAAATAAACTAAACATTTTATTTAAATTTTATTAATTAAATTTTATTTAATTAAATTTATTTAATTAAAACAATTTATTTAATAAACTAAACATTTGTTTAGAAATGTATATTCTGGATCCAATTCAAGAATCAATCTGAGCAAGAACAAAAGAAAACCTGTATTAAAAAGACACAGTCCAGGGGCACCTGTGTGGCTCAGTGGGTTAAGCCTCTGCCTTCGGCTCGGGTCATGATCTCCGGGGTCCTAGGATCGAGCCCTGCATCAGGCTCTCTGCTCAGCAGGGAGCCTGCTCCCCGCCCCCTCTCTCTCTCCCTCCCTCTCTGCCTACTTGTGATCTCTCTGTCAAACAAATAAATAAAATCTTAAAAAAAACAAAAACAAAAAGACACAGTCCAAAAAAAGAAAGTTTTAGTCACCCTCTCCCCATCTCTTAACCAAGTGAGAACCTCTGTCCATCTTATGTATCTGAACTCCATTCCTTTATTTCTTGAGGAAAGCCTTGACCAACCTACAAGAAGGTCCATATAAAGAATATTTCAGTGTTATTTTAAGATGATATTAAACAATCCACCTAGCAAAATCCTCTTGAGCACAACATACTAGGGGAAAAAAAGCTCTTGATGAGCTCGTAGGCTCATTTTATTAGAAAAGAAATGAGTTATCCCTTACTCTCATCTCAGTAATCTTAAATGTATTTCTATTACTGTAAATACCCTCACATTCTTTTTGGAAGCAATCGAGATATAAAAAACAGCATTCAAAATCCTACCCTCCTTTTCCTTGCATTCATCTTTTGCTTCGATTCTTTGACAAAGGCCTTATAGGATGGGATCTCTCCAGCATCAATGGCTTGCTGAATAATGTTCCTTATCCTGGGTTCTTCTGTATACTGCACACACAGCACAGACTCCATGATCTGATCCATGTCACCCTTGAAATCCAAATAGGCCTGTTTAATATCTGCCAGCTCTTCTTCAGAACCTTTGTATGTCTTTTCAAAAGCTTGAATGTCTTCTAGAGATATCTGAACAAATGAGAGACATATGCTTTAAGTCTGAGAATTTTAAAGAAAAAACATACTAGTAAAACTAGAGTTAGGTGTTGAAAGTCCCAACTACAATAGGTGCTTCAGTTGAAATTGTTGCAAAGAACCACACTTTCTATGCCAAAGCTTTTCCAGAGTTCTCCCTATTCCAATCTTCACAACTACTGAACTACAGACCAGGAAAATTTAAGGGAAGTTTCCCAGAACTCAAGACTTACATGTGGATATGTAAAATGAAGCATTATGTTATAAAATATTAAACCATCTTTTCCCCTGCAATCGCTCTACGTCAACAGGAAATTAAAGACCCATTTCAGTAAAAGTATGTATGTTTGACGGTTAAACAGACTTATTCTTCTTCAAAGATATGTTATCTGCCGAAGAATACTTGCACATATGTGTATTTTAAGATGAAACAGAAATTCCTCATTCCTGAACAACACAAAATGCAGTACTTTAAAGGCATTCAATAAACGTTTGTTGAATGAATGACGGGAATCACCATAAAGAAATTTCCAGGGTCCTCTACCTTTTTAAAAAGTAACCTCCAATACGTCTCCCAGTCCCGATCTTGGTTGAGCACATCAGAATCTTCGTCTACTGTTCCCTGCTCATCGTACAATGTTCTCTGCTCTTTGTCGCTCAAAACAGAATAGACTTTCCCGAGGATCTGCGGGTTAAGAGCATCCAAAAGTCACCCTTGCACCCCTCACTGAAACCGCACTGAGAGAAATTAGAAAAACACCAGGCCAGGTTGGGCGCACTCCGCCTGGGAGGCGCCGGGCGGCCAGAAGACCGAGAGAAAAACCCAGGCGGCCACTGGAGCCGGGACTTGCGCACCTGGAAGCGGCGGGTGGCGTCCTCTTTGTCGTCCTCGCCGACCCGGTCCGGGTGCACCCGCAGGGACACCTTGTGGTAGCCGCGTCGGACCTCGCCGTCCGAGGCCTCGCGCCGCACGCCCAACACTCGGTAAAGGTCGGCGGTACCAAACACTTCCTCGCACAGCTCCAGCAACCCCATAGCCGGCAGGGAGAGGGGGCGAGCGGGAACTCCGCAGAAACTGTCCTTCCCAGCGACACTGGCTAGAGCTCCAGACTGCCCCCTTTTCCCGCGCAAAAAAAGCCCTGGGCTATTGCGTCACAAGAAGCGCCGAATCGGCGTGACCACGACGTCGCACTTTACGGCGGCTGCAAAACGAGGGCGTGGCCAAGACTTAAGCGGAGACCAGAGCAGCTGCAGGAACTTCCTTGTGCGTGGTTAGGGGAGGGTCTAATGCCAGACGCCCTCCACCCCTTACTCAAGAGACCTGGCGCTTATCCTTCCACTAGTGTCCCAGTGCAGAAGTTCATCCAATACAGGGCACGTTTATATTACATCGAAACTATATATTGCTGTTTTGCCTTTTTTTTTTTAAATAAAAAACAGCATAATATCGGCTTTTGGCGATTTGACATGGTTCAACATCGTGAAATAAATTTGTTCTTTTTCAGTGATCCTGACAAGTGTACACAAAACTCTAATTCCGGTAATTTTGCAACCTACAGGCTGGGACTTCTAGGTAAGTACTTTCCCTAATTTCTGCAAGAGAAAAGCGTAAATCAAAAGCACAAAATACTGGTCTTTTTAAAAACTAACATTTATTACAGAATCATACCCATTCACCTTCCAGTTCCTAATCACCTTCTACTTTGGTTAAGGTAACATGAACCAAACCCTCATCTGAGTAAAAATAAAGCTGCTGAAGCAAAGGCTTTCTTTTTTTTTTTTTTTTAATACAGAGTTGAGTTTGAGCTTGTTGGATTTGAGGTGATAGCAACATAAGTTGATGCAATCAACTAAAAGATGGTGTGAAATGGTGTCAGCAGATCCAAAGTAATGGTAGAGCTACAGAAAACTGGCAATCAGGGACAGGATGCACTCACACAGAAAGTATGTGTATACAAATCACAGAGGAAGGATAGAACAGGGCACAAAGTGAATACTTGAGTTGGCAGAAACTCAATAGCTCAAAATAATACCTTAACCCATTTCCAAGCAGTTCCCTTTACTGGTCTTTTTCATAATCATTCTTCTCTGCTCTACCAATTAAAAGGTTATCCAAAAACCTTAAACTCTCCAGAGTATATTATTATCTTTAACTTCCAGAGTTCCCATGGTTTTCATAGCATTTTTCTTTCCCACATCCATGATCAAATCCAGTCAGTTCTTCTCAGCCTGCCCTGCCTTCAAAGTCCCGTCAAAGCAAGGGAGGCCCATCAGTGACAACCCTGGGAGAGACTTGACCCCATAACATAGCTGGTAATTGTTCTCAATATATAAAACCCAGAAAATAAGTTAGTACATTGATAGAGCTTTAGTGTCTCCTCTATCAATTCTATATCCTAGTCTTATGTCAGAATTTGAAATTGTATTACCCAATGTGCACTAAAATCCTCTGATCCATGCTTGTGATTGTCCTGCAGTTCTGGTGAGACAGATGTGACATTTTGGGTTTGGGGTACAGCCAGTCATTTCTGTTACCAAACTCATGACACCTAAACCTCATTCTATCACTGGCTTTTTAAGTGGACTTTTGAAAAGCCCCTCATTTTTGCTCATCTCACATCCACCCTGCCACAGACAATATGTTGGAAAGGGCTCTCCAGATATGCATATTGTGGTCTGAATCTTAGCTCTGCCCAAATGAAAAGAGATGATATTGGGCAAGTTTCCACATCTGAACCTCAGTCTCCCTTCAATAAAATGGAGACAATCCTACCCCCTTTCATGATACCTAATAATCCTCATGAATAACCTTACCTGTAAAGGGTCAAGAATGTATGTAGGTACTTTTCAGTATTACCTTTCTTCCAGTTTCTCATTCTAAAAGTATGCTATTATAGCCTAAAAGCTCATTAAAAAATCTACCTTTGTAAATTTGAGATTATGTATCAAACAAGAGAAAGTAACTCTACAAATAAATAAATAAATAAATAAGCTAAGCAAAGTAACTGTGTTCTTGAGCTAGTGGGCTGACCATAAATGATTAAGGAAGGAATTGCACAGACCATGGACACGCTTGCCGGGGCTTTCAAACAGGGAAGTACTGGAAGGCAGCAAACTATAAAGTTGTCTGAGAGATCCAGGGCCCAACCCAAAAGTCCAACACACCCCAGAGCCAGAGCCACTGTCTTTTCCCGATGAAGGCTAAAAAAGCTAATTAGTATCTAGACCCAGCTCTAGAAAGAACAAACTACTCCCCGAGTCCAGCTCAGGCCAGGCCAGAAGAGCATGGGTGATGCAGAAAACTCCATTTATTGACCTCCAAATCTAATAAAACTAAGCGCTCTGCACAAGTGTTTTAAGAGGACTTTGACCTTTCCCCCAATGCTCTGCTCATTGAAGTCTGCTCGTTTTTGTTTCTGTAGCCTCTGTATCTGTTTTCTGAGATGCTAAGAGGATTTCGTGTGCCCGTTTCCTTCGCAGCCTCTCAGCATTTGTGATCATCATGGGATGCAGAGGGAAAAAGCCAGAAAGACCTAAAAGCAACAGGATTTCCATTCATTATAACATGGTATAAGCCAATGATTCCCTGGGAACTTAGCCTCACAGAGCTGAGGTCTAACGGAGACCTGACCTACAGCAAGGATTTAAAAATGCTCCTCTCTTGCCAAACTGTCTTCTCTCTTCCCCCAACTCCCTCCCCTCCATTTACTACAAGGAGACAGTGGATGTTACTTCCTAACGCTAATGTCCTTATTTGAAAAAAGATAAATGGACAGATAACGCCATTCAAGACACACTATTCCCATTTTCAGTACAAAATCCCATTCACTCAGGAAGTCTCATAAGAGTCCACAAAAGGGGTCTCTAGTCAAAATGACAATTAGATCACAACTTCGGCTTTCACTCTAGTCCTGAGTAGCCTGAGGTAATGCAAATCATTCTTAACTCTTATCATCCCGAAACTGACTTCAACTTAAAATCCCCTCAATGAAGTAAGGCTAGAGCTGAGTTACCCAGAAGCTTCTCCACAGGCTTAGAGAGGTGAGCCCCACAGCCAATCCAATGCCGAATCCGTTCTAGGTTGAGAGCAACGATTTTCTCTCCATGACTGTTGGGCAGTGGATCATAGGAGCCCAGCTGCTCCACGAAACGGCCATCCCTGGGACACTTGTTGTGAGCAGCCACAATGCGGTAGAAAGGCCGGTTGGTACAGCCACTCAGAGCAAGGCGGATGGTTAAATGGCCTCCACGGTAGGCTTTGCACAGGACAGTAGCTGTAGAGAATTAAGTTGTTAACACACAAGAACCGAGTACATAAAATGGACAAAATGAGGTAGATAAAACAAGCCCCTTCCTCAACGGAAACACGCTTGGATCCAAATACCGTCAACCCAGTTTAGATGGTATATTCTTTGTGAAACTCCTCTCATGCGCTTCAGCCAGAAATGACTACCTCCTCAATCCGCTCAACACCAGCCTACCATTTAATAGCTCTGTGACCACGACGGACCCTCAGCTGCCTAATATACAACTGAACGCCATTTGTCTCATAAATTTTAAGGAAGGATTAAGTGAGAAAAACCTCAGGAGAGGGACAAACGTAAGGTAGTGTGACTGTTTCAAGTTCGGGTTGCCTACAGCTCACCTAGGAGAGCTGCTTCTTCGGGTCCCATACGCCCCCCGGCCCCGCGACCGCCCGGAAGGTCACTCACTGAGCTGGACCATGGTGCAGCCAACGTGCGCCGAGGCCTGTGCACCACTTGCCGCGCCTCCAAGTGCGCTGCCGCCCGCCACCGATCAGCTCTACGGCCTCGGGCGGGGCGGAGGACGAACGCGAAGTCCACACAACTACACCCCGGAGCTCGCCAACTCGCCACCTCGCCACCCAAGCCCCAGCGCCCCTGTGGAGGAAGGGAAGATTCCGCTCGCCCCGCCCCTTCCGCTTTCCCGCCCCTACACTTCCCATAATGCAAAGCCGTGACCCTAACGTACCTTAAACTGCCGCAAAAAAGGCGCGCTGCGGTTTGCATATAGTTGGGGTGGGAGCGCGAGCTGGGCTGTGTGGGTGTTCTCGGCCTACGCCGGACTCTGGGTTCGTGATGGAGTGAGGAATATTGGGAGAATCCCAGGGAGCAGCCAGAAGTGCTGAAGTGTTCCATAAATCCATCCTTCCAGCGAACGTTTTTTGAGCACGTGTTTAGAGCCAAAGCGCGGTGCCGAGAACGCGTAGCTGGAAGAGCGCTGTCCTGCCCCTAGGAAGATCACAGTAGGGGAGACGCCGAGTTTACACCGGAGTGGATAGAGGTGGTCAGCGCACAGTCCTGGGGCAGCAGAAGACAAGGCGAACTTCATACTTCCTTGGTGACTCAGGAAGACTTCATAAAGGAAGTAGCGTTAGAACCAGGACTACACACGGACTCTTGTTTTATTCTTAATATGCCTCCCACATTCCCTCCTTTCTCCCACCTCCCTCCTATTTTCTGCACCTTCTTTAAAAAATTAAGGAAGAGGAGTCTTTATTCCTGGTTTTGCTATGCAGTGATCCAGGACAGGAGTGAAGTGGTTCCTTTGTTATCTTTAGCCCTAGAATACAGGCCTCAGTTGAGAGGAGTTTTGCATCTATTATAAGTTAATGGACTCTTCTTGGAGCCCTTGTGATTTAGATCCATGAAGATATCCGTGCTTAGAGGTAGTCAGTACCTCCACCTTCAGCAGACTTCTCTGTTCAGCTCTTCACCACTGGATCCAAAGGGTCTGGCCACAATTAATGTATTTGTCCTAATACAGTGACCCAGCAGAGCAGTCTTCCTTTAGGTTCACCTCAGAAATTGATGCCTTAATTCTCAAGTTCCAGGAAGTGAACCTAGCCAGAGACCTTAGCAGTTGACTTCCAGGTACGACCTGATAAGCTTTTAACATAAACCCTAATAATGAACCCACTTTACCTTAATTACGTAAATAAGTAATTATATTCTTATATATACTTCAGTAGAACTTAATTAACTCCAGAACCACATTGATGAGTTTTAAATCTTTTTTTATTTTTTATTGTCATCCAGTTTACTGTCAACCTGTAAACTATCCAGTAACAGCCATCCAGTAAAATAGCCAATGGAAATAAATGAATGGGTTTCTCTTTATGGTATTTTCCATCCCCAGGCCGCCTATGGTGAAATGTCCAGGGCTTAATCTCTCTGGGAAGGAAGGGAGCTCAGAGTCCCACACAGATTCTTCAGCTGGAAGGATGTCAGAAAGATGGATTTCCAAAGCCAACTGTCTCCTGTACCATGTGGATCTCTGCAAGCAGAGCCTTATCTTTTAGTTTCAGCTGCATAAGAAGAAGGAAGGGAAGGATACATATCATACCTGATATACTGATGTGGAGACCCTTCATTTACTGGGCCATAGTTAAAGAATATAGTTTCTTGGCATGAAATTGGGCTCTTTCTATATTCCCTGTTTCATGGCAACTCTGTTAAAAGACCTCAGAACATTGTGCTGATTACGTGGACATGTTCACTTTATGAAACTTCCAAGTAGTAGGAACATTTACAATTTGTGTATTTTTTGTTAAAAAACTTTAATAAAGTATTTTTAAAACAATTCACATTATCAACCAGTCTATCTTATTTTTTTTTTAAGATTTTATTTGTTTATTTGACAGAGAGAGAGCACAAGTAGGTAGAGAGGCAGGCAGAGGGGGCAGGGGAAGCAGACTCCCTGCTGAGCAGAGAGCCTGATGTGGGGCTCGATCCCAAGACCCTGAGATCATGACCTGAGCCGAAGGCAGAGGCTTTAACCCACTGAGCCACCCAGGCGCCCCTCACCCAGCCTATCTTGACTACAATATTCCAGTTTGGCAAGTCATAGGAATCAAAGACACAGAAAACAAAGATATTAGATCTGAATTTATTTTTAGCCTCTAGATGTGTAGTACAGATATCTAGTTGCCTACTGAATACCCACTCTCCTTTCTTTCTAACAAAATCTTCATTTCTTTTCAGGGCAGGAATGCAGCCAGCTAAAAAGCTCCATTTCCTTCTTCCTTTAGAGCTAGGGGTAGTCTTATGACCAATTGTGGCCAATGAAATGTAAGCCAAGGTCATTCCTTCTTCCCCCACCTCTGTCCCCCTGAAAGTAGATACTTTTCTCTGGAGATGATTTTCTTTACCATCAAATGCTATGTACATGTGAATTAAACATCTTTATTTTTTATGAGCATAGTTGACACACCATGTTTCAGGTGTACAACACAGTGATTTTTAAGTCTATACATTAATGCTGTGCTCACAGGTATAGCTATCATCTGTCACCACACAACACTATTACAATACCATTGGCCATATTCCCTATGCTATATCTTTTATCCCCATAAAGTCCCTGCTTCTTAAAGGGACGGGCAATAGCTAGCATGTCCTCTTTGTTCTTTCCTCCCTTTTGTTCTTTATTGTGCCTGAAACATGTATATGGTGGTTTGAGCTACAATGGCTGTCTTGCAACTATGAAGGATGGGAACTGCATGCTATGATGGTGAAGCAGAAAGATAGAGTTTGGGTCTCTGGTGATATTGTGGAGCTCTGGTACCAGCCCTGGGCTTTTCGTTAGATGAGAAAAATAAAACTCATATATTTAAGCCACTAATTATAAACTGTAATTCATAATATAAAACACCAGGGGTTGACAGATTACTGCTTATGAGTCAAATCTAGCCTGCTATTTTTGTTAAGTAAAGTTTTATTTGAAATACAACCATGTTCATTTGTTTCTGTGTTGTCTATGGCTCCTTTTGCACTACAAGGCAGAGGGTAATAGACACAATAGAGACAGTTTGGCCCACAAAGCCTAAAATACTGTTTTGCCCTTTACACGAAGTTTGTTGACCTATACCTTCAGCGTACATGTGAGAAAAATGAGGCACAAAGAAGTTAATACAGCAAAGTTAGTGGCAAAACTAGGACCATAATTTAGGTCTACTCACGCCCTGGACATCTGTCCTTCCATTAAACCAAATTCTCAAAAGAGGTAGAAACCTCCCCCACCTATACACTCATGCTCTCTTTCTAGCTCTGTTCTCTCTCTCAAATAAATAAAATCTTTAAAAAAAGTGGGGGTGGCGCACCTGGGTGGCTAAGTCAGTTGGGCGTCTGCCTTTGGCTCCAGTCATGGTCCCGGGGTCCTGGGCTCATTGAGCCCTGTATGGGGCTCCCCCCTCAGCGGGGAGTCTGCTCCTCCTCCCTCTGCCCGTCCCCCCCAGCTCGTGCACTCTTTCTCTCACTCTTTCAAATAAATAAAATCTTAAAAAAAAAAAAGAGGTTAAAAAAAAGATCCCCCATAGTAGTATGTGGGTTATTCCAAACCCAGCAGCCCTATGATAATAGCAAAGATGGTAAGAAGCGCCTCTAGAAAAATATTCACATCATGAAATGATGGAATGCTCTGAAGTCCTGAATCAAGCCAGCATCTTCTTCCCAGTTGCCCAACCTCAGTACAGTACAAACTGCAGAGGCATCTGCATCGTACCTTCATTGTGTACTTATAGGCCTGCTCTGCTTCCAGTTGCCGTCCAGCCTGAAAAAAAGAGCAACAGCTGGTGATAATGACATAAACATTATGGTGGGAAAGTACGTTGCCACAAATTTAAGAACCTCTGAATTCAAAGAGGAAGCAGGAAAATGAAAAGGTGATAGGGAAAAGCAGATATATATATATATATATGATGTATATATACATCATATAAATATATGAATGTATATAAATATATGATGTATATTATGATGTACATATATTTGATATATACACACACACACACACATACACACACATATATACACACACACACACACATATTCTTTGTTTCAAAAAGCTTAAAGAAGGGTGCCTGGGTGGCTCAGTTGGTTAAATGTCTGACACTTGAGCTTAAATCTTGATCTCAGGGACCTGAGTTTAAGCCCTGCATTGGGCTCCACATTGGGCAAGGAGCCTACATTAAAAAATAATAATACCGGGTACCTGGGTGGCTCAGTCGTTAGGCGTCTGCCTTCAGCTCAGGTCATGATCTCAGCGTCCTGGGATAGAGCCCCACATTGGGCTCCCTGCTAGGCGGGAAGCCTGCTTCTCCTCTCCCAATGCCCCCTGCTTGTGTTCCCTCTCTCACTGTGTCTCTCTCTCTCAAATAAATAAAATCTTAAAAAAAAAAAAAAGAAAAAATAATACAATAAAAAAGAATAAGATTTTTAAAATGAAAGCTTTTAAAGCTTTTATTTTTAAGCTTTTAAAAAGAAGCTTAAAGATAACTTGGTCTCTCATTCTTCTTTCCCCTGAAAGCATCATGAGTTAGTTGTTTCTCTTAGGATTGAAGCCATTCTGTTAACAATAGATAAAACCTATACAATGCTTACTTTGTGGTTTACATTGTCTTAATTGTTTACATTGTTTTAAGCGCTTTACATACTTTTATTCCTAAACCTCAAATAACTCTAGGAGAAAACCAATTATTTACAATTCTATGTTTAAAGGTGTAATAACCTAAGCACAGGGAGGACAAATAATTTCCCAGGGTTATGAGGCTAATAAGTGGAGGAGTCAGGTTTTAAAACAATGCAGCCTGGCTCCAGAGTCCAAGTTTTTAATTATTATACTTTATCCTGTCTATGTATTAGAAAAAGCAGATACTAGAATTACTTCCATGCAGATCTGGATATGGGATGAGAACACTAATTATTCCTCCCAGTTATTCTTTGCATCAAGCACTCATTTAGGAGTTAAATGAGAATAATATGAATTCACTGTTATACTTAAAAAGTTTGTGCATAACAAATTAGAGTATGCAATGTCACTTGGGAAATACATAAATAGGAACTACACGCATAATACAGAATATTAAATAGATATGAAAACTACAGAATGTTCAGGCTAGAAGGAAATTAAGTGAATATCTAGTCTAATTTCCTGATCAGTGCTAGTTCATGGTAAATTTTTACTGTTCACAAAACTTTCATTATTTAAAAGACTCTCCTATAATATCTACACTTCGAAGATTTCTCCACCTGAGGTCCAGAGAATTTCAGTTCATTTTCTAGCACATCTTCCTTTCCTGTCAATATTACCTTTGTTTCACTTCTCCCATAGGGAGGCAGAGGTCCAAATGATGTCAGGATCTGGAACAGCCAAAATGATTTTGAAAAGAGTGACAATTTTTTTTTTTGCTATTATGGAAAATGCTGCAGTAAACATTCTTGTACACGTCTTCTGATATTTTTCTTAGGAATGTATCTAGCTAAAAAATTGCTAAGTTGTAGATATGAATTTGGGTAAATACTACCATATTGCACTTCAAAGTAGTTGTATCAATTTATATCCACTAGCAATTATGAGAATCCTTACCAATGTTGATAATATCAGACTAATTTTTGCCAATCTGATAGGTGTGAATTTCCATCACACTGTCATTTTTTAAAAAGATTTTGTTTACTTCAGAGAGAGAGGGAAAGAGGGGGAGAGAGAGAGAGAGAGAGAAAGAGACACAGAGAGAGAGAGAGAGCGCGCACACCAGCAGAGGGAAGAGGCAGAGGGAGAGGCTGAAGTGGGCTCCCTGCTCACTTGATCCCAGGGTCCTGGGATCATGACCTCGGCCGAAGGCAGACATTTAACCAACTGAGCCACCCAGGCACCCTGTCACATTGTCATTTTAAATTGCATTTTCATGATTACAAGTGAGGCAGAACTTCTTTTCATACATTTATTAACTTAAACAATTTCTACTTTGGCAAATTGTATATTCCTATCCCGTGACCATTTTTCTTTCTTTTTTAAAAATTATTTTGGGGCGGGTGGCAGAGGGAGAGGGAGTGAGAGAGAATCCCAAGTAGGCTCCACACCTAGTGCAGAGCCCAAAGCAGGGCTCAGTTTCATGACCCTGAGATCATTACCTGAGCCAAAATCAAGACTCCGATGCTTAACTGACTGAGCCACCCGGCACCTCTGTGACTGTTTTTCAATCAGATTGTTTGTAGGTTTTTTTTCCTTATTGTAGGACATATTTATGTAATAGCTGTATTATATAATTATATAAACAGTAATTGTTATAAATGTTGCAAGTATTATAATAAAGTCCTTAAGCTTTTAGTGTCTTTGTTATGCATGAGTTTCCAATTTTAAAGTTGTTAATTTATTGATATTTTATTTATGGCTAGTGCTTTTATGGTCCTAAGAAAGCCTGCGCATCCTGAGGCTATAGAGGTATTCTTTATATTTTCTCCTAAGCAGGCTAAGGTTTTAAGATTTAGGCCTTTAAACCAGCTGGATGTGTGTGTGTATGTGAACTAATTTTTTCCATGTGGATAGCCAGTTGCTCCACCAATATTTATTGAATAGTTCATTTGTTCCTCATTTTGGGGGGCTTTATAGTCTTTAAAATAGCTTTATTGAGGTATGATTTACACACCATAAAACTCACTAATTTTAAGGTTCAATTGTGCAACCATCACCACAATCCAGTTTTAGAAGATATCTATCACTCCCCAAAAGTTCCTTCATTCCTGTTTGCAATCAATCCCAATTCCCATCCTTGGCCCTAAGGGAACTAGAGATCTATTTTTATCTCAATAGTTTCCCAAAATTCATATAAATTGAATAAAATATATAATCTATTGCACCTTGCTTCTTTCACTTGGCATAATGTTTTTGAGGTTCATTCATATTGTTACATAAATCATAATTTCATTTTTTTCTTGAGTAGACTTCACATCCAGCATGGGGCTTGAACTCACAACCCTGAGATCAAGAGTCACATGCTCTAGTGTCAGAGCCAGCCAGGTGCCCCCAGAATTTCATTTTTATTGCTGAGTATTACTACATTGTGTACATATACAACATTTTGTTTATCAATTTTCTGATGGACATATGGAATATTTCCAGTCTTTGACTATTATAAATGAAATAGAGAAACATTTGTGTGGACATATGTTCACTTTTCTTGACTAGATATGGAGAAGTGGAATCACTGGGATATATGGAAAGTAAATGTTTCGCTTTTCAAGAATCTGCTAAACTGTTTTCTAAAGTGGATGTACTAATTTGCAACCCCACCAGCAATGTATGAGGGTCCCAGTTTCTCCATATCCTTGTCAATATTTGGTATTGTCAATCTCTTTTACTCAAGCCATTCTAGTGAATATGTAGTGCGGTGTTAATTTGCATTATCTTCATTAATTACCTTTTAATTTTTTCCTAATTTCAGGTTAAAGATAAGTTACATGAATAGTTCTCTCTGTACACATACACACACATGTAAGTATATATTTTAACTTTTCTGGAACCATTTGAGAGTAAATTGCAGAATGATGCAATTTTAGACTTCGGTATATGTTTTCAAGGATAGTCTCTTACACAACCACAGTATAATTATCAAAATCAGCCAATTAGTATAAATACAATACTATTATCTAATCTATTTGCCTCATCCTCATTTTTCTAAATGTTCCCAAAATGCCTTAAAAAAAGATTTATGTATTTACTTTAGAGAGAGAGCACAAGCAGGGGGCAGAGGGAGAGGGAGAGAGAATCCCAAGCAGACTCCGAGCTGAGGACAGAGCCTGAAACAGGGTTCAATCCCATGACCCTAAGATTATGACCTGAGCCAAAACCAAGTTTAATGTTTAACCAACCATGTCATCCAAGAGCCCCCCTCCACAAATGTCTTTTATAGCAAAATAAGATCTAGCATCATGCCTAGCATTCAAAATTCATCTTCAGCCTTTCTTCTAATCTGGAATATTTCTTGAGTCCGTGTTTCATGACATTAGCATTTCTGAAGGATGGTAATTGATGCTAATTGTAAAATATTCCTCAATTTGTGTTTGTCTGATATTTCTTCATGATTATATCAGGTTCTGAACTCTTGGCAGGAATGCCACAAAAATGATGTTGTGCTGCATCCTACCAGGAGGCACATGCTGACGGTAATACTGGTGATGGTAATTTTGCTCATTTGTTTAGACTGTTATCTGCCAGATATTTCTACTATAACCTTACTATGTGTCCCTTTGTAATTAATAAATATCTCATGGAGAAATACTTTGAGACTATGTAAATATCTTCTTACTCCATAAACATTCTTCCATAATTTCAGCATTCATTGATGACTACTTCCTGAATTAATTATTATTATGGTGGTTTCCAAATTGTGATTTTCTAATTCCCGAATTCCTTACTCATTTAATAGTTGGCCTTCCACTATAAGCTTTCTTGTATACCATTCATTTATTTGTTCAATTGTATCACTGTGGGCTCATAGATTCTCATTTGTAATCCTTTACTATAGGGCCATTGGGGGCTCCCCTTTACACGAGTTCTTTTGTCTTTTCCTTTTTCCCTATGTGTTTTTTGATATGTCTCAATCTTTCTTTGAGCACTTTTTACTTTGATTCAAAAAGATTCCAGTTTCATCTTGTACTTTCCCTATCCAAGTTCTAGAACCAGCCATTTCCAAGAAGCCTATGATTCCTTTATTTTTTTTTAACTGGACAAATGCCCTAGTTTCTTTTAATGGACTCCAATTTTTAGATTTTCAAGACTTGAGCACTAGGTATACCCATGCATCCCCAACTATATATATAATCTATTTATAAAATCTATCTATCAAATCATGGACTTATATCAATATCTTCAATTTTAATCCTCCACTACAAGGTCATTCTATCTTCCTGGTTTCCATATTTGTAACTCTTCTGACAATAAGGAACTTGGCTCCCATTACCCACAGTATAATCTCTTATTTGGCAAATCATAGAATACTTAGTAATTTCAGAATTGCTAACTCATGATTCTGCAAAAAAGCAGCTTACTAACTGGAATCCAATATTTGTATAGAGGTTTTTTCCTCTTTAGTCTGAGAGTATATATTTCAAATAATTTTTCAAAAGTATATTGAATTAGTTCTCTTTTCCCCACCTTCAGTGTTATTATGCTATCCATGGAAAGTAGTTTTGTTGTTGTTGTTGTTGTTGTTGTTGTTGTTGTTGTTGTTGTTATGATATTATACAATCTCCCCATTTCTTACTTTCTTTTTAAAAAATGAAACATTGGGGTGCCTGGGTGGCTCTGTCGGTTAAGCGGCTGCTTTCGGCTTGGGACGTGATCCCAGGATCCTGGGATCAAGCCCCGCATGGGGCTCCCTGCTCGGCGGAGAGCCTGCTTCTCCCTCTCTGACTCTCCTGCATGTGTTCCCTCTCTCACTGTCTCTCTCTCTGTCAAATAAAGAAATAAAATCTTAAAAAAATATATTAAAGAAATGAAATATTAACATGGTTCCAAAAGTCAGTTCTGTACAGAGAGGTACAGAGAGTCACCCCCTCATTCTCTACCTTCCTTCTACCCTATGTCTGTCCATGACCTATAGAACCCACTCTCATTAATCTCTGGTTTTTCCTTCCTGTGGTTTCTTTGTTTGGTTGGGTTTTTTTTTTGCACAAATGAGCCAATCTGTGTATAATTTCTTCTTTTTCCTTCCTTTTTATACAAAAGGTGGTATACTATAGAAAATCTTGCTCTTTAGGTTTTGTTGTTGTTGTTGTTCTTGTTGTTGTTGTTGTTTTTACTGAACAATATATCCTGGAAATCACTCCACATCATTTCATAGAGATCTTCTCCATTATTTCTTTCAGCAGCATAGTACTCCATTATGTGGATATACCATAGTTTATTCAAATACTCTCCTATGTATGTTTCCAATATTTTGCAATTGCAATAATACTATAATCAATATCTTATGCATGTATAGTTTTTAGTTGTTGGAGGAACAGTTTCAGGGTAAATTCCTAGGAAACCCCAATTATTTTTGAGTAATCAAAATCTAACCAAAACCTAAGTTTCCATTTATATGTGGGTCTACTTCTGTCTAGCAATTATGTTCCACTTACCTATTCTTACACTAGTACCACTCAGTTTTAATTATTGGAGCTTCATTATAAAGCTTGATAATTGGTAGAAAAACCTTCACTCCTTATTCCCCTGTCCATATTGTCATTGCTATTTTTTGGTCTTTATTGGGCAAGTGAATTTTAGGGTTACTTGATCAAGTTCCTTAAAAACCTGTTATTATTTTTATTGGAATTGCATTTAAATTAGATATTTGGGAAATTTTTCAACTTTACGTTATTGAAACTTCCTGTGCATGAACATAGTATCTCTACTAGATATCCTTTTATACACTTCAATAAAGTTTTATACTTTTATCCATACAGACCTTAAATAGGATTTTTTAAGTTAGACTTTCAAACTGGTTGTTCCTGATGATATTTGATTTTTGATTTTCTGTGTCTCTCTCTGTCAAATAAATAAATAAAATCTTAAAAAAAAAAAGCTGGGGAAAAAATCGGGGCATCTGAGTGGCTCAGTGGGAAGCATCTGACTGGCTCAGGTAATGATCGCAGAGTCCTGGGGCTTGATCCAGCCAGATGCTCTGTGTGTCTGGCTCTGCACTCAGCAGGAAGTCCGCTTGTCCATTTCCACCCACCCCCCTGCCCCAGCCTTGTGCGCACGCTCCGGCTCTCTCTCTTTCTCTCTCAAATAAATAAAATCTTTAAAAAAACTGGGGACAAAAATCTACTGGGAGGCCTGTATTAGTTTTATACTGCTGTGTAACTAATTACAACAAACCTAGTGGCTTAAAACAATACATATTTATCATCTCAGTTTCCATAGGTCAGGGTCTGGTATGATTCACAAGGCCAAAATCAAGGTGTCTGCAGAGCTGGGTACTTATCTGGAATCTACTTCCGAGCACATACAGGTTACTGGCAGAATTCAATCCTTGTACTAGTAGGATGGAGGTCTCCACTTCCTTGCTGGGTGTGAGTAGGGAGTGCTCTTAGCTTCTAGAGGCCACCCACATTCCTTGATATGTGGCCCCTCTCCATCTCCAAGCCAGCAATTGTGCGTTGAATCTTTCTTGTGCTTTGAATTTCTCTGACTCCCCAATTTGCCCCCAGCCAGAAAAAAACTCTGCTTTTTAAGAGTCACCTGATTGGTACAGGCCCACTCAGATAATCTCTGTATTTTAAGATCAACTGACTTGCAACTTTCATTACATCTGCAAAATCCCCTGAGAGCAATACCTATATTTGTATTTGATGGAATAATATTGGTGGAGGGGGGAGGGTCTTTAGAATTCTAGCTACCACGAGAAATTGTCATATGATTTTCTCTTTGACTTATGAATTAATTATAAGTATGAATTCAAGTTTATAAATGTATGTATGTCATCTGGCCTATCTTTTTTAAAAAAGATTTTATGTATTTATTTGAGAGAGTGTGTGAGCACAAGCAGGTGAAGGGGCAGAGGGAGAGGGAGAAACAGACTCACTGCTGAGCAGGGAGCCCAATGTGGGGCTCAATCCCAGGGATCATGCCCTGAGCTGAAGGCAGATGCTTAACCGAATGAGCCACCCCAGTGCCCCAATCTGGCCTATCTTTTAATTGTTTACTTATAATTTCACTGTAGTGTTATCTATATGCATTTGTTGAATCTCTCTTTGTAGTCTAGCATATGGTCAACTTTTATGAACAACTCATTTGTACTTGCAAAGAATACATATTCTCTAATTGTTAAGTGTAGAGTTCCATATTGGTGTTTGAGCTCAATCTTGTTAATTGTTTTTATTCAAAGCTTACATAACCTTAACTTTTTTCCTATTTAATCTAGGAGTTTCTATGGGAAGTGTATTAAAATCGTCCCTTTGACCCTTTTAGTTAAAAGATGAAGAAATCGAGATCCAGCAAGTTTAAGTGACCTGCCCAGGATCCCATACCTAGTTGTGGCAGAGTTGGGGTAAAAACTCAGGTATCTCTCAAGATATTTATTCCAAAGATAAAATGCAGTCATTTTTATTTTGTTCATTTCTCTTATAATCACAATACTCCCTGTCAGTTTGATGTTCTATTGGCCATTGGAAAACTGAGAGCCACTCTCATTATTCCCCATTTGATCTTAAGCTGATGTGCAAGTTATTTCACCAAGTTGTTTAAGTATGGGAGAGTTATTTTCTGTAGGTAAAGCAGTTATCGCAAACTCCCACAATACGCCCTACCTAATCTCCCATATATGTCAAGGATAAGCACCCTCAGCCAGCCGTTTAACAGGAAGGAGTGTTTCAGGAAGGCTAGTAGAGCATCTCCTTTGACCTTGTTTATATTTTGATACAAGAATACTCCCATTTAAAAAGTGTATTTATTTTTTTGAAATGAAAACTAATGAAAAAGGAATTCAGGAATGAGGTTAGTAAATATAACTAAATATAACTTAAATATAAATAACATGTATTTCCTGATTAATATCAGGTAAATATCTAAATTATCTCTCCTGAATTCTGGCCTCAGAGAAAAAAAAAAAAACAAAAACAGGCAACTATAAAGAAGATGCTTTGTACATTAGGAGAAGGGAAAAATGAAGTGGGAGAAATCGGAGTGGGAGACAAACCATGAGAGACATGGACTCCGGGAAACAAATGGAGAGTTTTAGAAGGGAGAGGGATGGGGGGATGGGAGAGCCTGGTGATGGGTATTAAGGAGGGCACAGATTGCATGGAACACTGGGTATTATACACAAACAATGAATCATGGAACACTACATCAAAAACTAATAATCTACTGTATGGTGACTAACATAACACAATAAAAAAAAAAAGAAGATGCTTTGTAGCTATTGGCCCATTTTTAAAACAATGGGCTCTCTGGGAAAAACCGTTCTAGTCCACCAGAGATTTTCACTGAATAATCCATTTATGTTTGTCGGTAAGCTATTTATGTTTGCACCTTTATAGTCATCTTTGTTTATTTTTTTAAAGATTTATTTATTTATTTTAGAAAGAGATGGAGTGAGTGGGGGAGGCGGAGTAACAAAGGGAGAGGGAGAGAGAATCTCAAGCAGACTCCCCACTGAGTGAGGAGCCCTACACGGGGCTAGATCTCATGACCTTGAGATCATGACCTGAGCCAAAACCAAGAGTCAGACACTTAACCGACTGAGCTATCCAGGTGCCCCTAGTCCACCTTTGTTTTTATCAGTGAATTCTTATATAGCTTTTCTAAGTTATACATAACTAATAAAGGGGGAAATCAGAGTATATGTAGGAATTTTTTGTAGATCCAGAGCATAATCTGAATGACTATACAAGGAATGCATACCAGGGTCCCAGGCTTGGGAGCTCAGGCAGGCCAGGAGGCCAGGAGGCAATCAGCTCACCGCCTCCTAGCACGATCTGCTCTCCCACTGCACCGTCACGGCCCTCACATGGCTCCCCATTCATCTTTCCTAACCCCAGCCCTAGGCCAGACTTTGATTACCACATCCTTCATCTTGAGGAAAGGGAAGTGCAAGACTGGGCTTAGTTAGTGTACCCTGCCTGGGGCCTGCAGAGCCACTTGAAAGTGCCACAGGGAACCCACCTAAACCAGAACCCTGGCTAGCAATCAGCCCTTGCCCACCCCCACTTCTGCTCACCTGTGACCAACAAGTCCAAATGGCTTGCTTTCATTTTTATATTCTCCCTTCCAGACAAACACACCTGAGTGTATGATTTTTTTTTTTAAGATTTTATTTCTTTATTTGACAGAGAGAGATCACAAGTGGGCAGAGAGGCACGCAGAGAGAGAGGAGAAAACACCCTCCCCGCTGAGCAAAGAGCCGATGAGGGGCTCGATCCCAGGACCCTGAGATCATGACCTGAGCTGAAGGCAGAGGCTTAACCCACTGAGCCACCCAGGCGCCCCCGTGAGTGTATGATTTCTAAGCACATTCCAAGTTGCAGCTTCTCAGACTGGGCCTCTCCTTCCTCATCAGTGTAATGACCAAATCTGAAGCTCATTAAACCTCAACTATCATGTATTAATGGCCATCTACCTATCTCTTGCCTTACTTCCTTACATCTTTGCCCTAAAATGGCACTGTGTAAGGTTAATAAACACTCACTTTTAGGCTGACCAGAGCCAGATATGCCCATACTTCAGCATTGTAGTTGTTCAACGCGTTGGCTTCAGAGAGAGCATCCTCAGCCTCTGTGAGCTCCTCCAGCTTGATAGAAAAAGAAAAGTGTGTTAAGTCAGAGCAGTTCCCTTAAGCCAGCTGGAGTAAGTTTAGCTGAAAACATTATGTCCAAATAACATTGGTAATGTGACCTATACAAACAGTTTTCACCTTTTAAAATTTTCAGCTCAGAACTTTTCAAACAAAATTTTATGTTGTAGCCCAATATATGAACCTGTTAAAAGAAGAACTGCTCGGATTAAAAAGCCAAGTAGAGAAATCTGGAGTCCTGCCTGTTAGGCTCTCAACTTACACCCCTCTCTTCCTCCTTCCCTCTACAGCAGTTCCATCAGGGCACCCTGATGGAGCTTCACCTGAACCATGGAGCTTCAGGTGCCAGGATTGGAAAACCAGAAGTATTCACTACCGTGCGTGCATCGTTCAATGATTTCCCCACACACAGTAGGCTGTCAGATACATCTGTTGTTTTTTCCTTTACATTGGCATCCCTTTCTTAAAATCCTATTAGCCTGTCAAAATATTAATATTAGTTATTACTAACATAATCTTGAGCAATCAATACAATATTCAGGCTCTAGAATGCTCCCTGAGGTCTGGACGTATGGATATCATTGCTGCTTCCTAAAAGTGAGTTTGCTTTATAAAATCTTCCAAAAGATCACATACGGAAGAAATAAGACACTCCTCTCGCCAATATAGTAGGTCTTCATTTTTTCTGTTTTGAAAAGGAAATTATGGGTTTCTAGGCAATGAAGAATGGCCTTTCAGCAATGCCCATACTTTGGTCCACATTTTAAATGTCTCTAAGATATTGACTCAATATTCAATCAACGTATTGATTCATTATTCAACCAATATCATTCAATCAATGTTAATCAATTATACTTGCTAAGGATTTATTCTGTGACAGGTCACAGCTAGGCACTGTGACTAAAAGGATAAAATACAACCTCTCAAAAGAGTTCACTGACAGATAGGTAAAAAAAAAATGAAAATCCAAACATAAATAGTTCCAATACAGAATAAACATCTCTATAATAAAAGCATATATATATCTAGGGAAGGGACATAGGAAAGTGGGAATAATTGTACCCTGGAATTAAAGGATAGCTTCTGAGAGGAAATATTACTAAAGTGAGTCCTGAAGGATGACTAGGAATCTATTAGCTATAAAAGGTGAAGAAATGCATTCCTGGTAAAAGGAATATCATATACAAAGGCCTGGAGGCACAAGAGAATGTGGTGTGGTCAGGAAACTCTTATGTATGCATGTGGGGCTGGAGAAAAGAGAGAAAGATAAGGGAAAATAAAGTAAGTGATAAAACTAAAGAGTTAGGCACCAGATAATATATATTCATTCAAAGGAATGTGAATTTTATTCTGAAACGAGGGGTAGCCATTGAAGAGTTTAAGTAGGGGAGTAACACAGTATTTGCATATTTTGAAGACCACTTTGATAACAATGTGGGAGATGGATTAAGGTAGGACAGGAGATCATGCTAGCAGATGAAGAATGGATGAAGCTTGAATTGGAGCTATAAAAATAGGGACAGAGAGGAGACAATAGACTCAAGAGACATTGAGGAGACAAAATCAATAGGATATTTGATGCCTGATTAAAAGTAACGGGAGAAGTAGACTAGGACACCTTTTAAGTTTCTGGCTTGGTTGATCAGGTTCATTACAGTCCCATTCACCAAGACACAGAATACAGCAGAAGGTGTAGGCTTAAGGAATGTGAGAATCCTTCAGGGTTAATTTAGGTTATATTTCAGATATGCACATTTTAAGGTGTCTAGGGAACCATGAAAATGGAGCTGTCCATTACACTATTTGATATAAGGGTCAGAACTTGAAAAGTGTTATGCAAAAAAAAGAAAAGAAAAGTGTTATGCATTAAAGGTTTAAAGGTTTAGAATTCATTAGGGCACAAGTGGTAGTTTAGGCCACTGGGGTAGATGTATTTTTTCCTTAGGGTAAATAAATATGGTGACAGGAGAAGAGGGCTGACTGTAGAACCTGGGGGGAGGGGACCCAACAATTATGGTTGGTAAAAGAGTAGGAGCCGCCAAAAAAGGCTGAGAAAGAGGTATCAGAGAGGAAGGTATAGAACTGGAAGGATGTGAATGAAGTATTGTGGAAGTCAAGGGAGGAGAGGGCTTCAGGAAGAAAGTAGTCAACAGGGTTAAGTGCCAGAAATTCATCTAAGTGTCGATGGCATTTAGCGATTAGGATGTTAAGGGAACTTCTGTCAGAAGTGTCAGTAAGGTGGTAAGGGTAAAGTGGTAAAGTAATAAGCCTGATAGCAATGAAATGAAAGGTAAATGGGACCTGGGATATGAGCAGATAATTCACAAGTAAAAAGATATGTGTATTACATACTTCAACCTCATTAGCAATGAAAATGCAAATTAAGATATCTATCATGTCGCCAAATGATAATGCCCATTGTTGATGAGGTAACAGTGAAATGTGCTCTCATACCTCCTGGCAGAGTATAAATCAGTGTACATCTTTTCTAGAAGGCAAATTGACACTATAATTTAAAGACTAAAATTTTTCTACATTAAGGATGTATCCTAAGGATATAAAAAGAATTAAGGATAGAGATTTATGTCCAAGAATGTTTATCTCAGTTTCATCTATAACAGTATAATTGTAGAAACTAACAACATACCCAATAATGAGTGATTGGTCAAATATATTGTAATCTATCCACACTTATGTATAGTATGACTAAAATATTGATGGGGAATAGGGATTACTTGGACATCATAGTGGTAAGGCTTAACTCAAGGTTTTTGTTTTGTTTTTAGTTTCTTTCTCAATGAAAATATTATTTAAGGTACTCAAAACAAACAGCATGACTTACGTTGAATAGTCTGTAGAGCTAGTTTCTGGTACTTTTGACAGTGCTATCAGTTTTCTAACAGCTATGTTTTATATTCTTTCTGGGAAGGTGGAACAGGGGAGCACATAGCTTATGTAAAAATGATCATATGTCCCAGTTGGCCTGGGACGGTCCCTGTGTCCCAGTGTAATTATTAATATCACCCTTCCATCCTCTGAAGTGTTCTGGTTAGTATGAAATAGTACATGGTCAGTTCACTTACACATCCAAACCAGGGAACACAATGAAGTCATCAGAAATCATGTTTTAGATTATTTGGTGATGCGAGAAGATATCAATGCTATACTGTTTAAGTAGAAAAAAGATTAAAAAGCAGTAAATATATTATTTACAGTTCTATACATTAAAATTGCTTTCATATATTTATGAAGAAGACTGGAGGAAAATGCGTTCAAATGCTAACAGTGGTTATCACTGAGTGGTTGGATTATAGACACTTTTATGTTTTCTTTACATTTTCTATCTTCTAAATTTTCTATAATGAACATATATTACCTTTATGGTTAAAAAAGAACAGCAATAAGGAAGAGGAGACAGGGAATACAGGCAACTCATTTGGCTGTTACCACTGTTGTTTAATAAAAAGGGGTAAAGAATGGCAAAATTGCTGATTGAGAAGGAAAGGTTAAAAATACAAATCAAAGAAAAAGACAAAATTAAGAGAGTAAGGTATTAGGAGAAAATGAGAGGTTAGCATCAAGAATACTGTATGGTGACTAACATAACACAATAAAAAATAAAAAATAAAAATAGAATACATTGACGAAATTAGACACAAACAACACACTGCATGCCTCTTTCAAAGATTGTAAGAAAGGAGGAAAGGGTGGCTAGAGAGTTCTTAGGGGTGGGGAGCAAAAGATCTCCCAGAAGCTACAGCAGCTCCTCCTGGAAACAGAAGGGCCACAGAGCTTAATAAGCATCAAAAAATTCTTTTAATTGAGTAAATTCTTCATTTATCATATCACTTTTTCCTTATAGATAACATCATAAAATTATAAGCTTCTGTACCAAGTAACATGAAGTTTTTTATCATATAGCTTCCTGGTTCAGATTTTTGTGGGATTTTTAAAGACTTTTATTTTTACAGTATGGATTGACTATTTAGTTTACTGAACACCTTTGAAAAGTAACTTTTTTTACCATCATTACAAACTCCCAGGATGCTTAGAAGACCAAGGAATCAAGGTCAGCTGTATTCACAGGCCTAGTCTCAAGATTTCATCCTCTTACCCGATAGCAGGCTATTCCCAGTCCTAGCCAGGTAAGGCATGAAGGTGATCTCTTACAGGCTTGCAAGTAGGTTTTCTTTGCCTTTTCGTACTGTAGAAAGAAAGCACCACTAAGGTATTGTTCTTTTGGAAGTTTCAAATGCTATATTGCTAGGATAGTCATGGGGCTTCTGTAGTTGTACTCAAGACCAATCTAAGTTAAATGAGCCCTTAAATTGTTTTTTGTTTTTTTTTTAAGATATAAGTTTTTTTTTAGAGCAGCTTTAGGTTCACAGCAAAATTGACAGCAATTTCTCATATACCCCCTGCTGCCACACATGATAGCCTCTCCCATTATCAACATCCTCCATCAGAGTAGTACCTTTGTTACAACTGATGAAACTACATTGTACATCATCATTACCTAAAGTCCATGGTCATATTTGGTATTATACATTCTATACGTTTGGACAAATGTATAATGACATGCATCCATTATTAGAGTATTTTCACCGCCCTAAAAATCCTCTGTGTTCCATCTATTCATCACTTCCCTTCCCCAACGCCTCGACACCACTGATCTCTTTACTGTTTCCATAGTTATGCCTTTTCCAGAATGCCTTACAGTTGGAACAAACAGTAGGTAGCCTTCTCAGATTGGCTACTTTGATTTAGTAATATATATTTTAGCTTCCTTTGTTTCCTCATGATTTGCTAGTTTATCTCTTTTTAGTGCTGAGTTATACAGAAAACATTCAGAAAAACTCAAAAAGCAAACTTCCAAGAGGATTAGACCACTTCTTATCTTGCATCTCCAATATGAGAGATGTAACTATAGGTAAGCCTCAGCAAATAGCCTAAGAATTGCTTGCCTAGTGAAATTGCTTGCCTCGTGATTATTTAAGTCAGAAGCTTGGTTCAAATGTAGCTTGCAATGATGTGAGAAAGAAAACTTCTTATTTACTTCACTGCAGTGGGATAGTGATTTTTCTTTCTTAAGTCTATGTGGGCCTTCATACTTAAATTATAAGGCAGTGCAACTTCTTGTTGCTGCTGTTGTTTTATTTTATAAAGATTTTATTTATTTGTCAGAGAGAGAGGGGGCACAAACAGCAGGGAGGCAAAAGGAGAAGCAGACTCCACGCTGAGCAGGGAGTCCAATGCAGGATTTAATCCCGGGACTCTGGGATCATGACGTGAGCTGAAGGCAGACACTTAACTGACTGAGCCACCCAGGCATCCCTTTATTTTAAATAGAAAGATAATTGGGTGTTCTCGGGGTAGAAATAGAATGAAGTCAAAACAAAAGCACAAAGTCAAAAGGCAGAATGTTGATAATTGTTGATATGGGATGATGGGTCCACATCAGTTCATTTCTACTATTCTGTCTACTTTGTATCTATTTGGGGTTTTTTTGTTTTGTTTGTTTGTTTGTTTGTTTGTTTTTTAAGTAGGCTCCAAACCCAGCATGGAGCCCAGTGCAGGGGATGAACTCAAAACCCTGAGATCAAGACCTGAGCTGAGATGGAGAGTTGGATGCTTAACCAATTGAGCCACTCAGGTGCCCCATACTTTGTATGTATTTGAAATTTTCCATAAAAGAAAGTTTCTTTTGGAAGGTCTTGGGGTGATTCCTAAAATATGGAGAGTAATTGCAAAAGAGTCAGGTTAGAGTTCCCTGTGAAATGGAGTTAGCCTCAGCTGAATTAAATATAAAACTTTATGTTGAGGAAGAAGTTTGAAGTTCTTTTGACATTTTCCATTAGTTAAGTCAAGCTAAGAATGTTTCTACTATTGCTAATAAAAGAAAGTTAGCTTAAATATTAACTAAGATAACATTTATTGAGTTCTACACAACTCTTTAGTATCATAATGGCTAAAACCACAGACTCCAATATTAGACTGCTTGGGTTTGAATCCTGCTTCTATTAATTACTAGTTTATCTAATGTTGGTCAAATCACTTACATCTTTGGATACAAAAGTATCAATATCATACTACTGTGCTGGGTCCACAGAGATGGATGTTAACGTTTGAACTGAATTCAGGTCCCCGACCATGACCTGATTTATTTACATGGTTACTCTCCATCCTCTGTCCCTCACCTCTTTCTCTTCCAGATAGATGTGTCCCAGTCGCAGGAAGATGAAGTGCATCTCAGAAGCATCCACTACAAAACTAATGGTTCGCTCATAGCATGCCTTGGCCTCAGCATGATTTCCACTTAGAAAATAGAGATGGCCCTTCACGCCCCAGACATTAGGGTTCTGAGAAAGTAAAGAACAAGTAATACTTGGGATGAGGTGGTATTTAAAAGCCCATTAATGATCTTTGTTTAACATTTAAAATTAGACTAAGTCCTTCTTCTTTTTCTAATAGCACTCAGTTAGAAAGAGGGCCATTCAGTTGCACTGGGAGGTATTTTTCTAGGTCTGCTCCCTCATTTCTTTCTTGTGTTTTTCAAAACTATTTTGTCTTTGGGATAAATATTAAGAAAAACATTCAAACATAACCAAGAGAATGTTCACAGTGAGAAAAAAGAAGTCCAGAAAACCTGAAATAGATCAACTATCTGCTAAAGAGCTATCCTTACCCTTTTCTCTGCCCTTTGCAAAACTCATAACTGCTTGAGAAAAACAAATGGAAGGAAACAGATGAGTTTACTGGAAGTTGATGACCTCCACCTCTAATAACCAGAAATCTACCTGTGATATGGCATCACCACCTTTAAGAAAGCCTGCTTGCCCCTCCTCCAAACTATACTCAAGAGGTTCTAGAAAAAGTTATTACCAGGTAGTCCATCTGGGCTGCATGTTGAAGGTATTCCTCTGCCTTGGCAAAGTCCTTCTTGAGAAGGTGCGTCTGGGCCAGCACCAAGTAATACTCGCAGCTGGGGCCTCCTTGAGGGCATAACAGCTCATGTGCAAGCACTCTGTGCACATACTACAAGGAAAAACCAGATTATAAGGAGTATATAAATAGCCGCATTGTGTCAGTTCCATAGTTCTTGCAGTTGAATATTATGTCCCTGATAATAACAAATAAGAAACATATTATAGAATGAAATGATTATCAACTTCAAAAGGTTAGAGGTAAATTATAAAGATTCAGCACATCATGGTTCCATTACCC
>CM052894.1:47029964-47069024 GCA_028534135.1 Potos flavus | reverse complement strand
AAAAAAAAAAAAGAAGGTTTTAAACTAAAAAGGATTCAAAGGACAATCTGAAGAAATAACCCATATATAAGCAATCGGGAATGTTGAAATGAATTTGCTAATAATTCTAAACTTGTCATCAGCCGTAGGGCAATAATCAATTACATTTCCACTGGGCAAAATATATTTGCATATCTATGGACAAGAATAATTTGCATTATTATCAATTTTTTATAAATTAAATATTATAAAATAGCACAAAGACAATGAAGGGTACAGGCTCCTCTGTAGAATCGGATAATCACAGGAGGAAGGGTCTGTTAGACAACACCCAACATTACATTGAAAAGATACTTCAGTAATCTTTTTTGTTCATTTTGAAGCCTTTCCAAAATTTTCTGATGTATGATAATTTATTCTGCAGAAAGACTATCCCATTTTGTTCAAGAATGGAACTCTGAAGCTTGGAGGGGAAAGAGAACCTCTTCCCAGGCCCAAAAAATGGCCAATTGCCAACATTCTGGCTCCAGGAGCTAATAACATTCCTGATAGTTTCATCGTTGGTGGGCCCTATGAGGAAGAAGAAGGAGAACTCAACCGCCCTGAGGTGAGAGAATTATGCAATTTTTTGGTGATAAACTAAGTGCACAGACAGATGCCAAGACATTTTTAAAATCATTCTAATTTATATATATTTGTTTTTGTTAAAACAATTCTCTAATTCTGATGAAAATGTGTCCTGACTTCTTAAGTTCAACAAAGAAAATAATTTATTAAATTCAAATTTACTCTTTATTTTAAATTTATTTATTCATTTTTAAACATTTTTTAAAGATTTTATTTATTTGATAGAGAAGGAGAGCATGAGCAGGGCGAGGGGAGGGGTAGAGGGAGAGGGACAAGGAGACTGAACAGGGAGCCCTACTCTGCGCTGGATCTGAGGACCCTGGGATCATGACCTGAGCCAAAGGCAGATGCTTAACCAGCTGAACCACCCAGGTGCCACAGGTTTTTTTATTTTTGAGTAGGTAATAATATGGTAATTGGTCATGCATGTAAAAGCAAATATATATACTCAAAGGAAAAAAGGAAGACTCACAAAAAAATTTGGGAAGAGTGAAGTTTCCTTGCAATGAGTGCAAAGGAGTAAGATTTCAGGAAGACTGACTTACAGACATTAGCATAGTAAAAGTCAGGGATAAAACTGTTTTTCTTTAGGAAGTCTAGATTTATAGGAAGTATTCAAAATCCTACTATTTTCAGAACTAGAACCTGTCAGGAAGAGCCTTTTTCTTTTTTCTAATCTCAGGGTGTAAAGTGTTTATTTTTATTTTATTTTTAAGTGTTTATTTCTTTTTCACTGAGTATATAAAGTGCTTAATCATATTGAAAGCAGAGAAAAATGTCAGTTTTGCTTTATATACACACATATATACATACATTATTCTTTCCCTATTGGTTGGTTGGTTGGTTGTTTTTTACTGAAATGGTGGCATAATCACTGTTTTGCAACTTGCTTTTTAGTGTATCTTGGTGATTTTTCCACATTGCTACCTAAAGAACTTTCTTATTCTTTTTCTTTCTTTGCACTTGCTGTATGACATAACATTGTATATGGACATACTTAAATTCACTTACCAGTCTCCTATTGCTGGATGTTTAGGTTGTTGAAATTATTCTTTTCTTTTTATTACTCCCTTCCTCTTTCTTTCCTTCTCTCTTTCCTCCTTCCTTCCTTCCCTCATTCTTTCTTCATTTCTTCTTTCGTTCTTTCTTTCTACATCCTGTACTTGTCAAGAGCAGAGAAAATGCTGCAAGCATATTTGCAAATGTTTCTTGAATGAGTTAATAATCATTAGTGGAAACATTCAATAAAATAATTTGTAAAACGAAGGTCATTGAATTATTTTAAGTATCTGACTAAATATTTTAAATAGTTGAAATAAGTCAGGCAATATTTGAAAAACATTGTGCAGTATCTTTTCTCATCATTGTGATTAGTGAAAATGCATCCTGTTTTTTGATTTATATTTTTATTTAGATCAGATATTTTATTTTACATATCCGGATTTTATATTACATTTTGGTTTATTTTTTTCTATTTCAAGTTTTTATTTAAATTCTAGTTAGTTAACATATAGTGTAATATTCGTTTCGGGAGTAGAATTTAGTGTTTCATCACTTACATACAACACCCAGTGCTCATCACAACAAGAGTCCTACTTAATACCCATCACCCATCTAGCCCATCCCCTGCCCACCTCCCCTCTAGCAACCCTCAATTTGTTCTCTGTAGTTAAGAGTCCCTTATGTTTTGGCTCCCTCTCTCTTTTTTTCTTTTCCCCTATGTTCATCTGTTTTTTAAATTCCATATTTGAGTGAATTCATATGGTATTTGCTTTTTCTGACTTATTTCACTTAGCATAATACACTCTAGCTCCATCCACATCATTGCAAATGGCAAGATTTCATCCTTTTTGATGGCTGAATAATAATCCATTATATATATATATATATTTTTAGTTTAGATCATTAGTTCTCAACCCTGGTTGCTCATTTGAATCACCTGGAAAGCTTTTAAAACAATAACAATGGCGAAGCCCTAACTGAGATCAATTACATAAGAATTTACTTTCAAAATATCACTGTCCAGGTAGTGATTTTTTTAAAAGCTCCCAGATAATTCTAATATGCATCCAGGGTTGAGAACTGGATGATTGAAGTTATATGAGTGAATATTTGGAACTTAGTACTAGATTGGTATAAGAATATAAATAATTTATATTATGTACTTTATTAATAGTAAAGTACCCTAAAATTTAAAATGTGGTAATAGTTATAGTAGTAGTCATACTTAGAGTAGTAATAGTAGTAGTAGTAAAAGTGTTGTGATCAAATCCATTAAAAGAATGCCCTACAGATTGAGCAGGATAAAGCCACAGTACACTGAGAAAACAAAAGTTTCTTACTATTTTACAGGACAGGGAATTTAGGAACCAAGCAGAATGCATAAAGAAAAGGATTATTTGGGACTTGGAAAGTCGCTGCTACCTTGATCCTCCTGCAGTGGTCAGGTAGGAAGAGGAAGGGAATATGTCTAACCACCAAAGGTTGTAGGTGGGAAGAAAGGTTACTTTTGTTAATTTTATCTATAATCGAGTTAAAGTGATCTGAGAATCTCTTCCATCATATTTGCTAATAATAGAGGCTTTTAGTGATGGTGGCTTAACCAAGGTAGGTTCTGATTTCTTTTCATATAAAACCAATATATATTTTTGTTTATATAAACATATAAAAATAAACCCAGAGCTGGTATGTATGATAGCTCCACAGTGTTATCAGGTATCCAGGCTCCATTTTTCCTTTTGTTCTACCTTCTTTAACATGTGCCTTCCATCTTGTCTCATGGTCCAGGATGGCTGTTGGAGCTCCATCCTGCACATTCACATTCCTCACAGAAAGTTGGAAGAGGGGGCAGTGTATATGGATAAAAAAGGACACATGCTGGCTGTATTAGCCCCCCCTTATAGAGCCTTCCTAGAATCTGCAACCTCAGTTTATATCTCAACAGCCATCTCTAGATGCACAAGAGGCTGGGAATTATGTTTTTGTTAGACACATTGTTACTCAGACTAAATCAGGAGTCAGGTACTAAAGAAGAACAGGGCACTTGATATTGTTTGGGTAACTACCAGTCTCTGTTACAGTGACCTGGGGGTTAGGGAGAGGATGAGAAATAGAGGATTATCAATATAAGTATAATTTGAATGAGCAACTTTGGTTTTCTTTTTCAATTTCATAGACTGTTTTTAAGAACAGTGTTAGAATTACAGAAAAATTGAGCAGATATTTCAGAAAATTCCTCTGTACCTCTGGTTCCCCACATGAATGTGGTATGTAATATGAATATACATTATTGGGTTTGACTTGCTGATATTTTGTTAAGGATACATTGTTGCTATTATTACTTTGAACAGTTATCTATTTGATCAGTTAAAAATTTGAAAATTTATTTTACGTTAATATTGTTCTCTAATTCTCTTTTTTTCTTAATGCAGATCCAAGTTTCTGACCCATATCATTTTCTTTTTCTCTGAAAGCTTTTAGCATTTCTTGCAAGGCAGGTCTACTGGCCACAAATTCTCTCCATTTTTGTTTGACTGAGAAAGTCTTTATTTCTCCTTTACTTTTGAAGAATAATTTCCTAGGTTGGTGGTTTGTTTTTTTCAAAACTTTGAATATTTCACTCCATTCTTTTCTGGCTTGCATGGTTTCTGAAGAGAAATCCAATGTAATTCTTATCTTTGTTTTTCTGTAGGTAAGGTGAGTTTTTCCCCCCTCTGTCTTTAAAGATTTTCTTTTTCTCTTTTACTTTCTGCCGTTTGAATATGATATACCTAGGTGTAGATTTTTTTTGGTATTTATGATGCTTAGTGTTCTCTGAGCTTCCTGTATCTGTGGTTTGGGGTCTGTCATTAATTTAGTAAAATTCTCAGTCATTATGACTTCATGTATTTCTTTTTTTCCTTTTTTCTCTTGCTTCTTCTGCTATTCCCATTATACCTTTTGTAATTGCTCCACAGTTCTTGGATATTCTGTTATGATTTTTTCATTTTTTTCTCCTTACCATTTTAGTTCGGGAAGTTTTTATTGACATATCTTCGAACTCACTGGATCCTTTACTCAGCCATGCTCAATCTACTAAGTTCATCAAATGATTCTTCATTTTTGTTACAGTGTTTTTAGTTTCTAGCACTTCTCTTTTATTATTTCTTAAGGTTTCCATCTCTCTCCTTACACTTCCATCTCCCTATTGCGTTATCTGCAAGTTGTCTGCTTTTTCCATTAGAGTTCTTAACATATTAATCGTAGTTATTTTAAATTCCCTACATGATCATTTCAAAATATGTGTCATATCTGAGTCTAGTTCTTATGCTGTGTTTCTTCTGTATTTTTTCCTTGCTTTTAGTGTTCCTTGTAATTTTTTATTGAAAGCTGGACATTATGTGTTGGATAATAAGAAGTGAGGTGATTAGGATTTTTAGTGTGAAGTTTTCTGTTAATTGGGCTAGGAGCTGCCTGTGTTTAACATTTGTTGTATCTGTAGGTGCTAGAGGCCTCAGTTTCTTTTTTTGTTCTTACCCTGTTGTGTTGGGGTTTGCCTAAGAATTTTTCTAAGGTAGGGTCTGTGTTTTGCAGTCTCTCTGTTATAATCCACTGTTACTGTACTGGAACCCCTTTGATGTGGTGGGGAGGTATTGGGAAGGGGCAGTGTTTTATAATCCTGTGGTTAAATCTCAATATTTTAATGATTTGACTCCCTGGACTGTAACCTTCAGAGGTATTTAACAGCATTTTTTACTTCTTATGTGAGACAGGAAGGCTAGACAGAGCTGGAGTTGTCTAAGTGCCCTTCCCCTGGGTCAGATAAGGCTCTGGTAAAGTAGTTTCCCTTAAAGAGTAGGCATTTGTTATGGATAACACTCCAGGCATATTTTGAAATGGTTACTTTTCCCTTCTTCCTGCCCGAGAGGATTTTTCTCACATCTTCACCAAGAATATTTGATGGGGCCCCTTGATTTAATACCAAAAACTATTAGGATCCCCTAAGACTGGGCTTCTAGGAGTCTATAACTCTGGCTAATCCAACCTCCAGCAGTTTGTCAAAATTACCATTAAAGTGTTCCCACCAGTTACTGGCTCTGTTGCTTTCTCCTTCCTGTAAGCTGACCTCAGCTGTGATTCTCTGTACTTTCCTGTATCTCCAAATTTCGGGGTGGTGATTTGCCCCATGAACTTAATTCTCAGATGGATCTAAGAAAGGTCATTAATTTTTCCGTTTAACCGGCTTTTTTGTTTTGTTTTGTTTTGTTCTGAGAACAGGAGCAACAGCTTCTAGGTGCTTTATGTGTCAGAGCTGACACTGTAAGTCTTACATTATTTTCACAGGATAAATAAACATATTTTATACTATTTGCATACATGTCTGATTATTTCTTTCTCTCTCTCTCTCTCTTTTTTTTTAAAAGATTTTATGTATTTATTTGACAGAGAGAGACACAGTGAGAGAGGAAACACAATTAGGGGGAGTCGGTGGGGGGAGAAGCGGGCTTCCATCTGAGCAGGGAGCCAGACAAGGGGCTTGATCCCAGGATCCTGGGATCATGACCTGAGCCGAAGGCAGATGCTTAACGACTAAGCCACCCAAGTGCCCCTGATTATTTCTTTAGAATAAATCACTACAAGTGGAATTTCTGGGTCAAAGATTATGACCATTTTAAGGCTTTTGCTTCATATTGCCAAATTGCTGTCAGAAATGCCAAGTTTGCCTCTGCCAGCAGTATAATAGAATTCTTTTTGGAATTTTATAGATTTGGAAAGGTTTAAAAAAAACACTTGCCTAATAAAGATATTTATATATGTGTGCCTATTCCGTTACTTTTTTTAAGAGTTATTTATTCATTTTGAGAGAGAGAGGGAGAGAAAAAGTGCTGGGGCGGGAGGGGAAGGGACAGAGGGAGAGGGAGAAGAGAGAGTCTCCCAGGCATGCTCCACACTGAGCCCTGAGCCCCATGCATGTCTCAGTCTCACAGGGTTCAGTCTCATCAGCCCAAGATCAGGACCTGAGCCAAAACCAAGAGTCAATTGCCTAACTGACTGCACCACCCTGGCACCCCCTCCATTACTTTTTAAAGGAGAGGCATAATTCCCTTTAAATTACACTAAATTCATTTTTGTATATAATGCTAATGGACTGATTTTTGATTTGCAGTTTTCAGAAGCGAATTGCTGATTGTCGATTTTGGCCTGTAGAGATCACGAGAGTTCCTCTGACTGTTGCACCCAAAGGGAAAGGTGCAAAATTTGACAAGGTTAATTTGTTTGCTTAAAAATATTTATATAAGAAATGTCTGGTTAGACCCAACCTTTTATTCTGCTTCTAATTCTGATACCAAAGGAATGTGGGAACTGATGTGACTGCTCTCCGAGTGACCAACTTAACCTGATTTGCCAAGTAGTTTCCGGGTGTTAGCACTGAAAATCTCATGTCCCGGGAAACTCTCCTGTCCCTGGCAAATCAGGATAACTGGTCACTCTGGCTCCCCATTGTCCACTAAAAATTGTTTAGGCTTTATTCCCAGACATCCTATTTCCCTTTAGCTCTTTATTATAGTTTTACCATCAATAAAACCACACAAAATAGCCATTTTTATAGGTCATTTATATAGTTAAATATTGGCAATATGGTTCAACCTAATGCATCTTCCTGAATTTCTTTTAGACATCCTACTTACAATGTTTCAGCCTGATAATTAGAGTAATAGAATTCATTGATGTACATTATTCTGGAAAGATCGAGCATTGTGAGCCTATTACATGTTCTCTATTTTATTTGTGCATGTCTAGTCTTTTCTGCTTGTTCATAAACTCGTTGAGGGTAGGAATCCTGTCATAGACTGCTTTGTATCCTCCACAGCACCTAGCATGATTCATGATATTTGGGAGATACTTAACAAGTACCTAAATTATTTTGTTGATTTTTAAAATAGTGTTTTTTGCATAATAAAAATACTACTGCTAGTAATCACTTCTCCCTTTGTTATATATAATGTACATTGGCTAACTTTCCTTAACAACACTATGTTATTACATGAACATAGGATTTTTTAATCTAATTTCTGATTATTATAATATGTGAAATCAAAGAAATTACTTTTAATCTTGTGGGGATTAAATGTGTTTTTTCTCACTAAACTGATTTTTTCCCTATTAAAGTTTTCTATGGCAAACCATACAAATAAAAATTATGTGGTTATATTAATTAACATGTTATTCATCTTTGTAATGGGAGTTTAGATGAAATTAGAGATGGCAAATACATGATGGCAGACTATCACTCATTCTTGTACATGGCAGATGTTACTAATTAATCAAAAGACTCTTTCTGAACTCAGATAAGGATACAGAATCTTTCTCAATATAGTACTCTGAAACAAATCCACCAATTTATAAGAATTTAGGCATAAGTTAAAGTCTGTTTGTCATCACTGGTCTGGATGATTTGCAAGGTCCCTTTCATTCATAAAAATCTGTAAACTAAATATGAAAGTCACAGCTTCTGAGTCTTTTACATTTTTGTTGTTTTCATTTTATAAAACTTCACTTTTTCCTTAGAAACAACATGTTGAAATTGACTTTTTTGTTGAATACAAATATTATCAATTAATTTGAGTTTGTGTTGATCTAACTACTGCTTTTACTATTCATTAATACTGTTTATGAGCATTATTTCAGTGATCATGGTATTATTAAACACATTTTGAATATAGAGAAATGTAGATCCAAAATATCTATTTAACCGGCCCAAAGCCAATAGTTACATAGTATAGCTAGTTCCTAAAGCCAGGTCTTTGAATGACTAAGTCAGAGCTCCATATCTTATGCTACGTTGCTCTATAGCACTAACAGCTCTCTGGTTTTATTCCTTTAGGCTGATGATGAAAGTCAGCTTTCATTTCATGGTGTGGCTTATGTTAATATGGTCCCGTTGCTGTATCCAGGTGTGAAGAGGATTCGGGGAGCTTTTCATGTTTATCCCTACCTAGACAGTACAGTCTATGAAAAGGTAAGAAAAAATTGTATAAAGGTATTATCCTAATTTATCCTTTATTTATGTGTTTATTTACATCTTTAGCATACACACCTTTGCAATTGAAATTTGGGACCAGTTGCTATACTAAGGTGTTAAATATAGCACTTTGCAGTCAGTCTGTCATTGAACCTTAAGAACTTTAGAATAATGAAAAGCCAAAAACTGGAAACAACCTAAATCTCCATCAATAGGTGAACAGAAAGACAAATTTTGTTGTATATCTATATAATGAAATACTACTCAGTGGTAAAAAAGGAATGAACTATTGATACCTGCAACATGGATGAATCTCAAATACATTATGCTAACTGAAAGAAGCCAGATTAAAGACAGTACCTAATGTATGATTCCATTTAAATAGAATTTTAGGAAAATAGTCTGTAGTGACATAAAGCAGACCAGTGGTTGCTTGGGAACAGGAATAGAACAAGGGATAGATTATAGAAGAATCTGAGAAAAGTATTAGGGCTGAGGGAAATGTTGGTTATCTTGATTGTGGTGATGGTTTCACATGTGTATACATGTGACAAAATTAATCAAATTGTATAATTTAAATATGTAGTTTATTATATTTCAATTTTACTCACTAAAGTCAGATACACAATCTTTAGGATAATGAAAGAAATCTACTATGTTAAGTATGCAGAAACTTAAATCCATGAGCTGATCGATGAGCTACAATATGGTTCTTTCCATTTTCAGGTGTTAAAATGTTAAAACCACCTATCTATCTTTTTACCTATCTATATGTCTACATATAGAGAATATATATATATATATATTTTTTTTTTTTTCCCCCTAAACAAAAAGTCAGTTTTACCATGTTGTTTCTTAGGAGAAAGTGAGTCTTTATAAAACACAACAATAATAACAAAAACATAATACTGTTCCATCATTATTAGGACAGCTATTTTTTAATAATAGAGTCATGAAAGACCTATCATCTATTTACAAACCAATTGAGTAGTATATTTTTTCTATATAAGTATCCTTTAATCAGAAATCACACTTATAGGGATGTATCTTAAGGAAATAATTTAATAGGATCAAAAACTCCATAAAAACTTTTTGGGATCTGTAATAGTAAAAGCTAAAAATAAGTTTAAATGTCTAATAATAGAGAAAGGCTTAGTAAATTATTATAAATAAAAATGATATATGTCCATTAAAAAAGATAATTGTTAATGTTTTATAAATAGTTAAATGGACAAAAAGAAAGCCAAAATGTTACATTAGCATAAATCAAAATAAATTCCAAATGAGTTTATTAAAATAGTTAAATGTGAAGAATATAAAAGTAGAAGTGTCTATTAATGAAAAGATATGAATTTAGGGAAGACTTCCTAGGCTTGAAAGCAATGAAAGATAATAAAAGATTAGATTACCAAAAAGGGAATAGCTTCTATATGTAGAAGAAACCATCATAAACAAAATTATGATGTAACTGAAAAACTTGGGGGAATATTTGAATACATATCTGAAAGATGGCTATTATTCCTAAAATATAAAGCACCTTATCAAACTGATAAGAAAAACACACCATTCTTTTTTAAAGGGCAAAGTACCTGAAACAGCAGATCACAAAAGAAGAAATGCCAATGGTGAATAAATATAAGAAGAAACATTTGGCCTTATCTGTAATCAAAGAATTGCAAATTAAAATAATAACAAAATATAACTTTACCTGTAAAATTAGACAATTATTTAAAATATGGTAATGCCCATTGGTGGCAAAGATATAGTAAAACAACTCTCATTCACTGCTAGAAGTGTAAATTAGTACAAACTATCTTAAAAAAATTTTTTTGTCAGTATTTATTAAATTTAGAATACTTAAATCTTTTCCCATAGTATTCCTACTTATGTGAATCTATTTTAAGGGACTAAGTAGAATTGTGTCCAAATTTTACTAAATGAGGATATTCTTAGGCATGTGAGGGAAACAGTATATCATAATTGAAAGGTTATAGGCTTTGATGTCAGTCAGCCTCTAGTTTGAATTATGGAACTGCCATTCACTAGCTGGGTGACTTCAGGCAAGTGACTAAGTTTCTCTCAACTTTAGTTTATTATTCATCAGTAAAATGAAGACAATTCTTGTTTCCTAGAGTTGTTTTACATATTAAATGAGGTAAACTATCTAAAGTACTAGGGGTATAGTTGACACACGTCTATTACTTTTATTATATCCATATAGTTGGAGAATATTGTGTATACATTAAAAATTATCCTTACGAAAATTTTAAAAACATGAGGATGCATGTGATAGTCTATTAAATTAAAAATCAGGATATAAAATTTCATTCAATATGATCATAACCTTTAAAAAACATAATCATAATTTTAAAAATATATAGAAAATATTAGAGAGGACATCTTTCTGTCTATGTCTGAGTGAGTAGGTTGTCAAATTTTCTACCTCTCCCCCTCCAAAAGCAGCTATAAAGCTGAACAAATTGACAAAAAATCATTTCAGCACTCTGGAGATTGACCAAAGGCATCAACAAACTGAGAAGTATTAACGCATGAAAAACTATGGATTCTGAGGCATTATTGCTTAGGGCTGCTCCTAAAACTTCCCTCAGCTCCTCTGTACTCCATTCCTTTGTCTTAATCAGTGAAGTGATTCCTCTAGGACAGGATAGGCTGTGAGGACCAGCAACTTTGCTGCCATAGATGATTCACACAATTTGGAGCAGTGGGTTAAGGACTGATGCCCAGTGATGTTGTTGGTTGAATTGGAGATCTTGTGGAGAGCAACCAACATAATTGTAATGAGAGTCCCAGGAGAGAAAAGAGAGTAAGAGGCAGAAGGGATACATAAAGAAATAATGTCTAATCTAAATGGCCAACAGAACATGAAAAAGTACTCATCATTACTCGGCATCAGGGAAATACAAATCAAAATCACAGTGAGCTACCACCTCACACCAGTCAGAATGGCTAAAATTAACAAGTCAGGAAACGACAGATGTTGGCAAGGATGCGGAGAAAGGGGAACTATCCTACACTGTTGGTGGGAATGCAAGCTGGTGCAGCCACTCTGGAAAACAGTATGGAGGTTCCTCAAAAAGTTGAAAATAGAGCTACCCTATGACCCAGCAATCGTGCTACTGGGTATTTACCCTAAAGATACAAATGTAGTGATCCGAAGGGGCACGTGTACCCGAATGTTTATAGCAGCAATGTCCACAATAGCCAAACTGTGGAAAGAACCTAGATGTCCATCAATAGATGAATGTAAAAAGAAGATGTGGTATATATATATACAATGGAATACTATGTAGCCATCAAAAAACACGAAATCCTGCCATTTGCAATAATGTGGATGGAACTAGAGGGTATTATGCTAAGCGAAATAAGTCAATCAGAGAAAGACAATTATCATATGATCTGTCTGATATGAGGAATTTGGGAGAGGCAGGGTCGGGGGTTTTGGGGAGTAGAGAGAGAAAAAATGAAACAAGATGGGACCGGGGAGGGAGACAAACCATAAGAGACTCTTAATCTCAGGAAACAAACTGAGGGTTGCTAGGGGGTGCCGGGTAGGGATAGCGTGGCTGGGTTATGGATTTTGGGGAGGGTATGTGCTATGGTGAGTGCTGTGAGTTGTGTAAGATTGATGATTCACAGACCTGTACCCCTGAAGCGAATAATACATTATATGTTAATAAAAAAAAAAAGAAGAAGAAATAACATCTGGAAATGTCCCATGTTGATGAATACATTAATCTACATATCCAAGATGTTCAAAGAATCCCTGGTAGAATAAGCATACAAAGATCTACAATATCGACATTATAAAAAGAGAAACTGTTAAAAGAGAAAGAGAAAATCATGAATTCAACAGGAGAAAAACAACTCATTGGTTATAGGTGAGCACCAGTGTAGTTAACAGCTGAATTTTCTTCTGAAACAGTGGAATCCAGAAGGCAGTAGAATAACATATTCAAAGTGCTGAATGAAAACTCTAGCAATCAAAAATGAAGGCAAAATAAAGACATCCCAGGATAAACAAATATTAAAAGAATTTGTTACTAACTCATTTGTCTTGCAAGTAACACTAAAGAAAGTTCTTCAGCTTGAAAGGATATGGCACCAATTGCTAACGTGAATCCACCATAAGAAACAAAGAGCACTAGAAATGATTAAATTAAAGTTAATATAAAAGATTTTAGAAATATATTTTTTAACTCTTACTCTTAATTTCTTTGAAAGACATTATATAAAGCATTAATTATATTGTTGGGTTTATAACATATATAGATTTAATTTATATGATAGTGATGGCATAAAGGAGAGAGGATAGTATGGAACTACAGTGCTCTGAAGTCTCTACATTATACCAGAATTAAGTTAGTATTGATGTGATAGAGATCATGATTAGTTAGGATGGCTAAGAAAATCGTGTGTGTGTGTGTACATATACATATACACAAATACATATGTGTATGTAAATATATATAAACAAAGGAATTAAATGGGAGCATCACAAATATTTAACATAAAAGAAGGCACTTAAAAGAAGAGCAGACAAAAAAAACAAGATATATAGAAAGCAAAAAGCAAAATGGCAAACATACATATAAATACTTCAACAATAACTTTATATGTAAGTAGCATTAAATACCCCAATGAAAGGATAGAGATTACTAGACCCAATTTTAAAAAATCAAGAATCGGGCTCGGGGTGGCTCAGGTTCAGTCGGTTAAGCGTCTGCCTTCGGCTCTGAGCCCCGCACTGAGCTCCCTGCTCTGTGGAGAGCTTGCTTCTCCCTCTCCCTCTGCTGCTTCCCCTGTTTGTGTTCTCTCTCTCTGTCAAATAAATAAGTAAAAATATTTTAAAAAATAAAAAAATCAAGAATCAATGATATGCTGTGTAAAAACGGACACACTTAGATCCAGATACACATAAATTATAGTAAAAGGATGGAAAAAATATACTATGCAAATGGAAATTGTGACAGAGCTGAGTGGCTATATTTATATCAGACAAAAGAGACTTCAAGGAAGTATTACTAACAACATAAAGTGGCATGTCAGAATGATTAAAGAGTCAATTAGGAAGATAGAATTTACAAATTTATATATTATTATATATAATAAGTATATAAATTATAATTGTATACATACCTAACAACAGAACCTCATAATACTTGAAGCAAAACCCAACAGAACTGAAAGGAGAAGTAGATAATCTGATGGTAACATTTAGAAATTTCAATAATCTGATTTCAATACTTGGTAGAAAAACTATTCAGAAAATCTATGTTAAACATTAACTTACCATACAACTCAGAAAATCATTTTTAAGAACTTACCCAAGAGAACTGAAAACCTGCATTTACACAAAGACAGATATGTGAATATTTATAGTATATCAGTGAAACAGTCACTGTAATGAAGATAATGTAAATATCCATTACCTGTCTCCCTCCACCTAAGTTTTCTTGTGTCCCCTGTTATCCTCTCATACCTCTGACCACTCTTCCCCTCTTTGTTTTTTGGTCTGGCTTCTTTCACTCAGCATAAATTGTATTTAGATTTCATCCATGTTCTTTAATTAAAAAATTGTTATGAGATTCTTTTTGCAGTCATTTACCTGAAGTTTGAATTGCCTTATTTTTCCAATTATAGTTGATAGGCCAGTAGTAATTAGATAATATTTCTTATACAGAAATAAATTCTACCACTTAATCTGAAATTGTGTATCAAAGATTAAAAGCTTTCTGGGAATAAGAATTATGAAACACCAAAGTCAGGCAAGGTTGAAAGGTTTCGTCATAATAATTTAAGATTTTATTTATTTATTTGAGAGAGAGAGAGAGGGAGAGAGCATGCACAAGCAGAGGGAGTGGCAGACAGAGGGAGAAGCAGGCTCCCTGCTTAGCAAAGAGCTGGATATGGGACTTGATCCCAGGACCCTGGGATCATGACTCAAGCTGAAGGCAGATGCTTAGCTGTCTGAGCCAGCCAGTGTTCCACCTCATAATAATTTAAATAAAAGGGTAAACAGATAACTTTCTATGATAGTTTTACCTGTTCAACAAGTATGGCAATCAATAAAGAATAATGTGAGTTTCTTTCAAATTTGTCCCATTTGCCTGTGATTCACTGTATTCTTTTGTTGTTTCTTTTCAGACCAAATGTTTATTTAGCTTGTTCCGGGATACTGGCCATCATTTGACTCAGAATAATAAGATAGGAGGAATTAATTCTCCATTGTCTAAACCTATTGTTTCTAAGAACCTGAAAGAAGAGAAAACAGTCAAAGAAAAGGATGTTGAAGGAAGGCTTAGGCCTGGGGATTTGGTAGGTTGTTTAGAAGGTGATGATTTTGCTAGTTTTGTTACATACCAGAGGCTTGCACTGATTTCTTATCTGGCAAATTGCGTCAGTTTAGTTTGCATTTTGTTGTAACATAATGATCATTGTTCCTAAAGCTGTGAAGACTATGTAAGAATTCAGTTTTTGAGGTATGTTCATTTTCTTTCAGCAAGCATCTAGTATAAAATCTCAGAGCTCAGATACTCCTTTGGAAGTTGAACCCTCTCTAAGCCACAATCCAGAAGGACAGGTAACTATGCATAAAGAGTTGGAAAATTAAGTATGATATTGTGAAAAATGCTCATTATCTTAGTTACCATCCCATATTTACTATGACTAGTTTATGACTTTGGGTAAATTTCTTTGTCTTGTTGAGATTCTCTAAAATGGGCAGGTAGTACCAAATTAACTTTAAGGTCCTTTCTAACATTACAAGTTTATGTCTTTCATTAATCCTACTATACTATGCACTAGGAGGAATGCAAAGATTTATGATCTGCAGCATTTATTCATCTGCATTCAGGAGACTCAACGGTCTGGTGGATGAAACAGATTTGTACAAAACTAACCACAATACAGAATTTTGATAAATGCTGTAATAGAGGTACAAATAAAAGGGCGATGAGGGCTCAAGGAAGACAGATTAATCACTCCCAGAATGGAGCAGTCTCAGAAGGCTACATGGAAGAGGTGGCATCTGCGCTAAGTAGTGAAAGATGAAGAGAACAATTTGCCATATAAAGATGAGGGGATAGGCATTTCAGGGCCGGGGAATAGCTTGAGTCAAGACACGAAGGTAGCAGAATTTGGAGTATATCAATTAATTTAGTGTATTCAGTAGAGAAATGAAAAGAAAGGAGAGGCTGCACTGAGTTGCAGAAAGGCTTGTTGTTGAAAGCCTTGCTAAAAAGTTTGGGCTTCATTATATAGGTGATGAAGGTCTCTTGAGCCTCATCTTGGAGACTCACATCAAAGGTTTTTAAGTCATGTGGAAATAAGACCTTATATGTATTTCAGAGCAGAACTCTTGTAAGGATGTGAAAAAGAGAGAATGAAGGTGGAGTGGGGCTTCAAATATCAGTTTATAGGTTTTTATTACAGTACAGATGAGTGTTAGTGCCAGTTTGATTTAGGGAAGAGGTTGTAGCAAAGAAAGTCAGAAACTTGAAGAGGCAAGATCTGGAATTGGAAAGTTTGAGGGTGCTGACGAAGAAAAGCTAAAGATAACTCAGGTTTCAAAAGTCAAAAGAGAGGTCAATATAAGGGAACTGATAAGTTCAATTTGGGACATGTTGTATTTAGGATGCTGGCAAAATTCTGGATAAAAATGTCTATCAGGTTGCACTGGGTAGATGGTGATGTAGATCTTGTGAGTGGGACTATCAGAATGTTATGTGAATAGTTCCATAGGTGTAGTGGCAGAAAGAATAGCATTCACTTAAAACAGTTCCAAGAAAAGTATGGAACAAGTTAAACAGCACTTCGGCTAAGATAGAACTTTCCAAGAATAAAATTGAAAATGCTTTTCTGCAAGAGATAACCACTGTTACCCTTTTCTTTCCAGTTATTTTTCTATATTAAAAATATTTTGACAGTCAAGATCATGCTATACACATATAGTTGTACATGCGGTTTTCTTACTTGTGTTATGAATGTTATATTACTAAAATTTGTTCATATATATCTGTTTTTAATGGAAAGAATAAATTAGAGAAAAATATCTTTACAGCAATATGTGGAAGCAGGGACATACATTGTGTTGGAGATTCAGCTGGACAGAGCCTTGGTTCCAAAGCGAATGCCAGAGGAGCTAGCCAGAAGGTACGTAGCAATGGTTCTTATACTTGTTTTGGAAAAACATTTTGGGTATAAATAAAAGGAATTCAGATTGTCCCCATAAATATAATTTTCCTAGGCTAAGTAACAGAAAGTTTTATGTTTTTTTTTCCCTCAGATGAAATTTCTTTTGTTACTGTTGTTTTCTTATTACAAAACCAGAATATGCTCATTATAAAACAAAAATCAAGATTTTGAGAAAATTGAGATCAGCAAGTATATAAAAACACTCAGGTTTCTACTCACCCAGTGATAACCACTTTAAAAAACTGGTACCTATCTTTCTGGAGTTATTATAAAATTTCTATATTATACACACATACACCACAAACATACACACCCATGTCATATATAAATAAATGTAATTTTAAAAAGCTGTTTTTATATTGTACCATAGTGCTTTGACTGTGTTTCTAGAAAATTGTCCATTTCATCTTGGTTATCCAATTTGTTGATGTACAGTTGTTCATGATATTCTCTTATTATTCTTTTTTTAAATTCTTTTTATCTCTATAAAATGGGGAGTAATGTTCCTACAGAGCCAGACAGAAGGCTTGATTTCACCACCTTGAGATCATGACCTGAGCCCAAATCAAGAGTGAGACGCTCAACAGACTGAGCCACTCAGGCGCTCCTGTGACAGATTATATTTTTATACATTTTGTGCCTATTAGCAAAGATTTCTAACTATTTTATGCATTTACCTTAAAAAAACAAGTAAACAGGAGTTATGAACCAAAAGTACAATAATACTGGCTTTCATATTTACCTTTACCAGTGTTATTTCTTCAGTTACCTTCCAGTTACTGACTAGTGTCCTTTCATTTCAGCCTGAAGGGCTCCCTTTAGTATTTCTTATAGATTAGATCTTACTAATAGACTCTTAGTTTTTGTTTATTTGTTCATTTTTTCTTCATTCTTGAAGGGTAATTTGCTGTATATAGAGTTTTTGGTTGGCATTTTTTTTTCTTTCAAAACTTTAAATATGTTACCCTACTACCTCCTGGCCTCCATGGCTTGTGTTATTCTTACTGATATTATTGAAATTATCTGTTTATCTTATGTGACAAGTCACTCCTCTCACTGCTTTCTGAGTTTTTCTCTTGTCTTTGTCTTCTGACAATTTGTCAACGTTGTGTCTTAGTATAGATCTCTTCAAGTTTACTCTGCTTGGAAATCGTTATGCTTCTTGGATGTATAGATTCATGTCTTTCTGCTCCTTTGCCCTTCTCTTCTCCTTCTGGGATTCCCATAAGGTGTATGTTGGTCATACCAATTGCGTATGTTGATAGTGTCCCACAGATTTTAGGCCCTGTTTTTTTGTTTGTTTTTCTTTCTGTTCCTCAGACTAGTAATTTCAATTATCCTGTCTTCAGGTTTGCTCATTCTTTCTTCTGCCTGACCAAATCTGTTGAACCCTCTAGTGATTTCATTTCGGTTTTCTACTTTTCAACTACAGACTTTCTATTTGGTTCTTTTAAAAATTTCTATCTCTTTACTGATATTCTCTTCTTATTTTGTTTATACATCATTTTCCTGATTCCTCTTATATCTTTGTTTGTGGTTCCCTTTAACTCTTTGAGCACAAGTAAGTTGTTTTATTTCACATCTTTTTGTAGCAAGTCCAGTGTCTGGGTTTCTTCAGGGACAATATCAATTTATTTTTTTCTTCTGAAAGAGCCATATTTTTGTGTGTTTTTTTTATACATTTTGTGATTTTTTTTTGTTGTCAAAACTTGGACAGTTTGATATTAAAAAGTGGGAAGTTTGGAAATCAGATTTTCCCCTTCCCCAGGGTTTGCTGTTCTTAATTGTTGAAGTTGTAGGTTGTGTTCAGCTAGTGTTTTGATTGAGATTTTCCTGAATGCCAGGATCTTAATATAATCAAACAAATAAAAATAAAACACACACATTTTTTTTTGTTTTTATGGATGATTATGTGCTGGAGCATTCTTTCTTTCTTTCTTTCTTTCTTTCTTTCTTTCTTTCTCTTTTTTTTAAGATTTATTTACTTATTTTTAGAGAGACAGCATATGTGAGCAGGGGGAGGGGCACTAGAGGGGGAGAGAAGCAGACTCCCTGCTGAGCGGGGAGCCTGAGGCAGGGCTCAATCCAATGACCCTGAGATTGTGATCTGAGCCAAAATCAAGAGTTGGACACTTAACTGAGCCACTCAGGTGCCCCTGGAGCATTCTTTTAATGCTTAACTAGGCTGTTTATAATTCTGCCTCAGCCTTCACTTCCTGCTTCACGGGGACTATAGATCAGTCAATGATGGAAGCTTAGGGTCTTCTTAAGTCTTTTCTGAACATATATCCTGTCCTGAGCATGTGTATGCTAAATTTCTAATTTTTTCTGTACAAGTACTTTTGAATACCCTAATTTCCCAGAGAAACTGGCTTTTCTTCCAAGGCCTTAGGTGGTTTGTTGTGCATCAACCATAATCTTTTGTCCCACAGAGCTATGGGTTTTCGATAATCTTACAATGTTTTTGAGCAATGTACACCCACTGGTTTTCTACTGTGAGTGGATTTCAAGATAGGAGAAACAGAATGGAGTGCCTTATGTCAGTCATTCAGGTAGCCCCAGATAGGTTAGAACAAATGTAGTAACTTGTGAACAAGGTCTGCTCTGCTTCTCCAGAATCGGAGCCTAGTGTGCCACACTGGAAATGCAGGTTCCATTTTCAATATTGCCACTGAGCTGGGAATAGGATGAGGCAAGGGCAAGTAAAAATGCCACAAAACTTGCCCACTATCATAGTTGCCTTTTTCTTGGTACGGTATTTATTTTGTTGCTGTAAACTTTTGACTGTCTTCCACAGTTCTGGCGGAGTTGGTTCTGACAGTTTCTGATTGTTATTTTTAATGTTTCTACAGAGGGATGGGAGTTTAGAGTTTTTTACTCTATCATTTTGCTGACATCTAGACTTTACCTTTTGATGCAAGGGACACTATGCTCAATGCAGGATGAAAGGAAATGATAGCTTTTATCTTGGAAATTATTTATTACAGATATTTTTAAAGCTTTTGATAAATATCCCCAAGTTGCCTTCAAAAAGTTTGCAGTTCCACAAGTGATGTATGAGCCTGCGCTTTCTGCATACATTCACCAACATAGTACTTTTTTATACTTGCTATTTTGACAGGGGAAGAAAGTTTCTCATTTTAATTTAATTTTTTTGAAAGATTCTCATTTTAATTTTAATCCACATTATAAATGTTTTAGTGAGATTAAACATTTTTTCACATATTAGTCATTTGGAAGTCTTCTTTTGAAAATAACTTGCTTATAGTGGCACATTTATCCTTAACACCAAAAAGTTTCAAAACTTTAAAAAACTTTGTGTTTAGCCCCTTTCCAAAAATAAGTTGATAATATTTACTATAAATGATATATATAAAATAAAATTGATAATCTGGAAATAGAAAGTTAAAAACTCAAGCCATGGAAACAGAAAGAAAGTGTTAAATAGAACTTTCATAAATAAGCATCAAATCTTTGTTGTTTAACAAAAAGGGAAGTACTATAAATTATGAAGCTCTAATGCTAAAGGAGGACCCATTCTAGTTCCAAAAGAAATCAGATATCTTCCTGGCATAATTTCTAAACAGATTTCTCATTTGAGCTCTTACATAGGCAATATTATTGACAAAATAACAGCACGTTTGATGAAAATTTTATAGCAAATGTAGGTGCAAATTTTTTATAATTTTTTTATTGAAATGTAATTGAAACTTAACAGTATATTAGTTTCAGGTGTACAACATGCTGATTCAATAGTTGTATACATTGTGAAATGATTACCACAATAAGTCTAGTTAATAGCAGTCACCATACAGAGTTACACAAAAAGTTTTTTCTTGTGATGAGAGTTTTAAGGTCTACTCTTTTAGCAACCTTCAAATATGCAATACAATATTTTTTTTAAGTTTTATTTATTTTTAGTAATCTCTATGCCCAACATGGGGCTTTAACTCATGACCCTGAGATCAAGAGTCACGTGCTCTTCCAGCTGAGCCAGCCAGGTACCCCTCAAATATGTAGAACAGTATTATTTTTTATTTTATTTTTTAAAAGATTTATTTATTTTTTAAATTTTTAAAAAAGATTTTATTCATTTCAGAGAAAGAGAGAGAGAGAGCATATATGCATGCGTGCGTATGATGGGGGGGAAGGTCAGAGGGAGAAGCAGACTCCCTGCTAAGCACAGAGCTGGATACAGGACTCCATCCCAGGACCCTGGGATCCTGACCTGAGCCACCCAGGTGCCCCTATTTATTTATTTTAGAAAGAGAGAGAGAAATTATTTATTTTAGAAAGAGAGAGAAAGCCCAGTGGGGAGGGACAGAGGGAGAGGGAGAGAGAATCTCCAGTAGACCCCCTGCCAAGTGCAGAGCCTGATGCGGGACTCCATTCCACCACCATGAGATCAAGACCTGAGCCACCCAGGTGCCCCTACTCTTATTAGACTTTTTAATTAGATATGGTTATTTCCTGTGAGTTTTTCTTTGGCTGTAGGGAGGTAGAAGGCAGATTTCTCCTCCAAGCTAGCCCAAGTGACAATATCATAGAGCAAAGGCAAATTAGAATGGCAGTATTAGAATATTGGACCCAATATTCAGAAAAGATGATTTGCCTTTGGTTCCTGGCTGAGACATATATGTACCTAACTGCTGAATCTATGTCAATGTATATATTTAATGCATTCTTAAACATGAAGAGAAGCTTAATTACTTTTATAATAAATACAAATTAAAAACTACCCTTAAATACCATTTTTTAATTGAAGAAGATCAAAAAAGCTTAATAACTCATTATGTTGTTGATGAGCACATTAGAAATACGTCCTCTCATTCAAACTAGTGTGAGTATAATTGGTAAAAATCCTGGGGAGGACAATGTTGTAATAGCTATTAAAATCCATAAGCATGTGTCTTTTAGTAACTCACTTCCAGTAACTTCTTTACAGATAAATGTTCTTAGCAAGGCCATTAGTGACTACTGCATTATTAAATCCAATGGTCTTTTCAGGGTCATCGTGACCTGTTATTAGTGTTTAATGATTCAATCCTCCTTCAAGCACTTTCTTTACCAGGCTCTCAGAATACCGTACTCTCTTGGTTTTATTCCTCCTCCTCTGGCCTTCTTTAACTCTCTAGCCTCTAAATGTTGCAGTCTCTCAGAGCTCAGTCCTTGGACTCTTTTCAATCTACATTTACTCCCTTGGTTTTTATCTAGTCTCATGGCTCTAACTACCATCTATGTGCTGATGGCTTCCAAATTTATATATGGACCATGGGCCTCACTTCTGAACTCTCGATTCATACATCTAATTCTCACAAACTCTCTGGTCAGAGTCATTGTAATCTCTCACCTGGTCCCCCTACATCTGCTATTCTACCCTTCAGTTTATTCTTTTTATAAAGTAACAGCTTTATTGAAATATAGTTCACATACCATTCACTTCGCCCACTTCAACTGTACTATTCAGTGGTTTTTAGTATAGTCACAGAGTTGTACAGCCTTCACCACAATCAACTTTATAACATTTTTCTTAACCCTAAAAGAAACCTCATACATATTAGCAGTCACTCCACATTTCCTCCCAACCCTCATGCCAACCCTTCACCCAGAACCCCCCAGCTGTAGGCAACCACGTATCTACTTTTTGTCTATATAGATTTTCCAGCTTTGGAGATTCCATATAAATGGAATCATACAATATGTGGTATTTGTGACTGGCTTCTTTCATTTAACATAATGCTGTCAAGGTTTATCCATACTGTAGCACGTATCAGTACTTCATTTATTTGTTATTGAATAATATTTCACTGTATGGGTATACCACATATTTCCCCATTCTTCAGCTGATAGACATTTGGACAATTTATTCTTAATACAACCTTCTATACTGATTGTGTTAAAATGGAGGTCAACTCACGTAACTAACTCCTCTGCTCAGAAACTACTAGTGACTTCCTGGCACACTCTGAGTAAAAGCCTAAGACCTTACAGTGGCCTACAAGTGACTATGTATTCTGTATGCACTTTGCTCTCCCTTTTTCTATCCATTCATACTTGGCTTCCTGCTGTTCTTCACATGTGCAAGGCACACTGTTGCAGCAAGGCCTTTACACCTTCTGTTCCCTTTGCCTGTACTTTCCTTATCCCAGATTTCGACACAACTTGCTTCCTCACTTCCCTGAGGGCTTTACTCAAATATTACGTCTCAGTAAGTGTCTTGATGAAATGTGTTTCCCTACGTCACCGCCCTAGCCCCCAACATAGTCCATCATCTGCCTTACTGCATTATTTTTCTCCGTGGCACATATCACTAAAATATTTATCTTAATAATTGTCTTTCTTTTCCCACTAGAATATAAGCTCCACGAGGGCAAGAATTTTTGTCTAATTTGTTTAATGCTCTATTCCCAACACTTAGAAAAATGCCTGATGGATGGTAGGCACTAAGTATATATTTTGAATGAGTGAATAAATAACATTGTCTCTGGAGAGGAAATTGGGTGGCTGGACAACAAGGTCGACGACAAGGAGACAATTTATTATATATTGTTTTATACCCCATAAGTTTTGAATCATAGGATATATTACCTATTAAAATAAATAAAACTAAAATTAGAAATAATGAGCAGAAGTATATAATTACGTAGGACCTGTTAAAGAAAAATTGAATTGTGTATTTGATTGTAAACTTTAAGGCAGTACTATATATTTCAGCAGGAATCTGAAACTATAAGGAGGAAGAGCTAAGAATTTAATTTCCTCTAGTTTTTGTAAGGTCTCCAGAAAATGGAAGGTGGAAGTTTTGGCATAAGTAGGTTGATAGTAACAAAATATATTTTCTTAATCAACACAACATCTGATATCATTATTGTAATTTAATGCAGTCATAAATTATGTGTAACAAGAGGATACATTTTATCCTAGGTGGTGAGGAAAGAAAAGCATTCACTTGCCTGTACCATTTAGATTTCCAAAACTTTATTCTTTCAGAGACTCTGCAGAGTGCACTTAAATCATAACACCCATTTCTTGCCAACTCCTGAGTCAAGCAGTCTCTTGAGTGCAATAGCAGTTTTTAAAAATGTGTAAGAGTAAAACCAGGGCTCAAATTAGCCAAAAGTACAACCTCGCTACTTTCTGAGTAGCTGCTTCCTGGCTTCTTTCCTGTCGAATCCATAGCCGTATACTGTTCTATGGTTCACATCTAGGCTTTTACATGAGAAAATTGCAGTGCTCAAGCGGGATGTGGGAACAAAACTTAGATCTCTCCCATGCAGGCCCTTTGGAAGTAGGAATAAGAGAATATAAATCTGCAGATAATAAAGTTTGGTTTTGTTTTTGTCATTTTTTTTCTGGTACAGGGTCAAGGAAATGATTCCTCCAAGGCCACCTCTTACCCGTCGAACGGGAGGAGCTCAGAAGGCAAGTGCCAAAGCCATGGTGAAACTATAAGTAATAAGGTGTTGAGTGCACCCATTTGAAAATAAGACATGGACTCTTCAGTATGTTTTCTAGAAGGGGTGAGAATTGTAGCTTCACATATTTCTCTTCCTGGTTCTACTTGTGACCAGTGACATACAACGAATGGTGAATAATGTCTAATCTTTGGTTGGTAGTCTCTAAGCTGAAAAGTAAAGGGCAATTTATGCCTAAAGCATTATTGAATGTAAAACTCAATCCAGTTTCAGACTTCCATTATACATCTTGAGCTCTTCGGGGCCTCTTTCCCAGACATTTTGTATTTTCCTAGGCGGTGAGTGACTACCACATGCAGATCAAGAATATTTCTAGAGCTATTCTGGATGAATATCATAGGATGTTTGGAAAACAGGTGGCCAAACTGGGGAGTGATATAGATAGTGAAACCGTGGAGGAGCAGAAGTGCCTGCTCAGCTATGAACTTAACTGCTCTGGAAAATACTTCGCTTTCAAAGAACAACTCAAGGTAAATATTCATTTAATTGTTCAATGGATTTTTATGAAGCATCTTCTCTACATTCCTAATTATTAGTTTTTCTCTGGTCATGTTCAGCCATGCTTCCACCATTCTTGCTGGTGGTGCCAAGAGTTATGTTCTGTCTGATAGAATATGAGAAGCTCCGCTTGCGCAAAGCCCTGGAATGATTCAATATCCATTCCAAGTGGGAGCTTTTAAGAAACTAAGTCTTTACCTGAGGCTAGGCCAGATTTTGAGCCAGGTTTCATGTTGCCGTGGCAGGTAGAAACTCTACCTGGTACTGATTCCATGACTAATTCTCTGTCTCCCATTACCTACCTTTCCATAGTCCACAGAATCACTAAGAGTTGAGAAATATTTACTTAATAATAATTTCCTGCATAATAATGGTTAAAATTTATTGAGTGTTTGTGGTACACCAAACAAATTTTTAAATGCTTCATATTTTACTAATTTAATCCTAACAACAACCCTATGAGGTAGATATTCTTCATTTTATAGTTGGAGAAATGCAATATTAATTGATTAAATAATTTCCCCAAGATCATAGAACTAGTAAAGGGTAAAGATGAGACTCAAATTCAGGCAGCCTTCTTGCTCCAGAATTCACATTCTTAACTGCTATGCTGGATTGCCTCTCTGGGCACATTTACTATGTGTCCTGTACTGTACTTAACAGATACAAAAAAAGCACATGGAAGTAATAAAGTGAAAAACAACTGACGCCCTTGGAGGTGAGGAGCTCTTCTCCGTAGCTGGTATAGTCACTACTTAGTTTGATTCCTGGTTCTACCATTACTAGCTGAATGGTCAAATGACTTTACCTCTCTGAGCTTTAATTTCTTTGTGTAACGATGAGGAATAATACTAATACTATCACGTGGTATCATTATGAGAATTAAAGAATATGATGCATGGAAAGTGCTTAGTACAAAATCTGGCAATAATGTTAGCTGAGGGGGGAAAACTGTCATGGCTATAACAATATGTTATTTGTACAGCATTTTAAGCTTTACCACCTTCTTGTTATCTTTCTTTGGCTTCTCAATCATCTTCTGAAGTAAGATAATAAGACCAGAAGTACACATCCATATAACAAATGACGAAAATGAGGTAGTAACTTTAATTTTCGAGGTTGTACAGTGGCAGAATTAGAACTAGAATTCCATTCTCTAGACTGTCAAATCAGACCTTTTCCTCTTGTGTCGTGTGGTCACCATGAGAGATGTAATGCATAAACCTAATGCTGAGGTCTTCTTTAGCTTTATGGCTCTCTTCACATGATATGAGTTCTGCACTGACCATATTAGAGATGACGTCAAGAAAGGAAGTCATGCAGAGTATGTTGACTGGAGTAAAATCAGAGACCTGACATTTTGGCAGTTACCAAGGGAGAAATGAATCACTTTCTGAAGTTCTGATGAGCCTTAGATCAGAAGCTCAAGGGAGGCCTGTGTTGTCACTATAGCAATGAACTCTCTAACCAAATGGATGATCTATATCTCTTACAGCATGCCGTAGTAAAGATTGTGAGAGAGAAGTATTTGAAGACAACATCATTTGAAAGCCAGGAGGAACTGCAGACATTTATTAGTGAGCTCTATGTGTTCTTGGTGGATCAGATGCATGTGGCCTTAAACCAGGTAGGTGCTCAAGAACAAAGAGCCCTTCCTTTTCTCCATAGGACCTCAGGGTCTCTGAATGATTCTTTCCCTCCTTGCTTCCTTTCTTCATTCAGCAAACATTTATGAGGTGTCTACTCTGTTGCACTGACAAAGATGAATAAGAAACTGCCTAAATTATAAAACTAATTTTAGGGAGAATGAGGGAGAATAATTCAACTTCCTGGCATAGTAACTTTCATAACTGTTATAAATGTGATGGATAAAAGAAATATATAAAATCAGCTAATTAAATTATAAAACAAAAATCATCATTTTATTCATTCTGTGAGTGTGTACAATTCTCAGTTTGCTCTCCATGATTGGCAATCAAAACTAAGAAACATTATGAGCTTTCAGATATTATACCTGAATGACAATGACACTTCAAACATGCCTTTTCTTCTTTCTTTTTTTTTTGAAAGGGGGGTGAGTAGGGGCAGAAGGAGAGGGGGGGAGAGAGAGACTTCCAAGCAGGCACCCGCCCATTGTGAAGCCCCACACAGGGCTCGATCTCACAACTCTGAGATGATGACCTGAGCCTAATTCAAGGGTCGGATGCTTAACCCACTGAGCCACCCAGGTGCCCCCAAACATGCCTTTTCTATTTGACTGTTAGCCTGCTCTTCTCCCATTTGTCTGTTTCTATCTATATTTGCACAGCTTGCATATTGTCTTGATTTCCTCATTTTTAAATGTATACAGTTGTGGTTTATTTGAAAACGGTAACAAAAATCAAAGTCTTTTTGTCCCCTTGGTAGTCTCTAAGCAGCCATGCTTCCTCAAGCCTTCTATTCTATTTGTTTTTTCCTTTACTGTTGCTTTCTTCTCTATCACCATTACTTTTTCTTTCACCTTGTCCAGCTTTTCTGGAAGAGGAAGGTGAGGAGTGCCTGATATCCTAGGATTAAATAAATAATCCTACCTTGGGCACAGATGATTTGGATAAATTGCTTTGAGAATTGAGCATGAGGTAGTAATTACTGTTGCCTCATGCTGCCAAGGAATCCCTGTCTGGTAGAGGAGAGAGACATCAAATACAAATAAGTGCAGTAGGGTGAGGTAAGGGCTGTGATAAGGACGTGTGCATGGTAGAGCAGGTTAGGGGATGCCTAAAGAAAGAGTGATCAACTTTACCCTGAGAAAGGTGTAAGGAAAGGATTCACAAAGAGCTGTGGGTTGAGCTTACAGGCTAAAAAGTTCTCCAGATGGATGTTTCAGAGCATATGAGTCATAGGGAACATCACAAAAGCTTGGAAGCTTGGAAGTGTATGTCATATACAGAAACTGCATATCATTTAGGAACAGAGGTTGAAGTGGTTAAGGGACATAGAAGTAGGTGTCGAAGCCAGGGATCAGTTCCTGGTAGGGGGATTAAGAATGTGGATGGAAGCCTTATATGCCACACAAAGAAGTTTGACTTTTTCCCTTATTAGCATTTGGAAGCAATAAATTTAGTTACCGTGTAAGTGGAATAATATGATCAGATCTACATTTTATGAAAAACACTCTGATAGTAGTATGTCAGATGGGTTAGATGTGATGAAACTTGTGGTGTTAACCAGTTATTATGTAGTAATAAAGGGGTCAATGATTCTTAAGTTTAAGGCTCAGTGATGGGGTAGCTTATAGTACCATTAACCAGGACAGGAAATACAACACAAGTGAATTTGGTAGGAGGCAGGTGATGTCGAAATCACTTTTGAACATTGGTTCTTGTAGGGCTTTTCTCAAGAGAGAGATCTGAGCTGGAGAGGAGATTTGGGGAGCCATGAGTATATACAGGCATACCTTGGAGATATTGACAGTTTGGTTCCAGACCACCACAATAAAGCAAATATCACAATAAAGCAAGTCAAATGAATTTTTTGGTTTCCCAGTGCATATAAATGTTTACACTATACTGTAGTCTATTATGTGTGCAATAGTATTATGTCTAGAAAAACAATGTGCATACCTTAGTTAAAAAATACTGTATTGCTAAAAAATGCTAACCACCATTTGAGCTTTCGGTGAGTCCTAACCACAGATCACAGATCACCGTAACAAATATAATTAACAATGAAAAAGCCTGAATTATTGTGACAGTTACCCAAATGTGACACAGAGACACAAAGGGAGCAAATGCTATTAGAAAATGGCACCAATAGACTTGCTTGACACAGAGTTGCCACAAACCTTCAATTTGTAAAAAAACTGAAAAACAAAAACAAAAACAAAACAGTATCTGTGAAGTGCAATAAAAGAAGATATGCCTGTAGATACTAGTTAAACTATGATCATAAATGAAGCTGCTGAGAAAAACATGAGTCGAGAGAGAAGTAAGCTATCAGTGGAACCCTATCAAACACCAGCATTTAAGGGATGGATGAGTAAAAGAATTAATGGAAGGAGATAAGTGAATTGTTAAGAAGGTAAAAGAGCCAGAAGACAGTGGTATCACAGAAGCTAAGGGAAGAGAATTTTAAGAAGAAAAAGTGGTCAACAATGTCAAATATTCCTAGGAGTTCGTGGGGAGGGGGAATGTATAAACTTCAAATTACAAGGTAAACAAGTACTAGGGATGTAGTGTACAGCATAATGACTAAAGCTAACACTGTTGTATGATATATGTGAAAGTTGTTAAGAGAGTAAATCTTAAGAGTTCTTATTACAGGAAAAAATTTTTCTTTTTTTTCTTTTTCTTTTTACTGTGTCCATTGGAGATGATGGATACTAACTAAACTTATTGTGGTAAGTATTTTACAATATGTGTCTGTCAAACCATTATGCTGTATGCCTTAAACTTACACAGTGATGTATGTCAATTATATCTCAATAAACTGGGGGGAAAAAGAAAAACAAAATTTGAAAAGTTTTCATTGAGTCTGAAAATAAGGAGGTTATTAACTTTTACATAGCAATATCAGTGAGCTAATGGAGTACATTCAAATTATAATGAACTGTGGAGTAAATGAGTGATTAAGAAGCAGTTGAATATAAATTCAGGAGGTCGGAAGATGAAAGGAAGGGAGGGAAAAGTATTAGCTAGAAATTATAGAGATTTTCTTTTTAAGCTGGAGATGTCTTTAGCATGTCCATAGGTTTGGGAAAATGAGTCAGCAGATGGGAAGAAATTGAAAGTAGAAGGAAAGAGAGATTAATTGATGGCAAGCCCAGGGTATGTATATACAAATGGGAAAGGATCAAGAACAGAGAAGGGTGTGATGCTTCTTCCTCAGACTGAAAGGAAAGAGATACAATGGATGCAGAAATAAACTCTTACAGTGTGGGGTTCGTAAGTTGAGGAATTTCTGGCCTAATGATTTCCATTTCCTCTGTGAAGTAATGTCTTTACTGACAGTGAAGGGAATAACATTTGAATAAAAGCCTGAAGAAAGGGAAGAAAATTTAGGTACTACATCATAGCATTATGGAATTTGTTGTTGAACAAGGACAACTACATAGATTGCAGAGGGTACGAAAGGCCTTCAGCTAAGGCTGAATGCCAAAGAATCTGTGGCAGCTCAGATATTTCTTTGTGTATGCAGTTTTCCTCAGGACCTGTTAGCAGTTTTTGTCTAAGAATTAAGAAGTCAGATAGTAGGGTTGTTTTAATTTGGGAGTCTTCAGACCAAGTGCAGGAGGACAAGGATGTCTGGGACCTGAGTGTGCTAGTGAGAGAATAGTATGAGTGGATGATCATGAGGTCCAGGCTTACCCACTTGGGAAACATAGGCATATTGGAAATGAAGGAAACAAAGTCAGAGAGCAGGTTTTTTTTTTTTTTTGGTTGTTGTTGTTTTGTTTTGTTTTTTAAGATTTTATTTATTTGACAGAGAGATGACAAGTAGGCAGAGAGGCAGGCAGAGAGAGAGGGGGAAGCAGGCTCCCTGCTGAGGAGAGAGCCGGATGCGGGGCTCCATCCCAGGACCCTAAAACCACGACCTGAGCCAAAGGCAGAGGGTTTAACCCACTGAGCCACCCAGGTGCCCCCAGAGAGCAGTTTTCAGGGGATTAAGTGACAAAAAGACTTAAGTGACAAAAAGGCTTGTAACGTAGATTCTGGGAGTGGGATATTAGAGGTAGAGTATTTCTGGTTTGCAACGAAGTGTGTTCCTGGAGGGATTTGGAGGTCAAGATCATCAAAGTTAAAAATAACAAAGAACAGAGGCATTATTCCATTATCGGGAGCTCTCTTTGGCGCATCTCAAATTTAGCTTTACTCTCTATATTCCTTAGCAACTCTACTTGTTAATGTCACTGATAATATTTTTACTTCTAATTAAAGAATTTTGGGACATCTTCCTTGGCAATAACTTCTGATCCAGGAGATTACTTACTATATCAGAACTGCTTCCCTGGGTGGGTATATAGGGCATAATATTTTTTTGAGTTTTCTCCTACCTTTCTGGCTATTTCTAAAATGTTTCCTTTTTGGGATATGCTTAAATATCTCACTAAAAGTACAGAAGCAACTTCCAAAGCTTTGCCCTTAATCTCCTTTTTTTTTTTTTTTTTTTTTGATGTTTGAAGTCTCTAGCTAGTGTTTGGCAACCTTTTTCTTGTAATGGCACCTAAAAAGGATAATATTTGTCACGTACAATAGAGAAAATATTGGAAGCTGTTTGAGGTCAAAGGAGGCTTACTTAGAGATTTTGACTGCCCTGAGGGTTGAGGAGAACAGTTCTGCCCAAATTAATTTTTACTCACTTTTGTGAGCTTAGATTGTTGGTATTCAGACACCTGAGCTTCTTTTTCACCCTTGATATTTCTCTCTTGGTTCACTCTCACTCTCTTACTATATTGGCAAGACTGTAAGAAACCCCGATATCCTTTTCAACCTCATAATTGGGGTCTCATGTCTAGTTTATTCTTATAAGACTCTACTTGTAATTGCTTTGTTTTGTTTAACATCTTAATGTTGACAAGACCATGCCAGATGATATCCAAGGTGCTGTTTCAACCATTTATACAAGCAGCGAACAGCTTCGACTCTTTGCATTTGAAGCAGAAGTCAATGAGAACTTTGAAATGGCAGCAGTGTATTATGAAGAGGTAATTAAATGTCTTCCTAGTGGTAGTTGTTACTATTATTTGTATCATATGGGTATAACAAATAGTTTTTAATTATTTGAAACCAAACAGGACTGATGAAAGGATAGACACATAAATCAATAAAAGAGAGCCTAAAAATAGGTCAACACAAATAAGGCCATTATATTTTTGACAGAGGTGTAAAGGAAATTCAATAGAGAAAAGACAGTCTTTTTTAAAAAAATGGTATTAGAACCGTTGGTCATGCATATGCAAAAAAATGAACTTTGACTTAATCCTCAAACATTGTATAAAAAATCAATTTAAGGGGCACCTGGGTGGCTCAATTGGTCGAGCATCCAACTCTTGATCTCGGTCAGGTCTTGATCTCAGTGTCGTGAATTCAAGCCCGACACTGGGCTCCAGGCTGAGTCTACTTAAAAAAAAAAAAAAATCAACTTAAAATGAACCATAGATCTGAATGTAAAACATGAGACTATAAAAATTTTAGAAGAAAACAAAGGAGAAAGTCTTCATGACCTGGAGTTTAGGTAAACAGTTCTTGGACATGACGCAAAAGCGTGATCCATAAAAGAAAAATAGGATAAATGGAACTTCATCAAAATTAAAAATGTGTGCTTTGTAAAAGATACTATTAAGGGAAAGAAAAGAAAAGGTAGAGACTAGGAAAAAAATATCTGCAAAACATATATCTGACAAAGGATTTGTATCCAGAATATTAAGAACTCCGAAAATTCAACATAGAAAAACAACTAAATAAAAATGGGCAAAAGATTTGAAAAGGTATTTCACTAAAGAAGACATAAATATGATAAATAAGAACGTGAAAAGATGTTCAGCATCATTAGCCATTAGGGAATGCAAATTCAAACCACAATAAGGTGCCACTACAATTTATTAGAATAACTAAAATGAAAAATGGTGACAATATGAGGTGCTGGTGAGGATACAAAGCCACTGGAACCCTCATACTTTGCTGGAGGAAATGCGTAATGATAAAGCAACTCTGGAAAATAGTTTGGCAGTTTCTACTCCTGGGTATTTACCTTAAAGAAGTATAATCTTATGTACATGAATGCTTATAGCAACTTTATTCATAATTGCTCAAACCAGAAACAACTCAAATGTTCTTTAAAGGGTGAATAAATGAACAAACTATGGTTTATCCATATAATGAAATAATATTCAGCAAGAAAAGAAATGAACTACTACTACAATAACTTGGATGAATCTCAAAGGCATTATGCTGAGTGAAAGAAGCCACTGTCAAAAGGTTATGTACTATATAATGTCATTTATATGACATTCTTTTTTTAAATTGAAATATAGTTGGATACAATATTATATTGTATTAGTTTCAGGTGTACGACATATTGATTTGACAATTATATACATTATGAAATGCTTACCACAATAAGCATACTTAGTATCTATCACCATATAAGTTATTACAATATTATTGACTATATTCTCTATGCTGTACTTCTCATCCCTTATTTATTTTAAAACTGGCAGTTTGTATGTCTTAATCCACTTCACCTATTTTGCCCATCCTTCCACTCCTCCCGCTGGCAGCCATCAGTTTTCTATATTTGTGAGTCCATTTCTGGGTTTTTGTTGTTGTTGTTTGTTTGCTTTGTTTTTTAGTTTCCACATATAAATGAAATCATATGGTAATCATCTTTTTCTGTCTGACTTATTTTACTTAGCATATTACCTTCTAGGTCCATCCTGTTGCTGTAAATGGCAAGATGTCATTCTTTTTTATGGCTGAATAATATTCCATTGCATATGTATACCACATTTTCTTTATATCATTCATCTATCAATGGGTATTTAAGTTGCTTCCATATCTTGTCTATTGTAAATGATGTTTCAGTAAACATAGTTCTGCATATCTTTTCAAATTACTGTTTGGTTTTCTTTGAGTAAATGCCCAGAAGTGGAATTGCTGGGTTACTGTATGGTATTTCTATTTTTAATTTTCTGAGGAACCTCCAGACTGTTTTCCATAGTGGCTGCACCAGTTTACATTCCCACCAACAGTGTACAAGTGTTCCTTTTTCTCTACATCCTCACCAACACCTGTTATTTCTTGTCTTTTTGATACTAGCCATTCTGACTGGTGTGAAGTGATATCTCATTGTGGTTTTGATTTGCATTTCCCTGATAATTAGTGATGCTGAACATATTTTCATGTGTCTGCTGGACACCTATATGTCTTTTTTCAAAAAATGTTTATTCAGGTCCTCTTTCCATTGTTTTTTTGTTTGTTTTTTGTTTTTGAAGATTTATTTATTTATTTGACAGAGAGAGACACAGTGAGAAAGGGAACACAAGCAGGGGGAGTGGGAAAGGGAGAAGCAGGCTTCCCTCAGAGCAGGTAGCCCGATGCGGGGCTCAATCCCAGGAACCTGGAATCATGACCTGAGCCGGAGGCAGACGCTTAATGACTGAGCCACCTAGGCGCCCCCTTTCCATTGTTTTTAAGGATTTTATTTGACTTATTTGAGAGAGAGAGTGAGGGAGAGAGCACACACAAGCAGGGGGCAAGGGGGAGGGAGAGGCAGGCTCTCTGATCTGCGGGTGCCAGGACTCTGGGATCATGACCCGAGGCAGAAGGCAGATGCTTAACCAACTGAGCCACCCAGGTGCCCCCTTCTGTCAATTTTCAATCATATTATTTGTTTCTTTGGTGTTGAGTTGTGTGGGGGTAGAGGAATGGGCAAGATAGGTGAAGGGGATGAAGAGGTACAGACTTCCAATTACAAAATAAATAAATCACAAAATAAATAAATATGAGAAGTATAGCGTAGGGAATATATAATAATTTTGTATAGTGACACATGGTAACTACACTTGTGGTGAGTGTGATTTTGTGATGCATATAATTGTCAAATCACTATTTTGTACATCTAAAAAAAGCAATATTGTATGTCAACTATACTTCAATAAAAAATAAATATAAAGTATACAGTGGTATTTAGTTTACTTACAGAATTGTGCAACCATCACCACAATCTAATTTTTTATAAAAAAAAAGTTTTTATTTTTTATTTTATTTTATTTTTTCCCCAGTTACTTTTATTTTATTTTTTCAGTGTTCCAAGATTCATTGTTCATGTACCACACCCAGTGCTCCATGCAATACGTGCCCTCCTCAATACCCACCACCAAAGATTATTTATTTGAGAAGACAAAGAAAGAGCGAACACGAGTGGGGAATGGGGAGGAGCAGAAGGAAAAGCAGGCTCTGTCTGCTCGGCAGGGAGCATGATACGGGACTCGATCCCAGGACTTGGGATCATGACTTGAGCTAAGGCAGACACTTATTCAGCTGAGCCACCCAGGCACCCTTACAAAATTTTTTTAATAATCTCTATACCCAACATGGGGCTTGAATTCATGACCCCAGGATCAAGGGTCACATGCTCCTTGACTGAGTCAGTCAGGTGCCCCTAATTTTTAATAGACTTTTAAAGGGCAGTTTTAGGTTCATAGTAATACTACAGTCTAATTTTAGGGTATTTGTACTACCGCAAAAAGAAACCTTATGCCCATTAGCAATCACTTCTCATTCCTCTTTACTGCTAGCCCCAGGCAACCACTAATTTACTTTATATGTAGATTTGCCTGTTTATATATCAATATATCAGCTATATTGATATATAAATGCAATCATACATATCACCAAAGAAAATGAAAACACTAATTTGAAAAGATATATACACCTTTATGTTTATTGCGACATTATTTACAATAGCCAAGATATAAAAGCAACCCAAGTGTCCACCTATAGATGAAGAAAGAAAATGTGTTATATATATATTCAGCCATAAAAAAGAATGAGCTCTTGCCATTTGCAACACTAATGGGTAGACCTAGAGGGTATAATGCTAAATGAAGTAAGTCAGACAGAGGAAGATAAGTCCATATGATTTCACTCACACGTGGAATTTAAGAAACAAAGCGGAAGAACAAAAAAAAAAAAAAAAGACAAAAACAAGCTCTTAAATAAAGAAGACAAACTGGTAGTTGCCAGAACAGAGGTGGGTCGGGGGATGGGTGAAATAGATAAAGTGAATGGAGAGTATACTTAATCATCATGAGCAGTGAGTACTGGTATAGAATTGTTGAATTATTATATTGTGTACTTAAAATGAATATAACACTGTATGTTAACATACAGTATAAATGTATAACAAATGTATAAATGGAATCATACAGTATGTGGTCTTTTGTGACTACCTTCTTTCACTTAGCATAATGTTTTTAGAAGTCATGTCATAGCATGTATTGGTATTTTATTCCTTTTTATGGCATAATAACATTCCATTGTATAGATGTAACACATTTTGTTTATTCATCAGGTGTGAGTAGTTGATTGATCTCTTCTTTTTGGCTATTATGGATAATGCTGCTATGAACATTCATATATAAAGTGGTTAAGTTTTGTATGGACCTATGTTTTTAGTTCTCTTGGGGGTATACCTAGGAGTGAAATTGCTGGGTCATATGGTAACTGTACACTTAACTTTTTGGGGAAATGCCAAACTGTTTTCCAAAAGGTTATACTATTTTACATTCCCACCAGCAATAAATGAGGGTTTCATTTTTTCCATATTCTCACTAATTCCTATTATGATACATCTTTTAAAAAATTATAGCGATTGTAATGGGTGTGAAGGGATATCTCATTGTGATTTTATTTTGCATTTTTCTAATGACTGGTGATTTTGAACATCTTTTCACATTTATACATATAAAAAGGAAAATATGTTCCAAATTCTAAATTAATTGACAGAGGAACATTTAGATTACAACAACTTCAAAACATCAGTCTATATAAATATGTTATGTCCTTTTGTGACTGGCTTATTTCACTTTGCATATGTCCTCAAGGTTCATCCATGTTGTAGCATGTGTGTCAGCATTTTCTTCCTTTTTAAGGCTGAATAATATTCCATTGTATGTATAGGCCACATTTTGCTTACGCATTCATCTGTCATTGGGCACCTGGGTTGCTTGTACTTTCTGGCTATCATGAGTAATGCTTCTATGAACATGGATGTACAAATCTGTCTTTGAAACTCTGCTTTCAATTCTTGTGGGTATATACACAGAAGTGAGTTTCTGTATCACATGGTAATTCTATTTTTAATTTTTTGAGGAACCACCATACATTTTACAAAGTGACTGCCTCATTTTACAGTCCTACTGTTCACAAGAGTTCTGATTTCTCCACATCCTCAACAATTGTTATTTTCTGTTCTGTTGACGGTGGCTCTCCTAATGGGTGTGAGATGGTATTTCACTGTGGTTTGATTCCCTGATGATAAGTGTTGTTGAACATTTTTTCCCATGCATTTTGGCCATTTGTAGATCTTCAGAGAAGTGTCTGTTTAAGTCTTTTCCCACTTTTGAGTCGATTTGTTTAATTGTTATGTTAAGTTTTAGTAATTCTTTACATATTCTGAATATTCTTACTAGCTACAGGTATATGATTTGCAAATATTTTATCCCATTCTGTGAGCTACCTCTTTACTCTGTTGAGTTTCTTTTGATGTACAAACTTTTTAAAGGTTTTTGATGAAGTCCAATTTGTCTATTTTTTCTTTTGGTAACTGTGACTTTGGTATCATATCCAAGAAACCATTGCGATATCCAGAATCATGAAGCTACTGCGCTATGTTTTCTTCTCAAAATGTTATAGTTTTAGGTCTTACATTTAGGTCTTTGATCTATATTTTGAGTTATTTTTTGTATATGGCATTAAGTAAGGGTCCAGCTTCATTTTTTACATATATATTTGGATATCCAGTTTTCCTAGCACCATTTGCTGAAATGGTGCTAGGAAATTTCCTTACATATTTGTATGTATTACAAATATGTACAAATACATTCAATGTAATACAATGTATTTCCTTTATTTCCTTACATATTTCCTTACATATTGAATGGTCTTGGCCTCTTTGTCAAAAATCATTTGACCATATATGTGAGGGTTTATTTCTGGGCTCTCTATTCTATTCCATTGTTCTATATATTTGTCTTGATACCAGCACCACACAGATTACTATAACTTTGTAAGTTTTGAAACTAGAAAGTATGAGTCTTCCAGTTTTGTTCTTTTTCAAGATTGTTTTGGCTATTCAGGGTTCCTTGAGAATCCATGTAAATTTTAGGGTGTTTTTTCCTATTGCTACAAAAATTATTGAGATTTTGATAGAGATTGTATTGAATCTGTAAATTGCTTTGGATGGTATTGACATTTTATTAATATTAAGTCTTTCAATCTATATGCATGAGATGTATTTCCATTTGTTTATGTCATCTTTAATTTCTTTCAGCAATGTTTTATAGTTTTCACTCATTATGAGATGCTTTTTTTACATATTTGTACTTAAACTTATATTTGCCATCTCAAGACCATGACAGAAATTATTATATGTGAATCTTTAAAATGAACTATAAAATGAATCTATATTTCCAAGTAATTAGAAGAGTTTATGGTGACCATAACATCGACACTAAGAAGCAATGACTTGAAGATTTAATTTTAAAATTATTCCAATAAGTATTTATTCACCACATACTACGAGCCAGAATAGTATCTGTGCTAGACATTCAGAATTCAGTAGTAAATAAAAAAAAATGACAGTTTCTGCTTTCATACAACTTAGTGTATTTATGGTGTTATGGGCATAAAAAATATGACATGGTACTACAATAACCTTGGTCCTCCTGGTGCTTCATGTGATAGAGGTTGGTCCGTGAGCCGCAGAATCTGGAACACTGGCTGGACTATGGTGCCTTCTGCCTCCTGACTGAGGACAACATCAAAGCACAAGAGTGTTTTCGGAAAGCCCTTTCCCTCAACCAGAATCATATCCAAAGGTATGGGTAGAAGGGAGATGAAGAATGAGCAGGAGAAGATAAGCTTCTATATGAAATTGTCTTGGTTCTATGACTGTGACATGGGACCATGTTGTTAATCATGTTGGTGGTCTCTTCTCAGCTTGTTGCTGTGTGGTGTCCTGGCTGCCCTTATGGAGAAGTATGAGCAGGCAGAAATTTTCTTTGAGGATGCTACTTGCTTGGAACCAACTAATGTTGTGGCCTGGACTTTACTTGGTATGGTATTTTCCTGTGATATGAATGTGTTTTCTTCCATTATAAGATTCTCTCTTTCTTTCTCTTTTCATTCTTTAATGGATCATCATATAGTTCTTAAACTTTGGTAAACATATGGGAAATAGAAGTGAAATGTTGCAGTTCTTCAGTTTATGATGATGGAAAACCAGTCACATTTATATCAGCATCTTTCTTCAGGTTTGTACTATGAAATTCAAAACAATGATATTCGAATGGAAATGGCTTTTCATGAAGGCTTCAAACAACTTCAGGCACGAATGCTTCAGGCACAAATAACAAAGCAGAGGAGCACTGGTCCTTTTGAGTACATTGAAGAAGGAGGGAAAGTAGAAGAATCCAGTTTAGGTCCTTGGGGAATCACTAATGGTTCTTCTGCAACAGCAATGAAGGTGGAAACCCCAGCAGGTAGGACCAGGAAATGGAGATGA